>CM055980.1:19365000-19965000 GCA_029531755.1 Holothuria leucospilota
ATTTACAGTAAGATGTGATTAACAAAACGAAGCCTAATTAAGAAAAGAAAAAGTGGGAACGAAGAGAAGTCGATAAAAGCAACAAAAAGGAAGATATGAAAGAGAAAGCAACTGTAAAAAGTCGACAGTTCCCCAACATTATAACCGCAAAGCGAGAAAAGTACACTGCCCAGTCTCCGGGAGGACTGGAACTCACGTACTTACAATCGGAGTCGAGCGCCATACCGACTAAGCCACCACAATGCTGATAATTCAACCCAATATAATTAATATTAATAGTCTATAGTGTAAAGTTGTGTGATATACAAGTAGAAGTACCGGATGTAAGGGGGGTCGGGAACTGGAGCGAGCACCCCTTTCACCTGCATATCCTTAAATATTGGTAGCCTATACCGTACTTTAAATTGCCTGAAACACGCACGCCCCAAAAATTTGTTTCAATATGCTTGAATGTTACGCTGTTGATGTTTATAGCATGGCCTGTAAATGTTTGTTAGTAGCCTGCCCTGTAAATGACATCAATAGGGGTGGGGGAGGGGCGGGATAAAGCTCAGAAAGCTGTGCATGGTCTTGATGGTCGCAAAATTTTCCAATTTCTTCGGTAATATGTAGTCGGGATAGGCTTGGTAGGTACCATAAAATGTGTACTCTCGACGCTTGCAGGGGGTAGCGCCAGAATTTGCGCGACAGGGGTCCAGACTAGTAGGACTGCAGCCTGAAGCCCCGACAAGGGAGACGGAGTGCCGTAAGGTCGTCGAGAGCAAAATTCAAAATTTTCGGAGCGCATGTTGGGTTTTTAGTCGTGAAATCGGAAAATTAGGGGGATTCACTACAGGACCTGCCCTCATTTAAATCAAAATATCAAGTAAACCACAAAGGGCGACTGGCTATTGTGGACTACTTCATATTTTAACGTTTCCCGACTACACTGGGAAATTTAAACGAACGTGGGGGGACCTTTCCTCGACGAGGGACATACATGGCACCTAACCCCCATCTGGTTTCACCACTGTCCCGATGATGATCAGTTCCCTGACTTTCTGACTTCCTTGGTCTCAAGAGTACAAATCCTCCAACTCGAACACAACATTTTCATCGCCCTTCGGGCGCTGTAGAGTTCGAGCTGTACTTGCTTGTAACTTTAACATGCTACAACTTTTCAAAGACCTTCAAACGGACCAAAATCAAGTATACCGATGCGAATCAATGGAAGAATGATTGCTCAGTGCAGTGGTACACGGACGCGCTTTCTGAAGTTTAATATAAATGCCAAGACTTCTTTGCAAAATCCTTACCGTAGTGATATGGTAATTTAAATATCTAATGACGGCCAGCTTGTCGACTGTATTGTGATTGGTATCTTTAACCTTAAGAAGCATTTTGCATTCAAGTGCGTATCATCAAGGGAGGGAGGTGGAGGGCGTTGGGGGCGCCCCGGGTTGAAGACACTTTACTACACTCTTCCATAGGCCGCTATACTCGGCATTTGTCAAACTTATGAAGTCACCGCCCACCCCTTCAATTAGATGATCCTGCATACGCGGATGTACAAGGCTGATTTGAACGAACCCGTAACCATTCCTTTATTATTAACCTCATGATGCCGGCTTGCACGCTAAAACGGTCCTTGTTAAGCTGCCTCTCATTCCTTGTCAAAGTTTTCAACGCCAGCATGTGACCGCATCCATGCAAAGCCCACGGGTTGGTTGTTACTGGCACATAAGAATTTTCGCAGCATGACCATTCACTTTTTGAGCTACAGGCGCATGAATAATAAACTTGTGATCCGCCACCCCAACCCCTTGTCACTCACCAATATATGAGATAGGTTCGCTGTCTTTCCAAAACCTCACAATCGGCTCTCAGGTGGTATCAATTTCAACCATTTTTTGACAGCATAATCTCCAACTCAATCACTACCAAAAACATCTAACAAAGGATTCACTGCCCTCTCATAACAGGGTCAAAAATTCACCCAAACAAAATTTTTAGGGACTACATGGAGAGGGTTCACCCCAGTCAAAGTGCAATTTTATGGAATGGTGGAGCGCCCCCTTAACAAGGCAGGGAAAACGCGGAGGGAGACTTTGTCAAGTTTAAAGGAAGCGCTGTCTTCTTTTACAAATCATCGCACCATGAAACGTGGACAATGGTCACTTATTGTTGGCAGATGCTTAGCCCTACCCCTAAGAAACTTAATCAATAGTTGCAATACAAGAAGAGCATTTTACAGTCGGTCATTTATGAATATTCAGTCCAGAGTGGCTTTCCTTTAGAAACAAGAGTTGCTTTGGAAACCTAGGCAAATTCGGTATCAATAAAGACAGGTCTCCCGGCTACTTACGTAGCCGGGAGCCCTGTCTTTATTGATACCTTTCATTTCAAATGCAAATTACATGAAATATGGAATCGGTTTCATCTAGTAATGGGAAAAAATTCATAAAAACTATTAGCAATTCCAACCGACAAAATGCAACGTGGAAAGGGGGGGGGGGGTGTACGACTTGATAATGTAGGCTACATGCAATAGCGTGTAGTGACCCGATTTGGAAATTTACAGTAAGATGTGATTAACAAAACGAAGCCTAATTAAGAAAAGAAAAAGTGGGAACGAAGAGAAGTCGATAAAAGCAACAAAAAGGAAGATATGAAAGAGAAAGCAACTGTAAAAAGTCGACAGTTCCCCAACATTATAACCGCAAAACGAGAAAAGTACACTGCCCAGTCTCCGGGGGACTGGAACTCACGTACTTACAAACGGAGTCGAGCGCCATACCGACTAAGCCACCACAATGCTGATAATTCAACCCAATATAATTAATATTAATAGCCTATAGTGTAAAGTTGTGTGACATACAAGTAGAAGTACCGGATGTAAGGGGGTCGGGAACTGGAGCGAGCACCCCTTTCACCTGCATGTCCCTAAATATTGGTTGCCTATACCGTACTTTAAATTGCCTGAAACACGTACGCCCCAAAAATTTGTTTCAATATGCTTGAATGTTACGCTATTGATGTTTATAGCATGGCCTGTAAATGTTTGTTAGTAGCCTGCCCTATAAATGACATCAATAGGGGTGGGGAGGGGCGGGATAAAGCTCAGAAAGCTGTGCATGGTCTTGATGGTCGCAAAATTTTCCAATTTCTTCGGAAAATATGTAGTCGGGATAGGCTTGGTAGGTACCATAAAATGTGTAATCTCGACGCTGGCAGGGGGTAGCGCCAGAATTTGCGCGACAGGGGTCCAAACTAGTAGGACTGCAGCCTGAAGCCCCGACAAGGGAGACGGAGTGCCGTAAGGTCGTCGAGAGCAAAAATTCAAAATTTTCGGAGCGCATGTTGGGTTTTTAGTCGTGAAATCGGAAAATTAGGGGGATTCACTACAGGACCTGCCCTCATTTAAATCAAAATATCAAGTAAACCACAAAGGGCGACTGGCTATTGTGGACTACTTCATATTGTAACGTTTCCCGACTACACTGGGAAATTTAAACGACCTTGCGGGGGATCCGTCCTCGACGAGGGACATACATGGCACCTAACCCCCATCTGGTTTCACCACTGTCCCGATGATGATCAGTCCCCTGACTTTCTGACTTCCTTGGTCTCAAGAGTACAAATCCTCCAACTCGAACACAACATTTTCATCGCCCTTCGGGCGCTGTAGAGTTCGAGCTTTGCTTGCTTGTGACTTTAACATGCTAAAACTTTTCAAAGACCTTCAAACGGACCAAAATCAAGCTGTCAAGTATACCGACGCGAATCAATGGAAGAATGATTGCTCAGTGCAGTGGTACACGGACGCGCTTTCTGAAGTTTTAAATAAATGCCAAGACTTCTTTGCAAAATCCTTACCGTAATGATATGGTAATTTAAATATCTAATGACGGCCAGCTTGTCGACTGTATTGTGATTGGTATCTTTAACCTTAAGAAGCATTTTGCATTCAAGAGCGTATCAAGGGAGGGAGGTGGAGGGCGTTGGGGGCGCCCCTGGTTGAAGACACTTTACTACACTCTTCCATAGGTCGTTATGCTCGGCATTTGTCAAAAAAGCCTTTCTACCCAAGTCTCATTCCGTGCTTAACCAGTCACAGTCTGTGGGAGGTCAAAACATTCGGCCGGTCCAAGATTCCATCACATTATGGAAGTTCTCAGAGGTGGCGCCAGGTGAGGGGGCATCAGAAGCCCCCCCCCCCCCGGCAATGGGAAATTTTCTTCTTTCGTCGGGGACCCTTAATATGTGCTACGATAAATATGTTATCCCCACGACGTCCAGTCGCCCCGACGGCTTCTATTGATTTTGCTCTCAAGTAGGGCAGATTCTTCAAGGAAACACCTAAACTTTTTAATTTACTTCTTTCAAACCCCATATATTTCCATTGTCTTTAACAGAACTCCCAAAATGTTACTCCGTTAAGTGACGCTTCGGGTTGCTGCCCCCCCCTCCCTTCGGGAACTTAGAAGCCCCCCATGGTCGGGCAAATCCTGGTGCTACCCGTGGCTCTTCTCAACAATCTGGCAATCTACAACCACCATTACACACACATAAACTCAGCTGAACAGTCTAGTGTATGGGTTTCTGAAGTTCTACTTTATTTTGAAACTTTTAAGACGTTACCATGACTACATATTTAATATCGGCTGATCGGATGTGATACCGGAAGCATCAAGAGCTTATTTTCAACTTTTGTCAGAGCTTCATATACATTGCACCTTTTTGACCTGGAAGACCATCGCACCTGCTCAACGCTTCCCTAGTGATGCGTGAAGCAATGTTGGGTGGTAGTACTATGAAATTTACAATACTTGGGTGCAAGCTTTTACCATTATGCGTCTGTTTGTTTGGCTACGTAGCCGCCCGGACGTTGTCAGTCTGCGAGGGAGATACCATGGACTAAGTACTACCCGAGGTAGTACTTCCATGCAGATACACTAGGTAAATAGAGGGGTGTGTGGGTTAATAAAGTTGAACTTATACTATTATACTTGCTCATACAACAGACAACAAGGTCAGTCTCTGGTCCGCTGTGTTTTTACGGTGAAAATATTCCTTTCGGCAATTGCAAGCATGATATCGAGATGCGTTCTACCAGTCTAAAAACTGCAGTAATGGGCGTGCCCAGAACAAATCCCAGTGGCTTTTTGCCCAAGACCTACTCAGCTCCCTTACTTCGGCTTTTACTATTTTCTAATGTTATAATGAAATCAGAGAACGAAATAATTTGCGGTTGTATTGACGAGTCTGTCCATTGCAAACAAAGACAGGTAACCATCAACATAGGCGTACAACGCGCGTGGGGCGCCTGCAGGCCCATTCTGGGAAAATGTTGGCTAGTTTCGGCCAAAGTATGAGCTATTTTCGGGCGAACATACATTTCAATTTCGGAAAAGAGTGCACTTGACCTCCTTACTAGTTGAAAGTATGGGACTGGGCTTATATACTATATAGGCCCAGTCCCATACGCTTATGACCGTTGGCCCAGGTAACTGAAAACAGTTGGGATTAAGCTCTATCTTGGCCATCATTGTGACTTCACGACGAAACTGAAAATATCCGCATGGGGCCAGTGTTAATTCACCGACATAGTGGAAAATGGTCCAGCCCTCTTACACTACACTGCAGGATGCATGTACTACACTCTTGGAAAATGACGTGACTTCCCAAAACACAAATAAGTTTCTAGCACCCTACGTGGATAAAGCCCTATCGTCGCTGATTATGTAATTCAACAAGTAATAGCATATATTACATACTCTGCCGACAGCTCGCATGATTTTCTTTTCTTTGCGAGAAAATTAGCTCTCGGTGGCGTGTAGTGACGTGGTAGTGACGTGTAGTGCCGTGTTAGTGGTGCAGAACATTTCTTTTGTGCGTTTGTTCCTACCAGTCATAATGTATGCATGCTTCAAGCCCCTGTACACCATACGAGACGACGCGATAAGATACGATGCAGCAGACGCACTATAAATGTCGCCAGGACTTTCAAATCGCAAACTAGGGGTGGCGTTATGATTTGTCCGACGGGGGTTCCCGACGGGAGGGGGGCCATTAACCCGATGAAGTACCAACAAAGGTGATGGATAAAAAGTAACAAGGCTTGAAATTGTGATGTTATGTCAACCAAGATTTTCATTTGGCCTATATAGGGACATGTTTCTATTTCTATTAAGGTTCGTGGCCTCAGCAGGTTCAAACACCCCTATAAGCGATTTCGACCAACATTTATAGATGGTAGGGCTACTCAGTGGTAGCCCATTTAATCTTATCTTTTAACTGAGTAACTGAATCACATGAACAACATTCAGTTCCCGATTTTGCGAGGAATCACATGTTCTCCTTTTCTGAAATTCAGTTGAGAACCAATGACCACAGTCGTCAACAGGTGGTGGACGGTAGTGGGGGGGGGGGGCATTTCCCCAGTGTTCCCAGTTTTCCAAAACCCTAATGAGTATAGTACTCTATGATGTAAAAGAGTGAATTTCACTCTTCGACGATTGCCTACAGTGACCACTCTTTCTTCGAGTGAAAATTTCACTCTGCTGGAAGTGGTAATTCACTCCAAATGAGTGAATTACCACTCCGGGCAGAGTGGAATTCCACTCGAAACAGAGAGTGGTCACTGTATGCAATCGTCGAAGAGTGAAATTCACACTTTTACATTTAGAGTAGGCAAATATTTGATTCCATAGCTTGTAATGCAGCGTGCTACAATGAAATCAAACTCGAAATTGGTGGAAGCAGTTATTTAATGGATGAAATCGGGGAAACGCCTTAGATTTCACCACAAATCACATGACCTCCACCTTTTCCAGGCCTTGAGTTAGCGCCGAATCCCTCGTTTCTAGGGCCAAGTTGCGATTTGTGCTTGAAGCACTGGTCAAGATCATGTCCCCATTCTTTTAAATACTGTTGACGCTCTAGGCTAATGGCTAGGACCGTAGTAACAGATAAGTATAGGGTGCGCTCAATGTATACAGCGTACTTTAAGCTAAGCCCACATAGGAGAGCGTTTGGTATATGCGGTTACAAAATTTGAAACATTAATCATCAATCCACGGAGTTGCACATCTCATCTCCTCCAGTTGAAGTTCATCTAACTTACGGTTTGTTTAGAAGGAGTTCGCAACACACTTTTTCGCAAAATTTAGGCAAGTTTGACCTTTGACCAACATTTTGACCTGTGACCCCACCCTCTGCGACCAAAATATTCTTATCAGTCCTCACATGTAATTGATGATGTCAAAGGTCAGGAGTGAAAGGTCCCAGGTTAAACGTAAAAACATGTGGTTTTAGGCCTATAACTTTTTCTGACAAACTGGTGAGCGAATAATGACAAAACCTAATATTTAGCAAATTTGACCTTTGACCTCGGATCTTTCACCCGACCTTTGACCTTTGACATCATAAATAACCCATGAAAAAGTTTTAATGGCCAGGTAGCATTATTTTTTTCCCAGGACGAACGTGGGCAAATCCAATTTTCAAAAAATTTTAAATTTGTTTCAAAATGGAGGTTAGGGTTATATTGAAGGTTAGGGTTACGTGGAATGGGGTTATTTGGCCCGTTCTTTCATAATCCGGCGTCAGAATTACAAAAAAGGGTCGAAAAGCTGTCATTTTGGAATTAGAGGTGTGGCCTATTTCCAAGAAGCTGATTGGTCCATTGGCCAGATTTTCCCTGACTCGTCCTGGGAAAAAAAAACTACGCGGCCAGGTACCCACCAAGTTTGAAGTTCATGGGACTTACGGTTTAGGAGACTTCGGGATACTCTTTTTTGCTCACACGCGAAACACTTAGACTCAGGCACTCAGCCACTCAAGACGCTCGCACACAGCTTCACATTTCTGATGGTAGATGAAGTAAAATATCTCAGCTCTTACATTATTTGTATCATGATGGAGATGAGATAATAAGACGAAAAAGGTAATCGAATAACCATGTGGCAATGTTTTATCATGAATTCCATTCGTGTATAATGTGAATTATTACTTGTTTCAAAGAAATTCGACCCATTAAAAATCACGCGCAAACAGTGGCGTATAGCCAGTCTTTCCGAAGTGGGGGACACTAGGAAGTACAACGTTCCGCAGGGGCCACACCAACATGAAAGACTGAGCGGCACTGAAGGCGACATAGTGACGCGAAGGGCTGTCAGGCTATAGGTGTTGGGGTCGAGTGGCCCAACGTAGGGCCCCTTATGAGATCCAGGCACAACGCACCTGAAACTCGGAAGGTCCAGGGCCAGGGAGCGAAGCCCTTGGAGTCTCTGGGGTATTTAAAAAATTTTAACTTAGAATGAAGATTTAACTATCTCCAGGTGTCCACTATAAGGGGGAGCCCTCGTATTACAGCACGGATGGTGCATCTAAGGTGCATATCCGGGGGCTCGCCACGAAAATTTGGAAGAAAGAATCCCTTGTATGTGATTTATTGTGTTGTGGCTGCGGCTTCAGTATAGCAAAGATGACCTTTGCAAATTGTTCTTTAAACTTGCAAACGGAAATCAGCCTATGAGATGAAGCTCATAAGTTATTGGATACGCGTTTAAAAGGAACAAAAATTGCAATATTAGCAGTTATCGAACATAACATTGGACTAAAATATAATCGATGTGGAAATTGTATTGAATGGAGAGGACTCACGGCTGCAGTGGTCCCATTGCTGATGGAAATAGATGTTGAAACGATAACTTTGGATTAAACTCACTACTAAGGCAGTCAAAGTGCACGAAAATAGATGGGCTCGAAGCACGCCCCCAAAAGTGTAGTTTTAAGAACATTTTGTGTAATTTTAGCCCCCTGATTGAATAATAAATAAAGTGGCAGTGGGTCCCCTTTTCCAAATCCATATATAAATGATGTGTGTTTGTGTGTACTTCTTTAATACTCCAAATCTCCATTCGGGGACATCCCCCCCCCCCCCATCCTGTCAACGCTACTGCGATCAACAAAAGCCTATTTGCGAAATAGCTAAGCAAAAAAAATCCTAAAAAGTTTTATCTGCCCTCTTCTTCTTTAATTCGGTTATAGTCTAACTACTCCCCTCCAATAATTTCTTACCCACGCAAGCTTTATGTCTGGTTTCTTTTTAAATATCCCCCCAAAATGTGTTATGTTCGTGAAGTTGTTGGTGTGCACTCAGTATGTCAATTGAAGGTCGGCGGTTATTAGTGATCCTTGCCGTACAGTCTCCATTTAGGTACTAAAATTGGGCTTCTGAGGGGTTTCCCTACTCATGCCTTACCCCAGTTTACAAGCCCTGCCGTAACGGCACCATGCACGTATGGTCAGAAGGCATTATAATGTTTTTTTTTCTGCAGTAAGGAAGGGATAATTGTTACTAATGGATCGTTTACAGTTACTTCTCCCAATAAGATACTTCTGGAGTTACAGTTAGATGAGGTTTTACGGCTCAGTTTACTTCTGGAGTAGACCTATACTAACGTACAGGGGTACATAGTTTGGCCTAGGTTCTTCGGCTCCCTCCCCATGGTCAAAACTTTTGGCAAAGTTTAGAGAGGCCAGCATTCGATACTGTTACCGATTTTCCCCATCCCCTCACAAATTCTCCTCAGCTGCGCTGCCAGCGTTGCAATTTGAAAGTCTGGTGACATGAAAAATAAACAGTTGGATATTTAATGCAAAACGCATTAAAAATCCAGAAAATAGAGGCAATTCCCATCAAAACCCATCAGATACTGACTGTTTTACATTGTAACGTCTATTCCATACTTGTTTTATGAATAAATAGCTGAATATACGCAAATTTATGACATAAAAAGATGGACTTACCAAATATGACTAATGTTAGCCACCGTTTTTTCAACCGTCGTTTGAAGGACAATTGTAGAATTGTTATCCCTTTAGGGAATTACTTCAAAAGATAAAAATGTTTTCTTGAAGCATATTGATGTCACTCACCAAACTGTAAACTATCTACGGATCTAAGCAGTAATTAAAAGAAAATTTATTTGGGGTTAACAAAAGAAATGTTAGCACTGTGCAACACTGTCACATCATTATTTTTGCGTAGCTAATGAGTTAAAACCGTAAAGCTTTGAAGAGGTATATCTTGAGAACGCTAAAAGATATTGAAGTAATTCCAACAGATCTTTCACTGGGGGATTTTACTCTTTAACTTATAAGTAAAACAGGTCTTTTTGGTGGCATATCACCTGATCACCGTAACTTCAGAGAACCATACAACTTGACTGGTTCTACCAAAGCTGACACTCTCAGTCCAGTAGTCACGGGGGAGGAGCGCTTCCCACTTAAAATTTCCGGCCGTTGGAAAATTTTTGATAAGAAGAGCTATTATTGCATTTACATACCCTGTTTAAATATATCTCGCCTCTGCATATTTTTTCGACCCCTGGAAAATACCCCCGTTGTCCCTTCACCAACCTTAATTGTCTGTTACCTCCCTTTTGTCTAGGATGGCTGGAAGAAAATGTGTGGATCCTACAGCAAACTTTGACGAAATTTAAATGACTTTCAGTGAGTCTGTATTCCATGGAATAATTTAAACATGACCCCAATTTGACTTACACCGTATTCCGGGTACGCATTAGTGTATGGTCTTGTTAATATGATCACGTGACTTTACAGAACGGTGAACGAGTAAACTTCATGCAAAATACTCCTGGTTAATAATATTTAAGCGGGATCATCATGAGAAAAACTTTTGATGTGAAATAAAAGAAGTTTGAAATATGATAGTTATCTCGGTGATGTCTCCAAAATAAGATTAAGGTGACTGTTTACGAGAAATGTATGAGGTGCAAGGGTGGAACCAGTGGGGAGGGGGGAGGCTGGCTCTCCCGTAGGAGAAATTTTCCAGTTTCATCGTGGAACTTAATTAATGCTATATGTAATCCCGACGATAGTCAGTCGCCCCGACGATCTGCTTGATTTTGCAGGCTCAGGAAGCCATGGCAGATTCTTCAAAAATAAAAAAACCAAAACTTCCCAAATTTCCTCAATTAAAACCCAAATTTTTCAGATTTTTTCAATACAAATCCAAATTTTTAAATTTTCTTCAATAAAAATCCCAACTTTTGACTTTTTTTTATTAAAAATCCGAATTTTCAAATTTTCTAAATAGAAGCCAAAAACTTTTCGGCGCGCTTCTTTCCAGTGTTGTAGTCGAGACCAGCATATCCGAGACCAGGACAAAAATTCGAGACCGAGACCAACAAGGTCCGAGACCGACACCGACTGTACATATTCTGTAGGAAAATGAAACAAACTGTCCAACTTTCTGAATACTTTTTACCTGACTTCAGGCCCGTATGCGGCTTTTTCAGTGGGAAGGTTCGATTTTACGCTAAGCGGAACAAAAATTTCCGCGGTAAATTGCCCTTCTCAGCTGGTATTTGGAATGTCCAAAAACTGAAGACCTTTTTTTTTTTCTTTTTTTGCTTTTGACCCTTTTAGAGGCCTATGTTGTGTCCCCGACGAAGTGAGGACCTTTTTTCGGGCCCCCGGGCGGAACTCATAATGTCCAATATGAGCCCCCTGAAGCGCCCCTGCAAACGGGCCTGGACTTTATTACCCAATGCTCCACAAACGACCTATATAGTACCAAGAGTGCCTCTCTCACTGATATGTAGGCTACACCTGTCTTTTATTATCATATGCCAAACATAGTTAACATAATTAGTAATTTAACATAATCATGTATTTTTCTAATGCGGCCCTTCTCTTTAAATCGGAGTCAGTGCTATACAAGTGTTCAGTGTTGATGAACTTGGTCCCATCATAGTGAGTTTGTCCAACCCACATAAAAATGATTCACAAAACTCTAGTTAGTGCCAACCTTTCCTTCAGACCAAACATGACCATGGAGTATTCGTAGTTCAATTACCAGACATTTTGTTTTGGAGCCTAGAATAGGATTGCAGATAACTATGTAGGCCTAGCACAGGGGTGGGGAACCTGCGGCCCGGGAGACAATTTTGCCCGGCCCACAAGGCAATTCATAAATGCAAATTCAGAATCTTTTAAACAGTAATTGATACGATCTTTTAGCCTACGGTTCCCATCGTTCCCATACTGCTTTAGCCCAAGGTGTCCATCATACATCCCCCCGCACGTACTTTCTGGATATTTCACGTAATACTGCTACTAAAACCCTAGTATGCACAGCATAACATGCCCACTATTTCGTTAGACAAACCAGGTGCAGAATCTTAATACATCTAGTGGTGGGCTCACATAGCATTGAACAGATTTGTAGTACTATCACATAATAGGTCTATCTATAACAGTTCATAACTCAGATGGCACTGTATTTATTCCAGTAAATACGGGGGTACAAATGTCCCTCCAAAGAGTGAGTTAAACTTTAAAAAGAAGATAATTTTGCAATTTAAGTTGAAGAAAAATAAAGTTGGTTCCAAAATGCGCAATTTTTTCGGCGCGCTTCACTCGCACTTCCGTTCACTGTTGCTTCATGCATAAATAAGAAGACAAATGGTCATATTGTGATACTCCTGGTCTGAGTAGCCTTGCACAGTCAAGGCCATTAAAAGTTAGTGGATGAGCATTCTTTTGCCTACAAATTTGCATAAACTCAATAGTTTCTGGGGGCACGCACTAGTTCCTTACCTGGGCTTTTCCTAGGCTCTAACCCCACCAGGGTCTGTTTGGGGGCTTCTTGGCCTGCGCCTTTTGGGGGAAAGCTTTTTGCGCCCTCACTATCTGCTGCCCGCGAGTGGATTATGAGTATCAAAACAGCCCGTCAAGGGAAAAGGTTCCCCACCCCTGACCTAGAATATAATATACAGTTAACAGTGTGTAATATTTAGGCCTAGGCTCATAGCCTTCAGAGTCGCCCGATAGCTGTAGTAAGCTGTAGTATCATGTCTAATCATGATGACCAAATGTTTTGCAGTTGCACTTTTTTCCCATCTGAGAAAGAATATTTATACAAGGAACTGGTATATTAGTTCAGTCTATTTTTTCAATAGACAAATGATCATTAATAGCCAGATTTGGTTAAATATGGTCATGAAAAGGCCAACGGGCAATCCCGAAGAGCTAGAAATGGATAGCACTGAACAAACACTGACTGACTGAGAAGGGGATTTCAACACACACACAGTGAACACGCCATGCAGTGCAGTACCAGACTGCCACTGTTCTGAATAACGTGGTCTGTGTGCTAGTCCAATGCACTATTATCCCCATTGACCAAGTTAAGTTAAAGACCCACTCACTAGCTCACAGAAGGAAGTTCAGCCCATATTAGATACACTGTATGGACTCGCTGGATGAATGATTTTTTTCTCAATGAATTATTTTTTCAATGAAAGTAAATGAACTTAAATTTAAATAAATGAGTTTATTTAAAAATGAAAAGAAAAAAGACGTCGGACAAGTTTTTTGCCGGTCTCGAAGACAGACCGGAAAAAAATCTGAGACAGCAAGGGTCCGAGACCGAGACCACAGGGTGTCGAGACCGAGACCGAGACCGGGAAAACCGGCCTCGAGACAGAGACCGGTCTCGAGTACTACATCCCTGCTTCTTACCCCGAAAACGTTGGGTTCGACATCCTTTCAGCAACCAGTGACCTTTGTCTGGGTTTCAGGTCGCTACCCCCTCCCCTGTCCAAGGGTGGCCATTTATGTCGAACATTGGGGGGACGTGGGTCGGAAACCTCAAAATGATCCATATGTATATGTGTACAAATACGTACATGTATAAATATCTGCATGTGTGCTACACGGATATGTACCGTATACGTAGACCAATATGTATACGTGAACGTATATGGAAATATAAACGTATATGTTTATGTAATGCTGGTAACGAAATGTGCTCCTCAGTGGAGCCGAACCAGAAAGCACAAATCTTAATTTTTCCTAGTCGCAACTCGCAAGTATCGATGGGAGTGCGTTCAGAAGTCAGTAACAGCCAAACTTTTACCAGTTTACCCGCAGTTTTATATCCAACAGTCGCTTGATTAGAGCAGACAGCTGTTTCTAACAGCTCACTGATTTGAGTGGTTGGCACAGAGGCCGATAAATGAAATAACAAGGTTCTTGAAAATGACAAGAGAAAAAGCTACACGTGCGCGGGAAGCGCGCAGAAAATTCGCGCCTTGTAGAAAATTTATGTACGTAAATACAACATTTCGCGAGGTTACAAGTCCGAAGTAGTATACGCCCATGGTGTGATCCACTAGGCCATGCATGTCCAGTTAGGGTTGAAACCCCAGAGGCCCGTATAAAAAAAAGTTGTCGACAATCGAATGAAATTCAGTGGTGCAACCAGGGAGCTGCTCAAAGCTCCCTGGTACAACGTACAAGCAAAAGTAGCTTTATCTGTTTCGAAATGATATCAGAGTAAAAGCTGGTCGCTTCTGTAGAGTACAAACTGTGTTAAATGGACAGAATTAATGAAAAGAGGGCTCAATGGACCTTAAAAAGGGCTCCATGGACCTTAAAGTTAACTTTCGGATAATTAATTCCTCGAGTTTCCCTCAATATTGCTCTTAGGCACCAGCAACTGGCGCGCCGAGTGGCGGCTAAAAACACACTATCAAAGTTACCCAGATCTATTTGGGTTGGGGGTATGGTCTCCCTTGGCGATCTTACTGTCGATTTGCTTTCATTCAGTTTGATCTATCAATAAGAGGGACTGGAAACACGGGGATACGAAAAATTCAAAAATTGTCAAAAAAGTGAGAGATTCCGCCCG
This sequence comes from Holothuria leucospilota, assembly GCA_029531755.1. Lineage (NCBI taxonomy): Eukaryota > Metazoa > Echinodermata > Holothuroidea > Aspidochirotida > Holothuriidae > Holothuria > Holothuria leucospilota. Next base: position 19,379,708 of record CM055980.1, read on the forward strand.
CCCCCCTAACCAAAATACCAGGGATCATGCCTTATGGGCCTACATCCAATGCAAATATTGCGGGTTTTGCAAAAATACTGAAGGTACTTTTCTCCCTCCTCCCTAACCAAATTAGTAGAAGGGACTATGTCTCACATACACCGATTTAAGCAGATATCACTGCAGTTGACCATTTCTACAAGAAGATTGAAAAAAGGTATTACAGCCAATCAAATTATAGAGGAAATTTGCATGAGTGTGTCTATGTACGGCTGTTTTATCGATCACCGAACATGCACATGAATAGAGTGCGGGCGAATCGCGCCAGAAAATTGTTTTTCATGACTTGTAAATCATCGGAAACTCTAATATGCGCACAAATGTCAGCACTTATTACTTTTGCCAATATATCACATTACCCCCCCCCCCCTCAGCCAAATTATTGGAGGGGATTATGTCCCAAATTCACAATATTGGCAAGTATTAGGGTCGTTGACCGAATGGGGGGGGGGACGAAAGGTGGTACGTCCGTCACCAGCCATATTATCGGGACTCCCGCGATCGCCGCCCTTGTCCCTGTCGGGCAAATCCTAGCCCCACACCTGATGAGATGAGAACGTTTAATAAAACATTTCTGGATTTTAAACATATTAGCATGATCAAGAATGCAATGGCAGTGTTGAAAAAATCATACGAAGATATTAGAAGGATGCATGGGCGATAGAAAGTTTCCAGACATTTCAGCATTTTCAGGGTAGGGTAAGAATTTTACGTTCAAAGTTCATATATTTGTCAACTTTTCAGGTCACTGATCTGTAAACTACCAGCACATACCACCTCGAGAACAAAATTCGAAAAAGTTGGGCCTGTCTACTCGTGGAACCTAGGAACAGGGAGATGCCACTGGGAGAAGGGACAAATTTATTCCTTTTTTTTTAACGAGAAGTAATTCAAGGAAATGAAACAACAAAGGCTTTGAAAAGTGTTCTATGCACACATTGTAAATCTTTACATGACCTAGATGTACGCTCCGCCCACTTCCTCCTAGAAACTTCTTATTATTGGTTCATTAGCCTACGGTGTCTTATTACAGCCACATAAACAGTGACCCAGGTCAAACTCCAGTTTCCCACACATACACACGTACCGTACGGCAACGTTAACAGCCATTGATCTACAATCACTGACAATGGTGCCATTATGCTTAGAAGGATTATTCGGAAATTGAGGAAGTTTAGAAGCTCTTACGTAATCGCAGATTGAAAGAAAGTTTATTCTAGCCGAATATGGGAACGGGAGGGTTGTTTATTCAATAAATAAAGAAAATTCGTTGGTTTTAGATGGTTGTTACTTGAGAATCGGACGACGAGTTATGCCCATCGTGCCTATGTCAGCACCAATTATTTGGTACACATATGTGATCAGGAACGGAAGAAGAAAGTGCTTTGAAGATTTCTTCAGAAGAAAGCAACACAGTTTTACAGCAATAAATGAAGAATCTGATGATGGCGGATTTACAAACTCAACTTGGACCGATTGATTACAATTTTAACAACAATTGGTCCTCACTTTCACGGCAAGCAACAAACCAGTTACTTAATAATTCCTTAGTATATCTGCAACCATTGGATGAGCCTCTTCAAGGGAGCAGTAACAGAAATTCTACCCGTAGCAGTCCGGGACAAATGACTGGTAGTCGCCTGACAAGTCGAGATATAGCAGCTTTACTGAATGCGCCAAATATTGGTCTGAATTCTTCAAACGAGCATTCCGGTGGATTATCGAGCCTAGGGTTGAGTGGGGGCTGGTCGGAGAAGTATTTCGCTGGAGATGTAAGTTTATTGAGGATTTCAAGTAACCTTATAAAGTATAAGTTATGCCTATGGGCCTAGGTTAGGCCAGATTAATTTGCATCCTTTCACTTTCAACCTATTACGGCCTGGGCCTAAATGCTGAACAACTTAACGATAGAGATCAAATACGTTCATTAAATTCAACGACTGTGGATGACTGCCTTTGCACTCCAAACCTTTCTTGTCTTTGTTTTCTGAAGTAAAATGACAGGAGAAGGGTTGCATGGCCAAAGATACGAATGTTCTCTGATTTCGCATGATCTAATTCATATGTTCACTGACAAGAATGATTTAACGTTAAGTTTTGCCAGCCTGAAAGCAGGCAAAGTAGCCTATAGCCTAGGCGCTTACCAGTCAAAACGTCCCCTGACCAAAATGTCCCCGTACCAAAACGTCCCTGCTATTGGTCAAAACGTCCCCGCATTTGGTAGCCTTTATCTTCCCTTACAGTATGCCTACTTTGAAGTTCAAATAATTTTTTAAAGTACAATTATTGGAATGAAATGGAAATTTTCTGGAAAATTTAACCTTTTCTGTTAAATTCCAAAGTGTTTGTGGTAATCATTCTACGTTCGTCAGTTGTAAAACTAACAGTTAGGCCTAGGCTAGGCCTAACATTAGTCGGATAGCAACCCAGTTCTAAGGTTAGTAAGTTCTAATGTTATCTTAGGCCTAGGCCTGCCTAACTTTATCTTTTTACTTTATAGTTTTAATTTGGATTCCTAAAATCATGTTCAAAGTCTCTATGGCGGGGACGTTTTGACTTCCCACATATAATAGTACGGGGACGTTTTGGTAAAAAGCGGGGACGTTTTGGTAGCGAAAATGCGGGGACGTTTTGGTCTGGGGACGTTTTGACTGGATACCGCCTAGGCTAGGCTTAGTCTAGCCTGCGTCCCCCAGTACCGATGATATAACCATTACTAATACTTCGTAGGCCTATACTTTTAACGAAGGCATATATTTACGAGACCTAGGGGCCAAGGACATAGCCCAGTTAGTAGGAGTAGGATTTGAAATAAGTTGAAGCCCACAGCACTAACTTACACAGTAACCTAACAGTCTACTGTACAAGAATAGTCAGTTGTGGCTGTTAGTGTGAAATTTTTCTCCCCATAGGCCCATCTATGATTTATAACACAACATAACTAACATTTGGAATTGCCACAAGATATGTAACCTCCTTAGTAATGTTGGACAGAACTTTGGATTTCATTCAACTATTTTAAATTTTGTCAAGTTTATTCATGTACTGCTGTGAAATATTTCCAGACAAAACTACTCAGTTTGTTCCACTTTCCCACTTTTCATTCCAGATTCTCTTTTTACGCTAGTATTTTTAGGAACCAGTTTTTTATTTCTCTAACCAATGTTAATTTTACAGGTAAATTTTAAAAATCTTTGCTGTGGGTGTGCAATATGCCTTCTTATTTCTTTAATACGTATACTATATTTATAAACAGTTTGGTTTGTCAGATGGTGAAGTTCTTTTAAATTATTGTCACATTTTTAAAAATAATTTTCATCTTGTTGTTTCTCCTTAAGGACATCAAATCATTCACCAGTTACAGTGATGCATCTTCTACAGTAGAAACAGAGGTAAGACAGTTGAGATTTATCTTGAATCTCTTTCCTTTTGTCTTTGTTTTCTGTGCACAATGAGTAAGATGGAAAAGATTGATGGCAGTTATAAGTAATACTGTATAGTGGGAAATTTTCATGGGGGTTACATTTTTGCGCTTTTCGTGACCAAGTATCTAATCGCGAATTTAAAACTTAAGTACTTTCGTCTTTCTTTAGTTTGTACAAAACTATGTTGGTTGCCTGCAATAGCGAATTCTTCACTCTGCAGATATGTGAACAAGGTACAGATTCGCCTGAAATCAGCCTCGCGGGAATTTCCTGCTGTACAGTAATTGCCTCAGGGAAACCTGATGAGATTGCAGAACATTCATATTTCCAAAAATACAAAAAGGGAGCAGTTGCAGAATGCAACGCCCCTCCTGAAATTGAGTGACAACAATAGAGTTGCTTATTGTCAAAGTGCATTCAAGCGAGACACTCTTTTGAGAACGATTCAAAGTTGGAGCACTTGGGGCATTGCATTCTGCAGTTGTACTACAAAAGGATATGAAAAACCCAAGAAAAAAGTACAAAAGTTGTGATTAGGGTGGAATAAGGAATAAACTTAGAACTGTGTTGATATACATGTAGCCTATGGATTTTGAGGTCTGTACTTGAATTTTTGTGCACTTTCCATCTTTATGCAAGTACTGTACATATTATCTTGGGATGTTTATGTGATGCCATTCATTTAATTATTACCATAGTGAATTTTTTTTTGTCATGTTGCAGTCAAGGGGCTTTTTTTCTCATATTTTGGTGAGAATAATCAAAACCCATAATATGTGTTTGCTAAATATTATGTCTATGTGCCATATGCTTTGCATGGTCTACAGATGAAGAAAAACTCGGTCATTAATCATTGATCGATGCTTATTTATTTTACATTATTGTCAATTGTTTCTCAGTTAAATTTTATATCAGTGTGTGGATCTTCTAAATAGCACAATAGCAACTATGATTACAGCCTTTTCATTTTGCAACATTTCTGACCACATAATATTGGAGATTCTTATTGTACTGTTGGCTTTAATGAAAGGAGAAATGCAGTCCCCCAATTTGAATTAGTGCACCCTCTCCTCTTAATTCAGGAATGCTCCTATAAACCACAATGTTTTCTATGTCAGGCCCACACCGAAGTTATGCCAAGAAAAACAATAGAAAAAATAAGGAAAATGCCAACTCCATGCCGAAGATCTTCAGATCAGAGTGCATGGAATACACCTTGCCTATCAATATCATGGGGCGATATTTTGTCACACATTTGTTAAATTCATGCAGAATAAATCCTTGGTGTACCTTTAGTATTCAATGTTTTGACATGGAAACACAATGTAAGATACTGTACTTGGAACAAAATGAGAGCAGATTTGTTAGATTTAGCAGATTTTTAAAAATTAACTTGGGGTGACTGCTTTCTCCCTTTAAAATTGAATTGTTCTGTGTGATTAACTGGACAACTTTATAGGCGGTGTGGTTTAACAGTACTTTTGGTGAATTATGAACCTCAGAAACAGGGTTGGTGATTTTTTTTTTATTTTTTTAAAAAAAAAATCATAATTTAAATCAGTGATTTAAATCGAAGAAATAGATTTAAATTATATCAATCAATTAAAATAATTTTTTTCAATTAAAATCATGATTTAAATCGTGATTTTAATCGGCTTGATTTAAATCAACCACCCCTGCTCAGAAGTGACTACTGTTGGATTACAGTGGTTAGTGCTGGCTGCTTTCAAATCTTTGAAAATCTTTGAAAATCTATTGATTCTGATTTTATCCCCATGTTGTTTGTAAATTTTGTTGTTGAGTCTTAGTTACTGTTTTCAGGCTAATTGGCTAGAGAAGGTTGAGAAGTTAGGTCCTCGTCATGTTACTGAAAGGTACTGTATTTTTTTGTGGTGTTACCATAAAACATGGCTCTGAAGTTTGTACCTTTTGAAGATAAAATTGATGTGAAAAAAATATATAAAATGGCTCCTGGTTAGTTTACTAACTTGAGTTAACCTTCAAAAACTAACCATTTGTTTCAAAACTTGTGAGACTTTTGATTGTTTCTTCTGATTTGGGTTTGTTCAATGATTGTTAATTTTATACCTCCCAATATTACCTGGGGACCTTCCTGGCCTATTTTTTCTGAGTTTTCCTTTGTCTTGCAGCCATTGCGCATGGTGCAAGAATTTGTTGCTTCTGAAACTCAACACTTCCTTCTCAGGCTGGGTGAATTCCTAATCTCTCATGTGTAAACAAAACTGATACCAAAGACACTGCCTGCCAGTGAGGTTTACCAACTTTTTCCATCTCAGCCCACAATTTAAGTCTTTTATTTTCTTCTGCCTGTGTAATCTTGGAGGTTCTTGTTTTATCTCTGTGAAGGTTCTCTATCAAGGTGTAATTGATTCCCCTGTTGTAACTAGAATAAGCTGTTTGCAGTTTTGTCAGACCTAACCTATCCCAACAACCACCTTTGAGGGATTAGTGGAACTAAACAAGCAGTTTGAATGGGTCCTTCAGTAAAGTTTACACATAGCCTTTTGTTATGGTTGCTTGACTTATCTATTGAATCAATCTAACCTTAGACCTTCAAGTTTGCTCAAAACAGAATAACTGAAAGAAAATGTTAAAAGTCAGGTCAGATTTGTTAGGGAAGGAGGATGAATTTTAGCTGAGCAGCACTGCAGTCAATGCACTAAATTATTCTGTTGACTTCACTCTTTGTTCTTGCAAGTGTAAGCAGATTTCCTTTGCCTTTTCTTGACAGTTCATGGTATTGTTATCCTTAACAATGGCTTTTGTTTTCTGGTTTTTGTTTGTTTAGTACATGTTGAGTGACAGTGAAGAAAATACCTTTGTCTGAATGTTTTGAGAACAGGTGGAATCTCTTTTGTCTCAAGAGGTAACACAGGATATGCTTCCTAAGCTATAAATTTGCAAAAAGGAAGTAGAAAAAAAAAAACAATAATTAAGAAAAAACCCACTTCTCATGATGAAAAGGACTCACAAGGTTACCTTTTTCTTTTGGATAACTGAGATTCCATGAATCTACAGTGCACTTGTGATTCATGTAAGATTGACCATTGTCCTGGAAGGAGTCAACTGTATTGTACATAGTCCATGAAACATTCTTCTCTTCGCAAGTTCAATATAAATAGGTTTGCCTTTGTGTTCATGTCTGGTCCTGTTTTTTGTTTTGTACTTGATGTCCCTTAGTGTTCATTTCCAAGCATGTAAAAAGCACCATTGGCCACATCTTTGACAACAGTTACATGAAATAGTATTAATACGGACAGGTTGTGTTCGAGGTTCAGCGAGGTCAAATGCTATGAGAGGTCACCAGAAATCAAAGTCGGAAAAAGTATTCATTTGTAATTGAGATAGGAAGCATGGGTACTTACTATACTTAGGATGTGGATATGTTATGTCGAATGAATGGAAACATGGAAATAGTTGTCCCAGGGTACAGAATGGCTGTCCTGCCTAAAATAGGGTAGTCGCAATAAGTTTTGTTGAAATAATGAAATTTTGTACAAAAAAAAAAAAAAATGCATTGCAAAAGTGAAGACATGTTACAGCTATAACAGGCCCTCAATAGATGTAGACCCACATTCTGGTTATTAGGGACCAGCATCACCATCAATACGACGTGCAGTAGACCTCAAGAAGTAGATGTAGCATTGACAAATCCACGCTTGCGGTTGTTTTTCATAAAGTGAATGGGGTTGGTGTGAAGATCAAAACAGTTACAATTAAGTCATTGAAACCTGTACTACCTGTAGTATAATTTTGCGATCTGGTAAAAACATTGCATCGCTTGCATGAAGGTCCTATTCCTTGCAACTACAGCCAGGTTGTGATACATGTATCACTTACAAAATATTTTTGTTTTAGAGCTCTAACACAGTACAGTATTGTACAGTGCAACCAGAGCATGCAGTGTGTACATGGTTCAGTACAGTATTGAGTATTTTTAATTTTCGTGTATACCTTAATGTGTGCAAGTTGTGAGTCGGATATATCAGATTTCCCTGGGAAAATAAGGGTTGAAAAATATCCGAATACCTACCAATGAATACTCTAAATGTTTATAGGTTTGCAGGTTTGCCTGTAACTTGATCAGCAGTGAAGGCGTTAATGAACTGATATGGGTTTGTGGTGAAAAGATCAGCCTGTATTTTTGCTGGTTTCATCTGTTTTGAAATGTCTTTACCTTTTACTAGGACTTCCTCATATCAGTGTGCGTAAAAAGTTGTGTACTCATTGAAATGCCATGGAGTTTGTTGCTAAAAAGTCTGAAAAGCATATTTCTCAACATGCACAGGTGTTTTTGTTTTCTAAGAAACAAAATTTGACTCGGTTTTGCAAAGAATCATTAATTACAAATTGTACTTTTCACCTAAATTTGCAAGGTAAATTTAGGTCAAATATTGCAATATTTGCCATCTAGACACCTCTCAAATTGAAAATTTTGCAGAGGGGAGGCATGTCTAGATACCCCCTCCACATAAAGCTCACCCACAGGCCATCCATTGAGAACCTTACATTGAAGATCTAGCTAACCTGGCTAAATCACCAGCTTGATGTAATATTTATGATTTAGTTCCTCAAAGTCAGTATTGCCTTTTTACACCGAGAAAAATGACTCATCATGGGAAACCATCTTGACTTCCACACCTTGTCCTTATATACTTAGATTTAGTAAAGTTAAAAATTTGAAATGGTTCATCTTGGTACACCATGGAAGGATCAGGAGATTGGTGATGATGGGATCAAGATGAGTTACACGTGAACAATATTGTGAAATGTGGAGATCTGTAGTCAGTTTTTGTTTTGGCTAGCCTACTCCAGGGGTGGAACTGGATGTGTTATCGTAAGTCAAGAATACAAGAATATATATGTTACAGGTTGGAAAGTGAATCTCATTCATCCAACTCCCATTTTCATAGCTTATTCCATTGCTGAGACATAAAATGCCAGTGATTATTCCACGGTATATGGACTGTCCAATTGTAGTGATAGGGGAGGTAAGTAGGAGCAAAATAGATTGTTGACATAATTAATTAATTCCCATCTTCACACAACATTTCTGAGCTGGGATATAAAATATAAAATTGTATTCAATATTCAGTCAATTTAAAATAGTAGAATGGTGCAGTAACTTGTGATGTCATTCTGGTACTACTCAAATTATCGTCTTTGTTTTCCTTTGGTTTTCAAGAGCTACTGCACTTTCAAGAGCCACTGCACGTTTTGCCAAAATATGATCATAGGGTAACTTGGCTGGATATAAGCCCTCTCCCTTTAACATGCTTTACAAAGGAACAGTAAATGTTGCAAGGTTATATAAAAATCTTAATTTTAACATGAAACAAAAGCAAGTAAGGTGAATTGTACAAGAAGGACATCAATAATTACTGTACAATGGACTATTTCAAATTAAGTGAATAAATTTCAACATTTAATATCTCAGCAATGGTGTCAGCAATGAAAATGGGAGTTTGATGAAGTAAATTCATTTTCCAGTGTGTAAAACATATGTCCTTGTAATTCTAAACTTAGGGTCCACTCTAAGGTACCTACACATTAATGCAAAAATTACTCATCTGGTTTTTAGCAGAGAGCTGCAGTGCCAGCTTCCTGGTTGGAACATCCCTTATTTGTGGTCACTCAGAGTAACATCATAAGTGATTGCTTTTATAGCCTTTTTATGATGTAATTTGTTGATCAGTTAGAGGTCAGAAATATCACATTGGAAGTAACAGTTTCCTCTTATAAATGAGGTGGTATCAAACTATTAATAGTGAGACTAGTTGAATAATTAATTTTTTTATGGCTGTGACTGCTGTGTGAAGTTCCTCAGATTTAGCTTTCTTTTCTCCCTATGGGCCTCCCCGGTCTCATTTATTACTTTGGACTGTGTGTGATAGCCTTTAAGGATGGCTGGCATTTTTTAATTTAGGTAGCATTGATAATTCCAGGAATAAACACAACTGGTTTTATCTTTTATTTTATTGTATTGTAGTGCTGAAACCAGTGAGGTGAGGTTTTCCTCAATGGCTCTGATTTGACATTTGTTATGAACGAGGGAGTGACTCAGAAGCCATGGACTACATACATACTGTCGAGTCCATGCTGTTGTCTAAGAGCACTGTCTCTCTGGAAGTGGACTCAGTTTGAATAAGACTAATTGCCAGCACAAAAAGAGAGAATTTTTTTAACTCACAGTATTTATTTACAAGGCTCAATTACTTCAACAAATTAAGCCTCCTTGTTCCCCATATTTTCCTGGTTCATTTGTGTGTGTGTGTGTGTTCTTGAGTAAAGGACTGATACGCTCTGCAAGATTGTAGTGTTTAAGTGGAGATTTTATTTTGAAGTACAATGGAAGACAGCCATCTCTGAATAAATTAGGCTAAAGGATGAAAAACATCCCTTAAATTGCAATTCATCAACTTTTCATTGATATGCAAGATATTTGTATGGCAGCATGTATTCCTGAAGGACTTAAAATATGGCTGTTTGATAAGAGCTGCTGTACACAGCACTTCAGAAGTGTGAAAGCAAAACTTAAGTTTCAATATTTTAAAGAAAGAAAAAAAAGCACTCTGATGAAATTAACAGTTGACTCTTCATAATTGTTCTTGAGAATACTAGCAAAATGAAGTTTTCACATTGTCAGCCCAAAGTAAACTTGAGACAAGCAGAGGTGATATCATAGTAGCCTGACATTAATCAATACTGTTATTTTACAAACTTACAGTGTACCTAAAGTCTAAAGTTTAAAAAATAGAGTATATGTTACAAGGCCTGAAAAGTGCATCCAAATGGTCCAACTCCCATCTTCACAGGACATTCCTGGGCTGAGATATAAAATGTTGAAGCATATTCACTCACTTTAAAATAGTAGATTGCACCATAATTTGTGATGTCATTCTTGTGCTACTCAAGTTATGCTTACTGTTATAATAAGCCTTCTCCATACAACATGCTATATGCAAGGGAACAGTTAATGTTTCAAGGTCATATAAACATCTTAATTTCAACAGGAAATGAAAGCAGGTAATTTGAGTCGTACAAGAAGGACATCACAAATTATTGCTCAATGGACTATTTCAAATTAAGTGAATAACTTTCAACATTATATCTCAGCAACAAAGTTAGCTAAGAAAATGGGAGTTGGATGACTGAAATTCATTTTCCAACCTCTAAAATATGTGTTCTTATAAATTTAGACTAAAGGTCCTTTTTAAATTAACACTGATTCTGAACATTCCCTCACCCTCATCCCTAGTCAGGGTAACCCTGACTACACCATCTCATGCTTCCATGTGTCATGAGGACTTGACGAGCATGGAAATTTAAAAGCATTCAAATTACCTGTAGGTGAAGTCATGCCCCCACTCTATGTAAGGTCAAAGTGAACAACTGAAAAACAAAGAAAACAAGGCATTGCCCATGTAGAGTGAAGAGATGGCATCACTCCAGCTCATTTCTGATGATGGCTGATATCTTCAAAATAAAAATAAAAGAATATGGTTTTCTCCTTGTCGGAGGGTATTTTTTTTATTTCAATTATGTATCCCATGAAGAAAGTTAATGTTCGATAGATTAAGTGCCCATGCAATCTTGATTGCAAAAGGAATTGTGGAATGCAGAGAAGATTTTACAACTTGAGCTCAATGTCATACGTCATTAGATAATGGTCTGGAAGAGGCATTAAAGTTTTGGCAGATCAGACCATTGTTTTAGACCAAAAAGACTGCACATAGCATGTGCATGCTGTTAAAGACTCAAAACCATGTAAATTCTGTGGTTTATTTTCCAGTCTGAGTGTCTTAAAGAGATGATTTGATTGTCTAAACATTTTGCAGTTGTAGTTATGGCAGTGTTATTGTGTGGACCCATGTGTTTTTTACGACGTGTGCATGTTCAGCCGAGATTGCAGAAGTTAGTCATTACATTTAACTCCTATCATGCGGGAGGCGAGATGTCTGGCTGAGGGTGCTTTCCAAATTAAACATTTAATGCACTGTATGAAAAACAAAAAATGCTGTTTGTTCGCGTTTTTGGCCCCAACTCTAGGGAATGGTGGTGCTCGACTAGAATAGGTCATTTCTGGTAAGGAGAAGTTCTGTAGGTGCAGCTTTAATGCATCAAAAATGAAGCCCACCCTCAAAAAGGCTCAGCATGATAAGAGTTAAGAACATCCATGTCATTCTGGCAGTCTAAGTTCCATGTCACACAGCCATGTTATGATGTCATTTTACCATCAGCAATCCAGTATGTTGGGATGCCAATACACAGACACCGCTTCAGAGGTCAGTGAAGTCAGTCATGTGATTGATCAGTTTGGCGACCTTTCACTTTTGCCAGTCAGCGAGAGAAAGCCAGGGAAGAGGCCCCCACCCACGTACCTTTGTCACCTATGTTTCAACAAGGGACATTACATCAAAGACTGCCCAAAGGTGAGTAACAGTGACTTGAGAATCATTGGCCAGAGTTGGGCCAAAGTTGTAAAGAAAAGAGTTTTAGCAACTGAAGGAAAGCACAGCTTTCTTGTACTTGAAATTTTCATGTAGTGTAAGAAGTTGTGGTAAATTTTACTTCCTTCATGCAAAATGAATGTTTGCCAGCCCTGGAAATTCCATTTAGCACTTCTTTCAGGCTGGTGGTATATCATGCAGCTAACCTAGCTATTGGTAGTTTATTGTGTACAGTAGGTCGATTAGCTTTCAAACAGATGTATTCCCATCATCAGTGAAATAAAAAGTTATATTCCAAACTGGAAATTCTGGAGATAGTTTTGTAGAGTAGTAATTTCTTTGCAGAAATTCAAGCAGCCATATTTTTGGAACAGTATTACAAAGAAAATGAATGCAACTTAACTTGTCCCACAGACAGGGGGGGACTTCCTGATTTGAACTGTCTTCCTGTAGTATTTCCCGTATTGCTGTAAGTTCATCCTCTTGTCATGGATTAAATGCGATCAGTGACAGGCACATCTGTGATTCTGTGCACAATTTAATTCCGATACCATCTCTTTTACTAAAGTTAAAAATGTCACCTGAAGCTCTAAAGATTGGCAGTATGTTTAGCTGAAGTTTTGTACAGTAGCTTGTGTTGCTGTGTAGTAGTGATAGACAGAGAGTCATAAGGATTTAAGTCTACATGTATCAGTAGGGCGTTAGAGTTTGTGGGGGAGGGGGAGTAATTTCCCCCTCTAAAGCATTTTGGAAGGATTTTGGTCCAAAAGGAGGTATCTTGATAAGTTCCAAATTCCAACTTAAGTAGTCAACTTTTTACCTACAGGTTTTACTAGCAGCTGCAGGAACCCAGTTTTAAGTCTAAAGCAGGACTGTTGAGAATAGTGTGCGGGAATCCCGTGACCGCTATGCCTATTAATGCTAATATTGACCTGACATGAATGATGAGAAGTATGTGCAGTAGTTTACACTTCACGGTGAAAATTGCCAAGGTGTGATTGAAACATTTTGTTGTATTATGAGGTGTAGAAGGTTCTGTATCCAGTAGACAATCACTGTACACAATCACAAGTTCACAACCAATTATGAAATGTGGAACATACTTGCCGTCTTTTCTGTGAGACAACCAGCCAGATTTGGCAGTTAAATATGGTAGAAAGCCATCTTTTCTGTGAGGCAATCAGCCAGATTTGGCAGTTTAAATATGGTGGAAAAATGCCAAATGCAAATTTGTGGCTTAAACACTTAAAAACCATGCTTGAATTGAAAAAAAAAAACTCTTTCCTAGTGTTGTGAAATGATCATGTTTTTCTTTTTTCTTTTTTTTTTTTTTGCTGCGTGGAATTTTTGAGCATAAGTATGCACAGTTTTGTGGGAAAATTGGAAAACAGAAGCATGCAATTTTAAAGGAAAATCAAGGGAAAAGTATCAAAATGCTGGCTGGCATTTGTCTTTTCCTAAGTTAACGTTCTGTGAAAAACAAAACCTGCAATGTTTTTGACTTTTAAGACACAGTATGGTGTGCCAGTGAAAAACAGCAAAGATAAAAATTGCTTAAGCCCACAAGCCATTGCTTAAGAACACTTCCAACCTACCAAGATATTTGCATTATGACAGCAGTCAGTTGGAGTGTCTACAGTGCAGCTCAAACATTAATTGGCAGGTAGTAGTTCTAGAAAGTTTCTATATATACAGTATATACTCCTAAAGTTCATAGTCAAATTGTGAGGGAATATCTAAATATATGTAGTTATTCCCAGGCTGAATTTCTCAAGAAGTCAACGCTTTGACAAAGGACTATTTAATTCTCAAACATACTGATTAGGTTATCTCAACCAATTCAGTTTAAAATGTACAGCTGTAAAAATAGATTGCAAGATAAAGTCTGTCGTAGCCTTTGGTTTGTTCATCATTTGTGGATAAAAGTCACTAAGAAAAGTAAACTGCATCAGTCACTGTCATTGTCTTAAATATTTATAGGAAAATTTAAAAAAAAAAAAAATTTTAGTAATTCTGTAAATTACCATACATATGTGAGGCATCTTGATCTAAAATGTCTGTAAGCAGACAACTCACGGATTAATGCTTTACATTAGAAAGACCTTGGTCTGTATATCATTTCTCAACAAGGTGATTGAGACCCTAACCCCTTTCGGTTTAAATAAGTGATAATGGCAGGACGTAAATCCCTTGAGAAACATACTTCAATTTATAAATAGCTATATATGAAACTAAAACCAATCTGGTTTGTTTAAACTATTTTGCTGAAATATTTGGTTCCCCTAATCTTCAATACTTGTATCTTTCTGACATCAAGGGTTAATAACAGAACTGACAGTTGAAGACTGTTGGGTATGATTGGCCTTGTCTATTAGTTGTCTGGAAAGTTTCACTTCCTTTGTCTGTAAAGAAAAACCCCTTTTAGACGCCATTGGGGCACTCATCTTTGGCATTGCCAGTGACCATCTTTGATGCTGGTAATCTACTATTTGCTTTTGCATAGATTAATTTGATGTTAAAACAAGAAATCTCTTTGTTTCAATGGCATAACTCCCAGTTTGATGTATTTGACCCTGTGAGATGGTAGAATTGATTGATGAGTCCTACTGGCTGGTAACACCGCACATGGAGAAGGCCGCTAGCCTATGATGCTTTGAGTGTGCACATAGTACTTCCATGCTTTGAGCAGGGAGTTGCTATTTGTCAGATAGCAACTCCCTGCTTTGAGTGGAATCTTCCTTCCCATCAGATGACTGTGCTACTCAGTGTTGCTCTGTATCCCATCTGTAGAGATGTGGTACAGACACATCACAAACAAAAATTATTCTCTGGGTTGCCTGCAGAAAAAGTGACTGGTCGCCCACACTCACCACAGTTAAATCCCAACTTGAAGTGCAATTTCTGGCTGTATATCCTGGTGGAATTTTACAAACCAATTAATAGTAGAAACAGGTGTGGGGGGATTGCATTCAACATTGACAGGCATTTGACCACATACAGTATCACATACATTAGCCTACTTGTTTACCATAGTGCAAAAAGTGGTGGAAAAATCATACATGTAGTAATTACCACCTTGGGAGGTAGCAACTCCAACAAAAACAGGCAGGGCCCACATGCTTTCAAAACTGGAAACTCTATCCCAAGTTTGAAGCAAATGTGGTCATGCACTGATTGCAGTCAAAGTCAGGAATGAGAAAAGTTTTTCGTAATGTGCATAGTCACAGTGTAATGACACCATATTATGATCATGATGTTTTGAATTTTCCTGCAACCCACTTACTGTCTCAGTGCCCACCTCTTTCTACATTTGCATCCCTTCATGCATAAACGTTTAAGCTACAGTATGGTGACCATGTTGGGGGTCTAAATCAGGGACGCTACTAGACCAGGCACCGTGTAAGGAGTTTACATCATTATGTGCATTGGCAACAGTAAATGTGTGTGATCACAGCAGTAATAGAAAATAAGTGATGCTCTTGATGTTCTATCTCTGCGATTGCAGATACTCTACCTGTTATACATTATGTTAGCCTACGTACGTTGTAGTTGGGCAGTATCATATATCTCAATGATGTTGATGTTATACTAGGCCTGTAATGCTAGTTACTGTAGCAGTCATTCAGCTCCTGTCCGATAGATACACAGTAGGCTACACAATCAACAAAATATTATTTTTTACAACTTAATAATTAATATCTTGGGAAATTTCAAATTTCAAGAGCATTTGTTCAAATCCGGGACATTTTCTGGGACACTTAATCATTAGGGAGGAACACTGGATTGGGGACTGTCCCAAAAATAGGGGACGTCTGGTCACCATAGTTTAAGCCCCTGATATTTGAGACAAACCAATGGGTTCTTCTACTGATACTTCTAAATATTAAAATACCATGTTGCTGCCCAATGCTACACCCAGAAGCAAGCATGGAAATAAGGGAACCAGAATCAAGGGTGATTTTTTGCAAAAAAAAAAAATGTCCATAGTCTACCAGGATGTAACTGGAAACCAAACATAATTTCTGGAGCAGTTTCAAAAAAGAGCTAATGATGAATTCTCTTGTTTTGCTTTGCTTTGGCAAGTGCTGCAATAGACCCTTTTCCAAATAGGAATTACAAAGGATTGTGGGATATAGTTTTGGTGTGTGTTGTTTTTGTCCACAGTAAAATGCCATTGACAAAAATGACCAATACCAAAACTCTATCCCATAATCCTTTGTAATTGCTAATTGGAAAAGGGTCTAGATGGATCTAAATTTCATTAATTGTTTCATCATTTTCTTGAAGGGCCATTTGATAGTCCTAATACCACTCTTGAGCCAGCTGTACCATGTTTACATACATAGGTACAGTACTGGGGTATTGCAACAGTAACACCCTCTCTGCACAGAGTGTGGTGGCTACTGGCGAGTCACCTAGGTCAAGGGGAAAAAGTCTCGGAAGTTCTGGATATATCTAAAAAAGTAAGGATTGAACTGAAGCATTGTGTCTTTATCTTTAAGTGGCATTATATTAGATGCACTAGGCTAGTCAGACCTTAAAGGCGATAGGCAGTCGCCCCAAAATTTTCTTTGAAAAATCAGCAAACTCTTGCAGATCTCCTCCCATTGCATTAACAAGCACCTCTGAAGGTGTTTTGAACACAACTAAACAATAGGTAAAGCAAGGGGAAATTCTCCTTGAATTCCACAATTCCCTAACAAAAATATTGTCACATGATCAAAATAGGCCAATCATGAATTAGAGTGACAGGGCATACTCACTTTGATTGGGGTGACTGCCTACTGCCTTTTAAAAGTTTAACAGCTTCACGATTTTTACGTTAGCTGGGACTAATGTCACATCAGTTTGAAGTAAAGATCATCAAATACCTGTGAAAAGTGCATATATATACAAAGTGTGCCGCAAAACAGCATTTTTTAAGGCATTTTACTCATTCTCTTTTCCAAACATTGCAAGAGTAGTCACTTTTCAACCAACCCAAGGAAGACCCGATAGGTACGCAGTTACCACAAAAATATTTCTTTCACAGTTTCTGTAAAACAGTAAGTACATGTATATGCGACAGTATAGTACACTTCTTCATGTTCAATGAAATATGCAGCCAGTCTACCTTTCAAGCAAAGCTGAAACATTGCACCTCCATTGGACCAGTGGTACTAAAATACTGATTCTGGTTTATGCATAAAAATATGCATTAGTGTTTGCACTGGGTACCTGGGTACCCAACAGGGTTGTTGATTTTTTTGATTAAATCAGATTTTTTTGATTTTTTTAAATTCCATAAATCCTCAATACAATTTGTTTGCAAATGTTTTTGAATCTTTGTTCTGGCAGTTACACTGACTTATGTCATCATAAGCCCAATATTTCCCCTTGTCCCTTGTCCCATAAATGGACCGCAAACTATTTGACTGTTGTGGTGTATTAAGATGCAAGGCTGTGTCAGTTCTATTGTTAAGCACTGTGGGGCCTGTTTGTATACAAAGAGCTTAGTGGTCCAGGGTATCTGCCTCTATACACAGGAAATACATTCATAATACCCAGAAGTTGATTGAGGATTAGGTTCTTGTATTCCTTACAATGTTTGATTACACTTGACTCAGTGGATTAATTTAGAAGTGCTACCCTCTTTTCAATGTTTTGACTCATCTCGGAAGGTTTATTGTACACATCAGTGTTACAGTTCAGTTCAGTATCACATACTTCATAGTGCATAGCAGGTCCAGTATATTTTCACCCCTAATTTCAACTGAGTTACAACAGTTAACTTTCTAGAAGAGTAGCAGATTTTCAATGAATATTATCATGTCGGGCAGGAGACATGATGCTATTTGGCTTCATTTCCAAAAACTTCCATCTAGAACAGCAACAGGGTGCCGTGCTAAATGCAACATCTGTGGCCATGAGATGCAAGGATTGGTGAAGAGGATGAAGGTTCACTATGATAAGTGTTCCTCAAAGGACGATCAAAGTGGTGCAAGTACAACTTCAGAGCCACATTTTATTCATATACAGTAAGCAAGTGTATGATTTGAGTAACCAGGGAGTTGTAACAAACACCCTGGAGTAAGTATGGTTGACAAAAAATGTTGTGCAGGGGGTACAACTTGTGCTAAAATCATCTGACAGTGTATAATTTGTCAAAATTAGTTGATCCCAATGGTTGTATTTGATTTTATTCCAATTTTTCCATCCAAAAATTTAAAAATATAATAAAGGTGATTTAAATCAGTGATTTTTTTAAAAAAAATCATTTGATTTTAATCGCTGATTTTAATCAGTGTGATTTTAATCAAACAACCCTGGTACCCGACCGATGATGTCAGGACCCAGTTCTGAAATTGTTGCCACGATCCATAGTTTCACTAACATAGATTGCACGTGTGACAGAACACCTAACATGTTACTTTTTCCTGGCAAAATTTATCACGCACACGTGTAAGAACACTTGTCATGCCCATACATAAGATACGTTGGTGTTATATTATATCAGCATGCAAAGCAAAATTTCTTATTTTGACTTTACAACAAACTTGTAGCCTAACAGAAGTTACATTTTTGGGTACCCGACCGACCTTCGACTTCGGGTACCCGGTTCCGAATTTTGGACCCGGTGCAAACACTAATATACATTCACGGATATGTACGGTAGTCCTACACTAGAAGTAGTAATATAATACAGCGTATTTACCTAAAATATTGGAAAATGGTGAGAAATAGTGGGTTCAAAACCGTTAGTTATTGAACTTCATATGTGTCAGAGAAATGGTGTTGATGAATTGCCATGTGAGCCAGATCAAATGGTCTTGCAGCCTATGTGTGTGGGGTGTACAACCAGGGGGCTTGTGGTTCCCCAGTTCTAAGATGGGAGAAGGAAGAGCAGCTCCCTGCTCTGAGTTACAGTACATGATGTTAAAAAATACGTACCATTTTGGGCTTTTTCAAACAGGATATTAATGCTCTGGCAAAGATATTCACATAGACAGTGGCTCTTCCAAGTGTCATGGCAAATTGTACCTTGTGCATTCTTATTTCGAGGGTTGCCAAGATTGAAGAAGCTGTCAAGGTGCAAAAGCACTGAGACTTCCTGAAGTTTCAGTTTTGTTTCACTCTGAGTGATTTTTCATTGTATTCTCTCAGAGAGGTTTTTTTCAGCAATGTTGTAATTGATACTTATAGTAGGCAGCTAATGAGTTACTTAGTGCTTGAGGAAGTGTCAGTGGGGTGGCTTGCCGAGACCTATAGGGTAGTTTCACTGTTATCGCAATCAACCAATCCTGGACACATTCTCACCTTGGAGGTAAAAACGTGATCCTTTGTAAGTTACCTCGAATTTTTCTGCAAGATACCTAGTCTTCTGTTATGCTGAACTAAAAAACCTCAAGCATAGTCAAGTCCTATCATTGCTTTATCTAAGGTCAAAGGTTGCAAATATGTTGCTGCACACTGCTCTGATAGTTTGTTGCCAAGAGCCTTTTTCCCCACGGGAGTCTGGAAATTAATAGGTTCTTATCCCCAAATCTCAAAGGTTATAGCTGTGATTTTGAAGCTCCAAGTTCTGATTACACTATCCTGAAGATACTGTACTGTGCGCATTGGCATTTTAAAGGCTCACTGACATGAAATTAAAGGCTCATTTGTGAAAATGGAAGGTCTTTCAGTTAAAGTGTTGGTATACTTTATTAGGATGAAATCTTTGTCGACCTAAAATAAGTACGAGCTTTTTTGGTCATTGGATGGAAATTTACACCTTTTATGTACTTGAAAACTGTGGAAATTTTGACTCCCTTCCCAGGACATACGCATTTTTTCCAGCCCTGGGTATATAAAATTCTAATTGTGTGCATCCTTAAGCAAAATCGATGAGGAATTCTTTCAGAAGTTCACAGACAATGGTATTACTAGTGTAGCCAAGACACAAGCAGGAATACGCTGGTTGCCTGACTGACCCCTGGCCCCTGCCCACAGTAGCAAACTAGCAACAACTTTGATCTTCTCAAAGATCCTATCCCCGCAAGCTACCAGTATTATCATCTGACAAGTATCTACAAAGGTTTAAACTCTGTTAACAAATAACAGTTGTGTACCTTATTCACCTTTCACAATGCCCTATTGTAATGCTATTATAGAAGTCTCCTCTGCAATAGAGTCCCAGATAAATCTTGTTCAGTAGTGGTCCATGGAAAGTTGAACAGAATGGTGTCAGAGGGTGTCATAATGAAAGTTTTCCTACCATTCTTGTTTGTGAATTATTGTTTTTGTAGGTACCAGGGTGAAGGGGGTGGGGTGGATGGGGATAATGAAGGAGGGTATTATATTCATGTGGTATGGCGGTAGAAAGGCTGGCCCTGTCTTTGTGCAAAGTCCCTCAGTCTTTGTGCAAAGTACTACATTGTACATTGATTGACCATTTAGACTAGCAGGTAATGTTTGCTTTTAAGGAGTTTGGTGAGAATTGTGAAGTACGAAAATATAATTGAAATAAACTGCTGATCATTTCACAGATCTGAGGCTTATTGTATTTTGCATAGTACTGTAAAATTTAATGTTAGATCAGTAAACTGTGTATTTTACAAGTTTAAGCCACAGCTACTTTGTTAGGTGGGTTATTGGATTCCATCAGTGTTGTTGGTCCAGGAAGACCAGCTGTTGGTGTCAGTTATGCTCCACCAGGTCAAAATTGATCCTGGATGTTGCATTTAGTAGTGGACAGATTATCATTAATATTCATGTATTGGCCAGGATATAGCTTACTTTCATCCAATATCAGTATCAATGAAATTTACCTGATGTGCTGGTGCTGCTTGACTGATTTCACTAGGCCTATACTGTTCACAGACCTGTATGTGTCATCGTGTAGGCACTAGAAATTTCTACCCAGTCTGAAAAAAATCAGGAAGTCTAACCCAGCTCTGAAGGCCACCTCCATCTGGCACATGGGCAGTTTTCTGCAATCTAGGTAAATGTTCAAAGTTCTACCTGCTTGCCCTCCTACAGTACCCTTAGACTAGCCCCCTCATCCCGAAGAGGACAGTCATGCCCGGGCTGGCACTCAGAAAATCCTGGGTGTAATTATCCTTTGAGTATAAAAGATAATCATTCATTGCATTTTTGCATGTCTGCAGAGTTCCAGTATTTAGGCCTAACCTTAAAATGACAAATGTTAGAGCACAATAAAGCCAATTAGGCTTTGCTGCATACAGAAACATATTAGTCATCAGGAATAATGGTGATGCCCTGGTTGCAGGACTTCCCAAACATAATTTTGAATATACTAGTGATGCTATGAGTTGACAACTTCAATTACAAACATCAAAAAGAAAAAGCAATGTTTTCGGTGTCATCTTCATGACTTCTGAATTACTTTGGTTGACTTTAGAAAGAATTATAATCTCATGCAACTCTGTTTTGAATGTTAGATGTCAGAAAACAAACTTTCTCTTTCAGTAGAACCTTCTTTTGATCACTGTAGAGTAAAGAAAGAGTGCAGCTCGAAGACGGTTATCACCAAAGTTAAGAATTAAAGGCATTTTCCAGTGGCTTTTCATTAGGATCCTATGTGAAAGACAAAAATATTCCAGTTCATGCCCTTCAAACCCCGTAGCAATACTCTTTTCCTAACTCGAGATATCTAACGTTAAAGACTGCTTATTTTTGTCCAAAACACCTCCACTTCTCATCAAGGTCACAGAATGTTATGTAAAGTGGGCACATTACCTCAGATTTCTTTTGTTTTTCTTTATAATTGAATATCCTGTTGTCCTTGAAATTTGATACTGCTGGAATGTTTGAATATCTTTCCATGTAGATTTAGCATAAATCTACAACATATGTAGGGCACAATAACCAAAGTTGATAAATATTCCCTACAGCGGTGTCAATATCATAAAGAAATTCAAGGCTTTGTCAAATTAATGTGCCGCGATGACATCACAGTTTCCCATGATGCACTTCGTCTTGAGAAAAAATTGCATTTCTTTGAAAATGTATATCTTCCAAACGCTACAAGCTATTGAGATGCGGTTTTCACCTCCTAGATGAGAAAATTTTTCTGCATTTTTTGAAGGTATTGATTTTTGCCACTGGCAAATCCCTTTAAAATCTGAATGAACTAATTTTAGTGCCTGTTTTATCAAAATATTGAAGGAATTTTTCTCCTAAGATATTCAAAGTCATATTATCTGTCAATTTATGAATTCTAGTTTGTTCAAATGCTAAAACATGGTCTTGAGTTAATTTTCCTTTTGAAAAGGAACAAGGCTGGAAAAACTTTTTTTTTTTTTGTTGGGAAGGCAGTCAAGTCAAGTCAACCATTCCACAATTCCTTCCATCTTTGCAAGAACTGCAGGCCTACTAAAGGTAAATTTCCTTCCAAATGCCAAGATTTCCAGGAAAGGAGACTCCTGGGCTTCCTAACTTTCTTCAGCATAGGAAGAATTTCACATCAAATAATTGTTTGATTTTGTTTGAAGAATATGGGATGCAGGTGGTTTCAGCACAACCTGGAATGGCATTTCACCTGAATGCCTTATTAATATACTGTACAGTAGCTAGGGCTGGAGAATATGTTATTTCCCTGGAAGGGAATCACATATTCCAAATTCCATTTTTCTCACATATGAAAAATCAAATTTCGCTT
This sequence comes from Holothuria leucospilota, assembly GCA_029531755.1. Classification (NCBI taxonomy): domain Eukaryota; kingdom Metazoa; phylum Echinodermata; class Holothuroidea; order Aspidochirotida; family Holothuriidae; genus Holothuria; species Holothuria leucospilota. The sequence continues at coordinate 19,402,285 of CM055980.1, forward strand.
CCATTGCCAAAATTTCCCTGCAAATACCTACATTTCCTGTGAAAGGAGCCTCTCCCAACTTTTTCCCCCCTTGACACTCTTTGTCTCAAGGTGGCGATTGACTCAACTTAAGGTACCCCTTTAATTTACTTTTTGTTTAGTTGGGTGAGACAATCTTTCAGGCAACTGGCATGCATGTTTGAAATTTTAGAAAGTACCAATGTTGTGATGTCATTGTAAAAAAAAAATTGTATTTATCTGAACTGATTGTGTGGAATGCTCAGAATGTTTAGGATCTTACAATCTACATCACCCCTTGGGATCTGTCTGACTTTCAAGTGGAAGAGGACTTCAGGAGGCCACCCTCCTTTGGAGGGTGCCCTCCTCCACTGCGGGTAAGTGGGGATTACAAATGTAAATAGGAGGTAAGCATCGGGGCTCGTAGATTCCCAATCCAGGGAGTTTTGGGGATTATATCACCGAGGAATAGGAACATTTTAGTGTTGCAAAAGGGCTTTAAAGTAAGAAATCTTACAACAAACCAGAGTTGTTACACTTAAAAACTGGTTTTAATTTTTGATGGAACATTGTTTAGTGGTTTTCTTGTTTGTCAAAATTGTCCAACACTGGCCAGGAATGAAAAAAAAGGTCACCTCACCCTTGTCAATATGCCCACATGGGCCAGTATGGGCAAACAACTTGGTGTGCTATGATGCCTTGCGGGTCCCCACCACATGGGAAGAATTTGCCCATTTAAAAGACATTAAAACCCACATGGACCCTTCAATGCTCAGCCCATGTCTGTGAAATCCCATAATACTCACAAATAACCCATGTGCTTTTTCTGACTCTGTAATACACTTCAAATATCAACTTGGAGGAAGTTTGGTCAGAGATTTAAATGAGAGAGCTGATTGGCTAACACAGAAAATAATATGTAAACATATGTGAGCAATGTGACTTGATCAAGCAGGCAGTCCCACTTGAATGATCTTTTTTTCTGACCTGCAGTTTGTAATCATGAAATGGCTTAGTGCCCAATAGATTTATTTTGGACTTAAAAAGGTTTTGTAAGTACTTACAAAATGTGATATCACTCACCAGATCGGCAAGTAAGACAGACTGTTTTAACAGAAACATCTTTAAACACTGTGTAATGTGTACACTCACTGTCAGTTAATTTGTATTGGTATGAGTTTAACTTACAAATTTTCATACTTTAAAGAGGTAGGCCATCTTTCAGAGAACACTTAAATCATTTCAATGTAGTTTGCATTTTGTGGACTTACAGTAATTAATCATACGTCAGTAATGTCACTACCATACGGTAAACTAAATTAAAGTTCTCTAAGATTGCTACTTTATCATCTCACATAGCCTAACCCTTCCACAAAGATAGGGGAATCAGACTCCTGGATGAAACATCATCGGACCAAGTCAGCAGAAAGGTTGGCATGCAGGAGAATAAAAGCTTGGTTTTTTTTATGGCAGTCGTTATAGATCACAACTGACATTTTAGTACCTTAATTACTCTTGTACTGTGACCATTCACGTACAGTTAAGTACAGAAGACCTGCATGAAACCTGTAGGCCTATATATTGCTGAATATACCTTGCCTTAATTTGTAATGAAAATGTTCAAATTGCTTCCCCTGACATAGCTTACACATTTTAATGTGTGTAGAGTAGTTGTGATCCATGCACAAAGAAATGACATAAAGTAGGTAGTTGATGTGTCAATTGAAGTACCCCAGTATGGATGGACTACATGGGGCTTAGTTGTGGCAAGTGCTAGTGTGCTGGTGGCACATAGTGGTCATGGCTAGTGCTAGTGTGGTGATGGCACATTGGTGGTTGTGGCAAGTGGTAGTATGATGATGACACATTGTGGTTGTGGTAAGTGGTAGTGTGGTGATGGCACATGGTGGTTGTGGCAAGTGGTAGTGTGGTGATGGCACATGGTGGTTGTGACAATTGGCAGTGTGGTGATGGCTCATGGTGGTTGTGGCAAGTGCTACATAGTAAGATGATGGCACATGGTGGTTGTGGCAAGTGCTAATGTGGCCATGACATTATGCCCTCCCTCCTTAAAAGAAAAAACAACCTGAGTGCTCCCACCCTTCTGACATACACCCTTCCTCCAGTACAGAGACTAAAAGAATCAGTAAGGTGTGTGTAGCAATTGAATGGACAAGAAGAAAGTTAGCAAACTGGATGGGATGTGGGTACCACACTAGCCATCTTTGGACTAAATATTGTTCTTGTCATATAGAGCCTGATGCAAACTGGCCCCAAAAAGCAAAGTGCTTGCTTGAAACTTTTGCTTTAAACTTGGTATGTGAACACGTAACCAAAACAGCTGTTTTACCCATCAGTAACAGATTCAATTCTTTTGATTAAAATCAGAAGAATTTTCATAAATCTTTTGTTCTTTCAAGATGCTCCTTCAAAGCTTGACCAGTTCAGAGATTTCTCATTAGCTATGCAAAAATTATAATGTTGCATTTATGTATAAATAATTTCTTATGTTACAGTGCATGTAATCCTGCATAAATATCTGGCAATAGTTTGTTGTTTGTTGTTTGTTACATAATATGTGGACATATTTCAAGTAGTCAATTTCCATGTCTAAGATAAATCCCTGGAGGCATACCGAGGTGACAATTGTCCTTGTAATGAAGGTTAAAGACATATATTAACAGACGTTGGCTTGGTAATCCCCTTTCTTTGATATCACTGGCCATGTGTAACCAGGGAGTTGCTCTTCAGAATAGCATCTTCTCACAGTGAACTCCCTAGTGTATAGCTCATGTTTGTTCATGATGTTCAACATCTGTTAGCTAACATAGTAGATAGTGTATTATAATATTGTTAAGTACTTGGAGGATTTTGATGGGACTTTTATGATAGCTATTTTCAGTGTTTTTATTTTTCTTTTTAACCCAAGGTAGGCATGTTTGAACTCTTTATTTAAAAATATTGTAATTTTAAAAGCCAAAGTATCGCACTGTATGTAATATAGTACAGCACTGTAAACTACAGCACTGTTGTTTCATTTTAAATGTTTCTTGAAAGTTGAAACAGAGGTAAAGAACCTTCCAATAACACAACAAATATTACAGTATTTTCTCTTACAGTGAAGCACAGTGGTTTTGAAGGAGTAGACATTTCACATTCTTCAGTAGGCCTAGTCCTGTGTTTTAATTGGCTGCCAAAACTTTCCAGCCAAATGGAAAACACATTGCCTGAACACAATGTGGTAAGTGATTCATTACAGTGGGATTCCCAGCATTTGAACTTTGACCTACCTGTGACAACTTCTGTGGATAGTTGACCAACTGCTGTTATTTACCCTGTACATGTTGTGCTGCAAGTTTTTCACCACAATCCCCAGGAATCCCTTGATAGTAACCACAGTTTCCTTTTGATTATGCAGTAACTTCCATTGTTTTGGTTACCTTCATGTGAAATTTGCTGGTGGTACAGAAGTAGAATTTTGGCAACCCACTGTTTGTCTATAGTACACATGTAGAAAGGAAATCATGTAGGTTACAGGTTTAAGAATAGTGGCTTCTGCGGGATGTTCTGTCTGGTGATAAAAAGTTATTGGGAAACTCCAGTTTGAGCTAAATATGCATTGGAAGATGATTAGTAATATGAACAATAAAAGGTTTCAATAAAAGAAGATAATTAGGTCCATTAGCATGGGATGGAGACTAACCATCCATGGGGGGGGGGGGGGGTGGTAGGGAAGAGGGATTATAAAGTATTTTTGTCGGAAATTTTAGTACTGTAAGTCTGTATCACCATTAGTTGCCTGCATGTACCATCAGGCAAAATAGCTCCAGGAGCCCCTGTAGAGGGCACTATGCCTATATAGGTCAGTGCTCGCATGAATGCATGGATCTGGCAGCTGACTGTATGGTGAAGTGGGTGTCTGGGGTTCGACTTCTGGCCGGGTCATACCAAAGACTTAAAATGGAACCTAATGCCATTGTACTTCATGCTCAGCATAAGCAATGGAGTAGGGGAAACAAGCCAGTGAGACAAAACTGAAAAAAGACCGAGGCTGGCCCGACTTAAACCAATTGGCTAGAAACTGAGCTGTAAAACCTCATCTAACTCTGCATGGATCTGGCACTTTTCTCAACAATGTGCAAGTTTGAAATGGCAGGCAGGGATATCCCGTACCTTTTGGGGAAGAGTTGACTTTTTATGTTGCAACTTAATGAGATACCCCTTCCCCCTCTGAACCAAAATCCCATGCTAAATATTTTGGAAGGAGAAATTCAGTTTCCCCCTCACCTACCCTTCCCCAGATTCTGAGAACTAGTGCCAACACTGATGTAAGTATGGTGTTCCTCTACAGGTGCCCCACGTCTAGGCACTGAGCCCTTAAGACTACGGGCACTCCTATAAAGCTAACAATATTGTTAGATGGTAATTGTAGGCAATTAAAGTGGACCTTAAGTCTACAATTACTAGAATATATATTTTAGAGGTTGAAAAATGAATTCCATTCATCCAACTCCCATTTTCATAGCTTACTCCGTTGCTGAAATATAAAATGTTGAAATTTATTCACTTAATTTGAAATAGTCGATTACGCAACAATTTGTGATGCCTTTCTTGTACAACTCAAATGACCTGCTTTTGTTTCCTGTTGAAATTAAGTTGTTTATATGACCTTGAAACATTTACAGTTCCTTTGCATAGTATATTGTAGGGAGAGGTGCAGTGGCTTTTGAAAAAACAAAGAAAAACAAAGACTGTAGTTTGAATAGTAAAAGAATGACATCACAAATTATTGCACAATCTACCATTTCAAATTGAGTGAATAAGCTTCAACATTTTATATCTCAGCTTAGGAATGTCCTACAAAGATGGGAGTCAGACCATCTGGATGCATTTTTCAAGCTTTGTAACATATATTTTTGAAAATTTAGACTTTAGGTACACTACCACCAGTACACCAGAACTACACTAGTGCATACATGTAAACAGTCCTGAGGTAAATAGTGGAGGCTGATAGACCCCCTTATAAGTTACATTTCTTCTTTAATTTTTTTTATTTTGTAAAAAACAACTTTGCCTGAACATCTCCTGAACAGAGTGAATTTCTGTCCAGATAAGAAAGGTTTGCCCTTTCTTACGCCTGAGATAACTCCTATCTTGATGTCTAGTTGGTTTAGGCCAATAAATAAATATTGAGCAATTGATCTGAGACTTTTGGGGACATTGATGAGCGCTGATCTACAGTAGCTGCCAAAATATGTGATGTGCATTCCTGTTGTGTATTCTCTATATAAAGTGAATAATTAAATATCCATTCTTTTCTTCTAAAAGATATTCTTTCAATGCAAGCTGAAACCTCCTAGAGGTTTCTGATTTTCTCTTTGCCCCCCCTCCCCACCCCCTCACTCCCCCTATTTGTCTGCCTCATTACTGTGTAAAGTTTGATATCAATTGTTCTGCTCACCCAAAGCAGATGTGGTCTTGCACTTGGTATAGCCGTATTATCTGACCAACTCCCTGATGTGATAGAATGAGTGCCTTTGTTCCTTTGTATTGGATGACCAATCCATCGATAGTTACTGTTTATTCTTAAGCCAATTAACACTCTTGACTTCCTACCTAAACTGTCAGTTCATTGACTTGAAGGATAAACCACATCCTCTCTATTTGGGAACTTTCCCACAATGATGAAGATGGAGACAGAGGTTTATAATCAATGCAGGGAGTTTTTCTGACACTCCCTTCAATTCAGGGGAGGCAGAGGAAGAGTTTATCTCTGTAAAATGCAACTAGCTTTTATTCTGCGTGGGGTTCATCTCAGCTATGCAGACTCAAAATTTTCATTGACTTCAAAACAAAGTCTGTGTATCAGCTTTATACTAAATCTAGAAAGAGGTTGCCTAGTTATTTACTCCTCTAATAAATTATGCCACCAAGGGCTGTGATGAGAGACTTCCTTGCTTTGTATCAAAGTACTACCTCTGAGGTAGTACTTCTATGGTATCATGAATAGCTCTTCTATGGTATCATGAAAAGTGGACAATTTTGTATCTGCAGTTATATCAATCTTGCGTGCAGTGTCATACAACCTGAAATATGAACTGGCCACCCTCTTAAACCAGCAATACTAGCCTTGACGGTAAGGTCAAATCTACAGTTTCATTATGCATTACTCAATATAGTTTATTGTTTGCTTTGTATGTTAATTGTGTATTGGGCCAGTATGTTGCTTTTTGATTTAATCTTGCTGTCATACAATACTAAATGACAGGGAAGTAGCCAGTACGAAAAATACAAGACCAGACAACTCCTCTCCCCCGCCTTCAACCTCCTGGACAATTTTCACCCAGACAACACTTCCCTCCTGCCCCTCCTGTAATGGTTCCCACTTTGTCAATCAAACATGTGGACAATTCCTGCCCTGGACAAGTTTCCCTGGACAGATATCGCGAACTTAATGTTGTCTGAAGGATAATTTGCTAGGGTGGGAATTGCATGGATACTTGTCCATGGAATTTCCATTTTTTGCATTCAGTAATAAAGTTTTCTCTGCTCTGCTCAACTCTAAATTCAGTAAAGCTGCCTTCAGATTGATTAAACTTTAAAAAAAATGAATAACAATTCCAGAAATGATAGTTTTCTTTTCATTCTCATTTCTTTTGAAACTATCACCTTAAAATATCAAATGGACCAACAGTGTGCAAATGTGACAGTGATAAAGAAATAACCAGTAATGGTGGTTGGTAGTACAAAGCATTGGTCGTAATCATGAAAATGTTGCAAAACTTTTTTTCAGTTTGAAAATATGTAAGTGACAAACTTGAATTGTTTTTGCCTTGTTTATGTAGAGATAAATCATTCATAGAAAATTCTCACTATGAGAGAGTTGTGGCTTCCCTGTCAGTGTTACATACATATCCTCAGTAGCTTAGAGATGAGATACAACTCTCTCCTTCAGTGTAGCTTTGTTGATGTACATCAGTCTTGTCGTTACATTACATTCAAAATAAATGGAATAACGTAGAACGATGGTAAATTTGAATAGAAGTGTATGCTGTCGCAGAGTCCAGGGTACTTTCATGGATGTTGTCATATACTACCGTATAAAACAGAGGTACATTGACATATCCTGACATTGAGTTATATTGTGCTGGTTTTGCTCAGAATGATAATGACTGTCACCAGTTTCCTACTGAAAGTTTTTATCAGTAAGAATGCAAGAAAGCCATTCCTTCATAAACTTTAGAGGTGCTGCCACTTCTAATTCAGGGTCAAAATACTGTAAGAGAGTGAGAAACCAGCAAACAAAATGTTATCCATCAGTGTGGGAAAATGATATCCAGTGCTTGGTTCAAGACACTCTACATAGGGACCGAATACAAATTCTAATGTAAAACCTATCATTCATTTTGTTCATTGTATACCAAAATTACTTCAAGTTTTTAATTTCGACTTAACCATATTTTCAAGTTATCATCATAAAGTGTATAGTAAGCATTAGTGCTGTAGCCCCATAGTTCCTAAATAATATTGCAAAATAGAATACTGACATCCAAAATACCACCTAAGACCGTAACTAAATGGAACTAAATGTTCACTTCCTCTGCACCCCTAGTCTGAAAGCTTTGTTCCTATTTCCAAGGGTGTAGGGGAGGGGCGGGGAGGCAACAGTGGCAGCTGAAATTAGCAGTCCCTACTTTTAAGTGTTAACTTGTAAGGCAGCTGTCAGGGATTGGGTGGAGACTTACTTGCCTATTTCATTACTTTGAACAGCTCCACAGGGCAAGTGGTGATCTATTGTATGGTAGAGACCATGGCTCTTGATGATGATAAACACATACAAGCACATGTGTTTATTTACATTGGTTAGAGTGAGGTTTGACCTGATTGATAATTGGCAAAGTTGATATTTACAAAAGGTTAAATCTGTCCTTTAATTAGGGCATGGAGCTAATGTCCTACTGAAGGGATTATAGCTCCATAACAGAATAAAGACAATTGACTGATACAGTAACAGTATTATAGCTTCATCCATATGCAGTTTCCTGGTTTGGATAACTCTAGAGATATATTTACATCCTGAATCCTCTGTGGTGATTCCATAAATGCCTTCCTGGAATACAGTTCATGGTTTGACAGCTTGTACCTTAATCGTCCTTGTTGCATCCCAGGCCACTGTTGCTACAAATTGAATTCATAATTTTTAGTAACATTTTAAGAAACATTACTCTTGATAGCAACAATAAGATGGAAGACAAAGTGTTACCAAAATTAGAAAAATGTAGGCCAAAATATGTTTATTACTGGTCCAACCTCCATTATAATAGCATATATGACATATACCTTTGCACTTTGGCAGTATTAAATTTCTCAAGCAGGTTATTTTAACCACATGGTCATTTCAAGACAATTTTTACCTACTTATTTGAAACTGATTTTGGACCAGACATCCTGGCTACAAGAAGTTGAACACATTCATAATTTATGACATTTTCTTCTCACAGTGGTGGCTAATTGCATCCAACTTGGCCATTATTAAGAAAACAGTTTGTGGGGTACTGTAGACTTTTTTGTCACTAGAAGATAAATTTGGGCAAAAATCATTCCTGTTTGGAAACAAGAAAAACAAAAATGAACTAGTTTTGTTTGAATGATGTAGAAAGTTTCTTCTTTCAAATTTGAGCTATAGTATCAGCTTTTGGAAGGATTATTTATGAAATTTTAAAGTTATATTGAGAAATAGCCTGCTAAGCTGGTGATGGTTTCTCTCCCATAGAAGTGAGATTAGTAACTTTCATAGAGAGATTGATTACAGGATTTAATGAAACCCAGACAGAAGACAACATGTGACATAAGCAACATCTCTGCAGGCTACCTGAAATATTGAATGGCCTCAAAAATATCATTGTGCATGTGAAAGTGAATTTACTTGGTGCACAGGAGTTTCAAATTTGTGATTGTGGTCACTTGGTGTTTTGAATGCCTGCAGTCTGTACCCTCCCCTCTTGCCCAAGATAGGTTGGCGGAAAATGTTGCGTGTGATATAGCTGGGCTTCTCCTGGCATTGTTTTTGTGAGGCGGCCACCTCACAGTTTTTGGCCACCACCTCACAGAAATTTGCTGTTACTGTCACCTGTACTGTACTAACTACAGAAGTATTGGTAGTTCTCCCTCACTGTTGGTGCCAAGGCTGGCACCATATTACCGTCATGGACTAATACCACCTCACACTCTCTAAAACCCAGGGGAATTTTGGTTAATTCTCATCAACTTAAGAAGATTTGCAAGAGCCTAAAGTTTGAGTCAGGGGGATGAACGTCCACCTTCTTGTCAGTCTTTATACAGCCCTATCCCCTCACCAACATTGAATGGCCTAAAACAATTGTCACCGAGTGTTGTAAAGGTAAACAAAATTTATTCAGTGCACTGGAGTTTGAATACGTGGTAGACCGGTATAATTGTTGTCACTTAGTGTTTTGAAGGTCTACACTTTACAGTCACTCTGCACCTGATCTCCTCTCAAAAGGGGTAGGGAAAAACATGTGGATGATGTGGTGGGGTCTACCCAATAAGGTTTTTTATTCATAAGGGTCAATATTCATAAGGTTCTTTAGTCATAAGGTTCAGTATTCATAAGGAATGTTATTCATAATCGTAACAAAGGTTCATTGTTCATAAGGTTTGTTATAATAGAAAAAAGGGTTCAATATTCATAATAGGAAAAAAGGTTTGTAAATGGGGAAAAAGGTTCGATTTTCATAATAGGAAAAAAGGTTCAATATTTATCTGTTCATAATATGGGGAAAAGGCTTTTTTCCAGCTTTACAGGCTTTGTGTATCTCATGGAAGGGGGCACACCCTTAAAACTCATAGGGATGATAGGCCAATGTGTTGTCTACAACATTTTGACAGTGCTTTTATATCCATGGTCTATTTAGATTGGCTGTAGCCTAATTGGCCTTTCAAAGAGAATTATGAATAGCAAACCTTATTCTTGATTAGGAACAATGAACCTTTTTTCCGATTATGAATAGCAAACCCCTTTTTCAATTATGAATAGTGAACCCTTTTTTATTTTGAATAATGAACCTTTTTTGGTTTCGATTGTAAGAGAAACCTATGCATTCATGATGGCGTGTGTGTGTATGTATGTGTGTATGTGTGTGTGTGTGTATGTATGTATGTGTGTTTGTGACACTTTGCTCGTTAACACGATATCTCAAGAAAGGAAACTCTGACAGTTCTCAAACTTGGTACATAGATGCCCCATATTGAGAGGAAGAACCCTATTGTTTTTGGTGGGGGTCAAAGGTCACCTGGGGTCGCCGGGGGTCAAACTCTGAAAACCTTGTTAACACAATATCTAGCGGTAGGAAGCTTGGATGAATTTCATACTTTGTATGTTGATGCGTTATGGTAAGAGGAAGCAACCTATCATTTTTGATGGAGGTCAAAGGTCATCTGGGGTCAACAGGGGTCAAACCCTGAAAACCTTGTTAACACTATATCTCAAGAAGGGAAACTCTGACAGTTCTCAAACTTGGTACATAGATGCCCCATATTGAGAGGAAGAACCCTATTGTTTTTGGTGGGGGTCACAGGTCACCTGGGGTCACCAGGTGTCAAACTCTGAAAACCTTGTTAACACATTATCTCGAGGTAGGAAGCTTGGATAAATTTCATACTTTGTATGTAGATGCGTTATGGTAAGAGGAAGGAACCTATCATTTTTGATGGAGGTCAAAGGTCATCTGGGGTCACCAGGGATCAAACGCTGAAAACCTTTTTAACACGATATCTCAAGAAGGGAAGCTCTGACAGTCCTCAAACTTGGTACATAGATGCCCCATATTGAGAGAAAGAACCCTGTTGTTTTTGGTTTGGGTCAAAGGTCACCTGGGGTCACCGGGGGTCAAACCCTGAAAATATTGCTAACACAATATCTTGCGGTAGGAAGCTTGAATGATTTTCATGCTTAGTATGTAGATGCGTTATGGTAAGAGGATGAATCCTATCATTTTTGAAGGAGGTCAAAGGTCATCTGGGGTCACCAGGGGTCAAATTCTGAAAACCTTGTTAACACGATATCTCGAGGTAGGAAGCTTGGATAAATTTCATACTGTATGTAGATGCCTTATAGTAAGAGAAAGAACCCTATCGTTTTTGGCGGAGGTCAAAGGTCATTTGGGGTTACCGGGGTTCAAACGCTGATAACCTTGTTAACACAATATCTCAAGTTAGGAAGCTTGGATAAATTTCATACATAGTATGTAGATGCCTTATATTAAGAGGAAGAATCCTATTATTTTTGGTGGAGGTCAAAGGTCATTTGGGGTCACTGGGGGTCAAACTCTTAAAATCTTGTCAACACAATATCTCCAGGTAGGAAGCTTGGATAGATTTCATACTTAGTATGAGGATGCATTATGGTAAGAAGATGTATCCTATTATTTTTGCTGGAGGTCAAAGGTCTTTTGGGGTCACTGGGGGTCAAACACTGAAAGCCTTGTTAACACGATATCTCAAAGCAGGATGCTTTGATAGATTTCATACTTAGTATGTAGATGCGTTACAGTGAGAAGATGAATCCTGTTGTTTTTGGTGGAGATGAAAGGTCATCTGGGGTCACCAGAGGTCAAAATGCAAATTTCCCAAGAATTCCCAAGATTAAATAGGAACACAAAACTGCATGTTAAGATAGCATTTGATCAGTGACTGAAAGGTATGGGATATCATGGCATTATTTGGAATAGAACATAAACCATCGAAACCTCAATGCATTTTTGCATTCTGGTTTTGATTATGAACACTGAACCTTTTTTCTATTATGAACAACGAACCTTATTCTTGTTTATGAATAGCAAACCTTATGAATAATGAAACTTTTTTATCTTTTTTTATGAATAATGAACCTTATGAACAATGAACCTTATTTTTGCTGTTCATCATGTTATGAATAACGACCCTTATGAACAATGAACCTTATGAATAAAAAACCTTATGAATATCGGGCTGTCCTCGACGTGGTTTGGTATTGGTCAGTTCTCACCAGCTTGAGAGTATTGGCAGAATCCTTGATTTTGAGTCAGTTTAGTACTGTATGATTGTAATGTGATCCCGTATGCCCTTGTCAGTCCCATCACTGCCCCCAACTTCTTACCTCCTTTGTTCTGCCCACCTAGAAAGATTTGGCTGTAGCTCTTCATCCTTGGTACAGTACTATTAGGGAATTGCCAGTCTGAGGCAACTCACAGGTAAAGCTTCTTTTACTCTAATACTGACTGGTTTCAGATGTTTGCTTGTGTGATTTTGAAGTCAGAGAGTCTTATGGGGCTTTGTGAAATCAAGGTTGTGGTTGGTTGAAACTTGCCATGCAATGGACATTTATGACTGATTACCAGGGCTGGAAAAAATGTTTACTCCCCGGGAAGAGTCAAATTTTCCACAATCCCTCCCATATTTTCATGTACATAAAAGATGTAAATTTCTCTCCAGTGACCAAAATATTCCTTCATATACCCAAATTTCCCATTAAGGGGATTCCCAACATCAACTTTTTCCACCCAGACTGATTACCAGCACTTGAAACATTACAAGAATTGTGCTCTATCACAGGCGAAGGCTCATTTCAAGAGGATGGCAATGATATTAATCTTGTTTGTTGACCCTTGGTTGATTGTGAGCTCCTCAAAACTATCTCCTCCCCCCCCCCCCCTCCCACCCGGAACGTGGTCAGTTCACTCCTACAGAATTGTTCTTTAATGATTGGGTTTTTTTCACGAAATGTGAGTATTGTACATAGTACTCCATTTTAACTGGGTTTCAGTCCCTTGGGTTTCAGAGGGTACACAGATACTCCCATCCTCTTCCTTACATAGACAGTTCTTTCCCAGACAGCATCCATCTGGGATTTCTGCCCAAACAATCCTTACCTGAGACAGTTCCAGATATCCTGGTGGGGAAGCTGGCTGAGGATATATACTGTGGATAATTGGTCTAGTGGAAATTCTTCAGGGGATATCATCTGAGTAAGAATTGCTGGTGAGGGGGAAGGGGGTGGAGAGTTGCCCAGTCACACTTTTATAGCAACTGTATGGTTGTACAAGTGTGTTGTGGTTCAGAGCACATAGGTAATAAAATGTACAGTGTGGCACAGTTCTTCGATTCCCAGTCAAAAGTCAGACTTGTGCCGAAACCTACCCAAGCCTACTAACAGGTGAGGCAACCATTATAGCAATTTTCTGTGAGGTGACAGTGTAAACCAGTGAGGTGGTCTTCCCCTCAGGAAAACCTTGCTTTGCATCTTCTGGGTAGTGTAGACTGTCATGTAGCTTATAAACTGATGGGTTAATGGACCATATATCATTCCACAATGTAGGCCTGTTTAAAACAGCCAAGGAATCTCACACCAGCTTCCAGTGACCCAGAAAATCATTGAGAATGGAGACTTGGCAACACAGCTATGATTTATCTGTTGGTCAGGTTTTTAGACCTCAACAAGCAGTCAGTTCTACTAGGCCAATGAGGCGAGAGTAATTAGTAGTATTAATACAGTTGATTGATTGTTTTTGTGGGGATGGACCATGTTTATCTGTGTTTTGTGGGTCTGTCATGACCATTCCACTGTGGCCATTTTAAATTCTTGGAAGTCCAGTCTAGGCATTTTGGGAGTTGTGTATCCTGGCTGACCATTTCCATGATAGTGGGTAGCCACTTTATAGTGCATGATTCTGTGGCATACTACCACTGTGTGTAATAGTGTATACGCAGAGAGCATGGAGGTTTAGTGTGTGTGCCCAAGGAAGTAATAAGTATTAACATTAAACCCAAAAGACCATTGACCTTTGTAGATTGTTTTATGGTGAGGTGGTCAAGAGAGTGACCATTGGCTGTTGTTGTCCCAATAAACAAAAACGTTCCAGTCTTTTGTGGGATTAATCTTAAGGTTGCTGTAAATTTGTAATATGATGGGCTTGTTTGGTGTTCCTGTGGTAAATTGGTGAAGACCATACAGAACGAAGTACAGTAAGTGTCCTTCAAGGGAAGTACTGCATTTAAAATGCACCAACATGGCGCTCAAAGAAATCTGCTATAATCATTATTAAAGTGTACCTAAAGTCTAAAATTTCAAAAATATATGTTACAAAGTTTGAAAAATGCATCCAGATGGTCCAACTTCCATCTTCACAGGACATTCCTAAGGTGAGAAATTAAATGCTGAAGCTTATTCACTCAATTTGAAATTGTAGATTGTGCAATAATTTGTGATGTCATTCTTGTACTACTCAAATTACAGTCTTTGTTTTTGTTGTTTTTTCGAAAGCCACTGCACCTTGTGCCAAAATGTGATCACTGTTCTACTGTTATAGGGTGACTTGGCTATAAAAGCCCTCTCCCTACAACATAGTATGCAAGTGAACAGTTAATGTTTCAAGGTCATATAAACAAATTAATTTCATAAGGAAACAAAAGCAGGTAATGTGTTGTACAAGAAGGGCATCACGAATTATTGCGCAATGGGCTTTTTCAAATTAAGTGAATAAATTTCAACATTTTATATCTCAGCAACGGAATAAGCTATGAAAGTGGGAGTTAGATGAATGGAATTCATTTCTCAACCTCTAAAAATATATATTCTTGTAATTCTAGACTTTAGGTCCACTTTAAAGGTCTGGTGACATGAAATTACTTAGTTGGATATTGGATATCAAAAGCATTAAAAATCCAGAAAATGGCCGCAACTCCCATTAAAATCCAACAAATATTGACCATTTTCAGGTGCATAGCTAAGCATTTGCTGGGGGGGGGGGCAAAGCCTGTAGCAAACTTTCTAAGTTTAGTGCCGTCATAGGTTGGTGTGAAGTGCTAAGAAAATTTGGCCAAAAATATCTCAGATCGCTGGAAATTGCACTTCCCAGGTCTTGTAAGTTGCATCTAAATATTTTTTTCATTTTGAGTTACTAGCAATATCGTAAAAAAAAATCATTAAAAAATAAAAAAAGATATGCTCAAGGGAGGGGCGGCCGCCCCCTTCACCCCCCCTTAGCTACGTGCCTGACCATTTTACGTGGTACCCTGTAATTTCTATTGCACGCTTGTATCATGAATAAACATGAGCAACAATATGCAAATATTTGGCATCGAAAGATGGACATGCAGTAGACCATATATGGCTAATGTTAGCCTCTGTTTTTTCAACCTTGATTTCAAGGACACTGGTAGTATTGTTATCTCCTGGGGGGTTTAGTATGCAAGTTAAAATTGTTATCTTGAGAAATATATCACTCACCAAACTGTAAACTATCTGATCAGTAATTAAGAGATAATTTATATAGGGTTAACCAAAGAAACCTTAACACTGTGCAATACTCCACATCATTATTTTTGCATAGGCAATGAGTTACTTCAGAAACCATCAGACTGTGAAGGTGCATTTTTAGAACGGTAAAAGATATTGAAATAATTCCAACAGATCTTTCATTGGAAGACTTAATTCTTTAAGTGAAACAGCTCTTTTTGGTGGCATGTCACAGGACCTTTAAACCATTCAATCTCACCAATGAATGAAGCAACAGGTTTATTTCCTCAGAATATTATGCAAAAGACTTACGGATATTGCACCTTTTGAAATTTTGAAAGTTTGGGCCAACAAATTATTCATGAGCAACAAATAACTTAATTTGTTTCAGTGGGAACTTCATTTTTGAAAAGAAAGCTACAGTGCTGCCTTGTTTAAATTATCTATCATGAATTATCTATCACTGTGTATTCATGAATTTTGGATTTAGAAACTTGAAAGTTTTCTGTACAACAAATGCAAGAATTCCCTTTAAATTTGATAAACTAATTAATGGAAGTCGCCATTTATAGACCTTCTTTGTTACTTGCCCTAATTGTAGTCCTTGCATATCTACACAGCCTCATCCAAAGGGAAGGACCAGGGAGCACCCACTCTTACAGCTCCCTGGGAGGAAGCTGAAAATTTTAACCCATGGAGTTGTTAAGTCAGGGCACCTCCCTGGTTAACCTACTAGAAGTATCAGTTAAAGTGAGGGCAGTCAAACCTGGAGCCACTTTCAGTCAAGATGTGTTTGGTTGACTGCATTTTTGGTGGAACCAGGAGCCATGTTGGATGCAAGAGACGGAAACCCAGTATATTACAACAATGCTAACCATACTTAGGGGAATAGCATTATGGGATAGTTAATTGTTCACTAGGCTCTTGGATTGGACTTGCCTACGTACAGGTAGCAGGCTGTACGGCATATTCCTTGTTCAGTCATATCCTTATTGCCTGCCAAAGTGAACACTGAACAAATTCTTTTGAATATTCATAGAAATATGTGGCCTCAAGACTGGTTGAATGTTAGTGAATATTTACAAGAAGGCAGCATTTGGTCCCTTTAAAGTCTTGGAGAAGCCTATGCCACCCACAGTGTTGGTATGTCATGGTAATACCCACTCAGTGGTAGTGCCCTGACTGTACAAGTGGTTATGCAACACAGTAATGATAGGACTTCTCAGGTTTCAGTCTAGGCTTCAGGAGTATACACACTCACTCGAAAACAATAACATGAATAATGAGAGAGTACATGAATAAGTCATATCATGGTAATGAAGTTTGCGTCTAAATTGGACACAGTTGTCTTCGCTTTGGCTGACTTTGCTTTGGAAAGCTAAGGAGCTGAGCAAACTGAGTCAGCTCCGCAGGGTAGGCTTGGGCAGGTTACCCGACCCTACTTCGGATTCAGGACTCTTGGCCTTGGAATTGTGGCCCCTGGGTGATTTTCAGTACTGTCTCCTGCATAATTTTCAGTACTATCAAAAGTATGCTCCAAAATCATATTTTGGAGTTTATATTTGTGTTATTTGGTAGGTTTTAGTAAAGACTTACAAGACAACTGGCTCATATTGATCACAAGTCTTCCCTTCAGGTGGCCACAGTCAGTTGTGTTAGACTCAGTGCATGCTACTGTGGCTCTGTCTTGGAGGTGTACTAGACAGGTGTTTTGGTTTAACAAAAGTGGAGGAGGGGCTTGAAATAACCTTATTAGGGAGAATTGATTCAGTCTGTGGTGAGATTAGAGAGCTTTTAATTGGTAGTCAAACATAGGCAGTAAGGTTATAGGCCTAATTAGCTATCATCCCTTTATTAGCTCTTCAGCTAAGTTTGAAAATTCTGTATTTTCATGTAAAGTTCTGGTCATCTTAAACTCCAGTTAATCAAATCTTGACATAAGGTTGGTGTTTTATTTAATCAGAAAGTACAGTAAACATTATCCTTGATTTGTGCACATAAAATGTCCGTGTTCTATTTGTGCATACTGATTCAGTTAATGAGCTGATTACACATGTTACACATGTTGTAAAGTAATTGAAAAGCCAGGGTATTCCGGTGCATTGCATAATGTAGATTGTACTGGCACCTTGTCCAAGCCTCCATGGTCAATGTAAGACTTGAGTATAGGACTTAATACCTGTACAGGTTTGGTACTTTCTTGAATTCTTGACACACCACTGAAAAAAAAATGATGCTGAGAGAGTAAAATCTCAGAGTCATCATTAGCGATTTGTTTGGATATTTTTGAAGTGTTGCAGGCATGAAATGATGGACATAGGCACACCTGGCTAAAGAAAAGCTCACAGGTTGCCTGGCAACCACAGTGAATGAGCATGACTATTAGAACTAGAGAAGCATGGACCTCTACATAGTTTTATCTTGCTTACTGTACTGTAGTTAGTAAACTCTAGGCTTGGGCTGTGTTCCCATGTTTGTTGGTAAAAGTTGAAAATTACCAGCCCAGAAAGTTATGGATGAAGTCTGCAAGATACCATGATATAACTGTCATCTTAACCAAGTTTTGGGGGTGACTCAATCCTGGTGATGCATCCTTAGGGTACAAAGGAATGCAGATATCCATGGCAACATCAGATCCAATGCCAGCTGGGTTTGATCAAATTTTGACATGGCAATCATTCCTGTAGCTCTCATTGGATAACTGTGTTGAGACAGGGAATAAGGACTTGGGGCCAAACAAAAACTAAGAAGTGAAATTAAAATACATTTTGGGGCAACACACTGGGAATGCTTTGTAGGTACAGAGAGGTACATTGACCAGAAAAGGTATATTTGCCATTTTGTCTGGGTACTGTTGGACTTGCGGTCCTGGGTGGAAAATGTTGAAGACTGGGATGCTCCTTGTGGATGAAGTTTCTATAAGTGGAAGAAAATTTTGGCAATTGGATTATGGGAAGGAAATTTGGCTGTTTCACTGTTGAAAATACTGAAGTAGAAAATGAGTGGAAAATGTGACTTACTGTACTTCTTAAAAAACTTTAAAACAAAATTTCAGCCCATGGACTTTATGTTTTTCTTGCTATTTATCATTTGGGATACAAGTTTTCACAGGTAATGTTGGCTACTTCCTGTTATCTTTTAAACCAGAGCAAAAGCAGCTCATGAAAAAGTTGGGGGAGGGGGGGGGCACAAGGTCTGAAGGGCACTCTTCAGAGTCTCACATATACATATGTACGAGTTAAACCCTGAACCTTCGGGTTGCTAAGCTTCATCGGTACATATGCCACGGCCTTTGTCCCCTGGGCCACAGCAATGGTTACTTTCACCCACTTGTCGTGGAGCAATATTTTTGTGACCAGTGATGAAATAAGAGTTGCTATTTTGTTAAATCACGACTAATCGCTACATTGGAATGTTGCAGAGAGAGGAAGAAAAAGTTGCCTGTAATGTGAGAGGGCAGGCTACATTTTATCGTGTCATATTGTACCGTGTTTAGTGTGAAATGGGCTTAAAGGTCATAGATTGGTGATCATCTCAGCAAGACTTGTATTACAGGGAAATATTGTGTTGAAATTTCATCAACATAGCATTGACAGAAAATGGCTTTCATCATAATCATCATTAATGCACCATTTATTCTCACCCTCAAGCACTGGCAATAGCATTTCTTCTCAAAATTTAAATGCATTTTAAGAGTAATGAATATGGTATCATTTGAAAATTAGAAAGTTTGGAGGATAAAATAATTCATGAGCAGCAGATTTCTCACTTGGATTGTGAGAACCTTATTTCTTGAGAGTGAAGTTATTACCCAGCTACCTTCTTTTGAATTTCTTAACAATTTACACCTGCCCCATAAATCATGGTTTAATTTAGGTATGGAAATTTTCTGTCCCACAAAGAGAGTATTTCTCTTCAAGTTTGCTTACACCCTGCTTTACATTAGAGGGAGAAAGCAGTCACCCCAAGCTCAGGTTACTTTTCATAAATCTGCTAAATCTTGCAAATCTCACATTTCACTCACAAATATCTTTCATTATGTTTCTGTATGAAAACATTGAATATTGAAGATGAACCAAGGAGTTATTCTGTATCAACAAATACATAACAAAATATTGTCAAATGATTGATAGAAGCCATTCCTGAATTAGGATGATGGGGTACAATAATTTAAAATTAGGGGCAGTGCATTTTCACAGAACTAAAGGCCTATGTGGCCTGATGTACAAATTAATATGGCAAAGTGCTCATTTTGTATCTCCTTTGCTGAAATGTATGGTCAGGCCTGCACACAAGACTATGTTTTGAGTGAAAATTACTACTTTGAAAATTTTGTTGAATACCAGTCAGTGTGCTACTTCAAGTCCAGGTCACACTGCCATGACAACCCAAGATACGACGGTGACCACCCACCGCGTCGGCTGTGGTCATGGCAGTGTGGCTGGTTCCATGACTAGGGTTCCGTTGTGATGTAAATCGTCGGCCCGATGGAATATGTCCAGTAGATGGATGCAGTCAGTGCACCAGAATGTCTACGATTTATACAAATTGCCTATGACAGAGAGTTCCAGGTAGTCATGGCAGTGTGACCCAGGCTTAAGGTTAACTTACCACCTACCTGAGTGGAATGTTTTCTGTCCTGCTGCTTGATGGTAGTGACTGTCAAACCATGCAAAGAATGGAAACATGATTAATGTATTCATTGAGGATGGTCATTCTGTTTCATTTTCTCCTCACCACAACAGGGACTCTTGATTCTTATTCATATAGGCCTGCATGTATGCTGAATTTTTCTACGGGCCCTCCTTTGTTACTTTCAACAAATAAGAGAAATGATACTAAAGCATAGCTCAAAAAATGTTGATTTCTAGGAAAGGAAATAAAAATTGTTATAACTTTACATTTCCATGAGCAAAGAAATATTTCCTTTGATTGCCAAATTTGTTTGGAAGAAGCCTCCTACCATCCTTACTTCTTCAACCGTTGGTTAATGAAGGCATTATACTGCCATATCCTGTGTCTGGGGGCTACTTGTAAAATAAAAGGGGAAGGGTTGGAATATAGGCCAGGATGGGGAGAGAGGAGGTTCAGATTCATAATTGCACAGTAACTTTGAGGATGGTCATTCTGTTTCATTTTCTCCTCACCACAACAGGGACTCTTGATTCTTATTCGTATAGGCCTGCATGTATGCTGAATTTTTCTATGGGCCCTCCTTTGTTACTTTCAACAAATAAGAGAAATGATACTAAAGCATAGCTCAAAAAATGTTGATTTCTAGGAAAGGAAATAAAATTTGTTATAACTTTACATTTCCATGAGCAAAGAAATATTTCCTTTAATTGCCAAATTTGTTTGGAAGAAGCCTCCTACCATCCTTACTTCTTCAACCGTTGGTTAATGAAGGCATTATACTGCCATATCCTGTGTCTGGGGGCTACTTGTAAAATAAAAGGGGAAGGGTTGGAATATAGGCCAGGATGGGGAGAGAGGAGGTTCAGATTCATAATTGCACAGTAACTTTGTACACAAGGCTATAAACCCCCTCCCCCAGGCTCTCTTCCTTGCAATCATCTTTAAAGTAGGACGAGGCTTTATGGTAGCCTTTGTAAATTGAGTTCATATTTGATAGTCATAGGCATAGGAGCCCAAGTTGATTGGGAGGGGGGGGGGGGCTGGAACGAACTGCCTGAAAAATATAACCCCAAATTTCTGCGTGCTCCATGAACGTTCGACATTTTAATGTACATATCATATAGGCATGCATCGGTTATCACACCACATGCCAATTACACACAATTATTTGCCGTGTTACTTACCTTCTTTATTGGTTTTAATTTTTGCCAAATTTGGTGATCGCCAGCCTGGGGGAGGGGTCTAAAAATTTAAATAAAAATAAATCTAAAAATTTAAAAAATTGAAAATTTTTGAAAAATTAGGTGTGCATACATGCAATCTGGTGCCACATATGCTACCTTTGAAGTAAAATTTGTGTTAAAAAATTTATGTATTTTAAGTAGAAAAAATCAGCATCAGTGAGGGTGGGGCATGGCCCAATGGCCCCTCAAATACACCTCTGATAATCATAATATAAGTTCAACCATTAAAAAACACACAGATGAATTAACACAGAATATATAGGTGCTGATGAAATTCAAATCAGAACTTATATTAATTACCAAGGAAGTTTTTTAAACTATTAATACCCTTTAGCTACAATACTTTATTGCATTATTTTTCTTTCAGTAGATGCCCAAAAAATTCTCAGCATTTTGCCCGAATTTTCACAAAAATTTTTGGTGGGGGGCTGCAGCCCCCAGCCCCCTCCCCCCCCCCCCCCGCCTCCTATGCCTATGTTGATAGTTGCTTCAACTAGGAAGTTTAAGAGGAGATTATGGAAGTTTCATTTGAACCTAATTTGCTATGGAGATCCTTGATCCTTGTGTTTGTGTTGTGTTGACAATGTTTCTCTCTGGTGATGTGTACACTGTACTTATCCAACACATCAGTGAGCTGTCCTAGCCCATGTTGCCTTAGCTGGGTGATATAGTTTGTTAAGATGTGTACGGTGGGAAAGGGGAAAATTGAGATTAAAATTTAATGTAAAAGATGGGTAAAGAAAATCTTTCTTTCGTTTCTACCATTGCTTCCTTAGAAGAATGGGGTTGTGCCCAGACTGTACAGCACAGGACAGGGCTGGCCCAGCACTAGAAATTTCCAATTTCAGCCAATCAGAACACAGAAGCAAACAAATCAGCCAGTCAGAACCAAAATCCACCAATCAGGGTTGCAGCATAACTATATAACTTCACTGCACTTGCTTCCTTGCATCAAGTCCTTCGATGGCGTACTCGTTGAAATCATCTTACTAGTATGGATTCCATGAAAGCCTTTTTACTTACTTAGAAATTTCCAATTTTAGCCAGCTAAAAAAAATAAATCCTGTCAGACGTGTAGCTCTGTCTCTTGAACCCCGCATCTGCCAGGCAACCAGTGTGCCAGGTGTTAGGAAATTCTTGGTCACATTCTGCATAAATCACAGACAAAACAATCTTATTATTTTGAATTTTCTGCTTAACCATAGGCTGTGTAAGTATTAATGAATAAAATGTAGATCTATTTGCCATGCACAGGTCTTTGTAGTAAAAATAAGTAATTTAAAATAGTATTATTTGTAAAATTATGCATCATTTACCTTGAGGGGATAATATTTCATTCCTGCTTTCAGTTCCTTGGTTGCCTTGATATCTGATGAAATGAAGCCAATAAATCATCCATACAGAAACGTGCTGGTTTGCTCCAATCACTCAGTCATGGATTGGAATTCTCTTGCAATAAGACAATTCTGACTGTGTTGTAAACTTGTGACTGTACCTAACATCTCCTTAATCATTGCTACTTCAAGTTAATTTTAAACCATCAGATTTATGGAAAAGTAATTCCCCAAGAAATATATATATTTTTCCCCCCTTTTTTTTTCTTCTGCTGAGATTGTCAAACATGTCTGGCTTTCCATTAGGTCATAAAATTATCAAATCAGTTTTACCTTGGGCCCCTCCTGATGAGAAGGTATGGAAGAGGATCAGTTTCCCTTCTATAGGTTTCAAAAAGTACTTTCCAGCACACCAATCTCAGCCGATTTTAATTTTGCCCCTTAGGCTTGCTGGAACAAAATTTATGGACCCTGTCATTCTTGGTTAATTCTTTCATCATTGAATTACACAAATGAGTCTATTTTGTCTTTTTGCCTTTCAAGTCTCAACTCCCATCAGTTTGAGACAATTTCCAACCATAATGTTTCATTCCTTCTCCCCTGGTTGATTTAAACTTTCTCAATTAACTTGGAAGCATTTGGGGAATTGTATTTCAGTCATAATTCTTCTCTCATCATAACCATCTGGTCAGACAGGTTTGTGGGTTGACCAGATTGTTGCCTTATGACTGTAGAATCCTGGCAGGCAGGCTGCTGCTACATGGGTATTACTGCTCACAGGGAAACTCACCTCGCTCATGTTGCTGGTTTATCAGCTCTGTGGAAGCCAGTATGCTTTGTATATGAGGAGGCTGTACACCAAAGTGGCTGAGACATGGAAGTCTGGTGTAATGTTACATACATATCAGTGAGTGTGAAGCACTCCACATTACTGGCAGTGTCAGCAGGTTACACTGTAGAGATGTAGAGGGAGCTGTTTACTTTTGGTTCCATATGCCCTCAAGGTGTAAACATCCACATGGTCAATTACCATGGAAGTGGTCTTACTATGGAGTCTGAGCCAAGACCCTTTTCAACATTACTCAATGGTTTTACAACAGCAATATGTCAACATGGTGAACTGCTTTCTCCCTATGATGGGCCACTGATGAGATTATAACTTCAGATATAAAATTGAACTGTTGCAGTACACAGAATGCTTATGCTGAATTTTATGGAAAGTTTCTGGATGAAGTTTTAAGAGAGGGAAATCAGGTTCCAGATGTGGGATTGGGGAGGGTAGTGTCATTTACTTGGCTGGCAGTCCTGTCATGCATGCTGTCAAGAACGGTGACTTGGTACCTGACAGCTGTTGAACGTGATTTGATGACAGTATGGTAGATGTGAGAAGTGGGGGTTGCTGCCGCTGCTCTGCCCTCATTGCAGGCCCGTAGCCCGACAAGGTACTGGAGGGGGGCCACAATTTTTCCAGGGGGGGGGCAAAAATTTTTCCAGGGGAGGGCCAAATGTGTACAAATGTATTAAGTCAATGGTAATATTCAAACTCTCTAGGGGGGGCCAAAAAAATTTCAGGGGGCTTAGCCCCCCCCCCCGACTACGGGCCTGCCTCATTGAGGCAGAAGATTGCAGCTAGTAGGGGGAAGATGCCATTTTAATGGAAGATTTGTGAAATTTTAAAGTGCTCATCCCCCATTGCTTCCCCCTCCCACTCATTTCCCCTTCCCCAATTGAAATTAGTCCTGGATGTTTATGGGCAAATTATCTATAGGCAAACCTCAGTTCATAGTGGGCATATCAATAAATAATATCTTTTTGCTTGATTATTTAATTCATGTAAACTATTTTTTGCCAGGAGCTCCTTGATTTGTCAATAAGAAAGCTTTTCACTTACCTCAGATGATAAAAAGTTCATACATTAGCAGACACATAGGAAGATTGTTTAAAGGCCTTCCAAGCTCACCCCAGACAGTAACAATTGTCCAAACTAACGTAACTTCCAGCCCCGCCTCCAATTTAAACACAGACAACTGTATAGTAGTACAATAATCCAGAACAGAGCGACAGTAGCCTGCATTGAGTTTCAATTGCTCGAGTCAAACTGTGTGTCTGTGAGCCTAATTAGGAACACAGCTGACTGTCCAAGTCATTACCAACCAGAGTGGTGCTATTATTGTTTGAATTGAATGCTAGTCAAAGTACAATCACCAAGTGGATTTAGAACTATGGGGATATGTCTTAATACATTTTGGAGGATGCCATAGCTCCTTTAAGTGTGGGTGACAATTTGAGGGGCAAACTGCAGAGAACAAAACTATGAATCATACCCCAGCATTGACCCTCTTCCCTTTGGAAGTAAGTCTTGGTAAGAAGTTGGTGAGAAAATCTGTTACTGGTCAGTTTGGGTTCTCCTGATTTTTGTAAAGTTGTGGTTTTTGTAAAACACATGGCTACAAGCTGATTCTCTCTTAAGCCCAGGATCCTGGCTTGATATGTCTGGTATAGCAGGAGGACAGTATGTCAGCCTGGAGGGCATTTATGCTTGGTTTTAATGAACAGGGAGTTGTAATGGATTTAATTTGAACCAATGGTAACCTCAAAATGTGTTATAAATGAAATGTAGCAACTTTGTTTGATGTGGCATAAAGTTAAGTTAAAAACATGTTGAGCAACTAGATGAGTGGCACTGTAGGTTTGGTGTGAGAGATTTATCCATATGTTTTTGGTGACACACGACCCCACCATAGTGTCACTGTTATTCCCATAACATGCAACATAACCTTTTACACAGCTGCTGTTAGAGGGTGCTCAGGGTGCAGAGCCATGTGACTTTCCCCACATTTATGGGAAAGGGATTTTGGATTGGCACATTTGGATTGGCACATATACTTTAAACTTAGTTGCAAAGTGGAAGGTATATGTATCCCCTTCCTCTTGATATAGGTGACATTTTCAAATAAACTTGGGGCGACTGCTCATTTTGAGTGACATATCACATTTATATTGCATCAACTTGGAACAAACAGAAAATGGCGGTCATCATTATTAAACCATTCGGTCTCACCCATAAATTAATAGTTCTTCCCAAAATATTATGCATTACAAGAGTTATACATAGCTGTT
This sequence comes from Holothuria leucospilota, assembly GCA_029531755.1. NCBI lineage: Eukaryota > Metazoa > Echinodermata > Holothuroidea > Aspidochirotida > Holothuriidae > Holothuria > Holothuria leucospilota. The sequence continues at coordinate 19,427,910 of CM055980.1, forward strand.
TTATCATTTGGAGATGTGAACATTTGGGCAAACATACTTATCCATAAGCTATGAAGTAATGATTTTTTCCATGTGAGAACCTTATTAATGACACTTTATACCCAGCTCTACCTTGTTTGAGTTGTCAATCACTTAAGGGAAAATGCAGTCACCCCAAATAGTATGCCCCGTCACTCTAGTTCATGAATGGCCTATTTTGATCATATGACAATGTTTTTGTTAGTGAATTGTGAAGTTCAAGGAGAATTTCTCACTACTTTACCCTATTGTTGGTAATAGTTATGTTCAAAACATCTTCAGAAGTGCTTGTAATGCAATAAGAGGAGATTTGCAAGAAGTCTCTAATTTTTAAAAGCAAATTTTGGGGCAACTGCCATAATTGCCATAGTATCTACACATCAGTTATGAAAATTTTGTTATCAACAAGACAATGTTCCCTTTAAGCATAAGCCTTAGCCCACATTAGTGTTGGGATATACAGAGGGCCTGTAAGGAAAGTAGTCCTGTGTGCCATTGAAGTAGAAGGGCCACTGTGGCACACTTATCCATTAAATTAAATGGCCGATTTATTTTCTGAATGTTTCTCCTTCATTTGTCAACAGGCAAGACCCAAAGGAGAAGGACTCACCCCATACCAAGGAAAAAAGAGGTGCTTTGGAGAATACAAGTGTCCCAAATGCAAGCGCAAGTGGATGAGTGGAAACAGCTGGGCCAATATGGGACAGGAGTGTATCAAATGCCACATTAATGTTTATCCACATAAACAGGTATGGGCCAGTATGGTGTGGAACGGTATGGTGTATGTCAAGGTGTCTTATGATTCAGGGTCTTACAATGACCATACAATTCCTATCTAGGTCTATCAACATTGACACAAGCTCATAATAGCCTGAAAATGACAACAGTAAAAAAACCACAAAATAACAAAGTTTTGAAGTTAAATTGACAAATCATGGCCAGATGGATATCAATCCCTGTCAAAATCTACTACATACCCTGAAGTGTACAAGTGTAGTCTCCATCTAATACTTAGGCATTTATAAGTGATGCTCCACAGTTAAAAGGCAATAGGCAGTCGCCCCAAGATTACTTTGAAAAATCTGTAAACTCTTGCAACTCTTCTCTTATTTGCCTTATTTATTTATTTAAACATTCAAAAGGGTAAACTCGGTTAGCTTAAAAAGCTAATCTCACCCGAGGCCCTTTACAAAAGACACAAAAAGTTAAAAACAATACAAAATGTAAGGTTATCAATAAAAAGGTTAAACACACCATAGAAGACTAAAAAATTGAGCATGAACTTAAAACAGATTGAAAACGAAGATGGAGGTCAAATAAAAATCACAAAACATAACTAAAATAGATATGTAAAAAGAATATACATACTGAATAAGACACATAAAAACATCTACAAGCATCTACAAAAAGGATAACAAAATTCAAAGAACATGACGTAACTACTTAAGAATAACTTAGGATTGGCTCAAAGAAAGGGTAAAGCAGAGATAAAGGAAAATGCTCAAAGACATGACTTAAATAGACATTAAGATAGCAAAACAAATAAAATACATACAGACTAAGAATCATAAAACAACATCTACAGGCATGTAAATCAATAAATTGTGATTAAAAGTTACGAATACTACCATCAATAAAATTGCCACTAAAAAGAATACAATTTATAACACAGATTTCAAAAGGCATTTAAAAACGGGAAGAGACAAAGCATTTTTAAACTCATTTGGTAATTGGTTCCACTCTTTGGCTGCAATGCATGAGAATTTTCTATTATGATATTCAGTTCTTCCACCTGTTAAAAATATGTTATTGTTTGATGTAGATCTGAGAGCTCGATGATGCACCTCAGCTGAAAATCTAAACATATCAGTAATGTACTGTGGGGTTAAACCATTAAGAGCTTTGTATACCATACATAAACGTTTTAATCGTAATAAAACATCTATTGACTTCCAATTGAGAGCTTCAAACAGTTCACTTGATCTGTTTTCAAAAGAGGCATTTAAAATTATTCGAGCGGCCATTTTTTGCAAGCGTTGTAAACGTGAAATATTGCCAACAATGGAAGTACCCCAAACAGTACTACAATAATCAAAAATAGGGAGAACGTAACCATTGTAAAAAAGAATTTTTTTACCTCTTACAAGTACCTCTGAAGATGTTTTTAACATACAGTAACTGTTACAAAGAAAAGGTAAAGAAAGGAGTTATTCTCCATGAATTTAACAACTCAGTAACAAAAATATTGTCACATGATCAAAACAAGCCATTCATGAACTAGGATGATGGGATACTAATTCTGATTGGGGTGACTGCATTTTCCCTTTAAACTCTCCCAGGAAAGAAGATGAGTAATGTCAGTATCTTGAAACTCTACAAGGGAATCAAGATAAATTTTTGCTACCAAACCTTGCCACTTACCGTCTATTTGTTCCTTACTGTAGCTGGTGTTGAAGAGAGCGACTTACAGTAATTTTCATTTTATAAGTGAAGAGATTGAAAAAATCTACCTAGGCTATATAAGTATTGGATTATGAGCTCATATAAAGAAATGTACCATAAAGTTTGATTTGGGGCCATATTGATGAAGCTGTTGAAAGCATTGGCGTGTCAAAACTCCAGTTGCTGGAAAGATGTAACATATTGAACATATTGCTGAAAGAGGGAAGAGAGGGAGACAGTAACTACTCTGGTGCCCCACCAATTGCTGTCAATATTTACAGTTAGCACCAACCCTTTGTGAAACATTACACGATGTTTCTCATTTGATTGTGACAATTAGTTTCAGTCGGCAGGTTATGATGTAAGAGAGTGATTAAAAATGTAGGATGGGAGTTTTCCCTTAGCAGCTGGTACATGGAACAGAGTTCTGATAATTCGCCTGTTGAGCAGAGCTTAGGATTGAAATTTAAGTAACACTTCTGAAGTGTAATCCCCTTTTGTTGTTTTTAGTCCCAGTTATGATGATCAAACTTCCTTCCAGTTTGCTTTCATAAATCTTGACTCACAGTTTCTTCCTGAATAGTTTTGTGGTCTCTCAGCAACAAAGCCTTCCAAAGACTGACATGAAAAAAGTAGATTTCATTAGACTTGTTATACAAGCTTTATTCAAGCAAAGTAAAATGTGTAATCTGCTCAACTCAAGTGCCAGTTATCTCAACCTGGGTTATACCTCCGTCTCTCTTTTACAACAGCGCCCCCTAGAGAAACCAGATGCAGTCGACGTAACTGATCAGACTTTGGACCACTCCCACCTTTGGAAAAGCACAAGCCTTGGATTTTAGCAGTAAAGTCGGCCCTTTTGCTTGCCTCTCTGCAAGTGCTTAAAGAAGATGGTTTGGATTTCTCAAAGCAAGAGTAGGAAACATTTTTCAAGCATCACTCATAAATTTCATCATTGTAGGATTCATCCATCCCTCTTTCTTTTGTGCAGCGCCCTCTAGAAAAGCCTGATGGCCTTGACGTCTCTGATCAGAGCAAAGAACACCCTCAGCACCTCTGCGAGAAATGCAAGGACCTGGGTTACTACTGTCGGAGGGTTCTGTAGATCACACACCTTTCACCCTCTAACTCATCCTGTGTCGGTCTCTCACACACACTCTACACTTACGAGTGGGGGTAACTTAGCTCATGTATACTTGCCTGCTAGTTGTGATATGGCTTGCCCTCAAATGCTTCCATTTTAATCCCTAGTTGCTCTAATGTAATCCACTGCTTTGCTCCGCTGTGGTGCTTGCATATCATTCGATTGACACAATTGTCACAATTACTCTCCTGGTGACTGCTACCTTCTAAAAGAAAATATGTGAAGGACAGAGGTTGGATAAATAGTGTGAAAAGAAAAGTTTTTTCCATCCTTCTGACTATAGTACCATCCATCAACTACTGTAGTATAGTATAGTGTATGTACAGTAATATTACTTCTTGATGTCTTCATCTCTTGAGGACCTACTGTAGCAAGCAATGAGGTCTTCATAACATTAGGCTTGAAACCACTGTTGTATCAACACCCAAGGTGAATGCCTTCATGGCATGAAGTTATCCTAGCAGTCTGTTGAAAGATGATGAATTCTTAGACTAAATAAAAATGCTTTTGCCATACTTGCTTTCAAATGGTTAGTGTTATGATTCCTGAAGGTGGAAAATCAGTTCATGACAAACGCTCTTCATTAAGCATTTATCTTTGGTAAGAGAAAATTTAGTAAAACGGGGTGTGCAGTTGCAGTGTCAGATGAAAACTGAGCATTCTCATTTCATGGTAAGATAGATTTTAAAGTAGCTTAATATGCATCACTTACCACCTGTAGGTAACATGCGTTCGCCAGTGGCAAAAAGAAATTGGTTAGGGACAGTATCCTTGTTAAAGCAGAATTCACCCAGATGAGTTGTCAACTTTTCTTTAACATTTAGGTTTAAAGACATAAAGGGATGTGAAATATGTATGTGTATCATAAACGATGTATTGGGTACCAACGTGGTGCTATATCATGTACTGCCAAAGTTAATTATTTGTGATGATAAATGAAATTAGAAAGAAGCTTGCCATTTATAGCAACCTATTTCTGCATGACCTACCATCCATGTATGCTCAAAGCATCTGTCTTCGAGTTTGTCCTTGTGTTTGACGCTTGTAAAATTTACCTATGAATGTTTATATATACATGGTATGTTGCAGTGCCAAGGTTTTTTAAAATGCTTCTGAAATTTAGAAAGCATGACAATATTATGAAATTAAAAAAATTTAACCTTTTCACCATTTTGCCAAGAAGATTATTAACTTTTGAGATTCTTCTGTGCCTGAGTTGATGTGCTGTTGGATTTGAGAATTTGCAATAACTTCATATCGAATGAATCACAAAGTAGCGATCAGTCATGGGTGATCTGTGCGCTGTTGTTCTTTTTTATGTACGCACTTTGGCGATATTTCATAGCAGTACTTTTTTTAAATAGTTACTCATGCAAAGAATATCACATCATGGGAACTTTTCAATTTTTGTAAAAACTGCCAATGTTTGTGATTTATGACACTTGGGAAATCCTTGAAAACTACAGTTAGCCAGCCTGATATTTTTAGCTGTTTACTAGTAGAATTAAAGTTTAAATAACACAAGTGAATCAAGTGATGTTGAATCAGTTACATTTCAGATGGAGATTTCAAGATGTTAGTGAATTTAATTTTAGTAGAGGTGAGCTGTTATCTCTGAATAGGCATTGGATTATGTCACAACTATTGATGGCCCAATAAGTCCAGTATTAAGAAGCATCATTTGAATTTGCTGTGTTATCAGTTTGAATTAGATTCGCTGTGTTCTTTGTTTGGGTTTAATGAATTCGTGTTCAATTTAGAATGTTAAAAAAACCATTTCCCTGAATTTGATACAACTTGCATAAATTTAGGTGCATAAAACTTACATCATATATTCAAAGGTAATGTAATGTGGATAGAAAGGACGATAAAGATCTCCAAAAGCACTACTGAGTAATCATGTTTGTCTAACATGTTTCTGTCATACTGCACATGCATGCAGTCAAGCTTTGTTCCTCTAATGACTCCAAAGAAAGTTGTATCATGATTAAAATTCTAAGAGAGTTTCTCTTATTGAATCTTTTCAGCTCCTGTATACACAGTTGTAGCCATTAATAGAAATCTGAAGCTGTTGTTTATGTAATCAAAACAAAATCCAGTAAGGGGAAAGATGTGTATTACAGACTTTCCCTAATCTGACAAAAATGTTACTCATTTATGAAGAAAATGTGTGGGCCTACTTCAAATGGGTCAGTAGCAACAGCAGGCTACAGTATATACAATATTTGATGTGTGTTTAGAATAGGCAGCTGGGAATGAAATGTGTGCAGGGAGCAGTCTGTGATAAAGAATTGGCGGAGACGACAATTAATCAGGGACATTGAAATATGTGACATGTATTTAATGATATGCTTGTGCTGTGCATAGGAACTACTTGCTCCAGGTTTTATTGTTGGCCTGGGGTGAAATAAAAGATCTGTGTAGCTAACCAGTTTGATGGAGTAATTTGTTTCAGTAGGATCATTAAATTGATTAATTGGTTCTGATCAATCAATCATTTACTGAACTGTATTCATGATTAATGATGGGGTACTTGATCATGACTGCTAGCTGTCAATGGCCCCTTCCTAGGTTATTGAGTGGAAGTTATTGGTAAGTCAGAGGAAAGATAAAATGATCACATTGCAAGGAAATTTTTATCTGAAGGTATTTTGTGACTGTTTTGCCTGATTAAAGTATTACAGTAGTTCTGTAAACAAAGCCAGTTTTTAACTTTTGACTTATCTGACTCCTACCCTTCTGACTGGTCACTAATTAAGATTTTCCACATGAGTAAATTATATATGAAGCAGGCTAATTTGCCCATTTCACAAGCAACATGTTATGGCAAGGAAATCAAAATTATATCCTCAGTTTGGGGGAGGGAAGGTATTTTAAGATTTGTAACCATGCTGCCTCTGAATATGGTCTGTTACTGATGGAAAGCTTATCCAACTGTCTTTGATATGCCCTGTGTCATAGGTCAGGCCAGGTACTGTACAAGTATATACGGGACTACCTCTACCTCTTATCATTAGGCAGGGCTCCCATGATATTAAATTGCATTCAACCTGTGTTCCAAAACACATTCTGGAATTTACTGGTTTTGAACAGTTCTAACTGATTTTAATTTTGTGAACAATGTGAATGGTACTGAATGGTTTCATCCCAGTTTGAAAGGAAAAGTGTTCAAAACCCATTCAAAATATGATTGAAAACTTCATGGCCATTCAACTTCTTAAATGGAATTTAATCCTGGGTTGAGGAAATGTTGATAATTCCTCCTAAATTGTTAAGTTGAGTCACTTCCCTAGTCATGGATTGTTGATTTTCCTTGTTCCCATTATACTGTATTCATTCTAATGGAAGCTTGTCCCCTAGTGGTAGTAGCACATACATATTATCTTATCGTCTAGTAATAACATGCTTTAAAGTTGGAGATAGCTTTGAAGTTACCATAACAGAAACAGTTAAATAGAAAAACAGTACAGAGCCAACAAAGAATTCATTTTTAATCAGTGACATATTAAGACATGCAGGATATTTTTCTGTTGGGTTGAGCTGTGGTTGCTTGAAAAAACCTGTATTGCCTGAGAAAATGTGCCAGTGTTTTTCTGAAAATCTGTTTGAGAAACAGGTCTTGTCTGAATTTGGAGCAGTGCATGGTGGGGGTGAGGGGTGTGTGGCTTCAGCTGCATTAGATCCCTTCGCCGGTATGCGTATGATCAGTGACAACGACTGTGTGTCCACAATTCATCTCTGTAATCACAGGATTAGGTAGGTCTATGCTTCAGACACAACACCTGAACAGTTAACAGGTACACCGTTTTTATGTGCCCCTTCTAGTCAGTGTGATCTATGTAGCTGTGACCTACAGTAGAATATTGAACATGTACCTGTTTATCAAAAGAAGTAGGCCCTAATAAAGTTGCATGGTTCTTTTCTTCACCAGATGCGCTTCTAATAGAATGAATACAGTAATCATTATCAGGTTTGTTTCAAGTTCTAGCCACCTGTGTCAAGTTAGGTTTTGAGAGGGATAGCTGTGTCTTGCATCACAGCTTTGACAGTAAGAAAGGTTTAGTATTTAGTGGGAAGCTATCCAGAATTCTTATCTCTGCATTATAGAGAGACAGATTTGATCATTCGAATGGTTAAAGACTGACACTTTGCCATAATGGTACTTCAGGCCAAATTAAATGTTCCAGACAGTTGAACTGGTGTATTTATCATTGTAAGAAGAAAAATAAACATTTGTATGGCTTCTGTGGTCAGGGTTTGACATGACTTACTGATGGCAAGGATGGCAAAATACTGTCATGGCGTCCATGCCCTCAGTGTTTGCCATGATGCCTGTTGAGAAGGCATCAAGGCAATAGGATTAGTTGTCAGTGGATTTTCCTAATAAACACTAAGATTTGCAGTGCCCTTTTTGAGGCTTTTTCAAGCTCTGTATTGGTTGTACTCAATATTTATCAATCTCTTTTTATTTTCTTCACAATTTATGCAAATTGGATTGGATTATACTCTTCAGCATTTGTGGATTATGGTCAAGGGCTGGATTTATAAAGTGAGTGGATCCCAGTCCAGTTTGTAGTTAAGCCTCTAAGGGGCATGCTTTATGAAAAATAAAACAATTTCCAGTGTATTTGCCTTTCATTTTCAGGATTCTGTGTTTAGTTTGGCTTTCATTTTAGACTCGCTCCTGGGTGCGCTTTCTGAAAACCCAGTCTGTACTCTGTATCTAGTTTAATTTCAGAGAAGGGGAGAATTTCATGTGTACATAAGGTTGACAAAAGAAAAAAAAGTAAAAAAGAAAAAAAAAATAAACAAAAGTTTTACAAAGATATTTTTTCATTTGCCAGGATCCTAATGTGTGTATTTAGTTTTCATTACTATTCATGTTTTCTTGAAAAGTTTTTTTTTCCAGAGGAAGAACTTTGGAAAAGAGGTAACTCCAAAAGATATTTGTATATGTATAAATAGTTAGATCTAGCCTATGGAGATATGTATAATCAGCACTTGTTGACTCTTTTTTACTGTTTTTCCTATTCACCAGTTCTATATGAAGTTGACAGACATTTTTGAAATACGTATTTTGGCTCAGTCCTGAGCACGTTTGTTATTTAGCAAGAGGATAGAACTCGAAATCTCCTTTAACACTGTGTTGCCTTTTAAAAGTTTTTATTTCTGGTTCTCTGTCAGTTAGTTACATGTACATTAAAGAGCTGTTGAAGAAACAGTTGTAAAAATATTGTAGACTAAGTTTTTGGTACTCTTTCGAAAAAGTATGTTTGTGTGAAAGGAGGGAGAAGGGTGTGGGTGTCTTTAATCCAAAACTTGCCATTCTTTTATGTAAAATAAGAAGTACTTGATGAAAAACCTGGCAGTAGGTAATGTAGAATTATCCGCTGAATTGGCTCATTCTTCAATACATCAGTTATCATTCATCATATGCATATTATGTGGTAATACTAGAAAAGTTCAGCCGTGCAGCCACATATTTGGAGTTGCGGCTTCAAGTTCAAGTTTGGTTCAGCTTTCAGATGGGAATGCACATTTGTAGTGGTGTTGACTACTGTATCCTGTGTTTAATTTTCCTCTGTAAAGTCAGTTAAATTACTTAATAATGTTTCGTTTCCATGCACATCTAAATAGTTTCAATGTATTCTTCAATTCAGTTTTCTGTATGCCTTTATTTGTTGTAAATTTTATTTTTTAAACAAACAAATTTTTGTTGGAGTTTCTATTTTCATTCTCTCACCTTAATTTGTGCACCCAATTGAATTTCAGGCAACAATCACATTGTAACATTTTTTTTTTTTTAGAACTTGCCATTTTAAGCTTGGCATGCCTTGATGAGTTCAGTATCTATACGAGTGACTGCCTGATTGTACAAGTCACGTTTTTGATAGCAAGTCTTCACTCTTGCCTCCTTGTTCAAGATTAATGTTAAGGGTGAAGATATCATTGTAAAAGGTCTTATAAGAAAGGTCAGAAAACTTAAAAGAATTTTGCCAAATAGTCCTGTGAGAAATTGCACATTTATATATTATGTACTCGTAGTGCACCATTTTGTGTAAAATATTGAATTTTCAGTTTTAATGTGTTTTAAATTTGTTTTTCTTCAAATCAACCAATCAGAAGCTTGCCATATATTTCACCAAGCTACAGCTAATCACTGATCTTGCCAATTGTTATAAGTTTTATTTAATTGCCATTCAGTGTAAACAAGGTTTTGTATCAAAATCTTGGTTTGCTGATTATAATGGACACTCGTTGAGGTTTTTTTTTTTTGGATTTTATGCTGTATAATGATTTTAGACTGCCATATTTAAAAGAACAAATCAATGAAATCATTTCTCATTTTTGGGGTAAATTGGCTTTTGGAATGGTTAAAGGAGGTCTGTACCTTGTATACAATTAAAATGATTAATATGAAATGCTGTCAGTTTTGGGTTATGGGGAAAGTACAACTGTGGACAAGTGTTTTGATCGGCTATTTTTAAATATGCATATCTAGAAGTAAAAATCTTTGATATCTTATGTATTATATACACAGTAGATGAAAATTTAACAGCTAGCCATTACATGTATGGCATGGCACTTCTTCATATAAGTGCTGGATTTGTGGTATGGGAATGGTAGTGGAATAGCTGCTATCTATAGTAGCTTAGTATTGGTACAAAGTAGTGTTATTAATATGTAGGTTGAGTACAGGGTATATTAGTTGGATGAGCCACACTGTACATAAGCAAGATACGGCACACTACTTCTTTCATTGGGTTATGTAATCCTAGCATATGCTGCACCCTATAAATTGAACATGGTTGGTTTTGTTGTATGCAGGTCACATCAAGTTTACATTGAGTGGTATTAATCTTTCCCAAGGGTTGAGTCACTGCCATTTACTTTATTATATAACAAAGTACAAACCAAAGATGTTTTTTATGGGGTCTGACCATGCATGCATTAGAGGAAGGTGAAATAGGGTTGTGGGTGAGGTTAGGGTGAAGGGGTGGGATGATAGTGCTCTCATGATAATGAGATAATGCTCTCATGTCAAACTTGGTTGTCAGTTTCAATTAATTGGCAATAACATAACAGGACTTTGCCAACAGCAGCTAAGATCCAAGACGGGCTTGGCATAGGGTATGGGCTAGCTCTCTTTATGGATTTAGTAGCACAGGAGAAATGAAAAAAAAAGAAACAGGTCTGTCATAAATTGTTGTAGAGCAGTCCTGCCTAGAATATAAGAACTTTGTATGTCTATTGAATAATAAAGATTCCCCCTCCCATCTCAAAGCATTTAGGGCCAAAAAAGTGTTTATTTGCAAAAAGAGGAGTAAAAAGTCAGAAACATAACAACTAACACCTTGATCATACCTCACACCTTGACTTACGTTGCTCCCAGACTGTCTTGCCTGAAACTTAATTTATATCAGAATTTATATCAGTGCTGGTGAGGTATCACCATACCAGGGGAAGAATTAGAAGAGAGGCTAAGGGGAGGGAGAGGAGGTTTCTAAGGGAATCCAGAAAGATGTAGAGAAGATACAAGTAGAGTCTGAGTGAGGAAACTGACTTGAAAAGAATTATACCCTGTTCAGGTGCACATCCAGGTGGGGGCACACGCCCGCCTCCCCTTTTTTTCAATGACCAACGATTTCTTGAAAAAATGAGTAAATAGATATGGAAAATATGCTTCCCAGATGCTGGGAAATCGCATTTAAGCACATCTAGAATTCAAACTTTTGGGGGGAGGACCCCCAAACCCCCGCCGTGGCTTCGCGCCTTTGGCGATCGCTTGTCAGCCTTTGGCCGATGGTGTGTGTGCCCCCCCCCTTTCTCAAAATCCTGGATCTGCACCTGCTATTAAACAAAGAGAGCAGATGGGAAACTTAGCGGTGACATGTATTCCACAATTTTCTCAAAAACCATTGATAGGGCTCTGTTTACAACATCACATGATTATTAACAAATTTATGTTAAAGAGCCTTTGAAGGCTTATTAAATTTAGCCCTCAAAGTTTGATGGAACACATGAGTTTTTGGTTCCTAATTTTGTAATTATTACTTTTACGATTGGCATGTTTTAATATCATGATAATGATTGCTATTGCGTGACTTTACATGACCCTATAATTCAAGTCTACAACATATATGCTATGCTTATGAGATTCACTTTAAGTTAAGAAGTTGCAGAAGGTGACACTTTTTGAACATCCCATTCAAGTGACATTCTCTACACATGGTTTGTCAAGGATTATTAGTCCTCTTAGTGCTCATTTTGAAGTGAAACAGCTTATACAGTGATATTAAATTAAGTCTGATCGATTTTAAAATATGATATTCAAATCATGCACTTTGTGTTATTTGTTAGTAGTATTTATTTCCAACCACTTGCACATTTCTTTCTTCATTTTTCTATTTATTTTTTCGTCTTTGTATGAAAAAGAGTGCTTGTTACCCGTGCTGCACAGCTATATAATGTGCCTGTTATAGAGATAATCAAAACCCAACGTTAGTTTGACTTATAACAAACATGAAAGTAATTGGGTTTTGCTGGTGTCTCTCTTGCGACTGGATGTCTGATGTTTTCTGAAACTATGCAGTTTAATAGTTCCTCTCAAAATATAAGGACACAAGGTTTTTTGCAGTGTTTATATATATTTGGTTTTGTCAGGATAAACCTGTTTTACCTTTTTTTTGAGGAACATATTTTACTTTTGGATTTATGGTTATATATTTTTTTGTTTCTGTACAGTCATGCTTTAATATCTTTGAACAGGAAATGTTGGGTATGGTTTCAAGGTATCTTTGAGATTCGGTCGTTAATTGAAAAAAGCAGGGTAGTACCATGCTTGTAATAGATGATTGATTGTTCATAGAGTGTAATCAAGAACCACTACAGTTAAATTGGGATGGACAGATACATATTGTAAACGGGAATGGTTTGGGACAAGCTAAGCCAATACAGCTTTGTATGTTGTATGACTTGCCTAGATTTTCTCAAAAATTTGGTAGTCCATATTGACTTTTAACTTTGACTCTAAATTGACTTTTGACTTTTAAAGAGCAGTTAGAACTTTTTCTGGTAAAAGTGTAGGCATAGGAAACCTTGCATTCATATACATCAGGCTACATCTTCTCTGTTAATATGGTAAACATTACAATAGACACTTTCCAAATGGCAATTACAAAGGATTGTGGGATAAACTTTTAGTATGTGTCGTTTTTGGTTCCTAAGTAAAATGCCATTGACAAATACAACGCATACCCAAAACTCTATCCCATAATCCCTTGTAATTGCTGTTTGGAAAAGGGTCTATAGAAGTTTTCACAGTAAAAAGGTCGATGTTGATCAGCTGAATCAAAGTTTGCAGAATGTGGAGGTTATTTGGAATAAACTGATCAGTTGTTTCGTAGCAGAAGGTATATTGTCTTGTCAAATTTGAAAAGAATATTAGGCATTGAAAAATTGATAACGTTGGACTTTGTGTAAAAATATCGGTTGTTTCTTGAGTTGTAGAAGTTTTGCACAATTTGTTGTCCATATAACCTTTGTAGTTGTTGAAGGACTGTTTGGAATGATTGACAAGAAATTTGAATGGATAGACGCTTTTGGAAAAAAATATCAAGAACACAAGAAATTGCAATGCCTTTGAGGAAGGCTTTGTGAAAGCATGGGAACATAGAGTTTGAAACAGAAATCAATTGGGAATCCTTGCTATTCAGAAATGGTCAGCTATAAAATGTTCATTTCGAATCTTATTGCTCTATCTGCACAGGGTCAGACAGGAGAGTACAGGGGCAAGAGAAATATTAGCTGGGAGGCTAGGGTACATTAGGTAGCCACCGAATTCTGTTGAGTCATAGTCATTTGGCTAACTTGGCCATGACTTCAGGGGTTGTATTCATTCAAGTGACGTTCAGTTTGAGGTGAGCAGGCCTTTCACCAGGGTGTTAGGAAGTCACATAAATGGTTATTGAAGACAGCTGGTCCCTCAGAAGTCAAAGGGAATGATAGCTTGGTGTTCTTGAATACCAGGAAGAAAGATTCTCATTTGCCACAGCATTTCCATTGCATTATGTTTATTTCTTGACAGAATTTATGGAATGCCCGGGATATGGGGGAAGGGGGGATGGAGAGGAGGGATCGAGGGAGGGGGACTGTAGTGAAATGGCAATGGATAGGAAGGAGGGTACTCTTTGACTTGACACACCTTGCTCTGTCTATCTTAGTAGGGTTTTGGTGCTCTGTTCAATTTCTTTCAAAAGATATGGTTTACACTGTTATCAAAGAATTACTAGAATATTCTACCCAAGCACATGACTTCCTTGTATGTAAATTACCTTCACATTACTCTAATACACAATAAATGAAGAAAAAGTGCACCTAATACTGCCATTGTTCTTTCATTTCTTTGGAGATTTGTCTTTTAATATTACACTGCTTACCACCTGACATGTTGTGCTGTCTGTTGGTATATAAAAGGTGTGGGGGGGGGGGGGAAGAGAGGGAGAGAGGGAGGAGAAAGCTGTACCATAATATTAGGGAGTATTCCTCAATAAGAATAAAATGGTGCTATAGCTGTAAGTATATCCTTTGCATAATTGCCCTGAATTAAGATCTGCAGTGCACAGACATAGTCTGATGCCTTTCTAGGTTAGTTATGCATTTTTCTGTTGCTGAGCAGGCTCATAGGGAAGAGATCCAGATATTGTTCACTTCTGCTAACCCTAAGGATATCTGTCTATTTTCAATTACATTACATTAGTTGGAACTGGTCATAATCAGGGCTGTACACAAGTGGGGACTGACCAGGCAGTGGCCAGTAAATCCCAAGAAACACCCAGCTTACTGGCTACTAAAAATACATGAAACAGTCGCCAGCTCAGCCGAAGCCCTGTATCTCATGCTGCATCATCAGTTCATCACAGGGTGTGAAATAAAATTCACTGTTGACCTGATGACCCATGGGAGATGAAGTGATTCAACTGAAAGTCTGAAATTTTATTGGTACTCACTATTGAGAAGGTTTTAGTGAATCGAGTCTAGACTAATAATTATTTTCATGCGACCAAAAGTACAAAACATTACTCGCCATCAGCCACTGAATCAAATCAAAAGGAAGGAGAAATCAAGAAACGATTTCTCCTTACCATTATCCACCAATAATGTAGAGTGGAGAAAACCAAAGTTAGTGAGGGGGAACTTCAAGAAAGGAGGATAACACAGTGTCCATAAATGAACTATGTAGATCGATCCTCTTTTCAATTAAACTAACGTAGCTAGCTCACTCGTCGACAATTTCTCCGTACCACAGTGGGATCATCCCACGTTGGTAATAATATAACCAAAGTTATATAGCGCTAATCTGTGTCATGTGCAGGCGCGTCCATTTATGGACAGGGTGTTTGAAAATAGACACTGTGTAATGGTCCTTTCTTGAAGTACCCCCTCACTTTTATTTTATCCACTCCACATTATCGGTGGATAATGGTAAGGAGAAATCATATCTTGATTTCTCCTTCCCATATTTACCGAAGAAAGGGGTGGGAAAACTAGTACGTTAGATTTCACACCACCGCGATGTTCTCGGCTTCCGTATGAATAGGGAATAGAACAGGGGCATACAAATACTGATGCCTGACGTTTGATGTAAGAAGGATGTAACAACTTAAAAAGTTTGAAATTCCTTACCCCGTGAACAAATTTATCCAAGAACCAGTAAAAGATGGACAATGACTGCAACTTGATTGTGTGTATCTGACACATAATTTTCATCATCATTTACACCTTTTGTTGAGCTTAATTAAGAGAACTTGTTTTAGGAGAAAATATTGTTTCAGATATGTTGTGTTAGTCTTTCTCAACAAGCTCTGGGAGGCTAGATGGAGCCCTCTGACTTAATCATTGGTGAAATTATTCAATTGTCATTAGGGAACTAGATCACAGCCATCACCTCAGCACAGATGTTGCCACTCATAGCATGTTAAGCTATTTTTTGTGGCTTGTTTGTAAAGCAGTCAGAAGAACCAATCCATGGGATATTCTCTACATCACAGCCCACTGCCCACTATCTTCTCAGAAGATGAAGTTCCATGTATTCACATTAAAGGTTCAAGGTAGGAGAACATACTTCATTTCTACCCCTCTCAACACACTCCCCCTTCTGCCCAGTTAATAAAAGCAGTGGTTACATCTGATGCACTCTGCATTCTGACACAGCGCCACCCCTCTTCCTGTGCCAACCACAATGCAGGCTCATCCCTTCTTGAAAGAAAATGATCACACTAAAATGAAAGTTCTAATCTAACACCTTTATTCACTAATTTACTTTGTTAACTTTTCACATTATACATTCAAGAACTTTCCCTTATGATAACTGCCTTCTGCAAGTACTTAACAACTTGTAGGGCTGGTATGGTCTCAAAACAGTTTGGAATGTGACAAAATTTACAGCAAGATCAAAATATGCAGCAAGTCCAAATTATACATCAATGTCCTTCATCCAGCATAAGAAAAGAAGTACTAAAACCCCACCAACTTAAGGTTGCTCTTCGTGGGGTCTTGGAAAGGATCAGTGTTTGTAAATAAGCATTCAGAATTATGACCTAAAAATACCCCTGAAGCTTGACAAAATGTATTTTTGTCACATTTTGCAAGAATTACACAATGTCCTTTTAAGGAAAAGGGGCTCAAATTTAGCTAGTAAGAAGATATGATTTCATAAAACAATTCTGAAATGTTTTTTTTTTCTTATGATACAGCAAGTTACAATCATGCGGATTATTCAACTGGTTTCACCGTACCTTGCTGAAAAGGTAGGTACATCCACAACAGGAAGTGTGGCATACTGTGTTTAATGCACAATATTTACATGCATGTATCGGAGCAACTTTAAGTTGCAACCATTTATTCACATTTAAACATAAAATATGTAAAATATTTATTAATGACTAACTTTATAATACTTACTGTCTAGCACACATCTATAAAAGGAAATAAACATAATTGCCCTTCAAATATATATATGAAGTTTGTTACAAGCTGATGGCACAACATCTTCATCAACTAACAGTAAAATATATTTATATATAATTGAGAAAAAAAAACCTTTCACAATATACTTTGGCAAGTTAGTACGTGTTCTACAAGATTTACAAACCTAAAAGGCTGGTATTAAAATAATGTATAGGTGCTTAAAAATGAATATGGACTTCATTTTTGAGGACAAACAGAACATTTTGATAAATAATCTCCATTCTTTAATTCAACTAGGTTGCAAATGGGGATAAGATGAAAAGAGTATCCACCACTGGTGGCAGCTACAGTATACAGATTAATGCTCAAATGCCCACTAGGAATAAAATTACCCTTGCCCTTCCCCATATAAAAGCTGTAAAGATTTGCCATGTTTATGGAAAACTTTTACAAGCAAAAAGGACAACTTAGATAAAATGTTGGTATCACCATGTGAAATTGATGTTTATTACTATTACATGACATAAACCTTGCATTGTAATGTTGTTACTTAAGGATAAAACACATTTACAAAATACACCTCACTCCCATTGATGCTATCACCTCCACTTACATTGTCACTTTGAATTGCGGTTAAGGGCACTTTTGGGGGAAATTTTAATCGAAATACCATTGTACACAGGTTTTGACTGTCCAAAAGCCCAGTGGCGTAGCTGGAATTTTTGCTTGGGGGCTCTGAGGGGGATAGAGATTTTTGTGAGGGGGGCGCCCATTTACTATCTAAGCAGAGTGCCACCATAGGTTGGTATGGAGTGTACCAAGAAAACCTGAGATTTTAACACATCCCAGATTGCTAGAAATGGTACTTTCCAGGCTTGATAGATGCCATCAAGATGTGCAAGCTGTTTTTGGGGAAAATGTAAACCGTGATTTTTATTTTATTCTCAACACACTGAGTTTGTCACAATCAATCCAAACCTATTCAAAATTATTCAGAGTGAGTGAATTTTTTTTTTTTTTTTTTTTGCCCAGATCGCCAGTGGGGGGCTCTTGGGGGTGCAGCAATTTTGTGGAGGCCCCCCCCCCTGTAGCTATGCCACTGCAAAAGCCTATATCCTGAAAGTTTTTAGTATTAATGATAATTCATCTTAAGGATAACAACTACCGTACACAAATATCATCACAGTAGTTATTTCATGAGAGATTTACACCATGTTCAGGGGGCTTGAAAGTAAGTCATAAACAACAAGCTAAATGCAATTCTTACATGTCGGTTCATTGGAAAAGGTTACCAAGGTTTGATAAAGATATTTAACAGTCATTGTACTGGAAAAGCAAATATGCTTCGATCAGAGCATCTTTAAATTAATGTTTTAATCCAACTTTATCACATACATATGGTTGAAAGCATTTTTGTTAAAGGGGGGCTGTAGGCACATAACAACCTGTTATACTGAAAACTTGTTAAAGTTGCTAAAATGTTAACTTCTTGAAAGACTTTTCCAAGCTTCCTCAAAATATAAGCCTGTTGGAATCAAAGGCAGTTTTGTACTAAAAAACTTTCATATCAAGGCATTTTAAGAAATACTGTATACTTAATATCAGTCATACTACATTGTATCCGACTAAAGGACGGTTTCAGTTTGAATGAATACAAAAGTTCCAGGAACTACAGAGAGAGGTCCCCTTGGAATAACACTTAATAATTACCTTGGTCTTAAATTACAAGAAAGACGTGTGGTTGGGCGAAGTTTCATGTTGCCATTTCAAGCTGCACTTTTATAAATCAAGGCATGACAGTATCAAGTATAAGGCACGTAAAGTACAGCAAGGCATTACAACTGCATATACTACTAAATGGCCACTAGTTGATAGTAACTGGTATCTTTGGCTGTCACTAATAAATTGATATACACAACTGATTACTCATGCTACTGTGAAATCATTTGACAGAGGCTCACTCCAAAAGCACTGCATGTTAAAATTGAAAGTGATGTTATATTTAGCCAACAATGTATCACGCATGACAGTCCTACTAATCTTTTTACAAACAGTGACATCCCGACATATTTTCTTTATTTCTTATTCTGGCTATCTTGTGGAAACTGCAAACCCCTATCAATGATTTTTAAGATTTTACTAAAGGAGGGATGACTGTCCTGTGTTTTATTATTGACTCAAGTATGTTGAGGTAACTGTTTCCTTCATCGTTTCTCATCAATTATAATAAAGGAATGAAATAAACCTGAGCAGATGCCTTACTCCATCCTACTAGAATTTTTAGATGGGTTGCAAATTGGGACAGCAGATACTTAATAAGTATTTACATCATACATAAAATAGGTTCACAACCTTTCACGAACTCTAAGCTCACCTTCCAACTACCAGAAAAAATTATGAAGAGAAAAATGGTCTACTTTTTACACTTCTTTGTTTCTCTGTATTGTCACTACTACGAGAGTAGTCGACATTCTTTGTCAAACACGTGACACCTTCCAGTGCTGCAACAAATCTTCACTCCATTTTCCACAGAAGTCAATATTTTTCTACCCAACAAAGATCCACAAACTGTACAATAGTTCAGTCTCGGCTCTACTACGACAGCAAAACTTTCACGAGATCAAAGTTGCACAAAAATGGACAAAGAATGATAAATCCAGCAGAGAGGAAACCTCTATTGCAAAAGTAAATTACATTCCAGTCCCTAGTGACATCTACACGTTGCTTGTGTCCCCACCATCCTGTTGACAAATGACAGATAATGGGAGATCAATTTTTGTTTATAACATAATAATGAAACTACGCTTTACATCCACCAATTCTTAATAAGCAGACTTGAAGCGGATAATTATTTTGGTACTTTTTCTTGCTCTTAGCAGTAAAGATTTAAGCTACTCACAGAGTATGAAAGTTTACAATCAGTGCTAAATATTTCGTATTTTGTGCTTGTAAGCAAGATGACGGATGAGTTAATTCACAACTCAGAACATCACTCTATCACTCTAGTATCTATACTCATGACACTACCCTCAAGTCTGTCAGCTACTCTAAATCCACAGTTTTATTCTTTCTCTCTCACTCATTTCTTCATGGGCTAATTTTTGATAAAACCACAATCAGGGCTCTTGGTAGAGAGTCTCAATAGAGCATTGCAAGTGAACTGCCCAAATTTTGAGGACAACTTACTCATCTTACACCCATGTATGACCAGTCCATGCAGTATGGCATACAACATGTTACCATTCTGTACACAACATTAACATCTGTCAGCTCCTATGTACCTTCCTGAAATACTCTACCTTACCTTTTCCCATGAATATTTATTTCCTCTGAGTTAAACCCTTTTCTCTACAACCCATCCTGTTCACTACAAAGATAAATACCCCTTTCAGAGCAAACATAAAGAACACTGGCATAACCTCTCTTTGATTACCGTCTTGATATTAGCCTCAATTCTGTGCTCCATTCTGATGCTATTAATTAATCCTACACACATACACAATCAGACACACAGACACCGTCACACACACCCAAAGTTGGATTCAACCCTATTATGAAGAGGCCAACTGTTATTCCTTCTTCCAGTGTTCCATTATAAAACAAACTGACTGTGGTTCCTTCCTGATAATGGTCACTGAACTAATTCATCAGTGAACATGTTTTCTGCTGCCTCATATATTTTTGGAAAGACTTTTCAAAGTACCGCAGTAATACTGCTTTTGCAGTCAAGACAAGTCAACTGAAGCTATTTCAGTGACTCCAGTCAAGTCACTGACTCAAGTCACAGATTTACTTCAATGGGAGGGGGGGGGAGGGGGGAATTTCTAGAATTTTATAGGTGAGGAATTTTAGGAAGGTTTTAAGTGAAGTCTGAACTATTTAACAACTCATGTGAATTGTGATAGGACTGGAGAACATACTGTAGTCCAATTTAGGGAACTTAAAAGGGATTTAAATAAACATCAACTTGTTTTGTCTGTCCCTATAAAGTAATCATTCCACACACATATCTAAATAATGGCAACATCTTAACTCTACACCTCAACCAAATTTTACTTCTCACAAATTTCCAAACCCGTTTAATGACTTTTTGATTTCCACAACTTTGCCTACATTTTTTTCCCTATCCTAACCAGCTAAATTATGAAATATATGAGCAGTTAGAACACGAACATACAGGAAGCTATGCATCAAAACCTTATAAAATGTGTACACCCCTTACTGTATAAACAGAGGGCTACTAAAAATATATACAAGATTGAATATAACAGATCAAACCACATATAACATCCTCATAAAAATACACAAAAAAATTAACTTTATTCTAGTTGGACATTATATCTCATGTTAAACATGAAACAGTGCTCCTATCCCTGCTGAAAGAAATATCGCTACAGAGCCAAGAGAGGTGTGCCATAAATGTCTGACTGATTTCCTTCATTGTAAACCTCTTGGGAGTTACGCTTGACATGACATTAAGAGTCTGCAGTACTAAATGTTTTGAATCCACCCACTAGTGTTTCCTGAAGTAAGACTGAAATGATATTTTACGATCTCCACAAAGTATTTACTAGTTCATGGTACATATCACACAGCCTTCACATGCTTATGACAAAAAAAAAAGACAAAATTACTAAAAACAAGAACAGCTGACAGAAAGATTTTTTTCCTTCTTAGCCAATGGCAAGGTGGCCACTTTCTGAGAGAAATGCCAGCCTTACCTCCAGGGTGTGTAACTACGATTCGATAGTCGGACATTTACTAACCAGAATGCAAAAATGCATTGAGGTTTCGATGATATATGTTCTATTCCAAATAAAGCCATGATGTCCCATATCTTTCAGTAAATGGTCAAATGCTATCTTAACATGTTGGAAAAATACAGTTCTGTATTCCTATTTAGTCTTGGGAATTCTTGGGAAATTTTGCTTTTTTTACTTCTGGTGGCCTCAGATGACCTTTGCCCTCCACCAAAAACAATAGGGTCCATCTTTTCACCATAACACATCCACATTCAGTGTTTGACCCCTGGTGACCCGAGATGACCTTTCAACTCTACCAAAAACAATGGGGTACATCTTCTCGCTATAACACATCAATTTACCACGTATGAAATCTATTCAAGCTTCCTAACTTGAGATATCGTCTTGACAAGGTTTTCAGACATTGACCTCTGGTGACCTCAGATGACCTTTGACCTCCACTAAAAACAATAGGATTTATCTTCTCACTATAATGCATCTACATACTACGTATGAAATCTATCAAATTCCTACCTGGAGATATCGTGTAAACAAAGCATTCAGTGTTTGACCCCTGGTGACCCCAAATGACCTTTCACCTCCACCAAAAATAATAGGGTTCTTCCTCATACCAAAATGCATCTACATACAAAGTATGAAATTCATCCAAGCTTCCTACCTCAAGATATTGTGTTAACAAGGTTTTCAGAGTTTGACCCCCGGTGACCCCAGGTGACCTTTGACCCCCACCAAAAACAATGGGTTCTTTCTCTCAATATGGGGCACTTCTTGAGATATCGTGTTAACAAAGTTTTCAGGGTATGACCCCCGGTGACCCCAGATGACATTTCACCTCCACCAAAAATGATAGGGTTCTTCCTCATACCATAATGCATCTACATCCAAAGTATGAAATTCATCCAAGCTTCCTACCTCAAGATACTGTGTTAACAAGGTTTTCAGAGTTTGACCCCCGATAACCCCAGGTGACCTTTCACCCCCACCAAAAATGATAGGGTTCTTCCTCATACCATAATGCATCTACACACAAAGTATGAAATTCATCCAAGCT
Organism: Holothuria leucospilota; assembly: GCA_029531755.1. Classification (NCBI taxonomy): domain Eukaryota; kingdom Metazoa; phylum Echinodermata; class Holothuroidea; order Aspidochirotida; family Holothuriidae; genus Holothuria; species Holothuria leucospilota. Next base: position 19,450,297 of record CM055980.1, read on the forward strand.
TCCTACCTCAAGATATTGTGTTAACAAGGTTTTCAGAGTTTGACCCCCGGTGACCCCAGGTGACCTTTGACCCCCACCAAAAACAATAGGGTTCTTTCTCTCAATATGGGACATCTATGTACCAAGTTTGAGAACTGTCAGAGTTTCCCTTCTTGAGATATCGTGTTAACGAAGGTTTCAAGGTTTGACCCCCGGTGACCCCAGATGACCTTTCACCTCCACCAAAAATAATAGGGTTCTTCCTCATACCATAACGCATCTACATACAAAGTATGAAATTCATCCAAGCTTCCTACCTAGCTTCCTACCTCAAGATATTGTGTTAACAAGGTTTTCAGAGTTTGACCCCCGGTGACCCCAGGTGACCTTTGACCCCCACCAAAAACAATAGGGTTCTTCCTCTCAATATGGGGCATCTATGTACAAAGTTTGAGAACTGTCAGTTTCCCTTCTTGAGATATCGTGTTAACGAAGTTTTCAAGGTTTGACCCCCGGTGACCCCAGATGACCTTTCACCTCCACCAAAAATAATAGGGTTCTTCCTCATACCATAACGCATCTACATACAAAGTATGAAATTCATCCAAGCTTCCTACCTCAAGATATTGTGTTAACAAGGTTTTCAGAGTTTGACCCCCGGTGACCCCAGGTGACCTTTGACCCACACCAAAAACAATAGGGTTCTTCCTCTCAATATGGGGCATCTATGTACCAAGTTTGAGAACTGTCAGAGTTTCCCTTCTTGAGATATCGTGTTAACGAAGTTTTCAAGGTTTGACCCCCGGTGACCCCAGATGACCTTTCACCTCCACCAAAAATAATAGGGTTCTTCCTCATACCATAACGCATCTACATACAAAGTATGAAATTCATCCAAGCTTCCTACCTCAAGATATTGTGTTAACAAGGTTTTCAGAGTTGACCCCCGGTGACCCCAGGTGACCTTTGACCCCCACCAAAAACAATAGGGTTCTTCCTCTTAATATGGGGCATCTATGTACCAAGTTTGAGAACTGTCAGAGTTTCCCTTCTTGAGATATCGTGTTAACGAGCAAAGTGTCACAAACACACACACATACACACACACACCCATACACACACACATACACACACACACGCACATACACACATACATACACACACACGCCATCATGAATGCATAGGTTTCTCTTATCATCGAAACCAAAAATGTTAACTTTCTACTTATTTTGGTGTTGAATTTGCACTGTAAATTATTTCAGCTTCTTTCTGCCACCAGAGTGGCTATTCTTTATCCCAGGTTCTAAATCAGAATGATTTCAACACGTGGGATTTAACTTGAACAATATGCATCCATGTCCAAAAGCATTGGTTACAGCCCTTTCACACTTATGCTCACTGATACCACAGCCCATTGGTCCTACAGTCCACAAGACTCACAACCCAATGGCCCTCCTGTCAATGGCAATTTGTATGTATTTACTGTAGGACTCATGAGCTGTAGCAACAATGGATTCTAGGGCTGTTAGGTACACCCTACAACATTAAATACCTACGTATATTTGCATGTATTCCTACACTACTATCTATTCTTTTGAGATTGTGATATAGTTCTTAATGTGTAGTGATATCTTTGGCTGTTCCTATGCCCTATTCATAAATACTTTTACACATTTAGAATGGAAATGACAAAACTGACCCTGAAACACACTAAACCTTACTAGCTAGGGAAAATTACAGTAGTTTTCAAACAGCAAATCTTTTCTTATCAGCAAGGCTTGACAACCATAACTGACCACATACTAATGGCAGAACGCCATCATGCCACTGATGTGTACCCTTGTGCCCCTCAAGGCAGCATCAAGGCATTAGTCAAAGGTGCTGTGAGTGCCCTTCCCTCAACCTCACTTTTGCTGTGCCCTTTCAGAGGCTCATGTCAAGTATTAACTTAGCACTCTTTGATAACCTTACCCTGGTTTAGCACTCTTTTGCTAATTTTACCCTGGGTTGGTACTATTAGCTAATTTTACCCTGGGTTTGCACTATTTAGTAATCTTTCATACATTTGAAGTTGTAATTTATTCTACTGTCCCCCTTTAATCATCTCTACCATTACCTCAATACAACACCCTTAAAATGTCCCCAGAAGTGATGCATTCAAGTGTCATATGTGTTGACAGTTACGCCAAACTGCCAAGAGTATACTTGCTATTCTCTGATAGACCTACTCAAGCACAGATGTCTTGCTGTATGTGTAACTTCAGGCAGGTTAGAATGGTATTTGTACTTACTAAGCTGAGAGATTCGAGGAAAACATTCCAGATGGCAACTGAGAGCTACCAGACACAATATCTGCCAAATTTAGTGAGAGGTAAGGAAGCAAAACAGCAAACTTCATCACACCTTACATGTTGAAAGGATCCTGTGTTCATCCTTTTTCTATACAGCCAAGCCACAGATTCCTTGTCATTGTAAAAATAAACTAATAGACCCTACATCCTGAACTTGTCAACAAATTACATCAAAACACTGAACAGCCAAAACAAATCCCAAGGTCGGAAAATAAAATGCCAGCAAAAATCTGTCAAGTCCACAGTTTTTAGTTGCCAGGAGACAGCACAGCAACTTGTCTGACTGCTTTATGTGTAGACAAAATGAGGATCTTTCCTTGTAACAGTATGTCCTGCTAAACATTTGGCATTGTCAATGTGCAAGGTTCTTGGTTCATGAAGATGGCATCTTTTGTGAGGCACATTTTGAAAAAGTTCTTGCGAGTTTTTCTGTACCAGCCTTCCATTCTAATAAATAAATTTCAGTGACCAAATGGTCCAATCTTTGCGTCCTATGTGTCTACGTATGAAGCTTGTTTAAGACCTTGAGGAGGTTACCTGACAAGAGGTATCAATTGAACTTACATCATCGTCATCATCATCCTGTGTGCTGGCTCTGGATACGACTGTTGATGCACGGGAAACAACTGTACTAGCTCTGGACTCCTGATGGGCCAGCATGGGGAGGGGGAAGCAAGAAACAAAAATTTTTACAGAAGGGGAAAGAGAGTCACAGTGTCAATCCCTGATACTCTTGGAATAGAGTGTGGCACAGCAAAAAGTGCAAATGCAGAAATAAAAATATGGATACATCTATCCATTCCAGCTGACTTGTGAAAGAAAAGCAAACCAGTAAAAATCTGAGTGGGTGGATAAAAACTGAAGTGACCAAAGGCAAATAAAAATCACATGTTTAAGGGCCAGAAGAAAGAGTACACAAGAATAAACTTTTCTGTTGTACAGTATGGATGCACTACTTTTTTAAGTGCATAGGAGCAAATTGATTCTATTGACGGAGGTTAAATAAAGGGTCGATTACAATAAGGGCAATTGGAAATCCTCTTCTCGGCAAAGGAAATCCCCACCTGAGTGAAAAAGAAATCCCCACATGGGTTGGGTAAATGCCCACTATGCTGTAACAGTCCTTTGAGTTTAGAAGAAGTTACTCTGTGTAACTAACATCTTCACACATCCACGTTATCTATATGGGGTGTTTAGGTTATTGAATGGACTCAGGTGGAAAAGTAAGTTTAAAATGTGAGTTATCAATAAATACAGTTCACAGACCAAAAGTAGGTCAAAAGGAGGACTATTTTAGGTTTTCATTCATTGCTGCTGACCCATCTCCACAGCAGCATATTGACCCTTGGATATTTTTTGCAGTAATTTTAATACACTATAGACACATTTAAGTAAAAAAATAGGATAAAGTATGATACAGAGGATTTTCAAGAAAGTACTAAAAAAAGGAGGATAGTTTAGAATGTGCAAGGAAGTAGGATAAGCAAAGGTCGCTTGAAAGCCTGGGTATTTTGTGAAATGTTACCTTCAAAGCAGGCCAAGGAACAACTGAGGTGTCAGAAACTTCAAAATCACACCGCAAAATATAGCATTATGCCCCAAAGGGTAGAAGTATCCCTTAACCAATCCAAAATGCACATCCCTGATGACTAAGCTTTCTGGGACCTAATGTGAGATGTTCAAGTTTACTTCACTTTCAACACATGCAGACTGTACTATCTCCTCCAAAAAGAGGAGAATAAAATACTCTGCTTGGTCACAGTCGCTAAATCTGGAATTCTAATTTGAGGTGTTGAAAATGACTGTCATCACATTCTGTTAGCAAAACTCTCCAGCACAATGCTTTGCTCTGATAAAATTTACAAAATATGTCATCAACTTTTCATTTGAGAGTGTACTGTCACAACCTTTCAAGTACTGTCTGAATTGGTAAGGAGCAGAATGCTAATTTTTGATTTAAAAATGTCATAAATGACTAATGAAGTGACACATATGGAATTTCTTCAATGTAAAATGCAACAGCAATCCAAAGAGTCTATATCACTATAAATAATTAGTTATCAGTACTGTAGTGACTTGATGCTTTTTCAGAAAGCATGAAACTACATGCAGTTAAATGGTAATGTGTTTACCAAAACCCCACTAAGATTAATGGTCCCCCCCTTCCCCTCAAAAAAATGGAAAAACAATGAAGAAAAAACTTTTAAACAGAAAATTTGAATTTCTAAAATGGGAAAATTATGACTTTAGCCAAGTGTACAGGCTACAGAGTGTAGTCTTGAATGGATGTCAATTACTCCAGTTTTATAATTTAGTGCTGCTCACACAGCAGGGTGCATATAAATATTAAAAGAGCTAAAGAGAGAAAGTAATGACATCAACGCTTGCATTATCAAAAATACCAAGACCAAAACAAAATCTGATGACATTATTATTACTGGAAAATGGGAGCTATATTTTTCTCAAGGTCTATATTTGTCTTTTTTCTTTTCTCTGTCTAAAAATATTGTTGACAAAGTTTTGGAACTTTCAAATGATGAGAACTTCACTACTAACAGCACTCATATATTTTGTTGATACATGTAAAAGACTATTACAATCACATTTTTGAAACATTCAGAGACTTCAACAAGTGGTGAACCTACTGAGACGTAGTCTTCCCTGCAAATGTAGAAAATTTGAAACTTATATTGAAACTTAGATTTTGTGAAGTATGAACTCTGAATAGATGGCTTAAGCTTCAGTCTCATCTTGAAAAGATGTTAATTCTTACTTAAATTTGTTAAAAGAGAGTAAGGGGAAGGGGTAGGCAGGTGAGGGTGGCAGCAGATGGGGGAAGGCAAGGAAGGAAGACAAGGAAGGAAGACAAAAGTTTTTTGTACCTTCTTGTTTTGCTAAATGACAGAAAAGCTGTGGTCTCCCAAAGAGAGAAACCTGTCATCTCCAAAACCAAAACAAAACGACGACAGAAGAGGTGCAATTCACTGCAAACTGTGCTGAAGGAAAATCAAATACCGAGATCTCTGTCACAACTTACAGCAGCAGTTGAACGACCAGAAATAACTGAGTCTGATCTGGGACTAAAAACAGAGGCACGGCTGGGGGAAGCTGGGGGAGAAGCAGCATCTGGTGTTTCAGCATTGGATACTGTTGATGCCACAGAGGATGCTCTGGATATCGAAGATGCCCTTGAAGCTGGTGAAGTCACCCCTCCAACATTGGGTTCAGCATCAGCTGTTGATGAGGGCCTTCTGGAGGTCACAGAAGTGGATCTGGAGGCAGCAGAACTGGTCCGAGATGCAGAAGATTTGGCCCTAGATGCAGACGAGGCTTCCCCATCTTGAGAGTTAGAGGCTGCTGCCATGGCAACAGAGGCCCTGGATCCAGCACGGGAGAGGGTCTTTTCAAGTTCTACCAAGGGGTCTTCATCCTCTTCCTCCTAAAATTTTGTAAAAAGTCATCACATGTGTATCATATGTTACAAAATTCCAGGAGCAAAACACAGCAAACCGAGAGGTGGAGTTTATGGTGAGGAAAGCCATCATAATCATTTTCCATTTGCAGATCTGTACAAATGTTGAAAACATGAAGAATGGTGCAGGAAGATTATTAAGGTAAGAAAGAAAAAGCAATTCAATCCTGCTAGAAAGTAACCAGAAAGGTCCATACGTTATTCAGCAGCAAAGGTTTTCATTTTCAAGCAGACAAACAATCTTGGTCAGACTTATATTTTTTACTTGTTCACCGTGAATGGCAAGCAAACCTGCGTGCCAGAAATGCCTATTCATTGCAGACATGAGAAAATTTAGCAAACAGGAAATGACAGAAAGTGATTCTGTCAATATAAAGCCAATTCATGAAACTAACTAGGTCAGGTCAAAAAATGGGACACTGAAGAGGATCATATGTCTATATTTCAATCATTTTATGACTCATGGAATTATGTGTTATTTAAGAGTCTAACACTGTTAACAAGATGCTTATGTGAGAATATCTGTGCATTATTTTTCAATTAGTTCTATGGCAGAACCTTCAACTTTCTTAACCTTTTGCAGCCATAAGATCATGAATATGCTTTTTGTACAAAAGTGGATGAGACAGTAAAGAGAGGAGTCGAGAGGAACACCTGCCAAGGAAGCAGCACAAAAGAGCTGTTAGGGTCTGGTAAAACAACACATCAAACAAGATAAAGTTGTACATTCAACTTAATATCACTTTAAAACTCTCTGTACTTTCTGGTCTTTACACTTCTAGGGTTCTAGACCTATTAAGATAATTAAATCAATGTTTTGGTATCAATTCTTAGTCCCAGAGAGAAACAACTCTTCATGCCACTTACGTGGACGTTTCAAGAAGGGTCATGCAAGGACCAACTGTAATTCTGGGGGTGGGGGGGGGGTGGGATGGAAGAGAAGGAAAAAAAGAAATGTGCAAGTATGACCATGGCCTTGAAGCACAGGAATAACAGGCTCAAAAATGGCCTACCAGATAACCACATGTAATGACAAAGATTCTCAAAACAAAATCAGTTGCCTTTTCCTAATCCTTTTGGGGGTGGAGTTAACTGGGAACCCCCTTTTGTGGAGACAAGTGGGGAACAAAGTATGACAGTAAGGTCCAATGCACTCCTACAAATCAGGAGAAAGGGACAACAGAAGACACTTTTCACATTTGATTTCAAAAAAACCCCAACAAGTCTTGTAGCAGCATTCTTGACAATTGTAGCTGCATATGACATGTTTTCAGTACTTTTGAGATGGGAGGAATGATACTGTAAAAGGTGTGCTTGGGGATGTAATTTCATCTCCATAACTGTTTAAAGTAAGCAGATGACGTTTACCTTTTCTTTTTAAGAATACTCACACCCAAACTGCGGTACTTACATTCAAATGAACAGAAACCTGAGAAGCACTGCTTTTACGTCCTGATTTCACAGACTGTCGGGGTAGCATGCAAGTAACAACCAGGGAATTCATATAAAAAAATTATGAAAAACTGAAACTTCTGAAGAGTTCTCTTAACTTAAAGGGAGCTACTCCATTTGAAAGATAGCAAATTTTTAGACCTTTAAAGACATGATTTATGTGTAAAGAATGTCAGCCAATTCAAAATGAGGTAGCTGGGCCAAGTTATTTTCAAAAACATGGTTCTAACAGACAGAAACTCACAACATAGTAGCTCATGAATAATTAACTCTCCCCAAACTTTTCAATTTTCGAAGGAAACAACCGTCACATCTTTGTACTGTGTAATATTTCTGAAGGGTTTAGCTATTGCAATAGTTTTTTTGATGACACTGAATGATTTAGTATCAACTCAAGGTATTTTCCTCACTGTGCCAAAGTTGATGCAAGGTAATCACAATATCAGCCTGTACACAGACAGAGCTATACACAACTGTAGCTTTCATACCAGTTTCAATTAGGTCAAACAATTAAGCATGAAAACAGAAGCAGATCTCACACGAGGGCTTTCCCCATACAACAAACTGAACAGGCTGTCAGGTTTCCTGAAACCCAAGGAGTGTAAATTACCAACTGAAATGAAGAAAGGGTTAACACATTTGAAGGACAATTTTTCTGATGTCTTCTTCAAATGCAGCTCTGAAAATAAGTCAATTATTTTTCAGGACTTAAATTTTACAGTTCTGACAGACATCCTCTGTCACATAAACACTCCAGTAATGTTACACATACAAAAACACCCTCGTAACAGAAGTTTCTATGGAAACACTTGACAACGCAAAAAATCGATGTACATTCCAGCCTATGAAACCAGCCCATGAAGATCAAGCACTGCCCAGGTTTGCAAGGAATTGTGGGAGCACTGTCACTTATAATACATCAGCATTAGTCATAATAATTTACCACTGGCCTCGTACTTACCACATCGTGAAAAGACAAACAGACTGGCTTGAAGAAGAGTTATGTTGTTAAAACAAAGCTATGTCCCACAATTAATTCATAATAGTATGAGACATAGTGAGTTGCAATGAAGAATATATTAAAATGTATTGTGGAAAAAAAAAACCTTGTGTAACTTGAGTAGATGAGTGAGTACCGAGTCATACACAGAGATTTAAAGGCCTTATGTGCATATCCTTTTACATATTTTGTTTTATTGCTTGGTGATTACGTAAAGTGAAAAGAAAATTTTAATGTTAATTCATCACTTAAACCAAAATATTAAAATTGGAACCTTGTTACCCCTTTTAGCTAGAAACAGAATGATAGTTAAATACCTTTACAGCCACCTCAGAAATGATAGATACAACAGTCAAAAGTTTGATCATTGACTATGACCTAAATTCCCCATATTGCTGATACAAGACTGGCTGACAAAACTTGACTTGCTCATAACCCCTTACACCCCCCCCCCCCCTTCCATCATGGATCATGGCAGGGACCACTGAGAACACAGCACAAAACTACCCACCATCACCAATAAAGACAGATGAAAGAGACTGATTTCACAGTTAAGCTGAGAAATGACTTGCTTTCTTTGGAAAGAATATAAAAGAATTACATATAAGTCAAAACCTATTTCAAGAATTTTTTAAAAATTGTGATATGAGGATTGTATTTTATCAAAGTAGTATATTTCCAAGCTTTGCTGGGGGTAAAATATTCCATTCAAAAGTGGAACAAAAGTAACAATTGTGCAAAAGGGAAGAACAAAAAAGAAGAATAAACAAAGAACCTATAAATTAATGTTTAAGCATGTCACACCCAAGGGATAATTTGATCTTGATTCCATAAATGTTTTCATTCTTGCTCACTCTCAGTAAAGTCAGCCATTCACCTATGAAACAAGCTCAAATTAACTGAAGAGGAAAAATATATATATACCACAGATATTAAAAGAGAGAGAGTAGCTATATCTGGAAATATGGTATGTGAGTGAGTATTAAAAAGAGAGCATATAGATCTGTGTTCATAGAAATCCCATAGAAATGAAAAACATGTGGAAGTGATTTTCAGTCTGTGCAAGTTTTCTCTGTTCCAGGGAGTGACTATACCTGAACTGATTGGACTGACTGTCTGGAGTCAGATCGACTCATGCTTCGTTTTGTTGGGGTACCTGGTTCTGACACTTCTTTGATGTCCTTTGCAGCACAAGGGTGGAAACATATAAAAAATCATTTTTGCAAACTCTTGGGTATCTCGACAGATGTAAAGATAGCCTTAACTTGCTGGCAGGATTTGAAAAGCACTGCATCACCTACAAGACCTTTTCTAGAAGCCACAAGCTTTTCTGGGGTCAATGTGAGCATTTCTCCCACTGTAAAGAATTTTTTGGAAGTGGTATAAGCACAATTATCACCATTTCCATAAATTGTACAGGTTCCATGTACTGACAACTCTGGGAGAATAAGGGACATCCACAAGCTCTAAGTATTCACTACTAAAATGCAAATTCTATGAGAATGAAATCTTCCTAAGTCTTATAAATTGTACAATGGCAATGAAAATACTAACCATCAATATTTTGTCTTGCCTCAAAATCATTCAAACAATATAAAATCAACAACTTTGCCAGAAGTCACTCAAACATCACCATTTCATTCTCTCCTGACATACTTTCCCTGCCTCCACACTCACCATTAACTCAACCAAACACACAACGATGAAACACATCTTTCCCTATTATCTCAAAAATCATTCTTTGCGATCGGTCGTTGTTATGATGAACATTCAAAAGAACTCAGACTTGGCAGTTTTATAGAAATGTTGCCCTTACCCCAAGTCTTGACTGTGAAGTGGTTGGTCTTGACCGTTGAGCACTACCAGCTCTTGGGCTTGTCACACTTGCCCGTCCCCCATGGAGTGATGCATCCGAACCCCATCGCTCAAATTCCTCTCGGACCAGATTCTCCATCTTACTCTTTTTCTTAGATTCTCCATCATCCTTAAAATGAAAAGGAAAACACCATGACTCATATTACACTGAGATTGAACGTTGTACCTGCCAATATAATGAAGTTGACATATTCTCATATTTCAGTCACAGGTGAACCACATCAAAATTTACAAATCCACTATAATTACACATATTTTTAATGGTTACTATCAATCTTTCACACAATTAACCTTGAACTGAGAAGTTGAGCAACCCTGACCAAAAGCCCAAAGGACTCTAAACAATTGATGCAAGCTTCAAGCTCTTAGAGAATTCTCAACCCTTTTCTAATGAAAGACACTGAAATTTGAAGTTGAGTAATTTTAAATAACACGAGCTGAAAAAACCCTAAAATAAAGCATTTTGAGAGTGTCTTGATGCTGATGACAAAATAGTAACTGTTAAGTCAATTGTCTCATCTTGGTGTTGTTAAAACTTTTTGACTATAGTTAAACATGGAGAAAGAGTGAAGGAAATTATAGAAAATTATCAAGGTGGTGGTTAAGTTCAAAAATTTAATATTTTTCCTCACACTATGGACACTGAGATAGCCTCCCCTGTTACTCGCTTGGAAACAGTGTTTCCTCTAAGAAATTATCCACTGGATCAATTTACCAAATATGAGAAAATCTGACTCACTAGAAATTTCAATGCCATACGTTTACACTGCATCAACTTTAGGAACAAATGAAACCCTCTTTTTGTTATATTTTGCTACGAACATCAGTGTGTCTAATCAAAGAGTCACTGCATCAAAAATGCGTCATAGCGGCTTAGGGGGAACACTACTTGGAAAATTTTTTCATTTGCTCATGGGCAGAAATCGTTACTGATACAACACAGTGACGTAATTGTTTAAATAAAGTGACTTTGCAGTGGCAGGAGGTTAGGAGAAAAGTTAATCTAGTAACAGTGTAAAAAGGACAAAAAAGAATTATTGACTGATAAAACTAGAGCATAGGTGGAATATTGTATTTTTCAAAACATTACAAAGATAAAAGGGTGTTATCGATTTTTTAGATGAACTAATTAAATTTTGTAGTTTGGCTCCAGTTTGAACTAAAAATAGAAAAAATTCTCGCGTGCTCCTTCACACAGCAAAGTGGTGCAAGTGTTTTATCACAGGTGTACTACCTCATCGATGTAAGAAGAAGCTGACGTTGATGCCCTGGACATAGATGTAGATGCCCTAGACATAGAGGGCAGCCCATCTCTGTTCATTTCGCTTTTGTAGACTTCCTTTATTTCTCTCTCCTTTGACAGGTGAGAGGCAAGCATGACAAGAAGATATTTGAAATATAATGAATGAATCAATACTACCTATTTTATCCTGACAAACAGGCTGACTACCAAGTAATCTGTGAACATATCATGCTCTATTTTACAATGTTCCTCCCTCCACATTATTGTTGAAAGTACGGCAATATGCATTACAGTACTTGTTTTAAAAATAACATCAACCCTCCTTTACTTATAGTAACTTAAATGTACTGTACCCACTAAGGACTTACATAACAAATTAAAACTTTCGCAACTTGTGCTTCTCCTAAAGATTCAGTACTCACAGCTCAAGAACCCGACTAAATTTCTCTTGATAGTTCATTATACTCCCACAATTTCACTCTTCGCAGAACTTTCACATCACCCTGTAAACACTGCTAACATTTTTTTGTCCCAGAAATAGAACTGCATTGCTATTCATTGAATATTAAACTATTACAAAACTTCACCGAATTGAATCCCTTCATGAGTTTAACTTTTATCAACTTTAATTCTCATAAACTATCCTACTGTATGACATGACTATTCTGCACATGGAACTAATTTTACTCAAAACATCTGTGGATAGTCATTAATGAACTGTACCAGAACTTTCTTCACCATACCTCCGTAATACTATCTAAGAGCTTGTTCATGGTTTCACGTCTTTGAACCTTTGCTCTCTCCATAGCTTCTAGTTTCACCAGCACTGCATCAATCTTTGATACAATGCTACCGATGGAGTGTTCCATACGGTCAACACGGCGACTCAGTCTGAGGAAAGAAAGCATATTTAATCAGGAGGTGATGTAGGAAGGTTCCTCACTTTGTCATGTTCATAGATTATGGTGCCTCAAAGATTAAACTGAAATTTTATGCCCACATGTTTGGTAAAAATCCCCCTCCCCCCCCAAAAAAATATTTTTATTACATTCTGCCCATATCAATACCATCTTACAACTTTGGAAGTTCATATGATACATAACTGTGGACAAAAAGGAAAATGTAAGTCATTGTACGCTCTGTCAAAACATGAACAATTAATCCACAGCTTTAAAACAAATCTCTGCCAGAGTGAAGACAATCACAGATTTAATTATCTCCATCAATCACAAAGAGCACTTACACAACAAACTCCTCATACGAAACAGCTGCACCACCACGCCTGCCCTTGCCACCTTCATCATCGTCGTCACTTTCAATGCTGTCATTGAAACTAACCCTACTGCGACTGCGGGATGTGGAGGGACGATTTCCTCCACTTGCAAGCTGGGCTTCTTCTAATTCTGCCAACTGGTTGTTGAGTTCAGTCTGTGAAGGGATTCCAAAGGAACATACTCATAACACACTTCTTGACTACAGAATAAACTTTGTAAAAGGAGGGAGACAATAAGACACTTAACGGGTGACCGGGTCATCACATTTTTCAGAGTAGGGGTACTGAAAATTCATCACCTTTGTGCAAGGACATCATATTGAGAAAAAAATGAACATAATTTATCTTCCCATGTCTGACACATAGATAAATGTGCAGCATATGATCTATGGTAAAAAGGGTGAAGATATCTTGAATGGTTATCTCTGACACCACTATGCACAAAAATGACAACCAATCCCCTTTAAACAATGAAAATGTTTTGACACAGGTTAAAAGGGTAATAATTGTATTTAAATTGCATCAACATGATACAGACTTGAAAGAGCTTTTATCAATATTCAGCCATTCAGTCCAGCCAAGTTAACTCTGGCAATAGATTCACCCACAAAATATTATAAAGATTCGGTAAAAAATTATTCATGAGCTATAAAACAGTTAACTTCTCTCTAAAAGAACCTAATTTCTTGAAAATAAAATTGCCCACCTTCCTAAAACTGAATTACCAATCACTTCATGACACCATCTATGCTGAGCTCACCTCTGGTATGTGTGAACTATATACAGACTATTTTCCATTAAAATATCTCCTACATGTCATCAAATGACAATTTCCATGCCTTATTACCTCCTAGGAGGGAAACACACCCCCTACCTGTATTGATAAATTCCAAAATGTATTGTAAGTTAGTTCTTAACTTTGACTACCAACAACTGTTGTGCCATGCAAACACAGACAATTTGGAGGAGAGGAGACTTAAACCCCACACCCGTCTGGGTGAAGCACTCAAGAAAAATAGACAAAAACAATATGTTTTTTTAAAAGAACTACATTTTTGGAAAAAATAAAACCAAATTTTATGTAATGCAGTCACTTCAGCTATTTACCTTCTGTCCTTCTAAGTCGGCTGCCATCTTCATCTGTTCCTCTGCATCTAGAATCCTGTCTCCATCAACGTCATACTTGGCAAACACTGCCTCAATCTCTGCATCAGCATGACCACGGCTGCAGGGAGAACAAGGGAGCATTGTCTGGTAAAATAGTCATGGACTGTGATATATATATATTTATCCCAGTGAATGGCTGCACATAAGGAACTGTAAAAACATACCTGATAAGCAGTAATGTACTAGTAAATACAAACAACATGTGACATGTAGTAGGGAAAACACAAGAATACTGCTTTGGTTTAAAACAACATCTACATCAAAGTATGAGGTTAAACAAATCTTAAAGATTCTTACTGAAATGGAAATAGACCCTTACCCATGTGGCAAAAAAGAGATAAACATGTAAAATCACCAAAATAAAACTGAATCAGAATGAACGAAATGAAACAAGCTGTCACTTGGCTACCCAGACAAACGTTTTTTCTTTTGTAACTTTACAAAGAAACATACAAAGATGGAGCACAGATGACAAATTTAAGAACACGTCTGGTACAGCTTATGAAAGGGTTCCTTGTCTTACCATTTCAATTCATGTCTCCATTCATCAAAGTCCAAGTGCTGATCTGCATTGGCATCTGCATGAGCCAGGGCCTCTTGGATGTCCGCAATTTTGTCCCTCTTGAAGTTCAGCTTGCCAACCATTTTCTCGTAACCTTTCTTGAAGTAGTCGGAGATTTCAAACTCACTCTTCTGGTTAGCAATGTCTGCTTTGACTTCACTGTATGTGTCATTGATGATAGCCAAGAACATGTTCTAAAAACAAACACCAAGCTTAACAGGTCAAACCACATCAATTTTTAGACCATACTGAAAATTTCATTTCATTCAAACATTATTTCATTTTATAAAATTGCAAAATTGACAGAATACAGGATTTGATTTCACACATGTCAAGCTTAAACCTGTCTTGCTAATAGTGTAGCTGCTTCAGAAGAAATACCTTCCAAATTTACCTTGACTGTGTCAAAGTTACTTATGGAGCATAGCAAAAACACTAACATCCTGATGTTAAATGATGTCATCATCCTTCTACCTTGCTTTAGAAAGTGACTTTTCAAGTGGAAATCTTAAATCTTATTACACAGCTTAATTAAATCACACATGCAAAACAAGGTGTCACAGTCATTTTCTCACCAGCAGTACGAAGAAGACCACGAACACATAGGTCATGAAGAAAGTTGGACCCAGGATACGGTTAGCAGCTTCCAGCTCGTGAAAGTCAAAGTCTCCAAGGACAATACGGAACAGTGTGAAACTAGACAATAGAAAGATGATGACAATTAATGCAAAAATGTGAGTATTAGTAGCCTTGACCACATGGAAAACAGCTTTGTTCAGATAATTCTATTAGGGGTCACCTATCACCTTCTTATCAATGAACTTGTGAAACATATTTTCTTCAGACCGAATCCCCTTCCCTCTCATCCCACCCCTCCCCAACATACCTTGATTAATGTGGGAAACAATTATTTTGGGCAAAAACTCATTGTTTTTTATTGTATCCTGAAAAGCATACATGGGTCTTTGATCTCTCTAAGGTTTGTTTGGATGCTGGTGAAAACGTTCAAAAATGGCAACCCCTTACCTAACCAGGTTTAAGGTATACTTTGACAGCATAATAATGTATTGAGTTTGTAGTAAAAACTAGTTCTTACTGGAATGCAAAATACATTGAGGTTTCCATGAATTCATTGCACCAGATTTCAGTTTTTCACTATATTGTACAAGGGTTCACATATTTGGCTTTTATGACCTCACACAGGGTCCGCAACAGCCGTATCACATCCCAGTTTTGCAATGCACATGAGCACAGTAGCGATACAAAAGTTGAAAAAATAACTTTTAATTGTTATATAACATTAAAAATGCATGGCAGTTTTGCTATGCAAAACAAAATCCTTAATGGGGACCCTGCCTCACATTACCTTTAACCACCAACAAAGGTAGTATTCATTTACTAAGTACAACAATCTACATGTTAAGTATGAAAAGTATCCATGATAACAAACTAACGATATGTGTAAACAATGTTTACCACATATTTGACCTCTTATGACCTCAGAAAACCTCTGACCTGCTGTAAAGATGATAAGGCTTATCTAGTTAGTATAATACATCTGCAGACTGCCTACAGTACCAGAAGTGTCCATAATTCCTACCTGGAGATATAATGAAAACAATGTTTTTTGTCTATAAACTCTGATGACATCACATGAACTTTCCTTCTCCTGAAAATGATAGGCTTCATCTACTCAGTCTAACGCATGCATGAAAAGTATCCATGATTCCTACCTTGAGATATTGTGCAAATAAAATTTTAGGTGTCTGACCTCGACTGACCTTTGAGCTCTGCCAAAAAGGCTAAGGTCCATTTACTCAATATAACACATCTGTACGCAAAGTATGAAAAGTATCCATCCAACTTTAAGATATTGTGTAAACAAGCTGTTTGACCTCTGGTGACCTCAGATGACCTTTGACCTCCACCAAAAAGGTTAGGATTCTTTTTCACAACATGATACACCCACATGCCCAGTATGAACACATTCACGGTTTTCCTTCTTGAGATAGTGTCTAAACAAGCATCACAAACACATACACACATGCCAACATGAATGCCTAAGTTTCCCTTTCATTGCAACAAAAAAAAATGCCCCCAACTCAACTGTTACACACCACAACATTCCCCATTTAAGAAAATGACTCACCTGCAACCCCCTCCCTCCTCCCCTACCTTCTTATACATGTGCACTGGCACAGAAGTTTATCTACAGCATGCATATACCACTTGACCCACATATGGACATTTTTCACTGGCACAAGACAAAACCAGCAGCACAGGGCTGACTTCTTACATGCAAAGTCCAATACTGATGGAATGTTTAATTAATCATGGTACCAAATGTAATTTTCAGCTAGGCACAAGGAAAAGAAGCTTTCAGCACAGAGCTGTATACCAACATGCAAGAACTTACACTGCTTCAATTGTTTTAGGAACGAAAGACACGATAACCCACCTCTGAAAAGGCAAAGAGATGGCACAGGTCTGCTTAACATGACTATTTAATACCACCAAAATGCTATACCACAAAAATGTTGATTCTGATTACAAAAGATAGGGTAGTCATAAAAGTTTTGAATACAGGCACAAAATTTGCAGCCTAGAGCTGCTTACTTACATGCAAGACCCAATACTGCTGAAATCTTTGATCTGGGTACCAAAAATGAGGTACCCCAGCTGGGCATAGGCGAAAAAGATGATAAGAAACATGATGGTGAAGCCTCCAACATCTTTAGCACAGCGAGAGAGGGTGGAGGACAACTGAGTCATGGTTTTGTTAAAGCTGATGTATTTGAACACCTGAAAATTTGGAAGAATGAAAATCTATTAATAATATGCACCCTTTCATTTTTCATCTCAGGTAATAACTTTGTAAGTGACAGAATTTGCATTCTCACTGAAAGGCAATGCCAGTGGGTGTCAGACTGAAACAATACTAACCCTGAGAAATTCTTTCCCATACTACTACTACTACTCCTCTGGATGATAAGCAGTACATGTAAAAACATAAATTCACACATGATTGTAGCAAAATGAACCAAATAATATTTGTACTTCCACCATGAGAATGTCAGAGGGGCAGTAGTTACCAGACAAAAAAGGTACGAAAAACCCACAACAGCATCTACATTTTACTTTTTTCTGAGACTCATTTTCAAACTATTCTGAGGGAATAAGAACACCCCCCCCACCCCCCAAAAAAAGGAAAAACAAAAGAGCTTTCTTAGGGTCCTCAGGGGAGATTTTTATTGTTTTTTGAGAGTAATTACTAAGGGAAGAGGGCTATTTCTCATTACATTTGGTGGGGTTCAATTTCATTCTGTGGGCCACTGTGGCTGCTGCAGGACAGCAGGATTGAATCCCCCTTCACCCCTTCGTCATTAAATATTCCCAACCCAGAAGCAACCTAACTGCTACCACAAGCATTTTTGTTTCACATGGTACTGCAGTATTTACTACCCTAATACAAAGACACATAATCAAAGCATATCTGGTAATTTTTACCTTAATCCATGCCAAAAAGACAGCAATAGCAGTCACATTGGTGAATATGCTCTGCCAACGGCCCAAGAATTCAAAGTCTGCATACATGTCCGGAGCTGCCAGTAGACGTTCTATCATCTCATCCACAGTAAACGTTCGATAGACATGAAAGCACATACATACTACAGAAACCTGTAAAGAGATACAAATCAAACAAATATTAGGCGGGGTGCAGAACTCTGTTCCAGAGTGACGACTTTCGCCTGGAGTTGAGTAAAGACCTCACTTTCCTTGGAATTGCGACCCCTGGGGAATTTTGAGAACTGTCAAAAAGATGCAAAAATTCATATTTTGGAGTTCTGTTTGCATTATTTTGTCACACTTACATGAAGTGATTCAACAAGCTGGCTCTTGTGGCATTTTTCTTTATTCAGTCACAACTTTTCGCTTCAACTGGCTGCTACAATTCTTTAAAACTGGTGGCACCTCGAGTTTTTCAGAGTTTGACCTCTGATAATCCTAGATCACCTTTGACCTTCACAACAAACAAAAGTGTTCTTCCTCTTGACATAATGCACTACATGCTACGTATGAAGTGTACCCATGCTTCCTACCTTGAGATATCATGTAAACAAGATTTTCAGAGCTTGTCCTTTGATGACCTTTGACCTTTACCACAACAATGGGGTTCTTCCTCTTGACATAATGTACCTACATGCTGAATATGAAGAGTATCCATGCTCCCTACCTTGAGTTAGATAAGGTTTTACGGCTCAGTTTCTAACCAACTGGTTCGAGTTGGGCCGGTTACGGCCTTTTTTCCAGTTGTGGCTCACTGGCTTGTTTTCCCTTCTCCATTGCTATGCTGAGCACCAAGCACAATGGCAGTAGGTTGCATTGATACCTTGAGATATCGTGTAAACAAGGTTTTCAGAATTTGACCTTTAGTGACCCTAGATGACCTTGACCTCCACCAAAAATGATAGGGTTCTTCCTTTTGACATAATGTATCTACATGCTACATATGAAAAGTATCCATGCTCCCTACCTTGAGATATCATATTAACAGGATTTCAGAGTTTGACCTCTGGTGACCCTATAAATGACTTTTGGTCTCCACCAAAAATGATGTGGTTCTTCCTCTTTATGTAATGCATCCAAACCAAAAGCCAAATTTCCTCCCAATTACTAAAATTTCCCTCCAAATACCAAACTTTCCCAGAAAGGAGCTTCCCAGATTCCTATTTTATGCCACCTGTGCTGAAACAAATGTTTTCTCAAATTGGTTCTGCCTTGTTTCTGCATTTTCATGGGTAGGTGGGTGGGTGGTAAAAGGACTTCCTAATTTTTTGACCTGCAACAGTAAGTTCATCTTTAATGATTTCAATTCTAGCTTAAGACTTTAAATTTATGGTAACCTGCAAAGGAGCACAAATTAACCAAAAATTAGTCTGCTATGGCACTGACTTAAAACATAGTATTTTGTTACGATTGAAGAAAAATAACAGATCACAGTTTTTTATTTCTGCTTTTATATTTTGGTAGTAGTAATGAGGGTTCCTTCTTGTCATGACCTGCACAAATATTTCACCTAGCATCATATTTGGTGACTCTGGTTAAAAAAAAAAGATATCCAATGATGAAGCAACGTTTAAATGGTAAGTTCTATCTTCCTCTCCTTTTATCTTTTTAACTTTTTGAATTTTCTTTATGAAATATGTGGGGGTGAGAAGACTTTTCTATGACTTAGTGCAAAAGTCAACCAGCAATAAAAACTGCTTATTCATGGCTTCCATGCACCCCTTTAACCTTTCTTGAAAAAGTTTAATAATGTGTGAATACTCACCACAATAATAATGACATCTAAGCAATTCCATGTGCTCTTGAAATATGACAGCCGATGCTTCTTGATTTCCAGAAACTCTTCCACAGAGTAATAGAGGATGAAAAGCACAAAGATTCCTTCACATGCCATGATGAAGTAATCCATGGCAGTCACATAACGAAGCAGTTTGACCGTGCGGAACGTCGAAGAAGGAATCACCCCTCCTGTAGGTGGGAACTCCACCACCAACCTATGCAAAATGTAGCAGACTTTAACTTGAAGAAATGCAACCAACCTTAACAAGTCCAGACATAAGAGGTTTTCTTAAAAGGAGTATATAACACCATTTCACAAAGACAGCATGACATGTGTGCAATTTGATCCCAACTCATCACACTCAAATAATAGCCTTCTCTTGTTATGCACAAGTTTAAATCAGAGCATTATCATACTGTTGTGAGGTAGGATTGAGTGGGGTACCTGGATCTATTTCAGTAATTTTAAAAACATGCAAAAAAATTTGTAAACTAGTGTTCTAAAGATCAGCATTTGTGTTAATAGCAAGTTTATATGAATTACTGTAACTGAAATGAATCTTTTCAGTATATTTCTTAATTCATTCACAGGTTCCCTTCAGCCAACTGCTACCATTCTCCAAGCTCAGTAAGTCAGCACCTAGGCTCTCAAATGGCCTGCAGAGTAAACTTACTGTATGTATAATCATTTACTTTTAGTACTCTTGAGCTGTTTCAAATGTGCCTGCAGCAATTATGATGTCAAGTCAGTAGTTATGACCCCAAAGGCCATGGAACACGACTCCATACACCCTGGGAGTAACCTATTGTATCCGGAGAAGTAAACACAAAATCATAAAATACTTCACCACACAAAATCTCCCATACAATCACATTAACTGAAACAGTCATTGCTGGAGAGCATTCACAATATTACATTTTAAATCTACAGGAGGGAATTTCTTACTATGAATCAAAACTTTATTGACAGAATATACAAAAATTTCAAGTCTGTTACGTAAAGATACTGTTAGGAAATTATCATTATTGTACTAGTCCCAAATCTGGACTTATCTTGTCATTTCAGACTGACTGCAACCTTTCCAGTGTCTTAGCTAATATTGTACTAACCTTACAATGCAGAAAAGATTGATGTTGGCATTGTACACAGTGAAGTCAACGAAGACTGCCCTCGTTCCTCTATCTAACCACAAATTTTCCTTCAACTCCAGTATCTGAGGCAGTGCCTCCTGCCGTCGCTTAGCCAAGTCCAAATAATAGCCCCCTCCCCCATAATGAGTGAGGGCCCCCCAGTGACTAGACCCATCCAATTCATCTTCTGTTGAATACTCCCACCTGAAAAATGAAATGAAAACATGTCAAGAATTATTACAACTGCATTTTACAATTGCAACTTTTAAAATTCACATATGAACAGAATATCTGCCACAGAGAAAAGACCACCAGCGCCATTTGAAAATCTTCCACAATAAATGTTGGTAAGGATCGGTAAGACGATGCTACAAGCAGGTTCGTGACAGTTAAATTGAAAATGAAGAAAAGCAGAAAATTTAAAAGCATTACAGATAGCAGAATGCCACATGGATAAGACCATAACAATCCTCCTACTAAGTTTGGCTGAAATGTTTTCTGTCATTCCTCATCAATTCCTCTCCCATTTTCTCAGAAGCCGTAATTATGGCTATGAAACTGAAAAGAATTCTTCAATGCATAAATGATAAAACAAAATCTATATTTCAAGCCTTTCTTCAGAAAGCAGTGAGCTTATATCTACTACCATGGTATGGATAATTCAAGAATCTTCTCTAAAGTAACACTTCACAGGTTACGATCAGTGAAGCAATTTTGAGTTACATATAAGAATTTCATATTCACTGAATGGAAAGTATATGCCTTCTTGAGTTCTATGGTCTTTCTGTTTCCATATTTTTACTTCCTTTTTTGGGGGACAGGTATTTTTTTGTTTTTTGTTTTTTTTTGGTAATTTTGAAGCAAAACAAAAACATGCATGAAAAGGAGGTAAAAATTTTTACACTGAAAATTAATTCTGATCATTCAGTCCCAAAAAGCTTTCTGGCCCAAAATTTTGTACATCAATAGTACACAGGTGCAGTCTCTGGTTACTACATCTACTGTAGATTCTGGCAGGTACAACTATTTTTAACATGACTGTGAGTGACCAAAAGGCCAAAATGCTTGGGGACCCCAGCTATAGATTATTCGCTGTCTTGTCCAAGGACCAGCCACAAATACTTACGCTGTGCCATTTTTCAGGCCAAATGGGGTCCTCTCTTCTAAACTCTCAGAATAAAACGCATAACACTGTTTAATATTATCCCTGAAGTCCGTATGAACCACACAGGACTCGTTGGTAACTTTGACTTGTCTCAAGCGAGGGACACCAAGCATCTTATTTTCGTAGAATATGAACCCAAGTTCATCTTCTGTCACATTTTCATTGTTGTACCATTTCTCCCAGTAAAGGCCATCCATGAGAGGATTTTCTGCAAACTGAGGAAGAATCCATAAACAATTATAGGTACACCTCTAACAATGATTATTAACACATCAACAGGCTTCGACAAATTCTTTTTTCACTGCTTGTCCATCGGGCAAGCTGTTCTCTTAGTCTACTTGTCCACATGAATATCTACTTGTCCACTTTTAATATGCCTTTAAACTCCTTTGTGGAGGTGACTTTGTAAGTACTTGCCCGGCGGGCTATGAGATTGAACAATGCACTTGCCTGAGTAACTTTTTACTTGTCCTGGACTGTCAGACGGGGGATTTGTCGAAGCCTGCCCATCAAACGGCCCAGCTTGCCATAAGAACTTCATGGTCCATTTTTTACGGACAAAAGCCTAAAATATTCACGTAGTACCAGCATGTTACTGTAGCCTATCATCAGGTTCATAAATATCTAAGGCATATGAAAGACATGCTAGGCAGGGCTGGAAGTGTTTATTTCCCAGGAAGCGAGTCAAATTCCCCACAATTTCCTTCATGTTTTCTTTTATATACAAAAAAAAGGAAAATTTCCTTCCAAATTTCATCATTTCCCAACAAGGAGCTTCCCAGATTCATCTTTTCCACCCATGTGCTAACAGTTTCTGCATCTGATTGATTCCCATCAACCAGTCTTCATCTCTATCCTTTACTCCTAATAATGCTACAGATGCCCCAACAACTCCCCCTCCCCCCCCCCACCATGCACCCCACCCTATCCCTTATCAACTTCCCACCAGCAAAGGGATGGATATGGATTTTAAGGACTCCATGATGTATTTCACTGAGCACAGTCATGTTCATCTGGCCTCCTAGCTTACCCTTCTCCTTTTCCACCCTCACCACTACCCCTTCCCCCACCCACTGTCCCATCCGAACTCCCTCCTCCATTATGAAAACAAAGGTATTTAAAATGTTTACTATGAGTCATCTGATGCTGTCATGGCTCAGACTTACTAGCCTTTTCCATGTCAATTTGTCAAGCTTGACAGACAGACCTTTCCACATTGTTTACAGTTCAAACTGTCAGCAGCAGTTGGCACATTCAGACACCTGCTTCTCTTTACAAAGTGGATACTGATGTCAAGAGTATATCATAAAATGGCAGGAAATCAAGTCTGAATACATCATGATTACTTCAATTAGTCTACATGGCAAACGTCCCAGGGAACTTACTGGCATAGAACTGCAGACTAAACACAAGCAGGTGATGTCGTGGAATCGACTTGACTGTGCAAAACAAAGGGGAAAAATAGCCAAACCAGGGGCCTAAACAAACGAAACTATTTAATAAAAAACCTGGCCCATCTTGCATTTCAACCATTTTTGTCAAGCTTCACCCCTGCAACTATAGATGTTACAATAGCACTGCAATAATGTTGAACTTGAAACGTATCTGAAACCGTATTTAAACTTTACCTTTCTATCTAGTTGACACTTTATAACACATTCGTGTTGGTGTGTCATTCAATTTCATCTTACTAACTACTAACTACAGCATTTGGCACTATGTGCTTTGACTGAGAGCTAAGACAGGTGGGGGGAGGGGAGGGGAGGGGAGGAGAGGGGGAAAGAGGACATTCCTACAACAAGAAGTAAGCAATAAAATGCACTGGGTTTCTTACAACTGATTTGGTACCTACCCTCCAGAAATCCATGGCTGTAGTCATTCCTCGGAAAGTGTTCTTCGTATCTGGAAACTGGCTGTCCAGGAAGAGTTCTGACATCACTTTTGTGTAATAGTACATAGTTGAATTTGTCATACCAAACGTCACTAAGGAGAAAAGAAAAAAGTCACATAACTTGATCTTTAATTTTTTTTTACCCTTTTTCTTTGTTTTTTTTTTCTCTTTTTTCTTTGTGCATCACTAAGGCATAAAATAAATCACAATTATTACACTGATCTCCAATTTTTTATTTCATGAATAATGAAATGTGAAATTCTGGGAAACAACTGTGTTGAGTACCATTTAATGGCACGACATAACTTTAAAACAGACATGTGACAACAGATCCAGCAGTTTCTTCACCACGTATCACACCATGAACACTTGTTAGTTACAGCACATATTACGGGCATGCACCTTCAGACTTTTCCAAGTTAAGATTGTAAGAAGATGGTTTTCTTTTAACCAAAAAATACAATAAGAGAGCCGTTTTTTTTTTTTTTTTTTTTGTTAATTCCAAGACCTTTCCAAGCATGTAAGTAACAACAAAATTAAATGACTATCTCATGACAGGATTTGGCAAACCTGGCTTTAAGTCTGTTTACACTTATACTGCACACTTCATTCTCAGAATCCTCAAATACAATATGTTCACAGGTTCAGAAGAGAACTGTACTTGCAAAGCAACTGGGTCCACTATAAATCCCAAACAGTGTTACAAAATACCAATTCTCCCAACTTGTTTCTGTATTTCTTCAAAAAAAATCCCTTGTCTTGAGTCTTTTGTAAAAAGAACAAAAGGGCCCCTAGCCCCACATCTCTTTTAGGACTAAGAGCACTGGCAGACAATGGGGTAAAAGAAAGACCCTATTGATTACTTATCAAGGAGTTACAAGCTATGACACACCTGACCACTACAGCTACTTATGGACAGCATGGGCCTATGCAGACGGCATTTACATATAGCTGTGGCTCATAAAGAATTCATGAGACCAAATTGGCACAAAGAATAGAGAGGTCAGATCAAGTGAGAGGTTGTAAGGCTTTACCATCTCTAGTGTAACAACACACAAAACTGTTGTGGAGATGTGGGAGACATTCACAGAGTAAATTCTCTCTCCAAGGTTCTTTCACATCAAGTTGCAACTTTGCAATTGTCTAGCTGGGTTAAATCAAGGGTCCAAAGAGCAGTGGCCTCTTCACAACCAGTATAAACTGCAATACATAATAGCTATGGTACATAAAAAGTGACCACAGAATTGCTATTAGAGTGACTAGAAAGTAGAAAGTTTTAAAACTTTTTTTTTTCTCATATACTTTAGGGGGTGGCCTTTTTGAGCACAGGGGGTTACTATATTGCTTTTGTTGATTATTTAGGAGGGAGAAAGGTGATTTTATGAAATTTCATATTCTTTTCACCCCCTTCAATGTCTTTTTTGGAGGCCACTTGGACTACTGCCAGAGCAAATTTGTGTGTTACCCCTGTGCATTTTGTACCATGATCCCATAAAAGTATGGACCAATCTCTATTAAAAGGATGCTCTTTCGTTACCTAGTAATTGGAATAATACTGTTTAAACCTAACTGTTGTAAATGTTTATGTATGTTGCTTTAGTAAAACAACTCCCAAGACTTGACTTTATGAGTTCATCATACACAAAAGGGGTGAACAATTATCACATCCCACATTACTGCTGCCAATAACCAAAAAATGACCACATGCTTCACTGACTTTAATACAGCATGTACACATAAACAGGGGCCATCATTCTCACTAGAAGCGACTACAGAAAACAAAAATTACTCCAAAACTCTTAAAGGACGTACTCTTCCTCTAGGATACACAAAATGTGCCCACCCCAGGTGGCATCAGGGGGCCCACTCAAACACTGAAAAATTCTACCATGCACCACTTCAAAATCAGAAATTCCTGGTGGTACTGCATTTCCATGTAGCACAGGCAAATCTCTACTGAATTCCCCTCCAAAAAATCCTGAAACTATCCCTGCGATTGTTGTTAAAATATACTGTAAATTTGAGTAATGTGACTTACTTATACACAAGATGACGAGAAACACTATGTAAATAATAAGTTCCCTCAACGTTGTTCTGACGTGGAGTTCTTTGTCTTGAGCTGTATCATCTGTTTGTCTTGTCCGCCACAGAGCTGTAAAAAAATAAAACATTATTAAGGTAACTGTGCGTATGCATTCATTCCTTATTCCACTTCAACATTCTACATCATTCTTGACACTAGGTCACAGCAGTTCACTGATCTAGTCCCATAGTCAACCATCAGTGGCCCTTCCCAGAAACTGACAACCTTGCAAATTGCTAACAATTTCTCTTTGATGCCATACATGGTCTGGCCAGATCCCATATACAGTAGTATCTAACAAAATAATGTTCAAGAAATATGGACACTGTGCATCCCTATCCCAAGCAATGATGTCATGATCATTTATGAGACAGAGGGCTAATATGTAAAGTCAGGACTACTTAATTTATTAGTTCAGTAACTTCAGTTACACATAAACATCCATGTACAGTATACAGCATGCTGATTTCAGTGCACAGTGAATATTTCACAGAAACCCATGATAAGTCAATACAACTTTGTTTGAAAAGGGACATGGACAATGGAAAACTTTATTATGCTCATGGCCATAAGCAAAAGGTGGGGTGGTAAGGGGAAGGAGGTGGTAGCAGGGGAAGGAGGTGGTAGCAAGGGGAGATGCCCCCATAAATTTTAACTTTTTATCACATTACTCTGTGAAAATTTTCAACATTTCAAAATAAAGATTTTCTAACTTGTACTGTAACTTGTAAGTGGAGTTGTAGCTAGACCAATTTTGTTTTCTTTAATGGTGGCCTCCAAGTAAGGAGTTCAACCAAAGTGTACCTACAGTACTGAAAAGAGAAAATTTTTGAAGGGGCACATATATTCTTGATTTATTGGCCCTATTTTTGGGTAGTCTGTTAACAAAACTGGGAAAATACCACAAGATGATGGATTTTCCTTCCAACTTTCCCCAACACCAAGTCAGTGTTCTCCACAGGTTTTCAAGAGAGGCGGCCACACGCTAAACGCATATGCGATCGCGAATCACACTGATCTCCAGACATATTATTCCCGCAAAAAAGGAAAGAATGTAATTTTTTGCTTCCAGTATGATGGCGGTTGGTCTCTAAGGGGTGGTCGATTTTTAAGGGGGCATTGCTTTTTCAGGGGGCGGCAATTTTCACTCAGGGGTAGGCTGCCCCTCTAAAGTCCCTTGTGGCGAACACTGCAAGTTGAAACCATCATGTTTAAAGTTGGAAGTGAAGTTAGTACTAGGCAGTGCCAGGCTTAATGGCGGTTAAATCCTGGGCACTAAAGAATGTTCCCATGTGGCACCGCCTACTGTACATAGCAAAATCCCTGTTTGCAAGGCACCTTAAGTGCTGTTTCCAGCAAAATCAAAGTATTTTTAGCATTTTTTGCTCAGCACACTAATGCAAACTGTTGGCAGCATGCTGCTTTGCCTGTTGCACACCCACCCACCCATCCATCCACCCCCCTCGCTGAAAAATTTCTATGTACTGCCATGCTGATGATGGGGCTTGAAATTTTAATCTTAACAATTAAAAGACACACAATCGTTGTAGTAAGTGTGATGTACAGGTTCTTAAATGATGGTGAGGGCATGGACATTATAAGTGGGGCATAAACAAGGCTCCCAAATTAATGAATAAAAACATTTGCAAAGTACATTGTTGTGACATCCAGCTGTGATTGAACTGGGTCATCGGCTCCTTGGTCAACATGACTCACAAAATTTCTGACAGCTGACCACTTATAGTTGCATGACCTCAGGGACATTCACAGTAATTTCACTGACCACAATTTGAAAGAACATGTCATAAAATTGGGTGGTGTGGAGAGACAAATATTTCTAATCATGAGCTGCTAATTGGAGACTTGATTTCTCCAAGAAATCCCGTTAATACAGTGATAATTTATACTGACTGCCACAACTGCAAAAAAGTGCAACTTGGTTGCTGAGAGTTCATGATTCCCTGAAGACAAGCAAACAAATTGATTCTCATCACTATTTCCTTCAAGTACTTGGCACAAGTTCTCACTGTATATTACAATTGCTTGAATGGTCTAGGAAAACTCTGGATTCACTTACTGTATGTGATCTTTCACTTATTGCAGTTCAATGTATGCTGACAATACACCAGCATACATTCCATAATTTAAGGATTTTGTAGTCACCCTCAAAAATTATAATCCTGCTAGCCTAATGTGCCCACATAGCCAATATGCTTTTCAAATGCAAGAGTCTTCATATTGAAGTTGGCATTATACTGGATGAGAGATGATTCTGTTGCTATGAGACTGGATGAAAAACCCATCTTACTTTGACTTTCTCAGGGATCTTACCCTGAATCTCTTTGCTGCAAACCTTTGTTGCCACCCATGCTATTTTATTCCTCAACTGCTCTTAAACTTGACAGATTCCTAGATCTGTGTCTACTAGCTAGTCAAAGTTTTTAATACACTTTTTAAGGCATCTTACATGACAAATGTCAGTAAAAATTGATTTTAGCTCTGCATCATGGCAACACTATGGTAAGTAAGTGAACACAAGCTCTAACTGCATGTTGCATTCATGATTGTACCTGTCTACACCAATTCAAAAACGATAAAATTATCGGACATGCATCACTTATACTTGCATAAGAAACCTCTTTGGTTACAATGCAGAAGGATGAGTACTAAATTTTACTCTTTTTGTACTGTATGCATGTACAAACATTAGCAAATTTTGTACAGATTCCTTGTCAATTCTATTTCTGTTGTCAACAAGTGAAGTGTTGTAAAGGGAACAAAAGTCACACTGTATCAATTCCCATCTTCAAAGCATTTCTCTGGATAAATGAATGCTAGATGCCTATGCTGAGATAAAAATGTCCAATATATTCACTTTTTACAAACTTGCAAATAACACAAAAGTTTGTAGTCAAAGCTTTTCCTGAAGAACAAAATCCTGTTATTGTCATTGTACCTTATTCTCAAGTGTGGTTAGTATTTTACAGTCAAATTCTGAAAATTGCAATTCAAAATTGCCACAACTGTAGGTCCCCATTCTTCAAACTTGCCCACTGTTTTATCACAGGATAAAACTTATTTTTGATCCATATTGTGACAAAACCTATTTTTCAATGTTAACAATAGGCATTTTTATGCTTGCAAAAACATTTTCAGTAGACAAATTGTACAAAATTTGGTACAGTGTCAATTTACAGTATACTTAATTTTCTTTCTTTGAAGAACTGCTTTGGGTAATGGCCTTCTAGCAGAAGGGTGACTCATAAATTATCAACAGCAATGCCATGGCTTTATACATACATTTGATTTCTTTTTGAAAAAAAAGCTTTCATCAGCTAAATGAATTCCTAATACATTTCGAACATGTACTGTATACCACATTAATAGTATCACAGACATACTATATACTGCCATTATTACTGTATGTATATTATGGATATGTTGCTGGTAAATTTATCACTTTGACTGAGGCAGCATTTTATAGATTGATGCAATTTAAGATGCTTATATTACACTGTTTCAAATCATTTTTATTGTGCAACTTATATACTGTACATGCCTAGGCATCCACATTGCATGGTGAGCCTAGAAAGCATGATCTGCATGGTATAATTAGGGATAATACTTTCTTTTAATCATCTGCACAAAACTACAGCACTTGGGTGTCAGCTAGACAGAATGTCAGGTCGTAATCATTGCTTTTTACAGTACCTCAAAGGTTATGGCCCACAAGCCACCACTTGATAACCTAGGCTCTAGGGGAGTCACTGTGTGTACAGATTGAAATCACTGTCAACACTCAACACTGAAATGCATAGTCCTAGTAATTTTGCCTGGCCACTGTTAGGCCACTTTATACAGAAGGTATTCCCTCCACGAAAACAAAAGGAAATAATTTGGCTCCTTTACCAATTTGTGGCTCTCAAGATAGTACCAGTGTAAACTTAAGCTTGTTTTGCAGTCTAAAGTACTTCTATTCACCTTAAAAAAGCAACACTTCTCACAGTGAATGTACGGTATTTATGCAGCTTGCAAATAGTGTTGTACCGATATTGCAAGTAGCCGATATAATCGATACCGATATTTCAATTTTCAATATTGGCCGATACTGCTCTGATACCAATGTTTGGGAAATGAGCATTCTGCATACAGTACTAATGGGTAGACTACCAAGCACCACCACTTTGTGTCTTTTCAGTTTGATGAGGTAAAAAACCACAAAATATTGGAACTTCTATTCAAAATACTCTAATAATGTACCATTTTCAAAACGTACATTAAAGGACGGTACACATCGGTAAACTAATATTTTTACTGACACCGATACAGGATGAAAATGAGGAATATCTGCCCATAGCAATGTTTGATACCAATGATCTGTCTAGGGTCCAATGCTATACAGTTTACAAAAGCCAAATGCCTCTCACGCATTAACATTACAAAAGCATGACACTTTGGAGGAGAAAACTGGTTGTAAAGTTAAAAGAAAACAAAACAGTGTTGATTAATGTGAGGTTATGTCATGAATGTGTGTTGCTTCAAATTCAATGTGAGTTGAAAATGTGAAAACTGCACCAAATAGGAACTGCATGCAAATTTAACTGGAATGCTTACTGTAGAAATTTGGAGGAAACGACAGAACTTCTGATAGCAAAGAACCTCCAAGACTCAAAGGATTCCCCAGAAGGCAAATGAGGACAATTTTTGGAACAAGATGGCAGACACAGAGGGCACTGTGCTATAAAAACTCTGAGTAGCATGCGAAGGGTGAATTAAATTTTATGCAAATTAGATGCACAGTGTACAGTAGTAAGGCATGCTACTACATATCAAAACTAAATTTAAGCTCAAACTCTTCTGTTAATGGAAGTTACAAAAAGATTGTTTTCCATACGGTATTGTCCTTGTGTCTGAGAAAGGTCCCAGGTTTCAGTTCACATACATGTCCAAAACGATCTCACTACGTCACTTTTAGACTGTTACAACAAACCTAGATGATGTAATTTGGATGATACGTATCTACAGACATGTAACATGATGGCAAATTATTGCACAATTTCAGTCCCTGCAATGGCAAAAGTACATGTATGCTTAAGATATATATGTAGATGAAGGCCCAATGAAGTAAAGTTCTGAAACAGCTCCAATATCTGGATCATTCAATAATAATCTTAAATTCTTAGTTTTACTGATGGTCTCTGTATTACAGTCTGGGTTAGCAGTTACTGTACTTCCAAATTAATTTAAAGGGTCCAAAATGTTGAAACTGGACCCTTCAGATTGCCCGAACAATGTGTCTTTGGGGTCCAATGGCAATTTTAAAGGGTCCAACCCAATATTTGAATTTACACATAAATGCATCATACACAAAGTAAACAATGCACTTAAAGGGTACCCATCCACGATGGAAAATAACAATGGAAATCAAGAAATATATTGGGCTGCGCACACTATGAACAAGTCGGAGCTTGGGGAATTCCAACTGCTCTTTCAATGGCATGTTTGTACTGGAGTGTGCGGAGGAGATTGAGAATTACAATGGTTTTGTACTGATATTTTTTCATTCTAGCTTGGATTGTGGCAATGCTGAGGAAGGATGCAAGAGGCAATGAGAGCTGAGATCCTTGCGCATCCGAAATTTTCTCACTGGACCTGAATACGAAGCTAAGGAAGTTATTCATGTGTCCAACCGTGAAAGAATGGTGTCCATGACGCGCAGATGTGCAAGATTGCAAACGTGATTACAGTACCTTTACGGTATTAATACTGTGCTTGCCTATGGCCATTTCATTTGCACAGATGTTTAAATTTAATCCAATTCAATATACCAGCATGGAAAACCTACTGTATACTGCAATGAGCTAAAAAAATCAGTACTTAGCAACAAGTGTTAAAATGACAAGACAGTCATGGGTGTAACTCTGCTTGTATTTGATAACTACCATTCCTCCTTTCCTTTCACTGCAAGATACTGAATCCATATTGATTTGAATGTTCATCTAGATACACATTCCTTACAGGTAAAAAACAAATTACTCAGGCTGTTTGCCAACATTTCTCCCACAAGTTTTTTTTTTTCTTTTCTTTTGACAATATTGATTTCCTAAGCACACTGGGAGTAAAAACTGGAAAAGTTGGAAAATTATTTTGCAGTATGTAATTTACTTGATTATTGAGTGAATCTTTGGCTTACCATATTTAAAATAACTGCACCACAATGTGTTTACTAGGACAAGGTTGCCATTGATCTGCACACTGAAGTATTACCCTCTCATTTATTTGGCACAGTACTACTTGTGAATCTGCCAGCATTCAGTCACTGGCCCACAGTGCTTTAGAACTTATATGCCTCTGGCTACGTACATGGTAAACTACTACCTAATAGCATCATATCCAATTCCTGGAAGCTAAGTTGTGGACAAGCCTTCAAATTCAAAAGCTTAGCGCTTTAATTTATAATGACACATTATTATATTACTGACAGCTTAAAGGTCTAAGTCTGAGGCCAACAAAGGATTTAAACTATTATTGATGACAGCAACAAATCGATGGTGTATAATTTCTTATTTGACACCATGGTGAATTATCTCTGCAAAAAATGAAGTTTGCAAAATTGATTCCATCGTTGGTGTAGAGAAACTTATTGATTGTAATATTTATTAAAAGCAGAATGTTGCTAAGGCAATGACAGGGTACACATTTCAAACCACTGTTTCATAACTCTTTTTCTTATCTGTTTACTTGAGGTGAACGACGGTCACAATGACAAAAGATTGGTTCGAGATGCCCTTTTTAGAATCCTCTTCAATGCCTCATTAATTATTCAATGGTCAGTCATCGCAAAACCAGTTCACTGTTTTATAGGTACCTTGTGTAGGGTGACTATTGACTGTTTGGTAAGTGGCTCAACGAAACCATGATTTAACACAAGGAATCAATACTGCTCTTGGGAAATTTTCTTAAGGAGGTTGTGCATCCCATGTCAAAGGTCACATGTGGTATACAAGTTGGAGATTTTGCCTCACCGCCTGACCTAGATGCATAACATGCAGTAGTACTGATATTACTGTACAATAAGCGTGCATAATAACTAAATTTGTTTGGAAGACCTTTATTTCAATCAATCTTATCACACAAATATTGTTATAACTATTATGTAAATTATGTAAAGACCACACTCCCAGAATACATCGTTATTGCTTAGACTGTGTGAAATAACATGTGGTTTATAGGCCAACACTGAAAATTAATCGTCAGCTCCACTAATTTTGGACATGCTTGAAAAAGCTAGATTTAAGGATGGAAATCATCACACTGTCAGAGCCACAGTAAACGTACAGGTATTGTGAAATGAAATGAACAGGGAACACCTACTGTACCCACAACCTGGATGGATGGTGAGCTCAAAGATTCCAAATACTTTAGTTAATACAGTATACTGTACGCATGCAACACTGCAACTGAAATGTACAATTCTACAGTAAAAACTTATGAGGCAGTCCAAGATTTTAATACTGTAAGTCCAAAAGGGACTCAGGGCAAGGGATATGCTGGTAAATACATATTCCAGGTTGAGAACCCATGGCTTTAAAAACTGATTTAAGATATCCCATTTTTCAAACTTCATCACTTCTCCACAACTTCAATGTTGTCCTTCTCATTAAAAGTTGCAACACAGAAACTTGAGAAGACAGGCAAAAATTACAAAAGGTTCCAAATCAATATCGGATCTACGCAAGAACCATTCACCTTGCATGTGTTATGTTTGCCAAAGGAGACTTAATTAAACTGATCTATTCAAAATGCACAATTCTTTTGCTTGGTTTCCATGGAGACATTCTTGACTTTCAAGAATAGTGAACACAATACAAGTATTTTCATATCTTTTTTTGATGCCATCTAAAATCAATATCTGTAATGATTGGTAAAAAATTACCCATTTTCTCCCAGTACAAGAGAAGACACAATCAATACAATACAATTTTCCTTTTTATACTTGTATTTTTTTGTTGACGTGGAAACATGCAAAGGTACTTTTGTCATACTGTTAAGAGCTAATGCCAGGCCTATAGACTGGCTTAGCCTATTCCTGCTGACCTCAGATTTGTCACAAATTCACAGAAGACCCTTACAAAGGTGGGGGGGGGGGAGGGGGGGCATTCACTTGTGAAAATATGGTACTGTAAGCAACTGCATTTAATCACCTTCAATTGCCTTTCAACTTTTTACACTGTATCCCGGCAAGGAAATGTTCTGTGAAAATTTCAGCTAAACCAATGAGTTTCATTTTTTAAAGAATCCAGTATAAATTTGTAAAATCAGAATTTACAATTTAAGCCATTTCTAGAAGTACAGTAAGCTATTACAGTAGGCCTAGAGCATGATATCGGTTGATGAGAAGTTTTGCAAACACTCATGGTTTCATGCCATCAAACTCCCTGATAGAGTTTTCAGAACCGTCCAAAACTTTTGTAATGAATCAATGTGGGAGATTGTCAAAGAGGCCCATCTCTTCTTGAAAGGATTCCTTGATGAACCTCCAAATAGTAGCATGGGCTTTCTCAAGGTTTCCTGACTTGACATAAAACTAGGTTCTTTCCAGAACATATATCCTGGCCCCCTCACAAATGTCACATTTCCCATGTTGCTCTCAGATGGAGATGACACCCCCACTGAAGTTGACTATCCAGTTGTGAAAGTAAACATTCTGAGCTGAATTTGATGCATTGCAAACACCTTGAACAAGTATCAGACAATTCTTGGCTGGTAAAAGAAATACTATACAGTATGACTCCTAGGCTGATGTAGCTGCACTTTGGTTTAGTTGGTTGTCTAGCTACGTTTCTTACTATCCACTACTTTTCCAGTTCAAACTAAGCTAAAGCTGTGCCAACATATATTTTCATGTGTTTTTGCTGGAGGGGGAAGGGTAACCTCCTATGCAATCCTTATACTACAGTACAGTGTCCACTTGTCAGACACCCAAGTCTGCATACATAGATTGTCTAATGTGTTGCAACACAGAAATACTATATCTATTTTTAGTTTTAAGTACACAAAATGTGGTGTGTACACACCGAACAGTATCATACTGAAACAGATTTAGTGGAGAAGATTGCCAACTCATTGTCATATTCCTGGGACTGAGTCAGCAGACTGGACTACTGTATGAACTTCAAGCAAGGTGGGGGCAACAAGCAAATGAGACTGACCTTTTGACTAGTAAACAGTGGCATTCCTCCATTCTGATGGGATATTTACCCTTGCCACATACAATGTGACTTCATAGTTACTGTAGGTCCAAGCATAGCAGTGTTCGCAGTAGGCAACACGATAATTAAGGGGATTCCCGTAATGTTTTCAATAATACCACAAGTTTTAAAATCACATGCTGGAATATCCCATACCTGCTGGGAAGATCTGTTGGGCAAAAGTTGACTTTTTCTGTCAGAACTTTCCCAGATCCCCCCCCCCCCTCTTCTGAACCAAAATCCTGCCCAAAATATTTTGGATCCCCCCCCCATTTTGGGACCTAGTGCCAAGACTGAGGAAAGGACATGCTAAGCCAGCCAATAGTTCTGTTATGTCCAGGCTAGTATGTGCCATAGTCTGCTGTTATGGGTCACTCTTAGTTTCAAGCTTACCACACTAAGTCACCAGCATTATCCACTTACTGAGTTGGGGGAATAGTTTTCAAAATATTCCACTGGTGCCCATCACTTTCAGGTCCACTTCTTTGATAGTACTACTAAATCATTGCTTCTTTTAAAACAAGTTAATTTCCAAAAAACAAAGTGTATGGTCTGAACAAGGAAAAGAGGACCTTGGAGGCTCTGGCTTGGCCCATACAAAGGAAGGCATAAGTTAGCCTACACCAACAGGTCTGTGCATGAGCTGTAACAACATAGACATCAGGAGAAACCTTTTTTTCTAAAATACTATACTGTCTAAGAATGGACATTTATAAAAGAGGGTGTTAAACTTAATATTAACAAATCCCAAATCTACTGAGTCCAAATAGGTCTCCAGAGGCTTGTTGTTGCCATCTGTTGCTACACACCAGGTGACTAGGTTTGAAGTATATCAAAACATGGAATGTTCACGTTTCAAATGAAGTTTTAGATGTAGTTCTGTGGATTATTATGAAGTACTGTACTGGCTATTAACTTTTAACTTCCATACAAAATAACCACTTCATCAACAAATTGGCAGCTACTATGGTCACTCTTAACATGCAACTTCTCATGAATATTGCCAAAGCATCATGTGACTAATGCCTGTCACCACAGCAAGAATGAATATGAGCCTAGGTCTACAAAATGGCTGCAGGGCTAAGTACTGCCATCTGTTCATTTCACAATCTGCAGCACTTTGGACACATTACATGAAGAAATGAAAATAATATGGAAATTCTTCATGTCAACCACACTAGAAATTTACCAGAGTCTTAAGAGTATTTGTCTCAAAATGTTGCATGTACTGTATGCTGTTCAACCACTTGAGTATTTCCAAACTTTATGCACAGTATCAATTGCATGATGCACCCCATTCACCCAAGGCATGGCAAGTCACTGTCCACAATGTCAGTGGCAAAACACACACTACCATGTATCCTCTAAATCTCTTCTGTGACCTACAACTAACTGTATAATGACACAACCCTTACATTCCCAATTTTGATGGACATGGATTGCTGAATTTAACTGGCATGATTGTTCCTAAACAGTAATGCCAAAGGCTGCCATTTCTGTACAAAAAGTAACAACTGACCCACAAAAACTCTTTCCTTTGTCATCCAAATGACTGACATCTGAGCTAATTATGACTCACCCCTTAGTCACTCTGGTAACTAACAATATTATTGGCAAGTGACAGACATGCGAGTCACACTGTCATTGGTCAATGACCTACAATTGACTGATATTGATAATACCCAGGGATACTGCGGTTCCCCAATTGATATTAAGTGCACTACACTGGAGACACTAGCTTGCAGCCATATTGGTGAGCCTAACTTTAGGCCAAAGGAATAAAAGTCATAGATTTGCACCCACCACCAGCATGATCGGAAAGCAGCCACACAAAATGGTCATTAGGCTACTTGCCAAATGTCACTTTCAGGGCTGGAAAAAATGTTTATTTCCTGGGAAGGGAGTTAAAATTTCCACACTTCCTCCCATATTTTCATGTACATAAAAGGTGTAAATTTCCCTCCAATGACCAAAATTTCCCGGGAAGGAGCCTCCCAGCTTCCCATCTTTTTCCACCCAGGGTCACTTTATCCACAAATGCATATAATTTACCAAACAAATCATACTTCCAAATTATCTCAGCAGGGTTCTCCACTGGTCTGTTTTCTGTCCTGGGGATCTTGTGATCACTGTCCTGTGGGGAGGGGTCTAAGGGGAGGGGTGTTCACTCCCCTTTGGGAAAATTTTGACAATTTAGGAGGGCATACAGTAGATCGCAAATGGTGCAATCTATGGCTTTGTTCTTAGCCTTCCCTATGTGTTCAAATCTGGGCATTTTGTGCTCTTTTCTTTTTTTTTTTTTTTTGCAAATTGCACTTTCTAAATATCTTTGACTTTACTTGCAGATCTGAAGCTCCATTTTCCACTTGGACGTATTCAAGACTAAAGTAGTTCACTTTAATGGAAATTTCAGGTGAAAATCGGGAAACCTAGGGGACAGTTCAATTGAATGGTTTTGTTTAGTGTATGGCAACGAATTCCTACTGTGGAAACATATGAAAGAAATGCAGTAGCCTAAGTACGTATTGAATGATATAAGGGCTCAGGTGCAAGTGAGCTGGGTTTGCATCTCCGATGTTTTATTATACATTGCTTGTCATGAGTATTTGAAATCAAATATAATAGGCAGTCAAATGACTAAGTTGTGGTGTTTGTGATTGAGTGCACAGACAACTTCTTGACCGGGCGGGTCAATTTTCTGTGCGGGCAGCGAAGTCTTGTCCGGGCAGTAAAGTACAGTAGTGTGGCAGATTTTGTAAAGGTGGAGCCCCCGGGCAAAACAGCTGGTGGAGAACACTGTCTCAGTTATCAAAGTCCACAAAGTCATGTTTTTAAATTTTCATCTGCCTTATACTGGGCCATAATCATTTCCTTCACTAGGCTAACTGAACTTGTTCAATTTACAGTGTAGCCTACACTCAGGTTTATTGATAATGGCTTTTCACACCATGCACTTCTATAAGATCTACAAAGCTCACTCATTGAACAGGAAAGCAAGTCTACGCATGAGCTTTTTACCTACCTAGGCTAGGTACATAACACTGACCAATGACAAATAATAATGCAAAAAATAACAGCATAGACCTAGCCTAGATATGGTATTTACAATATTTTCTGGAGGCAAATCTAAGACTTGCATTCTCTTGGCTGTAACATTAACTAGAGATGGTTAGGCCATAATCGTGAAGTCTGTGGCTTACAAAAATGGTCACATGCCTGCACGT
Organism: Holothuria leucospilota; assembly: GCA_029531755.1. Taxonomy (NCBI): domain Eukaryota; kingdom Metazoa; phylum Echinodermata; class Holothuroidea; order Aspidochirotida; family Holothuriidae; genus Holothuria; species Holothuria leucospilota. The sequence continues at coordinate 19,488,762 of CM055980.1, forward strand.
GCATGTTTGCTTCATTTCTTTTGCTGCCCTTGTGAGGAGGTGTCTCTTCCTTTCCATGGCAATTGATATTTAGTACAGATGGCGGGACATACAATCGCAAACTAACGTAGCAAGTTGAAGTCTGAAGCTACAGTATGTGTACCAACACTGTGAAACATATAAAAGTGGGGAACCGATATCTCGATAACATTTGGGGGGTTATTTCAATGCTGTATAGGCCTAAAAGGCTTGGTCTTTGTTCTGAATATGGCAGAGACTTGATGTACAATTTGATAAGTTCTGAAGAATACAATCCCAAAAAGGGGTTTCACGCTATTGGTACACATGTATACTGTATGCATACTTTTACCTACTGTAGATCTACCTTTAGTCTACAATTTTGGTCTATAGAGGGTTTTCAGTCACGTGACTGTAACCAACTAGACGCAATTTTGAAGGGCAAGATCGCGCGTCTCTTTGGTTTTGACGGGCACGCGTCCATTGTGTCACAGTAGTATCGATGGTTATGCCGTGCGCGTGTGTTGTAAATACGCTCACTGCGTGTGTTTTGCCCTTCAGTTCCTGGGAATCCAACGCAAGTGACGTCACATGAAATCCCTCTATAGAGGGATTTCATGTGACGTCACGCCCAATGGATTCCCTGGCACTGAAGGGCAAAGCACACACGCAGTAAGCGAATTTACAGCTCACGCACATGGCATAACCATAGATACTATTGTGACGCAATGGATGCGTGCCCGTCCAAACCAAAGAGACACACGATCTTGCCCTTCAAAACAAAAGAGACGCACGATCTTGCCCTTCAAAATTGCGTCTTTTTGGTTAAAGTCACATGACTGAAATCCCTCTAGCCTATAGCAGCTGCATAGGTTACAATAGAACGTAAGTCAGGCATAGCCTAGGCTATAAATGTTTTTATTGTTAGTGAGGCGTAAGCCCCTAACTTAGGCCTAATGTTAGGCTAGGTGTCATTATTGCCCTTGAACAGTTGAAATGGCGGCGCATAGTAAATTACACTGTAGCCTAGGCTACATGTCCAAGTAGGCCTACAGCAGGTTAGGTACATTTCAAATCAATCATTGTTAACAACTTTGATGGTGCGTTTCATGGACTCGGGCAGTTGCGATAGAACTTTTTACCTCGTGGAGAATATAGAATATATAGGGCTTACTTACATCTGATGGCTCGCATTACTTTCCGACAAAACCCTGCTCGAGCATGATCTTCCTTGGCCCTTGCAGTTTTTATGTCCATTGCTTTCATATCGGCTCCCATATAAACTTCACTTTCCATGGCAGTTGGTGCATGGTCACCATCGTCGTCAGAGGAATCATCCTCTTGCTCGTCGTAATTTTCTTGCATGTCGGGTTCTTCCGATCCCATGTCAAAACCTTCATTGTCATTCCATGCTTGCCGTGAAGCAGAACTGGATGGTCTCGGACTGTGATCTTCATCCGTGATTTTATCCATCTCCAGTTCATCTTCGCGTGAAAGGACAGTGCCCGAACTTCCCGGTCGAGGAGACGGGCTTACTCGTGCTCGACTTGACGCCATTTAGGCCCCGTTTTAGCTTCTTGTGAACGAAAATAATATATCCGTATGAATCACTGAGCTTTATGGAGAACAAACTGCTTGTAGTTTTCCAAAAAAGGGCATCACTAGCGGTCAAAATCTTGACAAGTTTTCGTCACATCTTTCACTCAGCTTCCTTTGCCCAAGTCAATACTTTCTCTGAACTTTTTACATGCACAGTAGTATAGTCTTGTTACACTCAGTGAATGCAGTGTAATGTACGTGTACGGGTACATACATGTGTACTAAGTGTTGCGTACTACGACTTCGTTACATGTGTACATTCAGAACACAATGACGTCAATCCAACAAAACTTTTTCTTTTGGGAGAATTGTCGGTAATCAACTGCAGTACGTGCTTATTGGCTGTTGTGAAATTGTTGAGAATGTCACGGGCTCACGTCTAGCTAGGCCAAGGCAAACAATTTCCAATTAACTTGGAACAAAAGCTATTGGTATTCGAATTTATTGATTCCCTTGGCAAACATGCTCGATATTAATTTCGTTCATAAGTGTACGTAAAAACACGAGGATACCCTGTATTGGATTGCTAGATTTTTTTATGTTCATAGACCAGCGCAGGGCGAGGGAGTGGGGTGCAGTTCGAAGCTGAGGAGGAATGGGCAGAACCTATTTATCGGGCAGATTGCTGGAGCAAAACCTCGGGCAATTTTCTAGGGTTATGGGGTTTTTCCTAGGGCCAAAACAGTTCATCTCCCCAAAACACCCCACACATCCCACGAGATAAAGTATATATATTTTGGATGGCGGCACCTGGGGCTCCCGTACCAGATGACTACAGAGAAGGGAGGATAGCCTAGATCCAATAACTTCCCTTCCAGTTTTATATACACCACTGATGTATTTTTAGAAGTGAGTTTCATTCAAAGGATTGCGCAGCCTAGTGCGCTACATTGTTTTAAACTACTTATGCATCTTAAACTTAGTATGGACAGGTGTCCATACGCCGCCGTCGGGGAAGGCTCCCCCCCCCCACCAGTTAGTTAGTTAGATGAGGTTTAACGTCCCAGGTTCCAACCAATTGGTTCAAGTCGAGACGACCACGGCCTTTTTTCCAGTTGTGGCTCACTGGCTTGTTCCCATGAGGGAATTTTCTCTAGTTTCATAGTGGAATCATACTGGGTGCGATAAAGTATGTTATCCTCGACGGCAAGCAATTTCCTCAAGCTGGATCGGATTTTGCCCTCAAGGAAGGTAGCCTACTTTCTTCAATTCCAACCGCAAAATTTCGGGCCGCTTCGCACCCGGCTAAAATTCGTTATTCCATGCTTCCATAGTCGTGTTCAATATAGCTTAACAGAACTATTTCCAACAAGAAATCTATAGGTTACGATAGCCAAGTGACAGGTGAGTGATGGGGCATTTTCAAGTGTTTAACAGGTTAACATTAATATATGCCTTGATCGGGGGTTAAATTTTCGCGCTTTCGCGACCAAGTATCTCATCGCGAATTTAAGACCCGCGAAAGTACTTTCGTTAGTTTGTATAAGACCATGTTGGTTGCCTGCAACAGCGAATTCTTCACTCCGCAAATATGTGAACAAGGTACACATTCGCCAAAAATTAGCCTCGCGGAAATTTCCCACTATACAGTAATACTAAAGGATATGTCCTGCGCGGCGGGTGTTTCCAATACTTCAAACGCCTGACGGATATCCAGCTGTTACATTCGAGTAATGCCTATCCTCGTAAATATCCAGACCAGGCTTTTCCTGATTTGATCCCACCATGTACAGTTTCATGGCCCTTCAGTTTGAATGCAATCACATACATACAGCATACTTGGACCAGGGAGTTGCCAGTTGACAAATATCAACTCCCTGCTTGGACCGGATGGGCATGGGGCCACTGTTAGGTAATTCACTTCCCTTACCACTCGCCAATGCACTAGGCAGGGATGCGCAAATTCTTTTCCCACGAGGTTATGGGCAAATCATGCCAACGGACCAATCAGCTTCTTGGAAATAGGCCACAGCCCTAATTCCAAAATGACAGCTTTTCGACCATTTTATTGTAATTCTAACACCGGATTATGAAAGAACAGGCCAAATAACCGTTGTCCGCGTAACCGTAATTCTAAATATAACCCTAACCATGATTTTGAAACATATTTGAGAAATTCTGAAAATCAAATTTGCCCATAACCTCGTGGGAAAAAAATGAGGCGGCCGTGATTGCTTGTAACTGGGGTCGTTAATGTGTCCACATTGAGAATTGAAGTTACGTAAGACAAACATGATTCAACGAACGCTAGTTAAAATATAAACCAGCAAACATGAGAACAATTTGAAGTTGTAATTTGAATGGTCCCCGCGAGATGCATATGACTATAGCGGCCATGACCCTGTTGATGTCAGGATATGTTAGGGGGGGGGGATCGCTGCAAGTTGGGTTAAGGAGGTTGGGCCGAGTGTTACGTTACAGTTAAGTCATTTTAGGGGTTAGCTTAGGGCATGGAGCTACTACCTGGTCCAACTATTAGCTCTATGCTTAGGGTTAGATCAGCTCAGGTTAGCGCAGTGGTTCTCAAACATGGCCCTTAGGGCTGCATATGGCCCCCGGGCACTGCCGGTGCGGCCCCTGAATTGATTTTAGGTTTATAGAGAAGTCATATTCGACAAGAACAAATCGTAGCAAAGCGGGACATTAAATTATGTAAGTATAAAGTCAATACTTGACTTCTTCCAAGTTTGCTCTCTTGAAGGGTGCTAGGTTGCCTACGTAACAAGTTGTGCGGCATATTCTTTGTTCAGTCATTTCTAGCCAAGACTAATTGCATATGTGCCTTGTTGTTGGCAATCATGTTATGTACACGCGGTGGCGTGTATTTATGTAGTGGAACATAGCGGAGTGGCTGTATCTGTAGTGACAAAGCTTGTAGCAAAGTTATATCCCGGAAATTTAATTGCGACGTGAGGTGACTGTACACTTATCAGTGGCGGATCCAGGATTTGGCAGAAGGGGGGGGGGCCCAGGTCATAGTGGTTTGTATAAAAGTCCGACCTGGGGGGATCTAAGGGGTGGTGCCAGGGTATTTTGATAGGAGGTAAAGTATGTGATGAGTGATCACCGTCCTGGGGGAGGGGTCTAAGGGGAGGGGTGTCCCCTTCCCCCTTTGAGAAATTTTTGTTAATTTAAGGTTGCTCAGATGCAAAATGGTGATGTCTTTGGGATATTTTTTGGACTGATCATATGTGGCTGGAAAATGCTCATAATTTAGTGAAATTTAAATTTTTGGTTGGGTGAAACATGCTTCTCTGCAGAGGGGTCTAAGGGGAGGGGTGTCCCCTCCCCTTTGAAAAATTTTTAGTTAATTTAAGATTGCTTAGATGCAAAATGGTGATGTAAATAGTATATTTTTGAAACTGATCATATATGGCTGGAAAATGCTCATAAATAGTGAAATTTAAATTTTGGTTGGTTGAAAGAGGAGAGTAAGTAGCCTTTGTTGTCCACATATTAGGATGGCAGTTTCCCGAAGTGAAGTCTTCTTTTCCCTTATATTACCCTAAATTCAAAGTACATTTCATTAAAGTAAATTACAAAGCTTAAAGAAGATGCTAATGTTGCAAGTTATAGTTAAAAGCCTGAGGTTGTTGAAAATATTCCTCTAAATATTAAAGAATTCTGAAATTTCCTTGAAAGTAAAAGCAGTGTTCCCAATGATGTGGGCCCGGCCGGTAATAGACTGAAGTTAGCAGTCCAATACAGGGCTCATGGGTAACCCCTTGCAATGCCCGGAAAAAAGTTATTGTGACCAATATAAGCCAAAATGTTATCAGCCGGAGGTCAGTAACAGAATTATTAACATGAGACTGATTTTCTGATGTAGACATTTAAATAATGAACAAATTTGAATTCCACTCTGACACATCACAAAGGCCTATATAATTGAAAGAGGGCCTAGTCATTTGTTTTATGATGTTGAAAAAAACTTCAAAAATTTTTGGAAGGGGGGGGCCCGGGCCCCCTGGGCCCCCCCCCCTAAATCCGCCCATGCTTATAGCCACTTGCGACTACTTGGACTTGCACATATGACTTGCTACCATCTCTGCCTTGAGCAGCCAGAGTGCCGCGTGTTTCCGTTGCACTCCGCTAACACAGCCCCCAGGGCAGAGTGGTACTACGAATTTTTCTCATTCCCAGGCCATCATATCTTAGAACCTCTCACGCTCCCAAATAATATTTTCTCACCAAATTTTGTCCATCAACTCTCTATAACAGGCACTTAGCACCTTCAGACAATACTCTTGCACTGGCAAACTTAAAAAAGATGTGATTTGAGGCCGAAAATCAGCCATATACTCTGGTCAATGGTAAAGCATGTTTATATATCTATACCACGTGGGCAATTCATTCCTTTCATACGTATTATATACGTCTTCAATATTACCCCACCCCCTGCCGTGACAGTAACTTTCCTGAGTCTGGGTGCATTTCATCTTCGTTTACGCCATCATGTCATTAAAAACATGCTTGTTGAGGGTAACCAATCCGTCCACAAATTCAGGGTTGGCATTTGTCCGAGAGACACCTTCCTGTACCTGTCAGTCAGTGAAGGGTCTCCCGGAAACGGGGGATATAACCTAACGGAAATAAATAATATCAACGGGTTATGTATTGTGAGTTCCCTGTCTCTGTCTTCACGACGGCAACTGGCTGTCGAAAGTCTGTATAGCATATTAACTTGTCAGAGGAGTTAACTTATGTAGGGGCACATTATTTAATTGGAATGGCATGCTGAATACAAGCTTGGACCGAAGTTAATTTGGCCAACAAAAAAGGTTGTGGCAACTTGCTGTTAGGTGTACGTGAAGGCAAAGGAAAACATCGATGAGAATTTTGTAGAGCACGGTCTTTACGACGAGCGAATCTCAGGTACGTTTTGTTGCACACAATTAAGACTTAAAAACTATTTCCTCTGAACAGAGTTATTAAGCTAATCACCCGAACATGACTTAAAAAACATGGAACATGTATGAGATGTACTTGCGAAGGAAATAATGAGATGTAGGCTATAATTAGGTTTTATGAGAATGGCGTACGACTGCATTGTACACCTTCTTTAATGCGCGTAAGCAGTAGCGCCATCTTCAGTTTGAAACTAGGCCACTAGTAAAAATATTGTGGGCTGTATTAGGGGTTGCATCCTCCAGTCACTCCCCCTCCCCCCTTTCCGACGGCTCACTCCATGAAAATTCTTTCATGACGCCGCAGAATACAATTACTGCATATTTAAGGTTAAAAAAGCAGCTATTCTGCATGAATTTAGCAATCCAGATACAAAAATATCGTCCCATGATTTAAACGAACCATTCATGAATTAGAATATTAGGATATAGCCTACTGACTCAAACTGAGGTGACTGAAGTTTCCTTTTAATTGCTTTGAAACGTGCATTACCTAATTCCTTAAAATATTTTGTAATTTAACACTTTGTTGGCTGCATGTTTCCCTCTTGATGTTTCCGAACATTAGTATTCCTACTTAGTGAATTTCGTTCTGTCGTTAGGAAAGTATTGTCACGTTTTCTTTATAAGAAGTACACAAATGCTCACTCCACAGGCGACCGTTTAGGAATCAATTTTAGTTGTGAACACACTGTTTGCTTCCACTTTGTAGACTCGTTCGGATGCTAAACACTCTTTACAAATTCCTAACCGCTCTGCGATAAAAACGTTTCATTGTTACACGTATACAGTTTGTAGTTGCTAAAGTATAAATATGTAGGCTATACAAAATAAGTCTACTATTTCTTAAAACGTTTTTCGCTGTGAGTAATGCGTGTTATATAATATTATGCTATATATTAAGAAGAGAGGGAATGCTTTTGAAACTGTGGAGAACGGACATCTCTCTTCGGAGTTGAAAGCCGTAGCCAGCTCTCTGTAGTCCCGGTGGTTAAGATTGGAAAATCCCCTTCCCAGGCAGAAATAAGTAGAACACATTGCGCCCACATATAGTGAATATTTTTTCTATGCATTTTCCCACATTTAGGCAAATACCCCACCTAATTGAATACGCCTATAACTACGCTCATTGAGTCACCTATGTAGTCAGGGTAACCTTGCCGCGAAGTAACATGTTTGCATTTGGTCTTTTAACTTGTATCTCGACGTCAGGGAACATTTTGTACTGATTTTCACTTCCAGTGAAGGTGGAGCTTCGAGTCAAAATAAACATATTACTTTTTAAAAGTCCCCTCGACTCTCTGGCGAAGAGGCAAGGCCCCAAGGGGCGAAACCAAACATTACTCCCGAAGGAGTTCAAGCTCCCTAAAGGAGCTACGTCCCCACGGGACAACAAACCAGACTGATGAAACTGCTTCGCGTCTAAATATACATATTACTTTTTCAAAAATATACATATTTATGACGAGTGCTATCACTATTGTTCATTTGAAGTGTTCACCAATAACACTGACATCGTACCTAGGTTTTAGTCGCAGTGAACAGTGACGTGAAGTTTCGCCGAGTAACAAACTAATCCGGAACATTTTCGGTGTTTATCCACGATGACCTAGGCATGAGGCTTTCAGAAAGGTATGGGGCAAATACTATCATCCTTTCATGTGCTTATCTTCTCTGCCTCGGTAAGGACTGGATTCAACGAAAAGGATTCGTTGTTGTGGTACAAGAGAAGCTTGTTTCCATCCACGTTTTCCATTGGCTTTAAATTCGCACTCTTGTGGATATTCATATACGATAAGCGTTCTTATTTATCCCTGACTTGTTCCCCACGTGGATGGGAGGTGACTTTCTTTACGTTTTGCTCCCTAACGTCGGGAAATAAGTGAAAAGACCAACAAATAAACACGTTCACTCGTCAGGGTTACCCTGACTACTTCTCGAGTAGCAATTCAGAACAGCGTAATCTGCGTTTCCGATGCATATAGGTCTTAGTCACGTGGCTATGGGGTGAACGTGTGTGTTTTGGGGTGCGGGTGTGGACCCACCGACTGACTGGCACGGAACACATACTTCAAGAGTGATGCCATTTTACTTTTCGAACAGAATTCAGTTTGAATTTGAAATTATGAATGGAATGTTGTGTCATTGAGTTTTGTGCTCGATCACCTTAAGAACTTGGCTAAATCCCTCATATTCCTATACTGTGCAGGTAATATTAATTCCCATGTCTTTTCAATTAATTGTACTCATCTTTTTCAGTGAAAGTTGACTTCACTTTTGCATCACTATGGTCTATACGCACGCAATTACTTGTGCTACACATGAACATGCGAAAGTTGATTGTACGAATTGTCTTGATAAAAACTTGGGTATTAATAATACCTTATGTAAGAAGAAGGCTTTATTAGACCTTTTACTTTCCAAGTTCTACTTTTCGCAGTGGCAAGATCCATCCGTCATTATTTGTACCAAATGAGTGCTGTCAGGAAAACGAGGGCGCTATGCTGTAAACGCTTTGCTGCAAGAGATTTGAAAGATCTAGCTCAGCTAGGAATCGCTGCCCGAACCTGCAGTCTGGCGATGCACCTTGCTCGATAACTTATAAAAGTTCACCGTATTAGTGCCTAAAGTTTCCTAAACATTTAATTTTCCCCATTACCCCTCTATCCTCCTACAATTTGCACTCAGTTTCAGCAAGGAGAGAGCTCCTAATCGCACTGGTGTTGTTAAACATGGCAGTGTGGACAAAATGGCCGACCGAGAGCCATCTGAGTGCCGCTGGCGCAATTTTTTTCCCACGAGGTTATGGGCAAATCATGCCAATGGACCAATTAGCTTCTTGGAAATAGGCCACACCCCTAATTCCAAATTGACAGCTTTTGAACCATTTTTTTGTAATTCTGACGCCAGATTATGAAAGAACAGGCCAAATAACCCCAGTCCACGTAACCCTAACCTTAGAAATAACCCCAGCCATGAATTAGAGACAAATTTGAAAAAAATTTGAAAATCAGATTTGCCCATAACCTCGTGGGAAAAAAAATTGGGCGTGCCGCTGGCTGGACGAAAACTTGAATGATGTCATAAAGCTTTTTAACCAATCAGCGTCGCCGCCGGTCATTTTTCTGGCGGACCGTCGGAGTGGCCGACAGCGGTCCGTCGTCGGGCCGACCAAATTTTCCTATCAGGGTATATTCATGTTCGAAAGTATCCGACTTAATGGTATTTGGAAAGGAAAGAAGAAGAGCTTTGTGGCAAGAAGCAAGTGTTGCAAATGTGGCGGGGGTAACTGCAACTTCAAATTCTACCTCTAACTCTGCCCTATGAGTCTAGAGAGAGAACTTTATTTTCAAACCCCCAAGTAATAGGTAACCTAAACCATGGGCGTCCGCAGAAAAAATTCAGGGGGGGCAAAATTTTTTAGGGGGCCCCAACTTTTTCCATGGGAAATATTTTACTCCCAGAAAAGAGTTTAGATGCTACTTTCTTCAGACACAGTGTTAAAAAAGGCCTAACCAGGAACTTGTCAAGGGGGGGGGGGGGCGAAGGACAGACTCTCAGCGCACTTCGCCACCACGGGTTGGCGCAGAGCGCAAGGAAATTTTTGCCCAAAATGCTTCCCAGATCGCTGGAAATGGCACTTCCAATTAAGGCCTATTTACCGCATAAAAAAGGGGAAACACTTGCAATATCGTAAATATAAACTTTAAAAAATACCAAAAATATGCTGGAGGGGGGCTGCTGGGGCCTGAGTGTTGATATTTTTATTCAATTCCTGTTTTGAGAGTAGAAATTCACACTGAGTGAGCTGTTAAGAAATGTTGATGCTATATTTTCTTCGTTTTTTTCTTTATTTTTTCACGTTTTTGATTTTCCAGGGGGCAAGTGCCACCCTTGCCCCCCCCCTCCGGACGCCAATGACCTGAACCGCTTTCTGACTCGCATGGTAACCATGACATTAGTGCGACTTCATATATTGCTTATTCAAGAGGTCGTAACCCTAATTCCAAAACTGACTGATCTCTAATCTTATCCTTAACTCAACCCCCAAGCCTAACCAGGTGGAACCTCGAATGAACCATAAAACAAAAGGGTGACATTCTCTCTAACCTCATGTACTCTGGCCTCCTTTGGGATTCAGGATGCAATAGAACGGCATAGACCATGCTAACCTGACTGTATGAAGGCCGATAAAATTTCCTAAATTTCTTCAAAATCTGCAGGAGACATATGTTGGGCAATTTGTTCAAGGGGAAGTGTCTCTACACCTGTTTTAATGCAATTTCAAAAAATAACTTCTGAATGGAGTATACTGGTAATTCAAGTGGGCCTAAGTTGGCTCTCAACTTATATTGCCCTGTCATATTTATTTAAAACACTTCCAAAGGTACAAATTAGAAAACAAACAATTAAATTGGCCTAATTAATTATGTAATGATAAAGACATGCCTGCAAGTAGGCTATTCAGTGCCTACCCTATCATACGGAGAATCAATTAGCGGTTCAACCTTCACATCTGTGCTACAGAGAGATAAAAATAAATTTTGTGACTTCTTGCCCCCTCTTCCTACACTTTATCCCCTAAACTGGGAAGATCAAAGCGACCACTAGTAGGTCAGCAGACCAATGGCCTAGCCAGAGGGGGGCCAGGGGGCCATGGCCCCCAATCGAATTCTGAAAAACCTATACGTTTTGCCCATACGCACCTGAAGAAAGTGCAAATCATTTCTCAACGTTAATTACTTGAGTCCCTTTGAAGTGAACCAAAACAAAAAAAAATCTAAATCAATTTGATTTTTTACTCATTTCCCTAAATTTTGGCAAGGGTATTGTCGTCAATTGTCTCAGTCACGAGAACTTTCCAAGCTAGCTGTTCTATAAAAGATGGCACCCTTTTGCTAATGTTTTATTCTAAGAAAGTACTGATTGGCAACGCTGCTGTGCACCATATGCCAAACTTTGGAGGCACGTCCTTCTACAAATCCATAGGACCCATTGTCCAGACGTGGAATCAGTCATCAACAGGTTTGCTATTACGTAAGCACAACGGATGTATTTCAAATTAAGTTCAATTTCAAATTTTACTTCCAACAGAGTAAGTGCAATGACACCTTACTCGATCCCTCATTTTTCAAATTCGTTCAAGATCCAAAAGCATCTGTCAGGTCTGAAAGTGCAACCAATAATCTTTTGTTTTCTTTACAAATGATCTCCTTGTGGCAAATACCACTTACCTCGCCATTCCCCGCACACGTGGTAAATAATTACTGTATGACTATGCCATTGCGTCTTTGTTTGCATTGCAAAATTTGTCTTAGCCTATTGCAGATATAGCCCCCGCTATTAATCCTGACTATGCCAGTGCTCAACCCACGGCTTCATCATTGTTCTGGAGCCGAAACTATTGACCACTTTCAGTTATAACGCGAATGACGTTTGGTAATTTGTTTGACAGTTTCTTATGACTGAGCACGTTGCACCAACACCCCCGGAAAAAGCTGGATAGGCTAGTGCCTACCCCTCGGAAAACGCCTGTCATGACTACGTCACGGTGACTACACCAATGTACTGACAACCTTTGATTTGCTTAGAAACTTTTTTCTTATGACAGTTCAGGGCCGGATCCAGGGTGCGTATGCCCATCATAGTAGCCTACGCGTGCGGAGGTCAATATTTTTTTTTGGGGGGGGGAGGGGGTTGGGGGAGGGGGAGGGGATAGTTTTTGCCCGAATTTAGAATTTTGGACTAAGTTGCCCGAATTTTGATACCGCTGTGTCCAGGGGCGGCGATCTGTTAAAATTATTGGGGGCCGGACACTTGTTTGGGTGAACACTTTGGGCCTCCGGCCAGGGGTACGTGACAGTGACGTAGCCAGGATTTCTCTCACGGGGAACATGCAGTATATTGTGTGATCGCCGTTCTGGGGGGAAGATTTTGGAAAAATTAGGTGTCCTTACATGCAATCTGGTACCACATGTGCTACCTTTTAAAGTACAATTTGTGTTACAAACTATGTATTTTTAGGAACTAAAAAAAATATCAGTATCAGTGATGGGGGCCATGGCCCAATGGCCCAATGGGGTGTCCCCCTCCCCTGTGAAAAATTTTGAAAAATTAGGATTCCTTACATGCAATCTGGTGCCACATATGCCACCTTTTGAAGTAAAATTAGTGTTAAAATTTAACGTATTTTTAGGAACTAAAACAAAAAAATCGGCATCAGTGAGGTCATGAATCAATGGAGTGTCCCCATTCCCTTTGAAAATTTTTGAAAAATTAGGTGTCCTTACATGCAATCTGGTGCCACATATGCTACCTTTTGAAGTAAAATTTGTGTTAAAAACTTTGCGTATTATTAAGAACTTAAATAAAAAAAAATTGGCATAAGTGATGGGGGACCATGGCCCAATGGGGCCTTTGAACATTTTTGAAAAATTAGGTGTCTTTACATGCAATCTGGTGCCACATACGCTACCTTTCAAAGTAAAATTTGTGTTAAAAATTTATGTATTTTTAGGAACTAAAATAAATCTGCATCAGTGAGGGGAGCCATGGCCAAAAGGCCTCCTACATACGCCACTGGTACAGGGGACCCACCATAGGTCCTGTTGGGGTCCAGGGGCGAAGTTCCTTGGAGCCAAGCGATTTGGTGCATTCTAGAGGACACAGATCACATATTTCTGATATTTCTCCACAGCTGCTAATGAATAGGCTAATATCACAATTATTCACATCGAAAATGTGTGTTACAACATTTATTTTTACTGTATACCTCTAAATATTGGGGAGGGGCATTTGATATTATGTCCCCCACTAAAAATATTGGGGGGACATGTCCCCTGTCCCTCGTGATAGCCGCCCATGGCTGTGTCGGTGGAAAAAGGGCATAATGTATTTTCTAGGGTGTCTCAGTTTGCTCGAATGGATCGATCAACTATTTTTGCCCGATTTGGGAGGGCATATTCCCCCCTGTTCCCCGACTTGTACGCTTATGCGTACGCCCCCTATCTTTGCAGAGCAATTTATTATTATTATTTTTATTTTTGTAATGGCCGGAACAAAAAATTGACTTAAAATGATGCTTTTTTCCCAGGTAGCAAACCGAAATGGCCCAATATAGGTGAATCCATATGGGGCCCATATGAGTTTGCACCCAAGATTTGTAAGGGACCCATATGGGCCAGCCCATATGCCCATATTACCCATAAGTCCTGGGGGCCATATATGGCAGTTGCCCACATGGGCCCTAGAACTATCCCATATGGGTCATATGGGCTGGCCCATATGGGACCCCCAAGCTTATAAATCTTGGGTGCAAACGGCATATGGGCCCCATATGTCAGTCCAATGGGACCCATACGGGTGCCATATTGGAATGTTACCTGGGAATGTTGCACCAGATTGCATCTGAGGGTTTAAATATTCAAAAATTTCGGGGGACACCCTCTCCCCTTAGACATACCCCTCCCCCAGGCCGGCGATCAGGCCCTGCAGTAATTAGGCCTGCCTACGCCAGCTATAGTGCAGCAGAGTACAGCTGAGTACAGCTATACCCTGAATGGACCTAAGTATATCATTATTCCCACTACTCTGCAGGATTAAATACCATTCATTTCCGTAGGCCGGGATAAGTTCGGCGAGCGGCCGGGGCAGCTAGGGCAAGGTCAAAATACGGTGCTGAAGACTCAACAGGGTCGAGTACGTAATACAGCGCTTCCCCAACGGGGTGGGGTCCGGCCTGCAGTACCAACGCACGCTTCTGTGGGAGTTGGGAGAAGTCCCATATAGCGCAGTGCTGCCCCGCTCCGATATTTCAAAACAAAATTGTGCAGGATTTTCAGAATGAGGAATTTAAGTAGCGGATCGTTCTGTAAATCATTGACTTTGGATGGGCACTCAGCTAGGCTACAAAAATCCCCAAACCACAAAAATCACTAGGCCTTCTTTGACATTTTTAAAATTAGCCTACTGGGTGTCACACTCCCAAGTATGCCGGACTACGGCCGATCCACGGGGATATCATTCATCTTGCGGTACCGTGCTCGAGTAAAATTTGTTTTGAAAATTTCGGGGGACTGTCTCTGCTCCTCCTCTTCCGGCCTTCTCCCCTCCCCTCTTCCCCTCCCTTCCCGGGCCCCGCTGCGCAGGGCCATGCTAATAATAACTCAGGGGCGTATACTTAAGGATGAAATTTTTAGTCTAGGGGCCTTGGCATCAAATGGGGGGTCACGGCATCGATCGCCGTCCTTAAGTCTTACACATTTTATTAGGACACGCACAATTTTTGGGGAGGCCTGCCCCATGTACCCCCGGTACCCCCGGGTACCCCCTCCCCCTGTAGCTACGCGCCTGTAGTAACTCAGTAAACCTCGACTATCGGGCGGTTTTGAGCACTTTTTTGACATTTGGCTTTAGCCACGGTGTTTCCCTATAATTATCTAATCGGGACGTCAGTCCGTATCATACTCATAGCGAGAGAACGTCATCTTCAGAACAATAACAAAGGAAAACAGTACTTGTTCGGCCGTTATAGTGTCGTCAATTAGTAAATGCTTCGGAGACTGCTTCAAGAGGTGACTTAATCTTAGACTAACCCAAATACTGATTAAATACTTCCTGAGAAAAGAATGACATCATTCTCTTCCCCTACTTAACGCTATTGTTAATCCTGCATGCTGAGCTAACCTCGTTACGCATGCGCAATAGGAAAATATCTGTCAAAGATACAAGCATTCACAATTAAATCGGGTGAACAGATATTAAATCAACACTTTTTGACAGCTAAAAATGAAAATTAAAGAAATTTAACAGACAATTATTTTCCCGATATGGATAAATAAAGGAGAGAATTTACAATGAAGTTACAAAATGTTTATATATTTTTGCATGCTCTTATAATATTAATTCCTCGGTAGTATAGTGGTGAGTATCTCCGCCTGTCACGCGGAAGACCGGGGTTCGATTCCCCGCCGGGGAGGAAGTCGTTTTTCTTGCTTTTTGTTCCTTTTTTTTGTGACAAGTTCTTCTAACCAGAAAAATAAATCAATAAATAATTAACAAAACAATTGTTCATTTGACACCCTAGGCTGCTTCTTTAACACTAGTTTGCAGCCATATACTAGCTCAAACACTTCAAAGACGTGTCATAGGATTAATTCAGCACAATTTCAAAGTGCTCTCTTTTTTACGCCATTGTTAATTTTTCCTGAACGGGAATAACGTTTTTTCCCCTTAAAAATAGAAAAAAGGGGCAGAAAATACAAATAAAAAGTAAAGAGGGCCAGGAGAAAACTGATGAATGTTTGGGCTTAGCCCAATTTGAATTTGCCCAACTTTCCAGTTCTCGCAACTGTGTGCCTCATGCATGAAACATACTTGTGAGAAAAAGGGGGAGATCGGATTATTCGAGAAATGCAATTGATCCTATGCATTTTCAAAGTGAGAAGGATAGCTGGAGCGAAAGCACGGTAGCATGTTAAGTGAGTAGGCTACGGTACGTGCCTAGATGTTCCGTCTGGTAAGGAACTATAACGAAAAATACCTGTGAGAGGAAAAATAAGAATGATAAATACAACCATGGGGAGTGGGTCCAACTTGTGTACAAAAAATGAGGGTGGGCAATTAGGGAGAATGCATATTGCTTTTAAAACGAGCACGTGCTTCTGCAGCAAGATGACTCTCAAGCTGTGAACATTTATGTAAAATGCAGAATGTAGCATGGTGAGGCCCCTAGTAGTACCAGCTGTTTCAGTGGATAGAGAGTTTGCGCATTGGGTCCCGGACAGTACTTTTAAGCAGGACCGTAGCCTGGGCGAAATCTCAACTGGGGGTAGTTCATAACGGCTTCCAGTGCCGGGCGTATCTAGGATATTTGGCACCCAGGCGAATCCTTTCCTTGTCACAGTCCCCCCCCCCCCATGAGGGAGGGGTCTAAGAAGAAGGATTTCAGGGCAGGACTTGACATTTATTTAGGTCGCTTAGGTGCAAATTGGTGCTGTCTTTGGGTAAGCTGTGAACTGATCTCATGTTTAGAAATTCTCATTATTTAGTGTTTTCTTCTTCTATTTTGGGGGAGGGAGGGGTTTGAGGGGAGGGAGGGGTGGGTTGTCTAAGAGCTTGCGTGTCATTCCTAGCCTTTGTCTATGTAAGATGGCTAAGATGCAAAATGGCATACTGACTTTTATCTTTGTAAAAAGCTTTAAACTGGTTACATGTTTAGAAATTCTCACGTTTTAATGTTTTTTTTTTTCATTTTGTGTGTGTGTGTCTGTATGTGTGCATGTGTGTAAGGGAAGGGATGTTGTCTAAGGCATTTCCACTGTGAGATTTTTTGCCTTTGTAGTGCTGATAGGATACAAAATGGTACTCTCTTTGACAAATGCTTTGAACTGACCTTTTAGTTTTAGAAATTCTCATTATTGAATGTTTTTTCCACTGTGTCATGGCATGGCAGAAGATTGTTACCCCGTGTAGACCTTTAGCCCTCTTAGTGGACTACTTAGAGGGCTACCACCGGTTGCTGCGTAGCATAGATCTATATCTTTTGTCAAAGTGCCTCCCTCCTTGATTGGCGGAAACTGCACTTTCTAGACCTCCAAGGTTGCATTTCATATTTGAGACTGTATTCATGCTTAAGAAGGTAAATTTCAAGAAGAAAAGTTACACTTGAAAAACTCATGCAGTTAAATCACTCTCTAGGAAAAAGCAGGACTGAAAGATACATAAAGAGCTTATTAATGCAGTGGCGGCGGAACCGTCGGGACTCATCCCCCAATGAAAAAAGTGGGGGGCTCAGCCCCTCCCCCCAATATTTGCCAAGTTCCGCTGGGTACATGCAGGTTAGAACACTCGGGAAGTGCTGTTTCCGGCCATCTGGAGGGTTTGTAAACCAAAAATTTTCTCGTCCGCTCCACGCCAACTGGTGGTGGCGCTCCACTTAGATAGTCTTGCTGGCACTCAGCCCTGCCCCAATCTTTCTTCCGTTCCGCCGCACCTGCATTAATGTAGCATCTAATTACTGTACAGATAATCATAGACTGTGTAATAGGCCTATTAACATGCTGTGTCACCGCGTGAGAAACAGTACTGAAGATCTTTAACGTATAGTCTTCAACTGTGTTGTCTGCAAGATGCACACAGGGAGGAGGTCCATTCGTGAGTGCTAGTTGCCCGCATAATAGCCCGTCTGCGGCGGTGGTCCGTAGATCTCTCACGGAGCATTTAAAGAAGGGGAACCTTCTTATGCGAATTCCCAGGCTACGAGGGCCCTAAATACATAATCACAACAATGGATTTTTTCAGAATTTTCAGTATTTTTTCAAGTATGCCATTTTCGTTTGGAAATTGGAAATCTCAGGGGGGGCAACTACCCCCCCTCCCGCATGCTACACCGCAGTAACGGACTGCTCTGGTGCAGACCTCTAAAATACTAGCACCAACGTTAACGCTTTACTACTTTCATCGTTTTTCAATTGTATTCACTTAGTGCTTAGCCTAATAAAACAAAGTCATTCGCTGACAGGTGTGGCCCCAAGATATTCCCGACGTGGGGTTACAAGCTCTTCGACGTGCGTGTAGAAACCTGAAGCACGAGAAAGTTGACAATTACTGCCGGACGGAAGGCGAACCGAAATAATCTGCACGTCCAAGAATTTGGGTTTTATTGAAAGCAGTTTGAAAATTTGGGGCTTTCGTTAAAGCAAATATGCCAATTTGAGGGTACCATTGCTAAAAATTTGGAAATTTTGGGTCGTTTTTGAAGAAAAGTCAAGAATTGGGGGTTTCCATCGAAGACTGCCTTTCTTGAGGAAACCGTCGGGCGACTGGTCATTGTCGGGGATTACATACTTACCACACCCATTAAGGTTCCCAGAAGAAACTAAAACTGGGGGAAGCCTTCGCCGACAGGGGCCATATCCCTCCGACCCCCTCAAGATGTGCCACCCTGGTTCACTGAAATTCAGATGTCTCATCAGGCATAGGAATCAGGTTCAATTTGTTTTATTGCTCAGGAACAAAAAGGAATACTCGGACGTAATACCCCTTACACTATCATTATGCCAAAGCCTGAGCATTAAGGCGTCTTCCATTTTCGTATCATTTTCACAAGAGTTAAAAGATATTTCTTCTTCGAACCCCTGTCCCCTCTCAGAGAGTACGCTTAAAAAATTAAAAAGAGTTAAGTTTTGGCCCAAACCATTTCTGTTTAGTACTTTTTTTGAAAAAAAGAGTAGACTATAGGAGTCTTTGAGCCCTCCTCCTAACGAATGTTTTGGAGACTTGTTAAAATGACGAAAATATTGTGGTGATCCCCTCCCTCACTGAAAATGAAAAGCAGTGCCCCTCTCCCCCGGGGGCAAATCGAACCAAGGTCTACCGCGTGACAGGCGTACATGTATTCATTCACCAATATATATATATATATATATATATATATATATCTATATATATATATATCTATATATATATACACACAAATATATATATATACACAAATATATATGTATATATATATATATATATATATATATATATATATATATATATATATATATATATATATATATATATACAAATATATGTATATACACACAAATATATATATATACACAAATATATATGTATATATATATATATATATATATATATATATATATATATATATATATATATATATATATATATACACCATACATAGACCATACTTCATTGTATCATTGTTTTAAAGAACAGAACAATTCTCATCTCAAAATAATGGAAGTGCCAGAGTGTGTAGGAAGCAATGTGGGCTTTCGTATATTCAAATAGTCAGGAGATCAAGTCTTGATAAAATGATCAAATTGAACGTCACTTTCTATCATATCGATACAAATTCGCAAACTGATTTGAAAACAACAATCACGGACTTCTTGTAGATTTTAATGTCATATTTTTATTCAAGCCAGTAATTATATTGATTAGTTGGAATCTTAATAAAAACGGCCTTGTCTATCGAGAGTTTCCGCCAGCTTGACAACACTTTTGTCGTCATATTCTTCGAGTAGGGCGTAATTGGCAGTATTGTTAGGAGGGAAGAGGGTGGTAATGTGGTGATGGTGGGGTTGGAGGTCTCAAATGATAATAGTAAGAAACAGTATATCTTTGCGAGGGCACCTCTCAATGAACCCCACCCCATGTCCGCACTGTATTAGAGAAAACTCCATCGATGATCTAGTCGAAGAGTTGGAGAAACCTTTTGTTCAGCTCATCGCTAAAAAAAAAACCATTACATAAGCCCAGTGTGGCTTAGGTCAAAGAGAGCCGTAACGTAGAACACGTATGATCGTGAACGACCCTATGTGCGCTTACGGTCCAACCCTTCGACGTATATGTAAACACTACCGTAGCATTCGAAGAAAAAAAATTTTTGTCCTCAATCGAGAGACCGGGAAATTGGTCCCGGCCTCTTCTTTTCTCTCTTTTTTTTTTCTTGCTTACCGGCAAAATTAAACGTTTTCACTTACAAAGAATATCATATGTGCAATTTTCATTAACATCGAAGTAAAACATGTCTCATGTGTGTTTTATTTTTCAATTTGAGCTAGATGGAGGTAATACTTGAATTTTAATATGTTTGAAGATTATCTTTTGTGGAAAATATAATACAGTAAAACCCCGTTTATCCGAACACATCGGGACCGAAGGTTGTTCGGATAACGAAAAAGTTCGGATAAACGGAGTTCCAAGTTTTTGCCTTAAGTACGGTACACTGGGTCCATATTAGACAGTGTGTCAACACATTTCCAAAATAATTCCGAAAAGGCGTAAAATTGCACACAAAATCCCCCAAAATATTTCGTTACTATTTTTTGTGACCAATGATATGACAAATAAATTTTAAGACGTCTAAAACAGAGAGATTTTATTCCAAAAATTTGAGCCTTCGCTCGTCTGAATGAATGACCAATGCTTTCTACACACTAAATGAATGTGTGTGCTGAAGAAAAGCTGTAACGATCTGGAGAGGTACCTAGAATATAAATTCTGCAAAAATTTCAAAAAATGTTAGAGACACATGTGTAGGAGACTCTCAAACAGCAGTTCGCAATGTTTTTGTCAGGTCTACTTTCATTATTCTGAGGTATGAAGCTCACTACGTTACTAACTTTTCAGATTTAGTGAAACTTAGACTTACGCTAGCCTAACGTATTTTTGTATGAGAAGATACTGAGCCTATACCGACTCATGGCTCCTAACAAGAATTTCAAAGCAAATACTGTACGTACGATATTTCTTCCAAATTTGACAAAGAGATAACAGATTGTTTTCTATGTCCACTTGTCGGCTGTTTTAGCCATCGTGACATCTTCCCATTACTTTTAAAGTCCCGAGAAAAATTAGTGCATTTCTGCAAAAATTTACGTTGAATTTTGCCTTGTAAAGCACTTGAAACTTGGTGTTTACTACTGTAATTGTGTTGACTATTAGTGTTGTTAAATCTGATGGCTAGTTCGGATAAACGGGGTTTCGGATAAACGGGGTTCGGATAAACGGGGTTTTACTGTAGTACGAAAAATAAGTTTCTCTTCGTTGAAACTAAGATAAAGTCTATATGCCTTTTCGCAATTTCAACTGCCCATGCGCACATCTAGAAAATCAAGAAATAAACAACGATACTGCCATACCTGTAACACATGCCAAGAAACTAAGTTTTTTAGGAAATATTGAAGTCATGCCTTTTTAAATCATACGGGGGTGTCCGAGGGGATCTAAACCGTGGTTGGTCTTGAACAGCATTTACACCGTCTTCTTGGTCTTAGAAATCTTTCACAAATTATGTTTATTTTGCCTTGTATATATGTTAATCCGTTTCTCTTTGAATTTCTCCAACAGATACAAGCAGGTGTGTGACATGAGGGTATGGATTCAAGGTACGTGAAACGGTATTGTTATCAAGGAAAACATCACCACCAACTTGCTCAATCAAATTTTAAAATTCCCCCTCCACAAGACGAAGAGGAAGATAACTTCGATGGCAATTTTTTTCGAGGGAAGCCTCCGATACCACTCCCTTCAATAAAATTTCATCATAAACCGAAAACGGTCTGCAGCCAAGAGAATAAAACATCTCAGTGTTCGTCTGTTATTCTTCAACTGGCAGAGCGTCAGCAAGGCAAGGTACCAGACACAACCAGTTCTAAAGAGGCGACTACGACGATACCGCCACAGGGGATACGGTTATCGCAACAAACGCCACCGTTGCCCACAATAAGAATTACGACAGCAGAAGTGGAAAAAAGAAAGGTGGCAGCATGCAGGAATATGAACAATCGTAAGGACTCATTCAATAGAGAGGTGCGTCCACGGAAGTATCCGTCTCCATCTACTTCTTCTGGGCCAGGAGTTTCAAATCGCCCTGTCCCCTCGAAAAGGCGACACATATCCCCATCGGTGCCGCCACCATTGCCTCCACGAGTACCTTTAAAAGCCCTCAGCATAAGTGAAAACGATTTATTACGGTGTCTAGAGGACCGTCCACCGTTGCCACCAAAACCGGCCTCCTTGTCGAATTTTCCCTCTGAAAACGAAGTGGAATTGTTTTCATTCTCTGACCCTGTATTTTTGGAATTTACTTCAAGACACAACAGTTTCAATTTCCCACCGCCGTTACCTCCTAAAGTCGTTGCTAGGCAACCACTTCCTGCCATTCGAAGATCAACCATTTCGTTGGATGACAAGAGCATCTTCGATAGGGACTTTGACTTTCTTTCGGATATGCCTAACAGGCGAGGAACGACTGGTGCTGAGTCTATACTCAGAGCGAGGTATGGGGAAGAAAAGAAGACTGGGTGTTGTACACAGTGTACCAGAGACTGTATAGTAGACACACCGGAATGTCTTATGGATATATTTTGTTGATATTGAAACGATGCCCTGCATATTATACCGTATGTTTTTTGCCTGTATCGTACATTATTTGTGGTGTGAGAACTGAAAGAGGCATTAGAGTTGGACCATCGTCAAGGGCCATGAGAAGAGCTGGGGGCAGAGTTTGGAGGTTGGAGGCTCGACTTTCAGGATCAGGAAGCTTTTTTGGTTCATCGAGGACTGTATCTGTATTCCAAAATGATTGGGTGTCGCCCCCCTCCCCATTCACCATTTCAGACGGTAAAATTCTGCACCAGTCGCATGAATGCAGGTAGGAGGAAAAGAGAAAAAATAGCTGATAGAGAGAGGGGGGACGGGGAGGAAACAAAGGAAAGTTCATGAAGGAACACATGGACGCTGGAGACGATTCATATATTACAGAAGTGCTGTTGGTAACAGACCGCCATCTGTCATGCTCTTTCGTGTTACTTCGTGACGCACCTTGGAGGGACTGATTGAAAAAAGACAGATTCATGTAAAAAGATAAAGTGATTGCCCATGCATGCAACTACCACAAGAGATCCATTTGGCCTATGAAACTAAAAAAAAATAAATAAAAATCCGAAATTTGGCGAAATTGAGGTAGACTTACATTTTTAAGGCACTTTTTCCTCACATAATAACATACTGCACTTTTGTTTTATAATTACGTGTTCATATACAATTATGGACTCGAAATATTCATAACAGTAAAACGACATTTAACAAAATGTGGTGAGATTTTTTGGTGCCTGAGATTAAAATTACGTAACTAAATGTAGAAGCACTAAGTACAGGTGACGCGAACTAGGAACTGTATATATCCCTGCACACTCAAAAAATGTGTAGAATTTACAGATCGATGTGTAACTAGTGCACATATCTCGAAATGTGTTGAAATTACACATGTTTGTGTAATAAATTTACACAGCATGTGTAATTATACACATGTTGTGTAAATTTATTACACAAACAAAAGTTATTTTAACACATTTCGAAATATGTGCTCTAGTTACACAACGATGTGTAAATTATACACATTTATTAGAGTATGCTATCGGAGAGTTTAACGTAAACAACGAGTACAGTGAGTGTACCTTGAGTCGGTCACTGTGTACAAAATGTAAGAGAGGGGTGCTATGACCAACAAATAAACATATGACAGTGAAGAAACTCCAGCACGACATGACAACAACTCAAACTCTGTCAAAAATAAGCATTTACTCCCATTTTTAGAAGAAATTTACCCAGCCTAGCCTACATCTAGTGTAACCTAAAAGATGGCTTGTGACCTTCTTTAAATGGCCTAAAAAATTATTTTAAAAATTCTCCAAATCGCTGTGAATGGTCTCCTTCCATCATCTTATGATTTTTTTGTAATTGTGATAACATTCATGGAATATATTTTGATATCACTCTTATGAGCTTTCATAATGTTTGGGTGACCGACTCAAGGTACCGTTCTTGAACCTAAGGCATCTGCAACTTGTGCCAGGAATTTCTCCGTCTCTTCATAGTTTGCCAACGAAATTCACTCTAACTTTCAAGGTTATGAATACATGTTCATAAAAATAATGAATAAGTTTAAATTACATATTACTACCTTATGTAGCAGTGCTGTAGTACTCGAGACCGGTCTCGGACTCGAGACCGGAGTCGAGAGGTTTGAAAGTACGTCGATGGAACCACTAAATGCTAGCATGATTTAGTACCGCGCACATTAGTTACTAAGGGGTCAACTTCTAAGTATTGACCAAAACCTAACTCGTGCCATTCCATATTTGCAAATAAATGTGTTCCTGGCTTTTGTATGGGAAGGAGACTTTTAAAACGAAAAGGAAGTGAATTATACAGTGCTGCGATAAATTTAAAACTATGTGATTTTCCATCAATTAGCTCTGATCTTCGTATCTGTCTTGGTGATGCGGAACTTGCGAGTTCTGCTTGATGGTTCAATTCAATCAACAGATAAATACGTCATGTTCTATGTGGAAATCATATGGCGTAACCTTTTTCTGTGCAGGAAAACGCCAAAAATATTTACTCGAAAAGTAGGCTTACTTAATAGTAGCCTCTGAGGGCCTATGAGTGAGATGGCACGCTTTACATTGAGATACAAAGCAGAAAATTCAATAGTGTGACCTTTCCTGATAGCCTAGTATTTAGAGCAGTGGTTCTCAAAGTGGTCCCTACCTCCCTGGGGGCTTTGGGAAGTCTCAGGTGGGAGCCACAAAGAACACGGGGAATAGGGGCGTTGGCACTAGGCTGATTTGGGGGTTCCTGGCAACTTACGACACATAACTGCTACTAGGGCACAATGAGGCATTCAGGTCTGTTCCCCTCCACTAGTTCTTCCCCTCGGCTTCTTTCTCCCTCTAACCCCACACTCTCCCTCTTAGTCTCGGTCCCCCAAATAAACTTTTGTCCCAAAATTATCCAAAAATGGCATTAGAAATTTAACAACTCCTTGATCCCCCTAGGTCCACTGATTTCTTCAGCGTTTGGATAATGTTGTAGTGAGCGTTGACATTGAGACAGTTCAAAATGGTGGAAGGGGGAGGTAGTCTAAAAAGTTCGAGAACCATTGATTTAGAAGACAACACCTTTGTAATTTGTATACTTCCTTAAAATATTCACTTTTATCCACTATAAGTGGTTATAGTATAGGCCTAACATACCGGTAACAGTGGGATATGATGACTTTTGAGATAACTAAAGGTTCATTTATAAGCAGACATAGATTTCAGAATGCTAAACAGCTAAATGACACACAATTTCAGAGATGGGCGCAAGTCCAGGGTTTGTCAAATCTCCCTCAGTCTGGGACAAGGAAAAATCACTCAGACAAGTGCAGTGCTTAATATCACATTTAAAGGGGGGGGGGGGGAGTTTGAAGGCTGTCCAAAAACTCAGTGACGTGATCGCATGGCTAATATGCTTTGTTCGGGGTGTAAAGATGATAAATGTACAGCTCTTAAGCCGTATATTTGGGTATGATCTAGGGGGTAATGTAAACCCGGTAATTTTGAGAATATGAGTAATGTAAAGTTATCAAGAAACCTTAAACAAAACTTTTTAATGTGTTTAGATAAAGATTGTGACCTTTCAAAGTAGCAGCTGGTTATAGCATGGTGCGCCATTGCTAGACGCTTTTCGACCACAAAGATAATTTTGGGGTCTCCTCAGTAGCAATGATAAAATTGGCAACAATTGCTGAAATGTCACAAATTATGTCGGGGTTATTCGGATAATAAATCACTCATAATTTTAACTAAGAATAGCTGGAATTGCGCGATAAATATTTAAATGCTTCGCTTAGTTTCGAATAGGTTCTCATCTGGTGTCAAGAAAATTTGTTTTTGCGAAACGATTCCCTTTAACAGGCCTTGAGTTTAAGAGAATTTTATGGCTGTTCATTGGACAACCTGTCTACCTTTTTTGGTAGTCTAAAAGAAGACTTAGTTGTCCACAAAGAAATTTGCAGCAACCCTATAAAGGCAGTCTGTTAACTTGTTGCATGAACTTTGGTTGTCCAATCAACCCATCATTTTTAGTTGTCTGTCACAAATTAAATTTGGTCATCGTGGGCGACCGGACGACTGTATCGAGCTCTGTTTAAAGATATTGATATCAAGGTAGTTACTTTGATGATTCGCATGTGAATTTCAAGGTGAGTTGTACAGGGTGTAAATATGATCCAAAAAAGTTTTCAGTTCAGAGAGATTTGACCATGGAGATGGTTTCCATGGAGATGTCCGATGTGAGTTTTTGGTACTGTGGGCCCGATGTATTGCCTGAGTGCTTCGGCAATCCTTTTTGTAGTCTCTTTTATCAATAATTGCAAGGCCTCTGCCTTAATCAGACTTTTATTAACAATTGCAACGCCTCTACGTTACTTTTCTTATGACAGTCATTACTCTCATTGCGTAATGATGGCAGAGAGCTCGGGACTGGATATAGATTCGGTGGGACGAATCGGAATTTCAGCGGGGAGGCCTTGGTGTTATAGTTCTACGAATCTTCTGACACGTACAGACTGTATGTACACTCTAAAAATGTCCTAGTCAAATTTGAATAGAATCTAATCAGTAGGGGCACGAACCGGAATCTTGTAAAATCTTTGACTAGATTCGGCTCATAAATGAAACGAATAGTTTCATTTTTGAACCATTTCTGGTCAATTTTGAAACAAATCTTGTCAAATATTTGACAAGATTCCGGTTCGTGCCCCAATTGACTAGATGTTTTTTAGAGTGTAGACTAATACGTACAGTGCCACGATACATTAGTCAGTGTAATTCGAATGCAAAATTGGTACATCTCAACCAGTTAAAAACTTTAATGACAATTTGAAAAACAAAATAATTTATCATAAAGCCCTTTGAACTGATTCTTCAGTGATTCACTCTAAAAATATCTAGTCAATTGGGGCACGAATCGGAATCTTGTCAAATATTTGACAAGATTTGTTTCAAAATTGACTAGAAATGGTTAAAAAATGAAACTGTTCGTTTCATTTATGATCCGAATCTAGTCAAAGATTTGACAAGATTGCGGTTCGTGCCCCTGTTGATTAGATTCTATTCAAATTTGGCGAGGACAATTTTAGAGTGTATATTTGTAGGTAGTCCTCTTGGGCAGTGCATAGACCCTTTTCCAAATAGCAATTACAAAGGATTGTGGGATAGAGTTTTGGTACATGATGTTTTTGGCCACAGTAAAATGACATTGACAAGAACCACGCACACCAAAAGTCTGTCCCACAACCCTTTGTAATCGCTATTTGGAAAAGGGTCTATGGGGTAACTTTCGGTTTCCAGGTAGATGATAGACGGAACTTATGGTATGGTTTGGAGGATTTATCATACATTAAATATTTACTTCTCGATCATGGTACTGCCGGGTCAGCTGGTTAATAGCTTAAAGTAGAGAATATCTTTTAGGCCTCGGGGACGTGGATATAAATCCCAAGCCATTCCCCATAAGAAGATCTCTGGGTCCGACAGGGTTAGGGTCGAAAGGTTCTTGATAAATTTGAGACAGGTATAAAGTTTATTTTGTAATAGGGTCTGATTACAGGTGGATCGCGTATGCCGTGTTTTATTTTTAAAAATGGGATAGGATGTTTGGGTCGGGTCTGGTAAAACGTCGTGTAGCCATCATACTAAGATAAAAAGGTAAATGACACAGCAGCAATTAGCAGAGAAGAGTGACTCTCTGATCTTATGGGTGATATGAGATAGGCTAGTAGGACTTATTGTGGTGTGGAGCTCGGCTACGGTAAGCCTAGAGAGTTTCCTTGAAGCTTTGGATGGGATTTAAGCAAATCACTGAAGAATCAGTTCAAAGGGCTTTATGATAAATTATTTTGTTTTTCAAATTGTCATTAAAGTTTTAACTGGTTGAGATGTACCAATTTTGCATTCGAATTACACTGACTAATGTATCGTGGCACTGTACGTACTAGTCTACATACAGTCTGTAGGTGTCAGAAGATTCGTAGAACTAGTACATGCAATAACATGTGACCACAATAATGCTAACAATTAACTCTCAAATTTCTCTTCGTAGGCCAGCTCTTTTGCTTGTGGTATTCGGTGTTATGTTCACAAGGTTAAAGTTAACCTTTCTGGGTAATTTTCATTCCGACCCTCAGATGTGCCTCACAAAATTTGACTGAAAACAAAAGCACATATTTGGGTAAAAGGCCCGCTGTCTAAGGTCTATGTTACCGTATATGAAATTGAATTATTTACTACTGACAATTCCACTGGCACCAAAAATTGACTTCTTTAAGATTAATGACTATAAAGAGAAGCCGGCTAAATTCCCCTGAGCTTCGCCTGGATACGTGCCTGCTATATACGTGCCTGGTATATAAAAGACGGCAGTGTTTACCTGAATGCTCCCCCAACCCATCCCTCGATCAGGGCCGGATTTAAGCATGGGCCAGCGTGGCACTTGCCGAGGGGCCCACAAAACTACATTATTGTATTTTGGGATAGTTTGCGGAGATTACCTGTGCTAATTTTCGTTTTGAAGGCTTACATGTACGTATATAAGAAGGAAATCTATGGAGTTCGTTTCAAGAGTGGGGGGGGGGGGCGGAGAGCGGGTGAAAGTGACCACAACATTTGCCCTCCTTCCGTGACTTGCGCCACTGTAGTCTTGATGAGAATTAAGGTCAAAGGGGCCCCCACATTAGTTTGAGCCCAGGGCAGTTCTCAAAATTTGTTCTTTGCTCATGCAATTTCCCCACAGAAATCCCAAAGTTTACTTGGTTATTACCAAAATCTCAATAGGGGTACCTTTTTTCTGAAAGTAACCCATGGGTTTGATTTCTTCAAACTTTGACCGAGTTGCCCCAAGTAGTATTTCAGGTACCAAGATCAAGCTATGCAAGAGGAGCACATGGTGAATGCTGAATATTTAAATGATATTCTGATATGATGTTGCCATACATGGTTTGTCATTATATCAAGTTAATCAGCCTCCTGAAAATTGCCCTAGGTCTGAAATAAAAGCTTGAGTACTAGGAACCAAGAAAGACTGGACGCCAATATGTTATTTCGACCCCGTCTGGAACACGTTTTAGGATACAAATAACGTTAAACCATGCTCAGACCTGAAGGTAAATTCTCCAAACATTTGATCACTGAATGCTTAGTGTACAGATTCACAAGCGCAATCTGTTACAAGACGACCCGTCAGGAACACCGGATTGAATCCATCGACGAGCGAGTGGAAAGTTCCAGAGACGTTCAACTTCAACGCAGCCTTTCTAGAACTGTCTAGAAGTGAGAACTGTTTACGTTATGTCCCAATTATAGCAGCGACCTGGCAACACTTCGAAGAAGCTGCAATTGTCGTTATTCAACTACTGTGTGTTCTAGAAGTTTCTATTAAGGAACGTTCTCGTAATTACTGGACTGTGTACACTAGAAGTTTCTGTTAAATTCTGGAGAGTTCTCGAATAAAAGCCTAGCATATAAAAGGCAGTTCAACAACTGTTCACATAGAGAGATACCCTAATACTTCATCGAGAGACACCATCGAGTCCAGACGTTATTCTGCTGTCCGTTTGTTGACCGAATCATATGAGGCCAGCCACTGACACTTCACACTTGTGACAAATTGCCTTACGCCGTTTCTACACTGTGTATTGAGGTTGTTATCATCCATCGCCTACCTAGCCTTGTCATTATTCGCTCGTGGAACCAGTTCCTACGCTACAGCACGCTGCAGGTCTACCACTGTGCCATCGTCAACGTGCATGCACTACCAGCCCTTGGACCAGACCAGGCAAATATTAAGTAAAGGATTGTGAGTAAGTCTAATTAATTATTGTAAATTTAAGTAAGATAAGGAGATTGTAAATAATCATTAAGTTGTTGAATTTTAATCTCGTTCTTCTGTGATCTTTCGCTGTTATTGGTTTGACTCGCGACCACAAGCCGTAACAAATCCCATGGACGATGTGTTTAATATTTCGTGCTGGATCCGTGCAATCTCCAATCTGAATCTTGGAGGCCTGAGATTGAGTCAATATTCCCGAGTGTTCACCGGTTCATACTGCACACTGACTTATGCACTGTGCGCAACATGTAGCAATGATATTGTACGTACGGTAGTGTACGTAATGATATTTTCAGCAAATATTTTTTTTTGCGCAGTTCCGACCTGAGGTTTACCGTCGTGGGAAAAAATAGTCAGTCTCGTACCCGGTCTCGGCCCGAGTCCCCGAGTCATGTCGGTCGAGTCCGAGTCCGAGTCCTGAGCGCCGAATCCGAGTCACGAGTCAAGGCAATCGAGACTCGAGACCGGTCTCGAGATGTAGACCGGTCTCGAGTCGTCCAGCCCTGGTTATACTACTAGGCCAAAGTGACCATTTTGACCACTACCACAAGGACGCTTCGATGGGATGTAGACATCCAAGTAACAAGCCCGCCAAGTTATGTCAACCTGTTGAAATGAAGCAAAATTGACCGTTTTGCTGATTTGTGATTTTCCAAGATCCCCCAATAATCTGTAATACCCCCCCCCCTCGGATTCTGAGACCTAGCGCAAACACAACATCATAATTGATCGTGATGTAGATGGTTGGTTCATTTGGGTTTCGAGTTTTGGTTTCAGTGCGCTGTATCCTTCCCATGATTGACTCAGAGTGCTCTGATTCACGTATTTCAGTTTTGTGATCGCGTGCAGTATCATATAACGGGTGCCCCAAACTTTTTGCTTGCTTTGGAAATGGAATATGACGACAAAGTAAAAAAATAGCCATAGAACAGTCCATTCAGTGAGATCCTGCTAGTCAATATTTATGGTGACTTGACTTGTGCTCAAGTCGAAATGACTTGACTTCACATGCTACTGCTTGACTTGTGACTTGACTTGACTTGGAGATGAGGCAAATGACTTGTGATTTACTTGGACTTGTCAACATGACTTGTGACTTGACTTGGACTTGCAAAAATTGACTTATATCACCATCTCTGTCAACCCGGGGAGCCCCGACGGCCCCCACCTCCTTCCCTTGATAAGCACTTGAATGCAAAAAGTTTCTTCAGGTTAAAGATACCAATCACAAAAGAGCCGACAAGCTGGCCGACAATGGATATTTAAATTACCATATCATTACGGTAAGAATTTTGGAAAGAAGTCTTAGCATTTCAGGATAAGCATGTCGCAGAAACCCATAGGGCATGAACGCAACGGAATGAGAGAGGAAGCTTTAGCAAGATGTCAGACGATACCTGAAGATGTCCAGGGTCTGAGAGTTAACTTCCCCATCGGTTAGCTTATTTCAATCAAGTATGGTCGATGTGAAGGAAGAAGACCTATACTGAGGGGTTCTGCAATTAATGTATTTGAGATATTGTTATTACTGGTCTGATTTTCAATAACGGTAAAATAGGTGGAATCTTTATAATGCTTAGGCTTGACCCTTCTTCTTGCTGGAAGCTCTGTAAGGTAGTGGTCATTTTAGACAGCTGGAAGCTGGCAAAATTTTGTACATATAAACAAAGCCTGTCGACTTTTCTACGGTTCTTTAGTAGGGGAAGTTCTAATTGCTTAAGGAGGTTAGTCATAAAGCCTTCCTCTCTAGATGTGTAGTTACCACTAATGAATCTGGCAGCTCTGCGTTGGACTTTTTCCAGGCGGTCTATATCCCCTTGTTGGTAAGGGTCCCAAATGGAAGCAGCATACTCTATGTTGCTTCTAACTAGGGATCTGGCAATGTTTAAGATTTCTTTTTAAAAGACCTAGCATAGCACCAGCTTTAGCGGTAATTTTATTTACATGCATTGACCATTTAAAGTCATCCGAAATAGTGATGCCCAAATAGGGGCTGTTCTTAACTTGTTGAAGTATGTCATCTTTGATAGTATAGGAAAAAGACGATTTAGATCGAATCCTCAATAGGTAGCATTTCTTTGCGTTAAAGCTCATACCCCATGTATTTGCCCACGAAGTTAGGTTTGGCAGATCTTTCTGCAGGGCAATGTGATCACTTTGGTTTTTTATGGGCCTATAAAGGAGGCAATCATCAGCAAATAGTCTCACTTGGGAGGGACACAGTCTGGTAAGTCATTTATGTAGCACAAGAATAGAAGTGGTCCTAGTACTGTCCCTTGACGGACTCCTGACTCAACAGAAGCATACTCCGAGGTTTCACCATCGACGACAACCGCATTTTGCGTTTGGTAAAGAATGATGTTATCCATTTCAACACATTTCTATCAATACCATAAGTTTGGAGTTTGTATAACAGTTTATTATGTGGTACAGTATCGAAGGCTTTGGAGAAATCCAGTATGATGATATCAGATTGTACATTTTTGTCATAGCAGTTTAAATAGATCATCCATAGTGACCATCAATTGGGTCTCGCAAGAGAAGCCTTTCCAAAAGCCATGATTTAAGTGGGTAAGAATTCCGATCTAAGTGATCCACTTAGATGTTTGCAAATGATATGCTCCATCAGTTTAGAAGTAACTGATGTGAGAGAAACTGGACGATAATTTTCAGCCAAGTGGACATTACCTTTTTTGAAGATGGGAACTACATTTGCATTTCTCCAATCCTCTGGCAGTTGTCCTGAGGTTACAGATTTGGTAAAAAGTAATGCAAGAGCTGGTGCCAGTTGCTGAGCACACAGCTTTAGGTACATATTTTGGCGTTTTGTTAATCATATCTTACTGTAAATTTCCAAATCAGGTCACTACACGCTATTGCATGTAGCCTACATTATCAAGTCTTGCACCCCCCCCCCTTATTTCCACATAGCATTTTTTCTGTTGCAATTGCTAATAGTTTTATGAATTTTTCCCATTCTTAGATGAAACCGATTCCATATTTCATGTAATTAGCACTTGATACGAAAGGTATCAATAAAGACCTGTCTTTATTGATACCGAATTTGCCTACCTTCCCAAAGCAACTCTTGTTTCTTAAGGAAAGCCACTCTGGGATGAATATTCATAAATTACTGACTGTAAAATGTTCTTCTTGTATTGCAACTATGGGTTAAGGTTCTTAGGGGTAGGCCTAAGCGTCTGCGAACAATAGCTGACCATTGTCCACGTTTCATGGTGGGATGATTTGTAAAAGAAGACAGCGGTTCCTTTAAACTTGACCAAGTCTCCCTCCGCGTTTTCCCTGTGGTCTTGAGGGATTACATAAAATTGCACTTTGGCTGGAGGGTGAACCCTCTACATGTAGTCCTTAAAGGGGCACATTGAGTTGATATTGATAATTTTGTGAGGATTTAGAAGGGCACTACCACATGACAACGCTCATAATTAGCACAATTAGTCAAGTTTCACACCCAACACTTGTATGCAAAAAAGAAAAATTTGGAATTTTTGGACCTATGCTTGCAATGGTCATCATGTGCAAGTAATACTAATGTGAAAAAGTGTCTGGTCACGAATTTTTGAAAACCGAACTGAGTCGTTAATTAATCACTCATGAAAAGTTTATTTGTTCGCAGGGTACAGGAATGGTCTTAGTTTGACCACTTGTCATTAGTACGTGTAGAAAACTTGGCAGGTTTGGAAAAATTTAGTGAATGTTACGAACCAACTCAAAGTGCCTCTTTAAAAATATTGTTTGGGTTGATTTTTGACCGTGTTATGAGAGGGCAGTGAATCCTTTGTTAGATACATTTGATTGTCATTGAGTTGGAGATGATGCTGTCAAAAAATGGTTGAAATTGATACCACGTGAGCCGATTGTGAGGTTTTGGAAAGATAGCACAGCGGACCTATCTCATATATTGGTGAGTGACAAGGGGGCGGATCGCAAGTTTTTTATTCATGCGCCTGTACTGCTCAAAAAGTCAATGGTCATGCTACGGAAATTTTTATGTACCAGTAACAACCAACTCGTGGGCTTTGCATTGATGGGTCACATGCTGGCGTTGAAAACTTTGACAAGTAATGAGAGACAGCGTAACAAGGCCAACGGTCATGGACGGTCATGGAACACAAATCTGAAATCATTGTGACAGGCCTACTCGTGAGCTTTCATATGAGGCGTAGCATGTTCCCGTTGAAAACTGCTACACGGGTCCAGAGGCCATGACACGGACCAAAGTTAGTGTGTAAGTCAAAAAAAGAATAATCAGTATAGTGGGCTAGCATAGTAATAGTCGGATAACGTTAATTCAAGAAATTTCCTCCGCGCCAAAATATTGCCTGACAAGTTTAGTCCCTAACATTTTTGGAGGGTGCAGTGTAAACTCCATGCTGTTGAAGGGATGAGCACAACCTGTGAAGTGGATGTTGTAGCAAATGGGTTCAAGTACTCATTTTACAAAATGTTGGAAACTGAGGGATATTTTATATCAACGTTTTGCCGTTCCTTCCGCTATGGACAAAGGCTGCTGATAAGTGAAGTGTCTACTGGTAAGCCCCTATCTTATTACAGACTGACGTTCTCGATGCTCAAAATTTCAATGATCATGATGTTACTGACATTTGAAGACACTATAAACATCCGACTCGGAAGCTTTGGTATGACGGCGGGTTAGCTTGTGCCCATTGAAACTTTTGCAAGGGTACAGAGGCTACGAAACGGATCAAATTTTAAGTGCTGGGGTTAACAACAATGGAATGTTTTCGGGTTCGTTAAATACAGCCTTGTACACCCGCTTATGCAGGATCACATTTAATTGAACGGGGTGACTTCAAGTTTGACAAATATCGAGTATAGCGGCCTATGGGAGAGTGTAGTAAAGTGTCTTTGTCCCGCAGGGTTGTTGACTTGGACTCGAGTCTGACTCGACTCACTTTTTTCGTGACTTGTAACTTGACTTGCGATTTCGTACTGTATTGACTTGTGACTTGACTTGACCTTGCATTGATTTACTTGCGACTTTACTTGGACTTGCAGCAAATGACTTGTCGCCAACGCAAGTCAGAAGCTTTATTTAGATGGCCAACTTTGATAAAGTGTACCTAAAGTCTAGAATTTTGAAAATATATAGTTTAGAGGTTGCAAAATGAATCTTATCGGTCTTACTCCCATTGTCATAGCTTGCTCCGTTGCTGAGATATTAAATGTTAAAATTTATTCACTTAAATCAAAATAGTCCATTGCGCAATAATTTGTGTCCTCCTTGTGGTACAACTCACATTAAATGCTTTGTTTTCCTTTAAAAATTGAAAGTGTTTATACGACCTTGAACACTTCCTGTTTTGTTGCATGACATGCTGTACAGAGAGGGCTTGTATAGTCAAGTCACCGCAAAGTCGTAAGGATGTGATCACATTTTGGCACGAGTTGTAGTAACTTTCAAAAAAACAGAGAAATGCAAAGGTTGTAATTTGAGTAGTACAACAATGACATCACAAATTATTGCGCAATCTACCTTTTTAAAGTGTACCTAAAGTCTGAAAATTCAAAAATATATATTACAGAGCATGAAAACTGAATTCCAATGGTCCAATTCCCATCTTCACAGGACTTTCTTTAGCTGAGATATAAAATGTTGAAGTTTATTCACTCGATTTCAAAAGGTAGATTGCGCAATAATTTGTGATGTCATTGTTGTACTACTCAAATTACAATCTTTGTATTTCTTTGTTTTTCTGAAAGCCACCTCACCTTGTGCCAAAATGTGATCGCGTTCTTACTGCTTTGGGGTGACTTGACTATATAAGCCCTCTCTGTACAGCATGTCATGCAAGAAAACAGGAAGTGGTCAAGGTCATATAAACATTTTTAATTTTAAAAGAAAACAAAGCATTTAATGTGAGTTGTACAACAAGAATGTCAAAAATTATTGCGCAATGAACTGTTTGGATTTAAGTGAATAAATTTTAACATTTAATATCTCAGCAATGGAATAAGCTATGACAATGGGAGTTGGACCAATAAGATTAATTTTGTAACCTCTAAAATATATATTTTTGAATTTTTAGACTTTAGGTCCACTTTAAATTGAGTGAATAAACTTCAACATTTTGTATCTCAGCTTAGGAATGTCCTGTGAAGATGGGAGTTGGACCACTGGAATTCAGTTTTCATGCTCTGTAATATATATTTTTGAATTTTCAGACTTTAGGTACACTTTACTAACTCGCTCCCGATCCCCTTATCTGTGACTGAATCTGTGTTTCTTGACTCATGTTTGCGACTTCCTGTGTGGTGACTTGTGATGTCAACAAGTTTCAAAGAGTGTTGTTGTTATGTGGATTCTTCTATGTATTCAGGATGCCAAATAAGGACATGGTGCTGACTAGCTCAACAACCATCCGGTGATTATGATCTGTGCTATGCTGAAACATAACCAGAGAATTCAATTATTCTGGAACTCTTGCATGTATGGTACTATACATGCCTGCTGGTGATTCATGAGTAAGGTCTCACTGTTACGGTGTCGTGTTACTACCAGGGCTGGAGTCGATTCCACCAGTCCGAGTCCGATTCCCTGGTATCCGAGTCCGAGTCCTGATGTCCGTGTCCGAGTCCTAAGGCCCGAGTCCGATTCCCCGAGTTCCTTTGTAAATTGAACGTGTTTTGAGTGCAAGAGGATGAGAACTATAATGAAGGAGATCGGTCTCAAGTCATTCAGCCCAGGTTAAAACTACTACACCAAAGTGACCATGGCGACTTGACCGTTATGGTGATTTGTGATTTTCCAAGATCCCCCAATAATCTGTAGCCCCCTAGATTCTAAGACCTTGCGTAAACACTGCTAGTAGAATATCATAATTGATCGTGATGTAGATGGTTCGTTAATTTGGGTTTCGAGTTTAGGTTTCACCAGGGAGTTGCTGTTTGACCCAAATAGCAACCCCCTGGTTTCACTGCGCTGTGTCCTTCCCATGATTGACTCAGCGTGCTCTGATTCACATAGTTCAGTTTTGTGATCGCGTGCAGTATCATATAACGGGTGCCCCAAACTTTTTGCTTGCTTTGGAAATGGAATATGACGACAAAGTAAAAAATATCCCTAGAACAGTCCATTCAGTGAGATCCTGTAAGTCTATATTTATGGTGACTTGACTTGTACTCAAGTCCAAATGACTTGACTTCACTTGCTACCACTTGACTTGTGACTTGACTTGGAGATGAGGCAAATGACTTGTGATTTACTTGTACTTGCCAACATTGACTTGTGACTTGACTTGGACTTGCAAAAATTGGCTTGTCACCATCTCTCCTTTTTGCGCCATCGTGCCCCTACACATCTCTCTTTTCCCATCCAAATATCATAGCAATATACATTCACAAAACTGAATCCATAAAAAGTTCCATCCTCTTTCGCTTACGATCGGGAAGATTGTTAATTCAGACTCAACATCATGATAATCATTTTGTATGAAACGTAAAGTGTCTCAATGTCCAGGGGTGGTGGAATGGGGCATCCCCTCGCGACCAGTCGCCCGGCGTCTTGGTTTTGTTCTTAAAGACAGACACTCATCACCCCAAATACATTTTGGTTGGGAGAAAGCAAAATTCTCGATTGGTCATAGGTGAATGCTCTTTGATAAACATCAAAGCTCACAACACACAGCATGTGCAGAGAATGTTCTGGTTACA
This sequence comes from Holothuria leucospilota, assembly GCA_029531755.1. Taxonomy (NCBI): domain Eukaryota; kingdom Metazoa; phylum Echinodermata; class Holothuroidea; order Aspidochirotida; family Holothuriidae; genus Holothuria; species Holothuria leucospilota. The sequence continues at coordinate 19,526,201 of CM055980.1, forward strand.
TATTATGGCCTTGTACGCCCAACAGGATATGCCCTTAAGCAATCAACTAGGTTTGTGTCTGCACAAGGAGGGGCTCAACACAGTTTTGGAAGGAGTAACTTAGTCGGAAGAATTGGAACTGTCTAGGACGAAGAGGGCAGATTCTTCCATAGAAACCCAAATTTTCTAACTTTCCTTAATAAGAACCAAATATTTTCAATTTTTCTTCAACACGAACCCCAAATTTTTCGCCAGTCGCCCAAAATTTCTCGTTCGGTATCCAATCTGTAACCCATTGCTTCTGACGGGGCTTGGGGTTGCTGGACCTCTTAGGGGAGCTAGGTTCCTTCGTCGGGCGTATCTTTCCACCACCCCTTGCTGAGTCTGTATGCAGGTTTTACCGTGGTAAATAATTTTCCTTCAAAATTTCGGCCCGCTTCGCGCGCAATTCTCACAAGCGAAGTAATATAACCCATGAACATTATTAGTACAAAAATTCAAGTGAACTCTCTTCCAGCCAAAGCTAGGTGAAGTCTCAAAGTTAGATCCCGGACATCAAGGGGCTTTCATGTAGTAATCTAGGACCTTGAGTAACATTTGCTCCGCGACGACTATACGGTTTGAAGCTAAATTTACTCGTACCAAAAATTATTCCAAAATTTACTTTTTCTCATGTTATTTTTATAATGTAAAATTTCGTTCAAAGTAGAAATACGATAATGACCATCGGAAGTGTGAACTGTGAAGACATTGGTGTGCTCTCACTGTGATTCAAAGTCCTGCTCAAAGCTCCATGCTAGTGTTCTCATATTGTTAATTCGTCACATATTCGGGGAATTTCCCTTTGGGTCCTAACAAAATCATACTGGATCACACCAAGCCTGCTTGATGGCACCCCCTGGTCCCGCCTCGCCTTTCTCGAAGTACTTAACCGGCTTCACCTGCGCTTGCTGAGCTGAAGATATATCGTGATTATAGTGTTGTTCCCTTCACTTGTGGAGAATTTCTACATCTCTGTATTGCAAGCGGAGGGAAAAATTTCCATCAGAAGAGAGCGCTTCGCGCGCGTATGTGCACACGTAAAACCGATACCTTTATGCTATGTGTGGTAAGCTTGAGATATAATCCCCTGTAGTTCCGTCAAACTGTAATCCTGTGTTGGTACTACTGACAACAAACAAAATCTTCTTCGGTGCCCCTCTATGAGGTGTCGGTGCCCCCCTATATCTGATTTCCTGGCTACGGGCCTGTTATTAGAATAGGGCGTCAGTCATCATAAGGGGGGGGGGAGGAAAGGCCTATAGGAAGACACCCCTCTTCAAAACCAAAGGGATTGGTTTGTGCTAAGTCATGTATGTCCCCCGCCTCCCCCCCCTCCACATTTGAATACGGATTGACGCCCCTGGCGGACGTATATTACTTATATCGGTTGCATTCGTAATCCCAGTTAGAGTATGTACGTTAAAAGAAGTACATATACGACATCTGCTATGGACGTAACTGGTATTCGCAACTGCACCTTTGATTTGACCAATCTGAAGCTAGCACAGGATTCAGCACAGGATTCGCCTAGGATTCAGCACAGGATTCGCCTAGGATTCAGACATCAGCACAGTATTCAGCACAGGATTCAGACATCAGCACAGGATTCGACTAGGATTCAGACATCAGCACACTATTTAGCACAGGATTCGCCTTGGATTCAGACATTAGCACAGGATTCAAAGCTAGCACAGGATTCGCCTAGGATATATAGATATAATACATTATATGGTGTATACCATACAACGTATGGGGCGCCTGTGTGGTGAACCCTGTGCTGATGTCCGAATCCTGGGCGGCGAATCCTGTGCTAGTTGCAAATCCTGAGCTGAATCCTGTGCTGAATCCTAGGCGAATCCTGTGCTAGCTTCAGACTGGTTTTGATTTGTCTGTTTATTGTTGTCGCAGCTTAATTATACACCTTTCATTATTCATGCGGGTTGAAGAAGTGTATAAACGTTGTGTAAAGAAAATATCGCTGTAAAGAAAATACGTTTTCTGTTTAATGAACAAACCTATTCAACATGTGTTGATCCACGTACCCATGGCCGTACAAAGACAGGGGCAGCAGGGACAGTTACACCCCCAAATTTCCCCCTCCAAATTTTTATTACATCGATGTTTGTAATCTTTGGTCATTAAACTGCCGAAAGATTTTAAATTTAGATGCATCTTGTAAGGTACATCGAAAAGTGCCATTCCCGCGGCATCATGGAAAGTATTTCTGACATTTTACTTTGTACGGTTCATGATGGTGGCGCTCTACTTATCCTGTGCTTCCTTGTCGAAAAAAATCTGCGAACAGCCAGCCACGTCTGTACTTAGTTATTGACTTTGTGCATCTTGTCTGGAGATGCACAATATACAGATAGATATCTCCATAATCAATTTTCTATAAAGCTGAAAACTATGTAAAAATTTGATCACAATGGTACAAACAGAAAATAGGTTTTATCTTTATTAGGCCATTCAGTCTGTCCAATAAATGATGACGATAGCTTTTACTCTAAAAATATTGCACATAACGAGGGTAACCACGGTTACATCATTTGAAAATTTGAAGTTTTGTTCCAGCAAATCATGAGATACAAATCAGTGGATTTCTTTCTGCAAGAGCCTCATTTCTTGCATAAGCATAAGAAAGAAACATACTTTCAAAATCTGAAGATGACATATTTTTGTTTGAATTCACGGAACATCCTTACTGTAATTAAATAGCACAAAATCAGACTCGTACGCGTCTATAACTGATTGTAATAAACTCTTTGGTATCTTGGAATAAAATGACCTTAAGGTATCTTTCTTGCCTGTGTAATTCGTGTAATGCGATCCTAAGTTGACTAATCCTTCCAAATTAAATGATTTTAATATAAATTTCGTATCGTCGTCTCCCGTCTCTAGTTTTGCAATTATATCATAGTTGAACAAACAGACCCTATTACGTATGATCAAATTATCCCAATGTGTGTTCCCTCGATTTCTCTTGTCAGCAACAAGATATCTCAAGAATTCTCCAAATCGTAAATTATCGGCACGTTGTAATTCTTCCATGGTCACTCCATCGCGATATCTTTTCATAATTTGGCGTCCTATCGATTTAAAGTGAGGTATATGATGCTCCACAAATTTGTCTTTGTAAGCAGAAAGTAGCCTTACCAACGGGTGGCGCACTATTATGAAAGAAGTGTAGTTCTGTAATCTCCATAACGCCTCATCTGTAGGAAGGAGATACAGCCGTTTTAAACGATTATTTTCCGTGACCGTCTTCAGCATTCGAGCCCAGTTACTGGAGCCCACTTTGTGAACAAAGCTGTAGATTAGTTTAAACTTGTCGACGTAGTAGAATGAATGCAGCCGTTTGTTATCTTTGATAAATTCCGTAAGTGGAAGAACTGACTGATTGTACCTAGTTTCACACATCCGGCGAAGATGAAGCTTCCTTTCTATCTGTCTTTTCAACATGGCGTTCCACCAATTTTGGGAATTAGCATCATTTAAAAGTACCTTCAGAAAAAAGAAATACAAAATTAAACATCAAGGCTGCAGTTCCAACACGGACTAATTCTTATAGTATGGACAGATTCAGCATTCTAAATCAACCAATTCGGGAGATCCCCCATTTGGGAAAATCTAGTTATTTAAATCTTGTTATTTTCACTGAGCCTTACATTTAGTTTTCAAAAAAAAAAAGAAGAAGAAGAAGAAGATCCCAAGATGCATGCCATCGGGAGCGAAATTAGTCACGGGTGCCTCCGTTGTACTAGTATTATTGTCTCGAGCAAGATAATTTGATCGGTGGCCACACATAGCATTAAGCAATGGAGTAGGGAAAACAAACCAGTGAGCCACAACTGGAAAAAGGGCCGTGGCCGGCCCGACTTAAACCATATTGGTTTGAAACTGAGCCTTAAAACCTCATCTAACTTACATATATTGTATCATATGACCCTGCTGTCCATATTTATGAGAAGTCTGTAGGGTACAAGGTAGTTTCTTGAGAAGCATACCTCTAGATCTGTAACTCCAAAAGTGATCATTATGGTGGGAGAAAAGGGAATTTATCAATACAAGCATGAATTGTTTTAAAAATAACCCTAGTAGTACATTTTACCGTAACGGTTTTAACATTTTATGACAATTGTAAAATTTTGAAGAAATTACAATAAAATATACAGTATAGCACAGTAGTTTTCACAAATATCAAAGTTTTGGTAGATTATTATCTTTTTATTATAGTGGGTTTTTTTTCAATCTCTGGAACTTATATGGAAGGCAAAAAGGAACACTAAATATGCTTGTGGTCTGGCACGTGTATGGTGTAAAAGAATGTCAACATCATCTGTGCATACTTGCTTGTCATTTAAGCGTTTACGCGCGCAACACCTACCATACACGCATGTGTTCTTGCGCATGCTGTATTCCAACCAGTGACGTAACCGTGTATAGCCTAATTGCAAATATAACCTAAATCTTTGCATTCTTAACTACTATTCTAGTACACGCTGGAAAAGCCAGTACGTCACAAAAGGCGTTATCACTGCAACCGACCCCTGTCAAACAGAACCATTCAGCACACACATAAGCGTGGGGATATTTTTCTCTTAGGCTGAGCCGTTTTGCCGGAGGGAAACCTGTGCTACCCTAAAAAATTGTGATATTTGACAATTATAATAATTTAAATAATTCGTTTTATAAAGCGTTTTACACTTACGATAAGCCTCAAAGCGCTTTTACAAATAATCTGGCCAAGAAATATTTTTTCCAGTCCCCTTGCTTGTACGCCTGTATACTTACACGTATTTTCAGCACAATATTGTTTAGCTTTACATAAATGTTGGAGAAAGCTTAGTTAAGTGGGCGGCGATCACGGGGGACATGTCCTTCTCAATATTTTTTGCGTGGACATGATATCAAATGCCCCCCCCCCCCCAATACTTACAGTTATGCAGAAAAATAAAACAAATGTTGTAACAGACATTTTCGATACCGGTACAAATAATTGTGATATTAACCTATTAATGGCAGCTGCATGGGGAGAAGTTTTGATCAGAAATATGTAATCTATGTCCTCTCGAATGCACCAAATTGCTTGGCTTCCAGGGGCAAAGCCCCTGGAACCCAAGTTTCCCAACAGAGGACATGTGGTGGTCCCATGTAGAACCCTGACTGGAGTTGTAAAGTGTTCAATCCAGCAGATGTCCCCTAATAATTTTAACAGATCGCTGCCCCTGAGTAAAGAAGCCAGGTGTACACAAGCATGTGCGTACGACACATCACAGAACTGACGTTATACCCCATCTTAATTTGTAACTCGAAGCAAGAAAGCCGCGTTTCGGGGCCTAACCCTCGTATTTAAACGTGCATCGAGTTTGTGGTCATTGCTGGTTGCAAGATGGGGAAACCATGTGAGTCAACACTACTCATTGATTGGCCAAACCACATGAAATCCCCCAGACATAGGTAGACGTAGGATTTATGTAGTGGTAAGTTTGTGGTGGTACGTTTGTGAGGCTAGTTTCGAACCTGCAAGTCTCGAATGTGCCAAGCTTCGATGGAGAGGGTGGTGCTGTAAAGGTGCAGAATTTCCCCCTTGTCACACCGGAGAGAATTTTTGTGCAGCAGCACCTCCCCCTCCCCTTGGAATATTTTTTTCGAAATAAAACAACTTAAGATGTGAATTTTGTGGCGTCTGACAATCGAAACAAGTAGTAGCTTCAAAAAACAAGAGCCCAATGGGCACTGTGGTTCCTTGCTGAATGTAATGAAACTGAGCCAACTACTGAATGAACCAGTATTTCTGTAGATGCACAAAATCTGCTCTGTAGACAATGCACATCTTGTGTTAACACATTCAAGCATAAATAAATTGCTCTGAAGATATACAGGCACTTCAAGGGATATCAACACAGACAGTATACAGTTACAATTTGTTTTATTCAATTAAGCAATCGCAATTCATGCACGCTCAATGGTATCTGATCCAAATGATCAGTAACTTGGTTCTCTTTACAAAACTAACTACCCATAGTAGCATTTAATTAATCAATTCCAATTTCCAATTCCTGCAAGCTAACATGTCCTAATCTAAGGACAAATGTCGTCTGTCTAGTGAACTTTCACAGCAGTCCTCTGCTTTGTGGGCAGAGAATCATCTGCAATATTAAAAAGCGGTATTTGATGCAGGTTTTCATAACGGCAGAATTATGGATTAAAATCGTAATATATAATTTCAACTAAAATTGAGATACTTGGCATCTCTGAAAGATGTCTCACATCTTTCAGTCATTGGGTGAATGTGATCTTAATGTGCTGGAATGATACAGTTTTGTGCTTACATTTGACTTTAGGAATTCTTGGGAATTTGCTTTTTGGCATCTGGTGATTTCACCTCTGACATCCGACAAAACTCATATGGGTTTTCTGCTGGATTTAATGCAACACCTCAAAGCATAAATCTATTCAAGCTTCCTACACTGAGACACAGAGTTGAAAAGGTTTGCAGAGTTTGACCTCCAGTGACCCCAGATGACCTTTGGTCTCCACCAAAAATATTTTCTCCACCATAAGGCATCCACACACTAAGTATGACATTTATCCAAGCTTCCTACCTTGAGATATTGTGCTAACAACAAGGTTATCAGTTTTTGACCCTTGCTGACCCCAGATGACCTTTGACCTCCACCAAAAACTGTATGGCACAGCTTCTCACTATGGTGGATCTATACACCAAGTATGAAATCTATCCAAGATTCTTTCCTTGAGATATTGTGTTAACAAGGTTTTCAGTATTTGACCCTCAGTGACCCCAAATGACCTTTGACCTCCATCAAAAATGTCAAGATTCATCCTCTCACCGTAAGTCATCCACATACCAAGTATGAAAACTATCCAAGCTTCCTACCTTGAGACACTGTGTTAACAACAAGTTTTCTGTGTTCGACCCGCGTGACCTCAGATGACCTTTGACCTCCACCAAAAGCAATAGATTTCATTCCCTTACCACAACGCATCCACATACTAAGTATGAAATATATCCAAGCTTCCTACCTTGAGATATCTCGTTAACAAGGTTTTCAGTTTTTTACCCCTGGTGACCTCATAACTTTTGACCTCCCCCAAAACAATAGGGCACATCTTCTCACTACAACGCATCCATATTCCAAGTTCAAGTTTAGTCTATCTTTCCCTTGTTGAGTTACAGCGTACCGAAGCAAGCGTCACAGACACACGCACACACATACACACACGCACCCAAACCTGACTACATAGGTTCCTTTGCTAAAGTAAGGAACCGAAAAACATGGACAGGATCATACATTGTAAAACAGTGTGACTCGCTTTGCCGCAATTTCGGAATTTGCTGGGCAGTAGAAATCTTGAATCCGTCAAAATGATGGCCAATACATGATGGGAATAGGCTGGGTGTCTGGAGGTTCTCCAACAAAGATTTTTGAAATGAAACACTGTACCATGCGAATGACTGCAGCATGTGGCAATGGACATAACTACACAAATTTTATACCGCAATTCAATAATGGTCTGGAACAGGCAAGTTCAATGGGGAAAGGGGCGCGGTTTGGATAAAGTAGCACCCCATTGGATCTGCGCCTTAGACACTAAGTGTCAGTGAGTTAGGACATGTGATCATATGTGGCCGCCACCTCTTCCCCAGCCTGCGTAGCAGTAATGCCGCTGCCGCTTACTTGGGCTGTGTTTTTCGTGGACACAAGCTGAACTGAAAATCTTCGTCCACTCCGCGGGCTACCCCCTGCCCATCTCGAAAAGCTCCTCCCTTTTTAAGTTGACAATAAAAATCACATATTTTCAACAATCGTCTAACAAAGTACAAGACGGTAATAAAAAATAAAAAAGGCCGTAACTCTCTGACCTCTGGCAATTCCTTCATACTTCTGGAGAGATCTGTTTCGAGTTTTCCTGTTCCTTGCTGTTTGGTGGAATTCCTGAAATTGTCACTATTATTTGAATGCTTGGCTGTACCTTTGGCACGAGCTTCTCCCAAAAGTTCATTTGAGGTGACCTATGACGTAACGAGAAAGAAAGACCTGCTTTCGGTACATAACGAAGATCCGTCTACATGTTCTCTTCGATTGCTTCTTCTGCGCTTGATTTGTTACAATTACGTACAGATATTTTAATGTAAGTATAATTGCTGAAAAATGACTAGATATGATTGTAACCTGCTTGCAGACAAGTACAATCAATGCAGATGTAGATACTCTGTGAATTGCCTTTAAAAAAGATAAGTGTCGATCGAAGTCCTGAACAAAAACAATGCAATCAGAGTCGATCGAAGTCCTGAACAAAAAATATGCACAAATTGAGATAATGGGCAATACTTACATGACCAGAATACATGCAATATCTTGTAGTGGCAAAAACAAAATTGCGTTTTGAAACAACATATCCTTTTGTACGTACAAATCACAAGTAGAAGCATGGTTTAGTACCCTACAGGTAATACATGCATGGGAAAATTCTAGTAAGGAGTAATGTCACGTACTTTTATCATATATTGAACAACTATGGTACCTGTTCAGAGACAAAAGAAAAGTACATAGTTGTTCTGTGGGTTAGTTAGTTAGATGAGGTTTTACGGCTCAGTTTCTAACCAATTGATTTAAGTCGGGCCGGCCACGGCCTTTTCTCCAGTTGTGGCTCACTGGCTTGTTTTCCCTACTCCATTGCTTATGCTGAGCACCAAGCAAAATAGCAGTAATTTCCATTTTTAAAGTCTTTGGTATGACCCGGCCAGGAGTCGAACCCCAGACCTTCCGGCTGCAAGTCGTATGCCCTAACCCTGTGGTCGGCAAACTAGGGGTCGCGACCCTTTTGAGGATCGCAAAAATATTTCGGAGAGTCGCCAAAAAGATCCGGGGAAAAAATAATTGCCAAATTTCTCATTAAAAATAGGCAATGGGAGTGATTCTAATCTAAGAGCCAGTGATCTGAATCGTGTCGCGGATACTTCATACGCGACTTATTGGTCAGATCTCCCGTTCTCGGCCAAGCAACCGCGATTGCCATTATAATAGACTGATGTTGAGGTCCTTATACCAAGAGAGCCTCAGAATAATATCTGTAACATCAACAAGGTGCTTTGAAAAAAAATGTTAAAGTTGCCTATCTACCTCTCAATAAACCGAGGCGTGAAAACGCTGGGAAGGGTCATTTCCCAGGAAGGGTCATTTTATCACAAAATTTTATTGGCACGCTACGCGCCAACCTATGGTGGCGCTCCGCTTAGAATGTGGCATTGGCTGTTTCAGTGTGTTGCTTGGGTGAAACGCTGTCATGACTTTCTAGATGAAGTCACCGGCAACTATCCGTATGAACTGGACAATGCTTAAGACAGACTAATCCATTGTACATGTAACTTTAGCTTCAGTGGTTCAATATGCAATGATGATGAGGATGCGAAAAATCCAGTTCTTAGACTGCATAACCAAGTCAAATCAAACTCCTCCCACCGACCCGTCATTGAGGGCCACCAAAATTCCGAAGTAGAATTTTGGGGCCACCAAGCGAAAAAGATTGGAGACCACTACTCTAGCCACTTGACCATGCAGTCGGCTGTTGGTTGTTCCGTGGGAAAAATTAACAGACACTCCAATATGAATTTAGGTAAAAGCCTGACAGCCCTCAAGTAAGCTAGGTAAGTGTCACAGCCAACGGCCGCGATTTGTTCTAAATATTGGAGGGGGGGGGGGGAGATGACCTCATTTTCAAATAATGTACTGTGTGAAAAATCAAAGTCAATGGGCTTTTTCAAATATTGGGGGAACATGTCCCCCCGGGATCGCCGCCCATGTTCACAGCAGGTCCTCCTTTACAGTATATGATTCCGTGGCTCCTGTATGAACGTAAGCTACAGAACGTACCCACATGCTGTACAGTGGCACAGACTTTACCCATATGGAGACCCCATAACAGAGCAACCCAAGCAGACCACATATAGTATGGCCCTTTTCTCTGTAAGGGACGCTTATGAGCCGGCCCAGCTACTGCCTATATGCAATGGAACAGGTTCCGCAATATGAAACCCATATGGGCCGGGCGAAATCATGCATGCCTACGTGTAGTTGCCTAGGTGTTCCCCATATGGCACCCATATCCATCCCGCACAATTTTATACCCACTTACGTTATCCCAGATTTTTCTTATATGGAGCACACTGGGCCAGCCCAAGCCATCCCCAAATGCAGTGGCCCAGGTTTTGCCTATACCATGCCCGTATGAGCTGCGTGCCACATACCTTGCCCGCATGACTGTGCCCAGATTTCCCCCATCCCTTTCCAATATATTACCCATATGGGCTAACCCATGTACAGTCCGCAAAGGTAAACCGAATTGCCCACACGGTGTAGGAGACCTACACTGAATTGGCCCATGTCCAGATGGGCGAGGTTAAAGTTTAACCCATTAGCTCATACTGGCTTGCTACCTACGCAATGGTCTGACAATGCTAATTTGACAAAGATTGCAACTAATCGTGGCACAAAACCCTACAAAGTTCAAACATTAACCATCTAGTCTAACCCGATTGCAATTTAATCAAAAGCGAGGTTTGATTAGGCAGGAATGTGCATTTGGTTGTGCGGTAAGAACGACTGTACATGTTTACGCTGAATCTTAGATCTAACAAACTCCTTTATACTGTGTATTGTACTACTTTCAAATCTGTTCAATGTTCGAATTACTATGTTTCAACTGCAACAAGCTTACTCAAGAAAAAGCTTCCACAATTAAAAGGTAGAATTCCTCAAATACAGTCACAAATTTTCTAAAATGTATTGACTTTTGGGTGGGATATTTTCAAGAACGCTTCCATCTTGAAAGTGTATGAAAGTTCTTGCATGTGTTGAAATAAAGAAAAGTAACACAGTCTCTGAGATCAATTTTCATATTTTAATAAAGGATACGGAAATATAAGGTCTCGTCCTTGTGATTTGACCCTCCTGAAATTCGACAAAAGTGGAATGGCTTACTCATGCAGAAGCCTTAACGTTCTTAGGGTAACGCAACACCAATTCGAGGGGAATCTCCGGGAGGACATTACCCTGCGAATTCAACACCCTCGAAAAAATTGTGGGCACAGTATAGACCATGTTGCTGAAGTGATGTGTTCAATTGGTGATGTGCACGTGGTAGGAAAGGAATTAAAGAACTCATCAAAAATAAAGAAACCTGAATTTATTTCAGGCACTTTTTGCAATGCAAAATGGCTTTTAAAAGAAGTAAAAAAAGCAGGAACCACCTTCCTATTATACAAACTCTCACAGCTCAAAATTTCAAATGCCATGGTACACAAATTTGAGATCATTGTAAAAGGCCTACTCGTGAGCTTTCATATGAGGGGTAGCTTGTGCCCGTTGGAAACTTCTACAAGGGTCCGGAGGCCACGAAATGGACCAAAATTAGTGTTTAAGCCACTGGAGGAATATCAAGTGGTGTGCTACCTTAGAAACACATTACATTAGAAGTTCAATAGCAGACTTTAATGATGACGTCAAGCAGAATCATGGGAAACTACAAACAAGCAGCGCCATGCATGCCAAGATGTAGTGCATGCTATAGTGTATGTACTATGTGCGAATACATGTGCATATGTACTATTGTTTTACTTCCAGTTCCCATGATTCTTTGTATGTTTGACGTAATCATTTGAGTATGCCATTTCATGTGCAAGTATCTGACGTTATCTCTACACACGTAATGTGGTATGGTTTGTCCTCTTTATGCTTCAAATGTTGCATCAGTTACGTAGGGACAGGTCACTTATTAACCTGTGTAGCTGATCGCGATTGTGCAAATACATTGCGCCCGCCCAGGGTTGTCCAATGCACAAGTTATTCGTCATACCTATTATACGTTTAAGACCTTTTTGACGCCACCGGCAAAGTACTGTTTTTTAATCAGTTTAAAGTAATATCTCCTTCAGACACATCACCTTTGATCACCTTTTAAAGGTTAATCACTGCTATTTCATGAAAGTGGAAACAGTTTTAAAGGCAGCAGCATCCTTACCACGGCAATGACGACCAATTGAACGATAAAATCCTTTCATACTGCATCAGTTTCTCAAACGTTCTCAAACGTTTACAATATACTTCGAGCAAATGTAACACATGATTTTTGACCCTGTTTTTGGCGATGGGGCTAGTAAGATCATTGGGGCAGGAGTATCCGTGATCACGACGGCGGAGCTCACTGGCGGAGGCCGTTCTATTCAGCCAGTCTAGAACGAGACTTCGCACGTCAGGTTGTTCGGTAGTTCTTGTTGAGATGAGTTGTCCCTTGGGGACGTAGCTTCGTAAGGTGAGCAGAACTCCTTCGGGAGTATTGTTTGATTTTCGCCCCTGGCTCTTCGCCAGAGAGTTGAGGGGACTTTTGAAAAAAGAGACCTATCTGCAATTTCAAAATGGAATTCGTCTTGTAGTTGTAGTTTACCAAGTAAGAAGTGGAAACGAAATTTTGCCGGCCATATTGTACTCCTCTTGATTCTACACTGCTAAAACTATTGGGCAAAAGTTGCCCAACCTTTTGCCCAACGTTGGGATATAACAACCTCAAAGAGGTAGCAGAGAGTGACCAACTAAGTTGGATATAGGCCTACATGCAGTTACCTCAATCACTGGGTAAAAGTTTGACGCCTCTTGGTCACATCACCAGTGAGTGAACTGCTAGACATTTTTTTCCCAAGAGCGTCGACTGGACTTCTTTTTACCGATCAGTAGTATCAATTTATTGGGAAAGACATTTACCTCTTCTTGGGCAGTTTATCTTTCGATGTTTATTTTAGCTTTATAATGGATCCATGATATCTATACACGTTACGGAACCCAACAATTAAAGTACCTTGGTCTGATGTCTTTGTTTTGTTATGATCCGTTATGTCCAAAACAAAAAAGGTTGAAAGGGCACTGTCAAACATAGATGTAGAAATCGGGGCTGGGTAAAGGGAGACTTAAAGTAGACCTAAAGTCTTAGAATTACAAGTTTATATATTTCAGGGATTAAAAAATGAATTTCATTCATCCAACTCCCATTTTCATAGCTTGCTCCGTTGCTGAGATATAAAATTTTGAAATTTATTCACTTAATTTGAAATAATCGATGGCGCAATAATTTGTGATGCTCTTCTTGTACAACTCACACTACCTGCTTTTGTTTCCTTTTAAAATTAAGATGTTTATATGACCTTGGAAAATTGACTGTTCCCTTGCATAGCATGCTGTACGAAGAGGGCTTACATAGCTAAGTCACCCTATAAGAGTAAGACAGTGATAGCATTTCGGCACAAAGGCGCAGTAGCTTTCCAAAAACAAGGAGAAACAAAAACGGTAATTTGAGTAGTACAAGAATGACATCACAAATTATTGCGCAATCTACCATTTTAAATTAAGTGACTATGCTTCAGCATTTTGTATCTCAGCTCAGGAATATCCTGTCAAGATGGGAGTTGGGCCATTTGGATGCATTTTTGAAGCTTTGTAACATTAAGTTTTGAAATTTTAGACTTTAGGTACACTTTAAGTATTCAAAGTCTGGTATATTAACGCCTTTTCGAAAGTTACGGAGAATACTCAAGATTCTGGACTCTCATTAGATATCCATTTAGCGTTCAGTAAGACCCGTAGCATCTAATACAAACGTGTGCTACTTCTTAGGATTATTGTAACCATTTTGGGGGAATAGAGCCCGATTTTGTGGCCAAACTGAATGTACGAATATTCCTCCTTTGCAAAGTTTCAGTCCAAAAGAATTTCCAGTGAATCGAACCAACATCTCATTATCCGAAGAAATTTGAAGAAAAAATCGAGTCAAGTATGTGATTGCTCTGCGATTAACCTGCAGAGAACGATTTGCCCCAACTTTACGCAAAAACTATGCATATTACAATTAATCGCCCATCTAGTACGGTAGGTAAAGCGAAAATCTAGCCAACCGTCGAACAGTTGAAGGTAAGCTTGTGGCAAATCTGACCAATACTTAAATCAGGGGTCGGCAAACTATGGGTCGCGACCCTTTTGAGGGTCGCAAAATATTTCGGAGGGTCGCGAAAAGGATTCGGGAGCGAAAAATAATTGCCAAATTTCCCATTAAAAAAGCAATGGGAGTGATTCTAATCTAAGAACCAGTGATCTGCTTTATTAACATTGTATAACCAAGTCAAATCAAACTCCTCTCACCGACCCGTCAATTTAAGGGCCACCAAGATTCCGGAGTAGAAGTTTGGGGGCACCAAGCAAAAAAGTTTGGAGACCCCTGACTTAAATAATACATTAAACGTGTGTCGAAGGGAACTTTTTTCCACTACATTACCAAAGTTTGACCAACAAATCACCAATGAGTTTAACCCAACCAAAAACTTGCCAGTGTTTTAACATGTACGATGCCCTTCTCGAAAATTAATTATGAAATATGCATTTGTTGTTTATCTTTATATATTCATTATTGCATAGTGTATGATTTGAAAGTCCTTTTATGGGCTTAGAGAACACCTTCTCAAACCAGGGAATTGTTATTTGGAAGGAGATACATCTTTTTGAAGTAAGGTTTGCACCGCCACGGTCGCACAGTACTATCTGCCTCTTGTAGCTTTCTTGGCATTTCCAGAGAGCTTACACTGGATTAGGTAGTTCATACAATAGAGATTTGTCGTCTGTTACATGTACTGTAAGACTGGGGGGGGGGGGTTGCCACTGACAAAGCATTACCAGTCGCTAGGAAATTATAAAATATTGCATGTTTGGACGCTCTTTGACGCGGGTGAGAGTATACCAGTAAGGTTTTATGTATAAATAACAACATGATTCTATACCTGGTATTTCCGGAAACTCTCGGAAGCTTTCGAGATTGTTGTGACCAAAATTAGACTTTTCCCTCTGCAGCTCATTTGCATGAGGTTCGTTCTATAGGAGGGAGCAAACCTCATTGGCCTATGTCAAATAAACAGTGGTTTCTACTTTTGAAGCACTTGCCCCCTAAATTGGTGGCGGTTTCAACCGACGTATCAAAGCATTGTTCTGAGAAGGTCAATTGTGACAGGATTACTAGACGTCAATGATGTTGCTAGAGTATTGGTATCAGATTGAAGTCAACGAATAAAAAAAAAATTCCCTTCAGCCGAATGCATAGCTTATCATTGATAATCTTCTCATGATGAAGTGAATCTTAGGGTATTAGCATAAATTAAAACTTTCCGTTCAACCTCCTTCCAAATAACAACTCCCTGCTTAAACGAGGACAAACACACTTGTTGAATGAACTTATTCTCGTCGGGGAGGGTCAATGTTTTCGGTTGGGCCTTCTGCTTGGGCGGACGTGTTTTCAGTTGGTTTTTTTTTTTTTTTTTTTTTTTGTTTCCTGTGAAAAAGCTCCTGTGTGTAGACTCTTGAAAGTAATGTATATATTGTACATAGCGATAAATGTGTACCGTTGTGCCCCTTCGGGCCTTAACTCTTCGGGGCAGTTTCTTAATCTTATGGTTTTGTCTGTTGCTTGGGTTGTGTTTTGCTTTATCGTCGGTTTGGCCGGTGGGCACGTGGAAGACTCATCTGCTCTGGATCTGGATCTGCATCTGGAAACTGAATACTGCACTACACTTCTGGTGGGGTCAAACGTGCAGGGTTAGGGTCTGGTGGAGGGTGCTCTTCGGAATTGTTTGGAGTTTTGGTGTTTTGGTTTATATCGTGACCATCGGGAGCGGTGTTGTTAATTTCACTATCATGGAAGATAGTGTAAGTATTCGATTTTTGGTCGGGGAGGGTCAATGTTTTCGGTTGGGCCTTCTGCTTGGGCGGACGTGTTTTCAGTTGGGGTTTTTTTTTGTTTCCTGTGAAAAAGCTCAGTGTGTAGACTCTTGAAAGTAATGTATATATTGTACATAGCGATAAATGTGTACCGTTGTGCCCCTTCGGGCCTTAACTCTTCGGGCAGTTTCTTAATCTTATGGTTTTGTCTGTTGCTTGGGTTGTGGTTTGTTTCATCGTCGGTTTGGCCGGTGGGCACGTGGAAGACTCATCTGCTCTGGATCTAGATCTGCATCTGGAAACTGAATACTGCACTACACTTCTGGTGGGGTCAAACGTGCAGGGTTAGGGTCTGGTGGAGGGTGCTCTTCGGAATTGTTTGGAGTTTTGGTGTTTTGGTTTATATCGTGACCATCGGGAGCGGTGTTGTTAATTTCACTATCATGGAAGATAGTGTAAGTATTCGATTTTTGGTTGTCATTAATGGATTCGTTTCTCACTCGTTTGGCAGTGTCCGTTTTTAAGCAAGTCAAAAAGCACTAACATTGCTTAATTCCTTACTCATACAATTACATTTGAAATTTAAATTTGTATTGTAATGCAGAAGATGGTGGTCAGAAAGAACTTCCAGTAACCGAATGATACATTACAGCAACGCTGAACCCAGGTACATTTCAGGCTTTCAATCAATGTAGCAATATGGGGGACCTTAGGCCAACCTGAAAAACGTGAACTAATAATGATAGGGGGTTTACTTTTATCAGGGTTGCATAACCAAATGAAATTAAATGTTAGTTTTTCTAGGTCTTTTGCAAAGCTTTCAGGTGGATGAAGGAGCACGAGAAAGAGGTAAACGAGCTGTGATAAGGCAAACGTCTAAAAAATGATTTCTTTCCCAGTTACGGTAAGTGTGGATTATTGGATTCCTAAGCACCAGAAGCGGCCAGATATCCAGAAGCCTAAGGGTATCGATTACATACAGGCGTTCGTCACGTGCTTTAAAGTTTGTAAAAGGATTTCGGCCTATTTTGTCTATCTCCATGTTGAAAACGAAATCAAAGTCACCCCCAGAAAAATAGCATCACTTCTGAAATCATGGAGTGCAGAAAAGAAATATGGATCATCATTATTTGGTCCGTATAAATAAGCCAAAATTTTAACCAGGAGCTCGATATCAAGAATAACATACCTCCCAATTAGATGTGAAACACTTTTCTAATCGGGCAGTACAAAGTTCGCCTAAGCAGAAAACAAACGACTCGACTGGACTTAGTACCGTGAGAGAAGATAATGTTGTCACCCCATTTATTTTGCCAATACGATTTATCACTTGCACAGCTGTGTGTTTCTTGGATGAAGGAAATGTCACAGCTATGTCTGTGCAGAAAGCTAAACAACTGTCTTCGATTTTGAATTGTCTTACACTCCTTGCTTATACGATGTAAATTTTAGTCTAAATATGCTTAAACATTATTATTATGGCAATAAACGTATTGTTGGCGTTAAAATGAAAGTCTGAATAATTAAACCTCATTTTACACATCAGGGTGTGATAACATACGATACAAATGCCAAGGTATACACTCTAAAAGCACTTGAGTCATCAGGGAATTGAACCGACATTTTAGGTCAAACATGAACCCCATTTGGGTCAAATGAAGCCTTATTTGGGTCATTATTTGACCCAATAATTTTGGTCGGTTCCCTTCTGATCAAAGTTTGAGTCAAATTGACCCAAGTGTTTTTACAGTGTATGGAAGAGTGTTTGCAAACTAGATCACTTGAATACGCAGTTAAAAAAGAGAGGGATATAAAAAAAGATCATGATGAAACATGAAACCGACGACCCATGAAAGATGATGGTCGAGCCAATAATTCAATAATCCATGCATATAAAAACATCTTTTACGTCATCAGTTCCGCATGAACAAGTTTTAATGGTCAGGAACCTACCCACCAAGTTTGAGTTTACTCTTTATGAGCAGTTCGCAACACACATTTCTGCTCACCCGCACACACTCACACACACACAACCCCATGTAGACACACCCACAGAAATATTAGGTGAAGTACATTATCTCATCTACCTTTAAATTTCAATTAAAGAGATAGAACAGGGGCGGGGACCTTTTTCCTGTGGCGGGCCTGTTTGATAGTCATAAGCCGCTCGCGGGCCGCAAAAGTGAAGGCGCTACAAGTTTTCCTATGGGGCGCCGGGTCGCATTATTTCTTTTTTTCCCAGGACGAACGTGGGCAAATCGAGTTTTCAAAATATTTTAAATTTGTTTCAAAATGAAGGTTAGGGTTAGGATTAAGGTTAGGGTTACGTGGATTGAGGTTATTTGGCCCGTTCTTTCATAATCCGGCGTCAGAATTACAAAAAAAGGGTTGAAAAGCTGTCATTTTGGAATTAGAGGTGTGGCCTATTTCCAAGAAGCTGATTGGTCTATTGGCCAAATTTGGCCTGATTCGTCCTGGGAAAAAACTACGCCGCCGGGTCATGGTCTGCCGAAGATCCTAGGGGTTCTGTAGTTAATAAAAATTTTTAGGCAATAGAATGTTCATCCACTAAATGACTTTGAATCCCAAAGGCTACGCAGACCAGAAGTGTCACAATATGACCATTTGATTTAGTAGTAATAATGAATGAGCACATACGAAAAATGTGCTCGAAGTGAGCCGAAACCAACTTTATTCCACTTTTGAACGTATAATTCACTCTTCGGAGGGACAGATCTTATCCACCCCCAATCTACCGGAATAAATACAGTGCCCACCGAGATTAGTACTCAATGTAATAGATAGGCCTATACACCTGTTGGTGCACTTCTGTCCATTGCTATGTAGCCTTCCTCGCAAAACCTCCGATACTACCAAAGTCCACCAAATGCATAAGTATTTTGCACCTGGTTTGCGTCTAATGAAACGGTGGGGATGTTACATTGTGGATACTAAGGTTTTTAGTAATGAATTGGTAGTGTTTCGCTGCAGTTTTACCTGAAATATTCGGAAAGTGGTAAAAGCAGGGAAAAAGCGATAGGCACCGTGGGCTAAAAGATTATAATCAATTACCTTTCAAGTGATTCTGAATTTACATTTATGAATTCTCTCGGGGGCCGGATAAAATGGTCTCGCGGGCCGGAGGTTCCCCACCCCTGAGATAGAATAACAAAGCATTCCTCACAAATGCGAGGAGACTACATTGCTCTTGCTTGATTCCAGTTTATTTGATTCTAAATGTGGTAACTTTATCTGATGAAGCCATGCAAAAAATTATTTAGAGTCCCCGCCTGCTTTTTTTCTTTTATTTGGGGAAAGTACCTTGACCGTGCGGAACCACACACAAGATGAATTGAATGCAAATTTCACCATAACACATAAGTTTAGCCCTTTTTCAAAATGCAAAATACAGATTACGTTAAAATAGCTCAATCATTATTGTAAGTCACCTCCCTCACGATCGATGCCTCCGGGAGGATTTAAATCAGAAATTAGAAACACACTTGTAAAGTGTATTTAGGTGAATGAATTACAACATTTTATATCTCAGCAACAGAGTAAGCTATGAAAATTGAAGTTGTGGGTGAATGAAATTCATTTTCCAACCCCTAAAATATATGTTCTTATAGTTCTAGAAATTAGGTCCATTTAAAGCATATACCAACAGTATAAAAGGGGCACACTGTACGAACAGGTTTTCTCAAGTGACGAAAGATGTCCACCTCCCGATCTCGGAACAGTTTACAGGAAAAGAAAGTCCTTCAATCTCACTGTTGTAAATGCAATGAACTTTGGTAGCCTGTTTTTGACATATGACTGTCTTTTGATATACCGGTACAATAATAGGTGATTATTATAAGGGGATTATCATTATTTTGAAAGGGTATATAAGGAGCTTGCACCAAAGTCAAAACGTCAAATTCAGTGGACGCACTACGGTAGTTGCTCTGGAGGAAACTGCGGGTGACTGCAGCAACGCACCACATTACTTTAGTACATGACCTAGCGTCCGCGTGTGTTTGTTTGTCCTCCAGAAGGTGGTTGCGTTAGTTCACTTTTGCACGCGTGAAGCCTCCCTATATGTCTATACTGCTTCTTACTTAACTGTCGTATAACACACTACAAACTGACTGCACACCCTTTTCGTGTCATGCCACTTATCAGTAATTTTGAATGTTTTGCTTTAAGCAATTGTTCTTCATGGGTCAGAATAACCCTTCTTCGCCATAACTGTAGACTTCTGAGAAAACCTTTTCAAACTTCATTGAACAATGTAAAGTCGTGTTGTCTCTATACCAGCAACTTTCTATTCCGTTCTTATTTGCATATCATGAAAACATATCAGTCAATGACAACGCCTTCTCATCGGGGGAATATAGCGATGTAATGAAATATGATAATTTGATACGTGGACAGGTGGCTTTATAATTTATCTTCACTATCGGCCTGTATAGGTTGTTAGAATGGCAAACGCCTGGCAGGGTTGGCTTTCAAAAATTTTAAACTTAAGTTTTGTTTGTGGAATAAAATGGTAAAATAGTGATTGTTCTACTAAGATTCAAAGTCAAGATAGGAGAATATTGGTTCCTTATTTATATTCTTTCATTTTAGGCTTTCCAAGCTATTATATTTCATCTCAAATAGTGTGTGTTCTGCCACAAAATTGGCACATGAAGCATGGGCGTCTCTAAGAAATTTCGTAGGGGGGGGGATGGTGAAATCAGGTTCGAATTCAGGGAGATTCCGACAAACCCTTCCCCCCCCCCCGCAATATCAATGGTCCACTACGGATAGTACAGTAGGAATATGGTTATTATTTTGTATTTTAGTGATATCTCATATAGCTTTCAAAAGCTCTTCAGAACCCATCGTATGCGAGCAGTAATGCGCTGTACTATCTTTAAAAATAAATACAGTCATAACAGGTCATCGCTACTCCATAGACGTAAGAGACAGGGTAAACAGACAAAACGGCTTGATCCATGTGGATAAAAAGAGACAGCCTAAATAATGCACATTACCAAGGTTAAAGTCTAACATTTTATAGTCAGGACACTTGAGCTTAAGGAGGACCCTACACCAATTTGATCGTGAATGAATACCAGCGAAATTCAACTAGAGCTCAGAGGGTGACGAGGTAAGAGTGTAGTAATTTCCCCCAATCCTGATCCCGAACCACCATTAACCGTCCCCACAGTGTATACCCAATCCAGAGCTACACTCTTAAAGGCAAGGAAAAATGAAGAATCCTTGCTCGACAGCTGAACCGACTCACTGAAAGCATGAATCGGATTACTTCCTGTTAGTCACCACCAAAAACATAGGCGTAGGAAGCTTTTCGAGACTGGGGGGCTGAACCTTGTTTCGGATCGCCGTCCTGGGGAGGGTGTTCCCCCCCTCCCTCTGGAAAATTTTTGGGTATTTGAGGGTCCTCAGAGGCAATTTGGTGCAACATTTTGGACAAACTTTAAGGAAAATTACTGCAAATTTTTGACATTTCTTACAGAAGAGACAAATAAGGGGTTTTTGCCCTTGGATCTTGGGGGGCGGAAGCATACTTCAGCCGCCACATTTTTGCCTGGGGGTAATCCCCCTAGCCCACCCCCGTTTTCTACACCGTTGACCAAAAACGGCAGCACTGCCAACAGCCATGCAGAACAAGCAGTTTTTGGGACCCCAGAAAATTTCCAGGATGTACCACCGAGATTTGTTCCGGGGACCTCTCGAATGCAAAGCAGTATGTACTCAACTACCAAGTCAGCTCCAAACTTAAATTTTGTTTTTTCTTTTATTGTGTCACAATAACGTTTCACCTTTGTCAAGGAGCCATAAAAATGTTGATTTTCTGGATTTTCCTAAAATAACGAAAGCTTTGAACATAAAGACACTTCAAAAATATGAAATGATAGCACTTTATCTGGATCTCAGCACCTTCCGAACATTATTTTTTTAAAGGAAAAAGGGAATGCTCCCAGCTCTGAACGGCAATTTCTCACCTTTACAAATAGGTCAGTCGGAAGTCTCGTTACAGCTTTGATCAA
This sequence comes from Holothuria leucospilota, assembly GCA_029531755.1. Classification (NCBI taxonomy): domain Eukaryota; kingdom Metazoa; phylum Echinodermata; class Holothuroidea; order Aspidochirotida; family Holothuriidae; genus Holothuria; species Holothuria leucospilota. Next base: position 19,548,036 of record CM055980.1, read on the forward strand.
TTATTTGATGTTTATTGTAAACAACTGAAAGGACAGTTAAAAACATTCTCGCAACTCGGCTCATAATTTGGGAAAAGCATAGCTTTTGCCCCTTCGTATACTCCTATACACTGCTTCTACTGTTTTAATTGCACACTGACTGTGTATGCCTTCAGAACTTTCAGCCATTTCAAATTTGATCAGGCACCGATACAGCTCCATATTAAAAATTCATCGCATTTTACATTAACTGCTTCAGTAGCACTTGTTCCGTGTATTTCATAAACTGATAAACTGATGATTAGGTGACATAAAATTACCTTTAATTTTCTTCTTGCAGAAAGCGCTTGGATTGCAACTCTGTCCGAAATGGTAGCATTTAACGATTCCGAGGTTGGAAATTCTGAAAGGAACAGAAAGGTCGGATATGAAGACTGAACTTATTTGCAATAATTCATTACTCTATTGACTGTGGTACTCTTGTTCCCCGTCATTAGTTATACCATTTGATAAGAGCAGGGAGGTAGCAACTCCCTGATCTCAGTTAAATGTAAAGACAGAATACCGTGCACTTTCGTGAGGGAACATGGCATCAAGTGTCCCATGTTCAAGATGCCGGGCATAACAAAATGGCCATCAGTTTGGACCAGTGTTGTTGTGCTCGAAAGTGGACTCAGACTCGATTTTGGACTCGAACCCGTTTTACTAGATTCGGAATCGGCAGGGGATAGTGAGTAGAGGAATCGGAACGGGGCCGCAGCAGGTTGCAAGTGGACTCGGACTCGGAGTTGATTCCAGCGGGGTCAATGAAAATGACATTAAGCTACATCAGGCCCGTAACCAGACAAGGTACTGAAAGGGGGATGGCTAAGAGGGCGACATATTTTTTCAGAGGGGACAGATGTGTAAAAATGTGTTAAGTCAATGGTAACTTGAAATCTTCTATACAGGAAAAATTCTTGGTGCATGGGGGGCTTCTCCCCCTGTTCCTCCTTCCTTGGCTACGGGCTTGATGTACATGAAAATAACGCTCTTTTGTTGTATCATTATGTATTGAAATCACCATCTGCAAGATAACCGCCATCTTAGAGGACATATCGCACTAGGGAATGCACAAAATTGTGAACATGCGTGCGCCCTGAGAAGTCCCACTTCGGTTTCTATGACCCTGTGACGTTACGTGCGTAAGATCTATTGGTGCACAGTGTCGTGAAAGATTGGTCACACACACAGTGTGAAGTGCATAGAGTGGGCAGACTATGACCCATGGGACTGACTCATAAAAATGGCCCAATTAACTGCACGTATATCAAAAATGTATACAAAACCTACGTGTGTATGGTCTGTTGCGATGCAAGCTCTGGGCGGACTCGACATATGAACTATGGCCTGACTCAAAACTGGGGCCACTGGAACAGGGGTTGACCAAGATTCAGGTTAAGTGAACTTACATACAACCCTATTTTGGACTCAAGTAAGTGATTCCATATTTATATAACTTTCAAAGAAAACAGACAGAAGTGGCATTTTGAGACACTCAACTGAATAACTTTTCGAAAAGCAAAACAGGTCTCTATGACATTCAACCACCGGTATATGTTTGTCAGAAGAGTTTTCGTGCATTTTTCCTACTTCACAGATTCAGTTTCGATAGACCGGAAAGAATATTACTGAATGGTTGTTTGGACATAGCTACTCTAGTGTTTAGGTTGCTGCAATATTTGTGTTGTGTTCCGGAATAGATTACTGTGGCGACATTATTAGCCACATGATCTATGCTGACTTAGTGATGAACGTGCACCGTTATACAAGTTCAAGTAAGGGAGAACGCCACAGACTGCTTTTATAAAATTGCCTATGACTACCTTTCTTCTTATGAAACTTAATGTGCTTGTAAAGTGAACCAAAAAAGTTAAGGAAGCTTCCAATGTACGGCAAAAGCCAGATACTTTGTGTGTATGCATACGAACATGCAGGGTGCACTCAACTTGGAAGTTTAATGTTAGTTTATTCGTTTTAGTACAATTTTCACAACAAAGATAAGTCATGGTGCCTCCCGTCCATAGGTTACATATTCCTGACTTTGGAAACTTGTAATACCTATTCCACTAATTGAGGTAAGAGCAAAGATATATATATATATATATATATATATATTATATTTCCCTAAATGATCACTTTAGGCAATATATCGGGTGAAAAAATGGTACTTTTAGGCGACATTGACATTAGGGGTACATATACGTGTAGCCTAAATGTTTACAACGTTATAACAACGATTCCCTACATGTTATGTCAAAAGTTTTGAAATATATATAAAAGTATCCTAGCGCCCTCTGTTTGGGGCTACTATAGGTAAGTTGCACTAGAATACCATTATGTATTAATTTACTATTGAAATTTGGGAGTTTATATCATGCATGTAAAAAATTGGTATGTTAGGTAGACACACCCTTATTGCGCAATACCAATTTATTTCTGTTTTATTTAATAAAACATTGTGCGTACGTCACACAGGTAATTGAACATATATTCAACTTGAGGGCGTTCCTGAAGATCATTAAGGTATTTTTTGTCTAATCTTTACCTGCATGAATATGCAAATATATTTAATTAACTGGTTGTCGCCCAAAGTGACCATTTTTTACCGTGTCGCCCAAAGTGACCATTTAGGGTTATATATTATATATGTCTTTGCTCTTATATTTATATATAAAAAATAATTGACGACACGATAATTCTCAATAATAATTGTAAATTATTTTTATCACAAGTTTTGTGCTTCGCAGACCTTTTTATTATATATAAATATAGCCTATATATATATATGTATATATATATATATATATATAGGCTATATATAATATATATATATATATATATATATATATATATATATATATATATATATATAAATATATATTGAAAGGTTGTAACTGGGTTACTACAAGACAGCTTTACAGAACTGTTTCGTAAGGGCCAATTTGAGCAGGTCCTCACTCTTCAGAAGCCTGATATAGAATGGTGTCAACAACGTTGAATACGCCGTGCCCGTTGAACCGTACTGTGGACGTGTTCGTTTTTGAAAACGTGTTCGTTTTTGAAAACAGGCACGGTGACTAGGTCGAATGAAGATATATTACCTATTGGAATAATTACACAGCAGATGTTTATTTCTGTGTCTGCAAGAGCTGATGAGTTCGTTTCTTTTGTTTAAAGTGGCTAAGGAAGGTTTGAGTATGATGAAGAACTTTTCTTCTAAACAGAGGTTGCAGGTTTTTGATGATGTGGAGTATGCCCGAGCTTTTCTTATAAGCTTCCATTTCACGGAGTGTTCTCATTTGAATCCTTTAATTTCCAGATGTATTCACTGAGTGCAGTTGCGTTTCTCTTGTCTTTGTGTTTGAAGCTAGACTTGTGGGCGTTGTATCTGGTTTTGAAGGTGTTTTCTGTTAGACCAATGTAAGTTTCTTACTTGTGATTGTCATGGCGTGTTACAGTGGCTTGGTACACTATGCTGTTGGTGAGGCAGTTTCCTTGCAGTGGACACTGGCTTTGTGTTCTGCAATTGAAGTTGTTTTGTGTTGCTGGTTGCAGATTCTGTTTGGTCAGTATGTACTTTTTGTGCGCTGATATTATTTGGTCCATGTTTGCCATGCAGCTGTAACTCAGTTTTACCGTGTTTCTGTTGAATAGAGTATGTAGTTTATGTCCAGGCGGGAAGCAGCTGTCTAAAAGGTTGAAGAACTTCTTGCCAATGTTGGTGGTGACATTGTCACTGAACGGGGGTTGAACCAGGTTATGTTTCTGGCACATCTTCGTTTTGTGGCCTTGTTTTGTTGACTGGGGTTGAGCGGTTGGGTTCTGTACTTTAGATTATACCCATAGCCACTTTTGTGCAGTGCTTCCTGGTATATGGGTGCCGAGGTGAGATGTCAGATAGTCTCCTGTTGATGCTTTCTGGGATGTTCTTTATGATGAGTGGAGGGTGGTTGCTCTGTTTGTGCACATAGAGAGTGATGTTGTTGGATTTCATATATGGTGTGTATGTGCTTGTGCGGAGATCGAGAGTTACGTCTAAAAAGTTTACTATGTTTTTGTTTGCGTCAATTTCTATTTTTAGCTTGTTTGCGAATATCTTGCATATTTCTTTCTTTATGTTCTCTGTTTGCCTGGGTGTTGTTTTGCAAACTGCCAAACCGTCGTCTCTGTACATACCAACATTCATGTTAATGTGCTGAAGTTGTGATAGTAAGTATAGTCCTACTAGTTCACAAGTTTCAGCACCGTCGAAACTGCCCATGGCGACATCGAATAAAGATTCGGTACGCTTGCACCATGGTGTTTCGGCGTTAAACAACATAGTTTTCTTTGTGTGAAAGATCACATGTTTTTCAAATGTTGATATGTCTGTGTAGTTCGATGCAAAATCCAGAGCCTTGTTGAGGAGGTCAGCAGTTATTGAGGGGCAAAACTCACAGATGTCAAATGTAGTAAACGATTGTTGATGTTTGTTGTGTATTTCCCTAAATCAATCTATTACCTCACTTGTGCTCTTCCATTGATTGAAACCTGTAGATTGTTTGATTTTTGAGTTTATTCTTTCTAGTATTTGCTTGCTGATCTCCCCTATTTCTGATTTTGATGGGTGGAATGGCTTGTGGTTGCAGTGTCATACTCAAACCTTCCTTAGCCACTTTAAACAAAAGAAACGAACTCATCAGCTCTTGCAGACACAGAAATAAACATCTGCTATGTAATTATTCCAATAGGTAATGTATCTTGAATCAACCTAATCCCCGTGCCTGTTTTCAAAAACGAACAGGTTTTCAAAAACGAACACGTCCACAGTACGGTTCAACGGGCACGGACGTATTCAACGTTGTTGACAACATTCTACATCAGGCTTCTGTAGAGTGAGGACCTGTTCAAATTGGCCCTTACGAAACAGTTCTGTAAAGCTGTCTTGTAGTAACCCAGTTACAACCTTTCAATATTTTAGCTCCCTTTACAAGTTGAGCACTTTACCATTGACTGGTTAACATCTTTTACGATTATATATATATATATATATTTATATATATATATATATATATATATATATATATATATATATATATATATATATATATATATATATATAGAAACTGAAGAATGGTGGGAAGCGGACACAGTCGCATAATTTTTAAACCTGTGGAATATGCGTTTAACATTGGCAACCAGTTCTTCCGGATCAAGTGGGACATGCGTCAGATTACACAACTCAGAGCTTCTAAAATCCATTTTGTTCCGGGGTCTTTAACCGTGCCCGGATCTCCTCAGAATAGTTTCATGGGGATCACGATTTGTACTTATTTTCGTCCAGGTTAAGCCCCCCAAGCCCCCCCCCTCCCCCACACACACACACTTTTAAATGAGAAGCTGTTGACACTCATGTCTTCAGTTGGAAAACAATCAACTTTCCATCCTCTGTTTGCAATTTGAACAGATAGCACGGCGGGTATTCAGCCGTGAATTTGTGACTTGCTACTCCCACGTGTTATACTCCTTTTTCACATAGGGCCTATAGTTTATTTGTTTCACCATTGGCCAACTGTTCCAGTCGTACTTACGATGCTACGGTCTGGTCACAAACGCATATAATCAAAAGCTTTTTTGTAACACCACCGTGGCACTGACATGGCAATTATTACCCAAGATGAAATAGTTCGCCATACCATTTTCGCATAAATATGGCCAACTTGAAACGTATAGAAAATCGAATACATATCACGCCGCAAAATTGATTGTAAGCGAACTAGTACTTAGGAAAAAGATGTACATTTTACTGCCGTGTATGCTTGGTCGTGCTAGACATAAGATAAATTGATTTAACGTTTTGAAAAAGCAGGAGGTGTTTGGAACACCTAACACCTCCCTCAAAAAGCTTATATGGAACCTGATCCAACCAAACCTACGGATCTTTGGTTATTCCATTAGGCCTACGCATTATGCAACTAGCTAGTCAAGAATCCATTTAAAAATCAGAGGGAACTTACGATATGACCTTTGTTTGATATACACTTCCACATGACGCAGTTTCCACTTGTACTGCTTGAAGTATTTTTCAGTGTAGCTCTCAATATGTCGAAGTAGTTTTCACAAATACCTTTAGCTGAAAGGGCAGACATTTTGATTGGGACTGGGGACGCCTGCAGACCAAATCACTCGAGCAACAACTTCGCATAGGGGAAAATATCCTTTTCAATGAAATAGGCAACGGGCAGAGGAAAAAAAGAGTAAAGGACTATAGGCCTATATGAAATATTTCAGAATTTCCGTGCGAATTTTGGATGTACGCATATGTTGCAAAGGGTGATATATGTCATTTCGAACCTGCGTGTGTTGAAATGAAAAGTGGTGAAGCTCCTTCAAACGTGATTACACAACCATATGCAGTCAGTGGGGTTGCAAACAAGATGGTCAGTCAGTATATTGTGGTATATAGCACTCCTGAAATAGAACAGGGAGGTATTAAAAGTCCGTTCTCAGACATAACTTTTGCCTAAATAATACGTAAGCCTAGAGAACTTAAGGGAAATATTGCGTTTGCGGCAGGCCCGTAGCCACGGTGGGGGGGGGGGGCATGGGGGTACGTGCCCCCTCAAAATTTTTCAATTAAAGGTCTTGCACTGAAGGAGGAAAAATTTATTACGAGATCAGCCTTTTTGGAATACAAATATAGGAAGAAAAAATGGAAAATATCGCACCAATTTGCATCTAGAGTCCTTAAAATAGGCAAAAAAGACCCCTCCCCCAGGCAGGAGAAACTCCATCATCGATGTGCCCCCCAAATTGGTTATTCTGGCTACAGGCCTGGTTTGCGGCACACAAATTTTTCATATATTTCAAATATGATTTATAGATAGAGAATGATAGGTTATTCAAGATAAGGCAGCATGGGGGCCATATTTTCATGAGTAGGTATTCACAAAGCGAAATTCAGTTATTTGTAGATCAAGAATAATTTGTTGGCCCAAACTTTCAAGTTTCAAATGATGCAACCTCCGCAACTCTTGAGATGCATAATATTAGGGGAGATATTGCTATTGCTTGAGGTTACTGGTGAGACTGAATGGTTCAATGGTGAGTTTAGCTACTGTGGTTGTTTTTCATTTTTAGGCATTACAAACGCAATATTTCCCTTACCAATTTGATTGACTCAGGGGTACAGAAAGCTTTGTATCGCATGCAAAATTAAAATCACATTTAAGTGATTCCACCTTCCACATTTTTGATTCGTGGTGCATTACCTGGCTTATGTGCCGTAGCCCCAGAGGGGACATGGAATAAACCCTTGGCCCCGAGAAAAAAAATCGGAGAAAGGGGACGACGGAAAACGAAAAAGAGAGTAAGAAGAAAGGAGACAAAAAAGGACTCAAAGAAAACAGAAAAAGAAAAGCAAAAGAAGAAAATAAACGGAAAGAAAAGGGAAAATAAGAAAAGGGATTGTAGAATGGTGGGAAAGTGGGAGAGGAAGAAAAAGGCTTGATAAATTTGGAGGAAAATTTGGATGGGACTATTGCTGTGGTAGGCAGGGCTAGGGATGGTAGAAAAGGCCAAACAGCCAAGGAAAAGGAAGCTGCATGAGAGACTGGGAAGAGAGGAATGGCAATGAGTGGAAAGGCCGGAAAAGGCAAAAGGGATCACGGAGTAAGGCTGACTTTTCAAGGGGAGGACAGAATGGTGAGAGAGAAGAAAAGGGACGGAACATTAAAATATGAGTTGCCGGGAACAAAAGATGGAAGAAGGAAAGAGTTTGGAGGAAAAGAGATAAGGACTAAAATGAGGAAGAGACACATTATAAAGGGAGACAGGAAATGTTGAAGAAGCACAGCTCCCTCAAGTAGGCCAAGATTTGCTATTTTCGTGCAAAATATATAGACCAAATTTTCAGGCAGACGTGTCACAGACTCCCATTAAATTCTCGGACAAAAGTACTCGGGGCCTACAATCTTATGCAATGGGCAGTTCCTTTTACGACGGATGAATTTGTTAAAAATCAGGTCACTCTAAGTTGTAGAAGACCTCAGTCACATTGCGTGAAATGTATAATGATTAATAGGAGCGTCAACATTGAGAGACGAGGAAAATTGCAACCACACTTTTGAAAGGGTGGGAGACAATAATACATATCCCCAGGTTTAGTGACTATCCCTTGTAGGCGATAGAATTATCAGGCTATAATAATAACTCGTGTATCTCCAAAATAATCAATAACGGATTTGATTTATTGTGGAATGTAATATTATGGATACTGTTTGTAATGTAAAATGATGTTAAAGTCATTATATTGTTTCCAGGTATACAAATGATACGTTAAAACTTCATAATTCATCGCACTAGGATTTCGATATCATGAGAGTTTTTACACATCAGCCAAAACTGAAACATTTTGAACATTCTAAGGATTAAATTAAAATAGATTTTATTTAGTCGTTCAGTGGACGTGTTTTCGCCAAAAACGATGGATGTACATAAATTATTTTCTCCCAACAATTATCAAACAATAAAATTAATCAAACAATCGAAATGTTTCCTCCCTGTGTGTTTTATCAAAATTTGATCTCAATTCTGTACCTTCAGACGGTCTTAATAAATATTTAAAATAGGAGCAAAAATTAAAGTGTTATATGGGTGAACTTGACAAACGAGAGTAATGTTCGCACCTTTTGATCCTCCCAACCCCTTTGGCGTTGCTAGAGAGGAAAGGGGCAATTTCCCCCTCCCAAAGCGTCCACAATCTCCCTAGAACTTATTTTGCAACTTTCATTAACCCCGATGTGGGGGAGGGTGAATCCCCGTTTGGGGGTCGTTTTCGAACGATGCCGTTTGATGTTACACGTATAGTACCAGAGAGTTGACATTAACTGGTAGCTGAGCACTACGCAAGTATGACTAGGGAGAACAAATAAGTTGATGCTGCATATATCTGAGTAACCTTCGCAGCAGGTGTCAAATGTTACCCCTTTGTAACGTATCTATTCTAGTTTAACGAGTTCAACTAGTGCAGGTGTAAGAGTAATAAACGTCCGCCGAGATGGCAGTTTCTGAAATCAGTGAAGGGATAAATACCGTATTAAATATACGGGAAAGGGGAACAGGTTTCATCACGGTGTCACAGTGAACGGAACATCATAGGCGTAAACCGAGACAAAAATGCAAAAAAGGTTTAAAAATGATCCACTGCTCCTACGCTCTCTGTTCAGGTGTTTGTTATTGCCAAATAGATCCTACACTACAGTCAAAGAACTTCACGTGCTATGTAACTTCCCAATCAAGAGGCTCGACATAGGCACATTGGAACACATTGGTTATTTGTGGGCATTTTGCCGGTGCTATGGCTGAATGGATAAGGGCGGTGGCATTTGAAGCGAGGATGAAGCTTAGCAGCCGGGAGTTTCGTGGTTCGATCCGCCCGGCCCGGTCAAAGTTAGGGTTTTTTTTTCATCCAAGAGCCATCTCTAGTTTTCCCAACTGAATTGCCAATAGGTGAGCTTTCAAAAGAAACCAAATTTGACCTAAATTGTTCAGTTGGTTAGCCACCTAACGTGAAGATGTGACTCATAATCCGTAGTTCTCCCACATCCGTAATTGTTTAGTTTTGTAAAACAACTGCCCTTCAAGGCCATCATCGTCATCGTCATCGTCATCGTCATCATCATTATCATCATCATTGCTATAACATGTAAAAGAGTTGTGCTAAATTTGACTTGTTTTCCGGGGAATAAACATTTTTTCCATTCAGCCTTGTCTCCCCTGCATGTGAAAACTTACACACGAACGCACACGTACACAACCACATGATGCACAAAAGATGACCACGGCGGTTGCTAACGGTAACAAGGTAGGTGGAAATACAGTCCTACATCTATAGTTAAACTTGACATCGAAGTAGGTAACTGACACGCACTTCATATATATGGACATAGCACCCTCCACTAACGTAGGCCTATGCGTTTATGCTTACCAATAAGGCTGCCTCCTATGTCTTAATTGTGTGTCAAGTTTGGACTTGCTCAAGAAGTTCGTTATCGACACATTATGAGAGAAACTTGGAAAAATCTTCGAAATGATGCACGTTTTGGTCAGAACCAAAGAAAAGAATAAAGGTCTGTGATATATTCTTACCATTCATGTTTTTTATTTTATCTGAAATGTCCAGATTCATGATCAAACTATGCAAACGACAGTAGCGCGGTGGCCATCTTGGTAAGCGTCATTTCGTTCATTTGCTGGAGACATTTTTGGTCAAATGACCCTCTGTCCATATATAAACAGTGGCGTAGCCAGAGGCGGGGCAGGGGCAGAGTGCCCCCTAACAGAAATTTTTGGGACGCAATGGGCGATGTTGAAAAAAATGTAGGAAAGCAAAAAAAAAAAAAAAACGACCCCCAAAAACGATGAGAGGGGGATGGATGAGAAGTTGGTGGGGCGGAGGGGGTAGGGATCTAGGTCTCGGGGATGATGAATGACGGTGGAATCCGAAGCAGAACAGACGGCATATTTATTTTATGCAGGACGCATTGGCAATAGGCCCCCGAAAAGTCAATCAAAACCTTGGATATTAATGATGTTATCTCGTCTGGAAACAGTGTTCCGGATTTTTCCTTCTTTTTTTCCAACAAATTATGCCTTGGGGACTGAACCCTAGCCCTCATTTCGAACCCTAATCCTGATTTTGAAACAAAATAAATAAATCCCGAAAAAGTTTTGGTTGTCAATGTCATTTTCACTCGGAGGGCGGGCCGCCCCTCCAGGGGTGGCGTCAGGTGGGGGCAGGGGGCAGGGGACCATGGCCCCCGTCGGGGAACTTTTACAGTTTCGTCGGGGAGTCTTAGTCGATACGATAAATCATGCAGTCCTCGAAGACGACAGTCGCCCCGACGGTTGTTTTTTGCTCTCAAGAGGACAACTTCTCTAATAAGAACCCAAAATTTTCGGCGCGCTACGCGCGCTGTAGGGTCACTCCATTTTCTTCAATATTTCCATTCCACATAGCTACATAGCGCAAGTCCTGTTCACCCTACCAAGTAACATGTAGGTAGAGTACACAGCTTATGTAGAGGTCGTAGATTTCATCCCATATCACAATGCCTAGTTGCTGTCCTCTAATGTGTGTCATGCTGTACGGTCAGTTGGTGAGCGAGTCCAGGTGGTTTCGATACGTTGTATGTTATCCCCGATACGGTCTTCAAGCTCTACAGTTTTCTTTCTTTCTGTCTTTTTGGTTCTTAATGATTACACATGTTTTTTGTGGAAGTCTACCAAAAATTTTCGCGCGCTTTCGCGCTTTGCAGTTTCACGATACAGATTCAAAGGAACGATATCAGTGCTCAACTTGGCTCTTGAAGTATTAAGTGATATTATGCAAAATATGCCCTGCAATGACATGGGATAGTTAGGCTCCTTCAAATGCCCTTCTCACCATGCACCCCCTCGACGTAGTGGGTTGTCGAACTTGGGGTCGCTGGCAAGGTCCGGCCCCCGCTGTGGAAAATTCTGTCACCACCCATGGTCGGTTTACTTGTTTTGGCTTTCAAAAGCCTTCCAGTTGATACGGCAGTACAGATTTATTATTCCTTTGTTTATTGTAGGCTCTCTTATGCTATTGAAGTTTATGGCACAGCCTGTGCCACTGTACTTAAGCATCTACAGACTATACAAAATAGATTACTCAAGCTGCTCACTAGAAAACCAAGGCTTTATTCAACTGATCAGTTGTACTTGGATTGTAACCTATTAAAACTTAAAGATATTCATATGTATTGTATGGGGGCACTTGTATATAAATACGTTCATAATTTACTACCAAACGCATTAACAAATGTCATAAAACCCCCACATTCAACTGAAGTAACGATGTTTACTCGTAATAATAATCTTTTTCTGTATCACGTCACAAATCTGTGCATGGTAAATTACTTCTTCGAAATTATTGTTATAATATTTGGCACAACCTTCCCCTTGATGTAAGATCTAGTACTTCACTTCTTTCTTTTCAAAAGAATCCTAAATACTCAGTCATAAGCTGTTATCACTTGTAAGCTCTAAATATTTATCTGAATGTCTTAGCATCCAGAGAAGTGTTCTTTCTATTCTTTTCACGACCGTCTCAGCGTCTCTTCTTCTTTTTCTTTTTTTCTTTTGTTTCATGGTCACTAGCTTTGATGAACAGTAATGTTTTTTCTAGTGCCCATCATAATTATGTATGTAAACTAATTCATTTGAATGCAATTTTGGTGATGAGAATGTACATATGAGAAATAAATTGAATTGAATTGAATTGAAAAAAAGGATCATTTCTGAGATAAAACCTACAATTTTTGGTACGCTTTGCCCACTCTTCCTCAGTTCCGTTACTTATAGCTAAATATAGTCCAATGTCATCTCATTTCCGTAAACCTAGTTAATTTTCTTTTATGTCTGTCGTGAGGTACGGCTGGTGACCCGAGGAGGGAAGTAAAATGTAAGTTATGCCTGATAGGGCCTACCTGCCCGAACAATTGACCTATATAAGTTTCAAATAAGTACAGATTCTCTTTAGTGTAGGCTTACCCTAAAAATTTTCGCGCGCTTCGCGCGCTTTGCAATTTCACAGTTTAGATTCCGGATAAAAACGGTAAATCTATGATCCTCTGGTATATACAAATTTTATATAATATATACCGCGCAATGGCATGGTACAGTACACAGGTTTTCTTCAAATCCTCCCTCACCAACCCCTCGACGGCATCGACGGCATCGGGGATTCGGGTCGCTGGCCTCCCCGTCGGGGCCTCCCCTGCGCCCCTCTAAAAACCCCTGTGGAGAACACTGGGAACTAGTATAAAAAAGAAGCACCATTTTGCATCTAAGCCCTTCGAGACAGCAACCCCCCCCCAGGACTGCCGTTAAGAATGGGGACGATGAGTCGACTTTGCCCCCTCACGTCAAAAACCTGGCTACGCCCCTCCCTGTATGTATGTATGTATGTATGTATGTATGTATGTATGTATGTATGTATTTCATGTATGTATTCATGTATGTATTATATATATATATATATATATATATATATAAAAGAAGTCCGTGGTAACTAATTTTCACGGTAAATATTGAAGCTAGTTTCATTGTTACGTGGTGTTAGCCTCCCGATCCAAGCTTGCTATTGTGCCAAGTTTGCCCAGGTTAAATAAAGAACTAGTAAGACCATTTGTACTGCTGTTCGTGGAATTTTTAAGCACGTTGATAAAGATTTACGGCCAAACTCCTGTTTGCAGATGTTACCGTATCAAGCTAAGATGAATGTCAAATAGAAACTCCAAAATTCCCATTGGGTGCTTTACCAACCATTGTTTGCATGGGCATTTAAATGTTTAGTTTCACCCGATTCCAAAAAATGGCAAATGGACACACAGACTTGCATTTAGCCTTCAAATGCGACAACTGGCTTGTCGTGAACTCCATAGACATTATATACCGAACAAGACGGAGCCCGTCAACGCGACGTATTTTGAGACACAAAGAAAGTGTTGACCTTACTGACCTGATCCACATACTCTTGTTTCAACAACTGTAACAAAATGCTGTCTAAAAATTTTCGTGCGGGTCAATATATAGAAAAGTCGGTAGTTTCCCCTATACAAGCATATCTCTAACTTAAAGGTCAGAAGCAGTTGCCCCAAACTTATTTTGAAAAAATAGCTAAAGGTCACAAATTTCTTCTTATTTCGCTTCCAAGTATCTTTCATGATATTTTAGAACATAAATATTGCGTATTCAAGGTAAATCAAGCAGTTGCTCCTTGTAAATTTTACAATTGAGTGAGAAAAATACTGTCACATGATTCTCAAGAGCCATTCAGAAAATAGGATAGTCTACTATACAATTCTTTTTTGGGGTGACTGCATTCTCACTTTAACCGTCTAGAATATTATATCGGTCTCAATGCATGGTGAAAATACAGTGAACGCGCATAGAGTTCAACGCACGTTTACTATGCGGCCACTTAAACACGCGGAACAGGTCATAATTATGACTCTGCCTATCCATTTCAATGCCATAGTATTAATTGCCCGCCCGGCGGACGTGTATTACTCATGCACCTATAACGGCTTGCACTCGTAGTTAGAGTATGTACGCCAAAGAGGAGTACATATTCGACACCTGCTATGAAGGTTATAGTGTTAAGTGATCTGTCTGGTACATAGAATATGTCGATGGTGAAACTCACTTGTAGGTAGAACACCACTAATAGTTTCCACTCTGACTTTCACATTAAATTTATTCTGTTTCGGGGCCTCTGGACTCTTGCAGAATTTCAGGACAGGCACTGGCTACCATATGAAAGATTGCGTGTAGTTCTTTCACAGTCCTAGGCTTTCACAGTATGTTGAAATTTGTCTGGCCATGATTATTGAAATTGTAAGCTACGACAGACGCAGCGTCTATCATAGGGTAGAGGTTTCCCCTGTAAATGCTTCACTCAGAATGTACTTTTCTACCATTTAGCCTGAGCGTAAGGATATAAGGTGAAAAAAAAGTGATTAAAATTCCTTCAATTTCCATCGTTTTAACATTCACTTACTACAGCACCCACATTGCAGATTTGAGTGCACCCCCGTACAGTATCCAATAACCCCCACCTCCTCCTTATTATGGGGACTAAATTGCCAGGCAATATTTTGGCGCGGAGGAAATCTCTTGCGTTAGTGGTATGTGGTTTGTGGTCCAAAATGTACGTTGGATACATATCATCACGAAAATAACGATCAAAGTTCGCTGGGGATACAGACATACCTATCAAATTGCCTTGGCAATTAAATAGCGTTTCTATTGCAAAGGAAGAGGAAGCACTAGTTACAAAGAAGATCCACGGACTTACAGGTGGATGTGATCCGTGAGAAATGTACTTACACCACGGAGTGGCAACGGGAATGCCACAAAATGACAAAATATACGCATGGGCGTCATCAGGTGGGGACGGGGGGGGGGGAACAAGCCTTCCTTTTTTGAGTATCAGCTAGTCTATCCTCCAATTATTCCTCCTTCTGCTCAGCAATGATAGCACTCCTCTTATCTCAATTGTTGTTATCTTCTGCTTCTAAATTTATGCACGGTAATTATTTATTTTTATGCATGAATACTCATGAAATCAAACTGCCAAGCCATTAAAACTCAAAGACTACCTTGGTATTTGACTACGAATCAGGCTGTGCGGCAAATTCCTTGCACAGTCATATCTCTAACGGAAAGCCTTAAAGAGGGGTTGAGCAAATAAAGTCCGCTCCGCGGGGTACCTTGGTATAGACCTATAGGTATTTTGATTTACTGATGCTTACAGTAGTGGATCAATCATTTCTCCAAACGGGCCGAAGGGGCGGAGTTGGGGACATAGGCAGGCAAATTTTCTCCCTTGCCAAATTATCAGAACATGATTGTAAAGTGTGAAAATCATGGCAAAAAAATTCAAAGGGATAGGGAAATTCCCCGAACCCAGCCCCTGGCTGTTCACCAGTCAAGCAAACTATAGAGCACCAACGAAGCAGTAGCTGATTCGTGAAAGAAGCGATGACTACTTTTACGGTATAAACTTAGAAGCAGATCCATTGATACAGGGAAACAGAAGATGCATTGGAGTTTTGAAACCTCATTGCACTAGGGGGTTGTGTTACTGGATGGAGATATCACATCGAACTGAACTTTGCACCGCCAAGTCAGACTGCAATCTGTTTCTGTCGTCAATGTGACTTACACGGGATTGAGAAGTTAATACAAACTGATATGTTGCCCACTACACCTAAGGATTGTGTTTTCTTCTGCCACAGCATTGTCAGTCATCCGGAAAATAAAAATTTTTGCAACTTTCGACGCCAGGTAACGTGTATGACAGCATATCGAGGTTTTATGTCAAAATATGGCCATTAGAGCCACCAAAAAGGGGAACAAATCCTTATGAGCCAAACAGCAGTAGTCGTATGAACCGTGGGGAATGGGGTAATTGGGTTTACGGCTCCCAGATAAAAAGGTGGGGCTGAAATAATCTTCCGCCCCCAGCTTGAACGAAAACCCTTTATTTGTCCACTCTGTGAATTTTATCAGACTTTTCAATAAAATATCAAACTTTTTGATAAATGAATTTCGCAAAGTGCGCAAATGTAGCATCAAAATCCATCCAAGGTCCCTCAAATATTCAAAAAAAATTCTAAGGGGAGCGGGAGCACTCTTTCTCTTTGACCCCTTCCTCATCATGCCGGTCTAAAATACCCAGCCTTCCAGCTGGGAACGGCTCCCTACACCTATCAGCTTATGCAGTAAACAGCTGTTCTTTGAAAATATCACCCAATTTAGTTGTTCTGAAAGTTTTTTTTAGCAAAACTTAAATTTTCCGTACTGTTTTGTCCAAAATGACACCCCCTGATCACACATTTAGCTCTTTATTCCGTAGAAGATGGCTCTAATATAAATTCAGACACGTTTTCAGAAACGCTTCATCGGCCTTTTACAACATGGTATCACCACTGGTCACTCCGATGACATCAGCCTAAAATACATCACTCAACATATAAGATATTCGGGTGTCAAGTATGACTGTATCGGTCCTAGCTTTTTGGAAGGGAGGTTCTGCAAAAAGACCGTTCTACAAAATATCTGTTTCAATGGTCTACATCATGAATAAACATTATCTCAATATGCAAATCCGTCACCTTAAAGGGAGAATGCAGTCACCCCAATAAAGAATTGTATAGTAGACTATCCTATTTCCTGAATGGCTCTAGAGGATCATGTGATAGTATTTTTCTCACTCAATTGTAAAATTTACAAGGAGCAACTGCTTTGTTTACCTTGAATATGCAATATTTATGTCCTAAAATATTATGAAAGATACTTGGAAGAGAAATAAGAAGACATTTGTGACATTTAGCTATTGTTTCAACATAAGTTTGGGGCGACTGCTTTTGAACTTTAAGAGAGGGACTCAATAGCAAATTGTGGTTATCCTTTGTTTCATCAACGTTCATTCCCATGTCAGTTGTAGTAATGTTGATATACGCTGAGTAGTCCCGTAGCCAGACAAGGTACTGAAGGGGGCACAATAACTTCTACGGGGGTAAAGACTTCAGGAGGAGAGATGCTAAAATGTATAAAGGCAATAGTCATTCTGAATTCTACAGAGGCCGACAATTTTCTTGGGGCGCACCCCCTGCATCCTAGCCCCCACGGGCCTGACGCTGAGGGCATTTGGAAGAAGACCTAATGGTTGTTAACTTGAAATATATGCTAACATGCTACTCAATTCTGCAAAGTACTGTTTTGGTCACGTGCGAGCGCTATAATGTAAAATAAAATACTAACTCTGTATAAAATTCATATTACTGTTTTGCAGAGCTAATGACTTCTCTGAAGTGGCCGCAGTTTGGTAAGTGAGCACATCTTGATAAGGTGATAAATTTATTGAAAAAAGTTCGAACAATTGTTTAATTACTACACCTTGATATATGATAATGCTAATAGCTCTTTTGGACGCATGCCCACTATATGTAATCGTGGAATGCTATATTTCATAATTTTACTCAGTCCATAGCCATTGCTATCGTATTTATATACCTATACCAGTAGACAGAAAAATCTTATTTTGTTCCCTCTGTAAAAAAAGGTAAACAGAAATTGCAGTAATTTCCCTTAAAACTTGCTCAATATATTGCACCAAAATTGCATCTAAGGACCAGCAAATATTTAAAACTTTTCCAAAGAGGCTCCCCTTACAACGCTCCACCAGAATGGCTGTCCGAAACAACGTTCAGTCTCCCCTACCGAGAACAGCTTCCTATAAACCCATGCTAATACAGTATGTCTATGCTATATACCAGCAAATTTTAAACTGAGCTAAGTATCGTGTTAATGCTTTCTGGATTTAATTTGTAACACATATCCTGAGGACAATGGAAGTGTTCTGTAAACGGTTACATAAATTCAACAAACAAACAGGCTTTAGGCCTACATCCAACTCATGCACTCTCAATACACGGGTTGGAAATTCGGTACTTCCGGTCGGGTCACAAGGTCAAGTGTACCATGACAACGGGCAACGCGTTTCACTCTGCCTGCTCAGCGTGCAACACACGTGCTGGGACACTGTAAGCGTGGTACACTTCACCTTTGACCCATTCCCATATTGCATTGCGTGGAAACATTTCCCAACTCGTCTATTGTGTGATCAACGAGAGTATCATATATCCGGAATATACATATAAACCTCTCACTCGCTGATCGATGTCTTTTATTAACTGTTTTTAATATTGTATGTCAAAACACGCAGGCTGAATACATAGGTAGGCCTTAAGCATATCAATTCCTGAAAGCCATTGACTTTCTGAAGCACGGAACGTTATACAGTAATGAGTAACTCCGTTCATCACAAAGAATAATTGCTTTTTATAGAAAATGCGTCATTTCAAAATAATAACCTCAAATGACCCTAAATGACCTCTGACCTGAAATTTCCGAGGGTTGCAGAAGAGCCGTAACTCCATGCTAAGGTCAGCTTTCAAAAATAAGTTGTTTGTGACCGGAAAGATGTATTTATACATGTCCAACCGGGGAGTTACTATTTTGAAGGAGATACATCGGAAACTTTAATTTATGGTAACTTCTGATTAGATCCACCTCATCGTTTACATAGTTTCAATTCATGAGTGATTATTAGAGCTTAGGGTACACACTTCTTTTGTCTGATCCTTTTCGATTGATACATGATACCCAAGTAAACCTTTTATACACGTACTTATACCGTATGAATAGGATCAGGAGGAACAATGCTTTGATCCGTAGGTTTTCACCGACACTTACGTAAGAAACACTGTCTAATAAATCAAAACGATTGCTAATTCCTAGGGAGTCTAGAAAAACTAACTTATAAAAAGGTCTTACACTGGCACAATGCGTACATGACTAAAGAGAGGTGTATATAATACTAAATATTATAATCTGTTTTATGACTATATTAATTTCCGCAAACTTCCGCAATTTGCCGATGGTAAGTGCATGATCGACATGTTACATAAAATCTAACTAGCCTATTGTGATAAGCGTTGGATAGCGTTGGGAGCTGCAAATGAATTTTCAAGGAGCGCGACTGGCAATGCCATAGTATATAGACAAAAATTGTTGACATTTCTTTTCAACGTAGCAGACGACATGAACTTTTTGTTAAATACTAACAATAGCTTTAAGCCCATTGCATCTCCAAGTGCTATACAAAAGCAAGTGACCTTGGCGGCAACAACGTGGGTACAAAGGGGAGCTGCCGTTTTATCTCCTAATAACAACTCCCTGGTCCAACGATGGCCCCGAAACTTGACCCTTTAACTAAGAACTTGGAACTTACATTCCTGAACTAGGAACTTGGAACTTAGGAACTTTATATCCTGAACACTGTGTGTGTACCAGCCCTGAAGCAAACTGGTGCAGCTAAAGTTTACGATGATCCATCGCCATTTGCTGGAAGCTAGAAGCGTCAGGCATATTTTAAAATGTGACCTAAATGAACACGGAACAGGGGCGCTATAAAAGAGTAGATTGCCCCCCTGTTCCCCGCACCCAAATCTAGAAGTAGAATGTCTCCCTAGGACTTAAAACCAGTGCTGAATGTCTGCCCGGACATCTTGCACGTTTTACTGTCCGGCCGGACATGTGGCACTAATTTCTAGTCCGGCGAGACATTATTTCAGGCACTTATGCCTCCGGAGACACTTTTTACTATGATCAACTCCGGGGGACATGAGTTTTTCGCGGAACACGTATAAGAAATGTTGTCCCCTTCTGCGTAGAACCAAGTCCCCTATGCACAGTGTAGTGAAGGGGACACCCCCATTAGCTTCTCCACTGACTTACACACTATTTTGTCTCGGTTACATGCCTCCTACAGCCTAGTCAAAGTCAGTCCAGATAAGCCACCCGTCAAATGAAAGCTGACAAGTTGGCCTATCAGGCATTACAATTATACCATAGTATGACCGTTTAGATTTTGAGCTACAAGGGGATGAAGTTTAGAGGGTATAACCTACCCATATTAATCCGCAAGGTGACGGAAATCACCACTTTCTTCTGACAATTTTTAAAACGATCTAAATCACTTTCAATCAATCTAAATTGTGCACCACCCACACATTAACATGCCCTCTTTCATATCCTGGAAGAATCAGCATCAACTGATCATCTTAACATAAGTTATTTACAAATAAAAAGGACCTAAAATTGACGGTGTACTTTGGAACTACTTTTCTCGAGTGGGCTGTCTCTCTAATGGGGATGTGCATCCTGAACGTGTATGGTTGGCCGGGGTGGCATAACACGGACTGAATTCAACGCGTAGAAAAGCACACTATGGCATGCCAAAGGTAACTTATTGGTGTTCATTTAGAGGATTGCATGCATGATTTTCTTCTAAACTGAAAATATTACTGAAGCAGAGGATATAGTTTAGACGTAGGCTACCATATATCAAATTACTTTAGCCCAGTGGTTCTCAATCTTTTTGAGGGTAAGGGCCAAATGCAGAGGCTGGGATGTGGTCGAGGGCGGCAGGGGAGGATCTCAGGCTTAGAGAGAGGACAATAATTGGAAAGAGCGAAATCCACACTTGTGAGGTCACGAAGCTGTATCTAAACAGAAGCAGAAGTATGACTTTTGTCATAGGAAACGGTTCTTTAAGATGGCTATGCACTTTTGCCGCGTCCAACAGAAGCAACCTGATCTCAGCCCCACCATGGTTGGGGCTAAGGTTAGACAATTTTGCTTTCCATGCAAAGCACTCAAGACTGTAGAAAATTACACTCTTAAACACAAATTTGCCTCTGCAATTGGGGTGACGCCAGTCTTTGCTCAACAGGGCTGCCAAGTTCCCCGACGGAGCGGCCGGTAACCAGAAGCCCCGACAAGGTCGACGGGTTGCTGAAAGGATGGCAAACGCGGAATTTTGACGAGTGAAGCGCCCCAAAAAATTTGGTTACCGTTGAAGAAACTTTGAGAAATTGCGGTTTTTATTGAGCAATCTGCCCTACACGGGACAAAATAAAGAAATTCGTTGCAGCGCCTGGGAGTCGTTGGGGGAGTTACATACTTTATCGTACCGATTAAGACTACTGGCGAAATGGAGTTTCCCAGACGATAGGGGCCATGGACCTTTTCTCCCTCCACCTGGCGCCACTCCTGTCTACAAATCTGTATCATGCGTGAGTCACCAGTATGGTCATTTTGATGTTTATCATGTGTTGTTTTCCAAACTAAATATGTTGCGGACGAAAATGCACTCTGAAACGAATGAATTAAGTCACACTAATTCTGTACTTATCCTGCGTTAGTGATCAGCATGTGAGGGGAAACTCTTGATCAATTTTTCTCAAACGAGGTCAGATAGAGAAATGGGTCTGCCGAGTTCGAGGGCCGAGTTCGAGTTCCCAAAAGTCGAAAAACTTTAAGTTGATTGAATGATTCTATTCATTTAATAGAGCTGTGGAAAATGCGCCCCAATGCCACTCTGATTACATTTGATCTAGTTTTTTTACGAGTACCGAAAGATAAATTGCAGAATTTTAATTTCAGTTACCAATCAACGTTTAATACGATACATACAGTCACCTCACTTCGCAAATTAAATTTCCGAGATGTAACTTTGCTACAAGCTTTGTCACTACAAATGCGATTACTCCCTAATGCACCACCACATAACTATATGCCACCGTGTACATAATATGATTGTCAACAACACGGCACACGAAATAAGTCTTGGCTAGATATGACTGATCATGGAACATGCCGTACAGCCTGCTACGTAAGCAAACTAGCACCACTTCAGAAGATTGAATTTGGAAGGAGTCAAGTAGTGACTCTAAAGTACAAAATTAAAACATACATATCATGGATTATTCGTCCCCTTTCCTACTGCGCTACATTTTTTCTTGTTGACTATGATTTCCTCAAAACGTAAAATCAGTTCAGGGGCCACACCGACAGGGCCCGGGGCCGCATGCGGCCCTAAGGGCCGCGTTTGAGAACCGCTGCTTTAGTCTAAAGGCTATACACAAGAAGAAACATGTAATATGTGGAGTTCAGGAGTTAAAAGCTGCACGTTGCAATATGCTTTATAGAGTAAGACAATTATTTTCCTGGTTACTTAAAGGAATCTGTCATACAGGTTGTGATGACGATGGGCTGGACTGCGGGGGCGTAGCTAGGATGAAATTTTTAGGGGGGCCTAGGTATCAAACGGGGGGGGGGGGTAAAAGGGCATTGATCGCCGTCCTTAATTCTTACACACTTTATTAGGACACACAATTTTGGGGGGGGGGGCGCAGGAGTGGCCCCCGTAGCTACGCACCTGCAACTAGCTAGGTGTAGAAACGAGCAGTGTCTCCCATCAACGTGTAATAAATGAACATACACTTGACGGAAACATAGGGGTAGGAAGCTGTTTTAGGTGGAGTTGAACGTTGTTTCGAACCGCTGTCGAGGTGTATGGTGAACACAAGGGGCGTCATGACTTGGCCGATAGCGTCATGACTTGGCCGATTTTTTAACGATAGAAAACCGCAAACAACAAACTGACCTTGGTATTTCCACAGCGCGAACAAAGACTAGGGGTGTACCTCATTGCTGAAAATATCAAGAAATAATACTCGTCAGTAATGATAAGCACGCTATTCGTTAATTTCGGAACGGAACATGTAGTACCTATTTGACAAATTTTTTGTCTCAAATATCAATAATTTGACAGATTATTGAGTTCTATTTGACAGATTGTTGAATTTTATTTCCTTGCATAACTTCACTAAATCTGAACCGACTTTCATGGTTTAAAATTCATTTGGTAACTAATCTGGCCACTGAATCCGATTCTAGTCACATCATAGGAGGAAATACAAATCGATCCTTACAAATCTATTAAAGGCGGATGCCCAGTGTCTTCAAGGGAACCACGAAAAATGCGTCACTACACCGCTGGATTCGGAAACCAAGGTCAAAATGCAAATGTCCATAGTTCAAGTCGACGAAATCTGTAATGTGTGTAAGGAGAGGGGTTCCCCTTCCCTTTGGAAATTTTTTAGTTATATGAGGTTCCCTAGATGCAATTTGGTGGGACACATTGTGCCAATTTTAAGGAAACTTACTGCAAAATATTGACATTTTTACAGAGGAAGAAATAAGGGGGTTTCTTCCTTAAACTGTGGGCGCATAGTTTCCACCATGTTTTAAGTAAGGGGCTTTAGCCCCTCAGCCCCCTCCGCTCCCCGAACCAGCGAGGACATGTCCGGGGGGTCGGGGAAACGCTTAGATAAGGAGTCTTAGAGCTCACTTTGATGCCACTGGTGGGATCCAGGAGCAATATTCCGATGAGGGCCAGAGCAGGGGCGTAGCTGGGTTGAAATTTTTACGGGGGCCTAAGCATCAAATTGGGGTGGTCACCGTATTGATCACCTTCCTTAATTCTTACACATTTTATTAGGACACAAACTATTTTTGGAGGCCTAGCAAACATCTGGGGGCCGGGCCAGACCCGGCAGGCCCCCGTAGCTACGCGCCTGGCCCAGATGGCAAGGCCCTCTTCAAATGACATAAGAAGAGCACTAAATAGACCCGAAGTTACAATGTGATAATTCCTTGTAGAAGTCGGACTGACGGCAGATAAATTTGATAAGGCAGAACTTGCTACCATCTGACTAGGCCGGGGATTGGTAAGGAGGAGGGGGGGGGACCACATTGAATTTTGTTCAACGTTCAAAGCTAGGGAGGAGGAGAGGACGGGACCACGCCCCGAAGCCGGGGGTAGAGGAAGCAAGCCCCCTGGAAAATTTCGCCCCCAGCAGATCAAAAACTACCGTTGCCTTTAAGCATTTTAGTGTGGTCTTGACTACCACCCCACCCCCGTCAAAAAATATTTCTCCCCCCCCCGGAAGCTTTTCGCCCCTTCAGTACCTTGTCTGGCTACCGGCCTAGGAGGGACTGTGTCTTGTACAAATGGGAACACGGGGGATAATGGCTGGATTTAGGTTTGTCGTTTGCTTGGCATACTCACTTGTGTGCAAAGGTCCCAGCAAGTTCACTAGTTGAGCCAAGCAAGCAGTGGAGTCCCCAGGCTTGTCGAAGAGGGGGCACGAGGGGTCAAGCGTTCCTCAAAACGGACACCCCAAAATGAAGGGCCGAGCTCCTCTGGAGGCCTCGTAGTGACGGGCAGTACTCCCTGTAGGCGTTGGCCCAGGTTCCCACTGTAAGGCCCCTAGTGGGTCCAGGGACACTGCTCAATACAAAGACGGGGTGTGTCATGAAGTTGGGGCAATTTTCGACTCCGCCAAGGGCAGTTGTAGACAGACACGGTCCGTGTGATGCAGTGGGGATGATTTTCGGCTCGGCCTAGGACAGTTGAGGACGTGGGGCGGGTGCTGTCATACAGTGGGGGCGATTTTCGGCTCGGCCTAGGGCAGTTGTGGACGGGTACGGAGTGTGTCATGCAGTGGGGACGATTTTTGGCTCGATCTTGGGAAATTGTAGACAGTTACGGGGTGTGTCATACAGTGGGGCAATTTTCGGCTCAGCCTAGGGCAGATGTGGACGGGGCGGGATGTTTCATGCAGTGGGGACGATTTTTTGCTAGACCTTGGGAAATTGTAGACAGACAGTCGCTGTGTCATGCAGTGGGGACGATTTTCGGCTTGGCCCAGGGCAGGTGTGGACGGGGGCAGGATTGTCATGCAGTGGGGGTGATTTTCTCCTCGCCCTAGGGCAGTTGTAGACGGAAACGTGTGCCATGCAGTGGGGGAAATTCACGGCTCGGCTTAGGGTAGTTGTGGACAGAGTACGGAGTGTGTCAGGCCGATTTTCGGCTCACCTCAGGGGAGTTGTGGACGAAAACGTCGTGTATCATGCAGTGGGGACAAATTTCGGCTCTTCCTAGGGTAGTGGTGGACGGGTACGGGGTGTGTCAGACAGTGGGGGCGATTTTCGGCTCGGCTTAACACTCAGAATGGGTGCGCGCGAAGTGCACTGACAAAGTTGCATTTTAACACGTTTTTAGCGATATGAGTACTAGAAAATCAACAAAATATAATCAAGAGGGGTGTCCTGTATTGCTGGAAATGATACTTTCTGTGCCTTGCAATTTGCAAATAGGCAATTTTTATTTTAATCCTTCGCAGGTACACACAGCTCGATGTTTTCAAAAGCTGCTTTGGACTTTTCGGATGGGGGGGGGGGGTCATTCGCCTCTGCTGCTATCTCTGGGTACGACCATGTTAGTGTACCCTGCATAGGGTAGTTCAGTGCAGCAGCTTTGAAACCAGCACTTTTTGGTGGAGCTGGCATCCGTTTTACATAACGAACTGTTACATTTAAAAAATAATTTGGATAGTATATTTAAACCATGCTTTGGCATGCCCTGCGTGGTCTCATGATGCTTCCTCAATGACTGAACACACGTTCAGTGTGTGTGTGTGTGTGTGGGGGGGGGGGCTACTAGCACAGCCAGACCATCACAGCAAAAGGGCACAATAAAGGGAGGTTTACTATTTTTAACCCAAACGGTGGTAATTATCACTTTCATCCTGAGCACTTTACACAACTTATTCTAATCAGAATAATCTAGAATCAACGACCGTTGGCTAAAACACGATCTTGACAACTTGGTGACTCAGGCAAATCGCCAATGGATCCATTTAAATTCTGTCAGGTCTCTCGAAGAGCTTATGATTAGCATTGGTAAAAAGTCATTTCTGGCAGGTCCAAGTCAAGTCACACATTATTTTTCGCAAATCTAAGTCAAGTCTCAAGTAAACAAGAGCGACTCGAGTCCGAATCGACCAGCTGTATCATGGAGAACGAAGGAAGTATACTGTGTTGCTTTAGTCCACCAGAAGCTGACTGCTTTTAGATTGTCTGTGATAAATTCTAAACAATCTGTGTAGGCCAAGTATTAATCTTTAAATGCATTACATGACAATAGGTCAGGTAATTTTCGCCTATTTGTAAATCAAAGATGAATTAGAAGAACTTTTCAATGCTGTCATTGCCCTTATTTCTTATTTGACAGAAAAAAGAATGATCTTTCATTTAAAGGTAACTTTGAGGGTCGCTTCAAAAGAAAATGAAAAATCTATATTTACATCACGACAGCGTCACTTCCAACTTCCCTCACCCACCCATCAAGTGCTACAAATGTTAAAAAGTGATCAACACAAAAATCGAAAACCTACATTTACAAAAAAAAATCACACAAAAGAGGCTAGCCTATGCTATTCCATCTTGCAGCAAATTCACCTGCTACGCGTGAGCGTTTGTAAAATCCCAAAACCCGACAGAGATGTATCAATCCTCAAATTACAGCTATAAGAAGATAACAACCGGACCTTACGGTATCCCGAAGATAGCTTGCCAAAAATGATTTCTTCTCGGGGGGGGGGGGGAGGGGGAGGAACTGAATGTTGTTTCGGACCGGATTTTAAAAGGGAATATTCCTTCATTTCGACACATTAAATAACGCTTTCAACATGAAAATTAGCCAAATGTTATCTCATCAAATGGTGCTTTTGGGTTCAAACGTCAATTCTGCATATATTTACCGCATTGTCGTGCGTGATCGCATGAAACTCTCGTCAACTTTAAAATCTATCCTACTGCCAACACGTATGGCCTTTCAGAGCTACCGTTACACTAAGAATGCCACTGTAGCGGGAAGATGTGTCTCCCGAGTAAAAAGAGTCCTCTTAGCAGTACCTCCACAAAACAAAATCCATGTACTGAAGACCATCAAGTATGGTACATAGTATTGTCACAGTCTTCATAGGGAATAACTAACTAACAGGATTAAACATTTTGAGGGTATATACCTGCCCATTTTTTAACTAGTGACAACGGGGGGATCATGTCAGTCTACTCGTTTAACGTGAGAGAAAGTCAACATACTCAAGTTTGGTATCACACTGTTACTGTCTCTACCCAAGACAACCTTGTTAAAATCATCATTACAGCGGTGAAAGACAAATAATTTTCTTTAATAACCATCACTTCAAGAAAACTTGTATGAAATATAATATAGGATTTAATTATAGGCCTACACATGTACAGTAATTTCATTTTTTTTTTTCAGAGACAATGATAAAAAGTGGAAAGACTGAATTTATGCCATAAGCTCTGAAAATCAACCCTGAAAAATTAGTCTCTGTCCCACCGGACGATATTTCCAGGTTAAGTCCTGGAAACAGTGTCTGGAGAGACAGTTTTTCCCACCACATTAAGAAATTGTGTCCCGTCAGACACATTTTACTGTTACCATCTTTTCCGGACAGTAATTACAAACAAATCCCACTATTAAATACCGTCCTTTTTTGCCACTGTCCGCTAGAAACACACAGTGTTTTGATTATCCGCAAATGATTTTGGCAACAATAATCGAGGCATCCGTATATGGTTGGCCGCGGTGGACATAAGACGGACTGAACTCAACACGTAGAAAACAGACCATGAACCAATCAAATCCACGGATCGTTGGTTATACCATTACACAATGGGATAGACTAGAATCCATTGAAAACAGAGGGAACTTATGAAATGATTTTGGTTTGATTTGGTTGATTATTAATACTCTTCCCCACATGGCGTGGTGTGTAGTGGTACTACACTAAAGTATTTTACAGTGTTTTAAACCGGTAGTTTCTCAATACATTAAAGTAGTACTTACAAACACGCCCATACCATTAGCTGAAAAGGCAGACAGTGTGTTTGGGACGCCTGCAGACCGAAATACACACGAACAGCGAACATTTAATAGAAAACAATATCCGTTTCAATAGAAGGGGGCTACAAGCAGAGGAAAGGGTAAATGTACATGGAATTTCAGAATTTCAGGTCGAATTTTCGGATGCACGCATGTTGCAAAGAGAAATGTGAGAGAAATGTGTCATTTTGGACCCGCGTGGGTTAAATTGAAAACCGGTAAAACTGCTTTGACAGACCGGGGCTTACAAAATAATGCACTTAGTTTTGACTTTACAGAGTTTCATGCAAACAAAACAGTCAGTTGTGGTACTATAGACAGTGGTGTACTTAGGGGGCCATTGGGACATGCCCCCCTCACTTATGCCGATCTTTTTAAGTTCCTAAAAATACGTAAACTTTTTTAACACAAGTTTTACTTCAAAAGGTAGCATATATGGCACCAGATTGCATGTATTAAGGGCACCTAATTTTTCAAAAATGTTCAAAGGGGGAGGGGACACCCCATTAGCCATGGTCCTCCCTCACTGATGCCGATTGTTTCTTGTTTTAGTTCCTAAAAATACGTACATTTTTTAACACAAATTTTACTTCAAAAGGTAGCATATGTTGCACCCGATTGCATGTAAGGACACCTAATTTTTCAAAAATTTTCAAAGGGCAGGGGACCCCACCCCTCAGACCCCTCCCCAGGCAGGCGATCACACAACATACTGCATGGCCCCCGTGAGAAAAATCCTGTCTAAGCCACTGACTGTAGGATTGCCTAGTTAACTCAGAATAAAGACTCGGGTGTTAACGCCTCCCTGGTCAGAAAATTAGGTTTGCTTGAGTGGTTAAGTTCACGTTCTGATTACCTGCAGGGATGAAGAAAGATTTGTATTGTATACAGAACACCTTTCAGTGATGTTTCCGCCCAGATCTTTGACTCTCTGTGCATTCCCTGGCCCATAGATTGCAGCGCCAGAGGGGGCTGGGGAAAACTGCATCGCCGAAAAAAATTAAGAAGAATCGGGATACCGGGAAAAAGAAAAGAGAAGGAGAATAATTAAAAGAAAAGAAAAGTAAAATAAAGCCGGGAAAATCAAAACGACAGACAAGAAAAGAAATAATATGAATAGGGGTGATAACTGAATTTAGGTAAGGTGGGGAAGAGGAAATTGGCTTGGTAAATTTGGAAGGAAATGTGGATGTTCCTAGTTCTGTGGTAGACAGGGCTATAGGGATGGTGGAAAAACGAACGGGACGAAATAGCCTGAAAGAGTGAATAGCTGGGAAGAATCTGGGAAGAATGGAACAAGGACAAGGGCTGCAGAAAGGCCGACTTTGCAAGAGGGAGAAAAATAATGAGCGGAGAGAAAAGAAAGGGAAGGAACAATAAAAGGTCAGTTGCGGGGAAGAAACGCCCAGGAAAGCATGATATATAACTTAGCAGGAGGAATTTCGGGAAACAGAGATAAGGAGTAATGGCAGCGCCGAATCCAAGGGGGCGAAAGGGGCGTACGCCCCTATTTTCAGCAAAACAATGATTTTTGTGACAGAATTTTAAACCTCCAAGCCCATCTGATTGCACCATGCACTTTCTACAGACGTTTACGCCCCCTCTCTCATTTCTGGATTCCCGACCCTGAATAGGGGAAGGAACAATGAAGAGAGACAGGAAATGTGGGAGAAGGAGACGGACGGAGCTATAAGCTAAAGTTTTTATTACTGATTTTTCTGGATACTTAGACATACACTCGTCACCCCAAAGTATATTTTTAGTGTGGGGGCATCAAAAATCTTAGTTGGTGACGGCTCTTTGATTAAGAGCAAAGTTTGAAAATGAAGAGTAGCTTACATTCCACACAATGCAACGGGGCTGTAACGTACTCGATTCTGGACTCGAGTCCATGCTTTGTCGGACTCGGAACTGGCTCAGAATGGGAGGTTCTGGAATCTGAATTGGCCCGGAATGGGCTGCAGCTGGACTCGGACTCGGAACCGATTCAAGAAGAGTGCACAAAAATGAAAGTTAAATATTTGTTCCCTAGGGCTACATTGTTATTGATGCACAGTTCAACATATAAATGGTCACATACAGTCAATTAAAATACAGCTTGAACCAGGGCATGAAATTGACTCCTAAAATGCCCGGTTTTAATTAA
This sequence comes from Holothuria leucospilota, assembly GCA_029531755.1. Taxonomy (NCBI): domain Eukaryota; kingdom Metazoa; phylum Echinodermata; class Holothuroidea; order Aspidochirotida; family Holothuriidae; genus Holothuria; species Holothuria leucospilota. Next base: position 19,577,945 of record CM055980.1, read on the forward strand.
ATGTAATTACAAAACAATACAAAAAGCATGATGCCACATTCGCCAAAAAGCTGGACTCGGAATTGGCCCGGAATTGAAGAACCTGGAATCGGATACGGCTCGGAATTGAAGGGTATACTGGACTCGGGATTGACCATGAATGGTGGTCACTTAAATCTACATTGGCCCGGATTCGGGCCAGGTGGACTAGGATACAGTCCTGTAATACAGAGAGAGAGTTTGGATTTACACTGGGGGGGGGGGCGTGCCCCCCAATCGATTTCAGATTTTTTTTTTAAATTTTAAAATGATCCCAAAAGGCGTTTAAGCACTTGCGCGCGAGGGGGTGTGGGAGGGGGAGTTCCCCCTCCCACGGTGATGTGAAAATATGTGATTTGGTGCATACTTTATACGATATTTTGTATGCAAAAGGAGACATATTATTATGTATCTTGTGAAATATTTTGTAGGAATAACCATAGTTAATACATATTAACCATGGAATAACTATATAGAAATCAAATACACAACACACATATTGCTGGCAAATAATTTATCATTCTACAAGTATGCAGAATCACATAACAGCTTCAAACAAGTGTAAGGTGTTGCTTTTGTACATAGGCCTACCACTAGATACCATGTGTTCCTGATATTTTAGGCGTGCAATTTGTCCCCTTCCGGTATCGGTATGGAGTTGGCAAGTACGCTGCCAGTGCTCCGCGTCAACCGGTTGGCGCGGAGCGCGAGAAAATCTTGGTCCAAAATGCCTCCCAGATCGCTGGAAATGGCACTTCCCAGGCCTATTTGCCGCACATAAATAGGGGAAACACTAGTAATACTGTAAAAAAAAAAAACATAAAAAATACCAACATTTTGCTCAAGGGGCGGCTGCCTCCTCCCTCCCCCTGGCTACGCGCCTGTTTCAGCCAGATATGATCAGTTCCAAAAATACCCATAAGATAGCACCATTTTGCATCTAGGCAACCTTAAATTAACAAAAAAAATTTCAAAGGGGAGGGAGACCCCTCCCCTATTTCGGCATCTTTATGAAGTGACAAAAAGGATTCCACACTGCTGTATACAATCGCAGGGGCACCCAAAAAGTTACAATTTACGGAGACTGGGGGGGGGACTGAGGTGGCATTACGACTGTTCTCCCCCCATCACCAAATCCTGGCAGCGCCCCTGTAGCAAAATGTAACTGAAGATGAAAGCGCGTGTAGCGCGGGAGACATTTTGTAATTTTAGAAAGAAAAAAGTTACAGAAAACAAAATACACGTTCTTTATTAAACGCCCTTTGGGATTATTTTTGGTCAAATCCTGGAGTCATATCAGGGACAACGTTTACAGGTAGTAAAATTTTATTTTCGATCGATTTTTCTTGTAGGGCACAGTGATGCGTATGGGGGGACACGGGCCACGTACCCCCACCTAGCTGGGGGCCTGGAAACCCTTAACATGATCCGTCGTCTCCACTCAACCCTTTCCCCATCATTATGTCTTTTGTGCTATTAGACTACCAAAAAGGCCAGATTTTGATTCCATTTTTGTAAACATCCAATGCCACTTTGGAGATAGTCAAATGCTTTAATCGAATGATAACAATTTATTAATACCTTAGAGTCTCGGGGTCTCCGTTCCTTGGACCCCCAATTTAGCATTGTCCCTGGACCCACTAGGGGTCTTACAGTGGGACCCCGGGCCCAACGCCTACAGGGGAGCACTGCCCGTCACTACGAGGCCTCCAGAGGAGCTCGGTCCTTCATTCTGGGGTGTCCGTTTTGAGGAACGCTTGAACCTTAGTGCCCCCTCTTCGAAAAGTCTGGGGACTCCACTGCGTGCTTGGCCCAACTAGCAAAACCTGCTGGGACCGTTGCACACAAGTGAGGCTACCAAGCGAACGAAAAGGTTAAAAGGTTTCAGAAACCTAACAGAGCAGTATACTTCAAAGTATCTGCGGTCTTTAACCCCACTCCACAGCACAAAGATGCTACCTGTCTAATTACAAGACAGAATGTCCGTTAAGAACGCATTACTTCAAAACTTTTGAAAAAAGGGACTGCCTACGTAGTATCAGATAATGCTACCGCCTACCTATTTTAATTTATTTTTCCTCATTTTTCAATGGGGGGCATGGCCTGCTGCACTCCCCGCTGGATACGCCACTGCCTATGACGAGGCCCGGGACCGTATTCTGGGCCTCGACTAGGCCGGTCTCGAGAACGGAGAAGCAATTGTATAATACGGCTGACTGAAAGCAGATCCAGGATGCAATTTTTAATGAAAAATGTAATCTCCTTTTAAAAATTAGTAGCTCCTTGTAACAGTGTGGTACTGAATCATCTTTGTATGACACCATGGTAGTGACCCAGAGACTTAATAAGAAAGGAAAGATCATGTTTGATCGTGTCCGTTCGACTGAGGCTTAAATGATGTCAGATCTCAAAAACCACCCATCATGACCTTCAAAAATTGCGAAATTTTGCCAAACAAGTGCTCACGGACAAAAGTATTATTTGATCCAAAGGACATGGCCTTGCCTTGAATCTTGGAAAGTAATTTTACGCATTTTTGGTCAAAGTTTGGGACTTATTCTTGAGTTTGTAGTAGTGAGAGAGCTTTTTACGTACGTAGAAACGGGCACGAAGAAACAAAGTAGAACTTAAACCTGACCGGACAAAAACATAACTCTGAACTATTTACAGAAATCTGTACATTGCGCTAGCAAACAAAATGTCTGTGCTAACTATGTACAAAACCACCCCAAACCCAAGCCAATCACGTAGGACTATTTGCAATTTCAATATTTACAATATTTACAAATTAACTATCACCCGGCCCGCCCGCACTGAAACAAGTGGACCCCAGCACCTGCCGAACGTCGACCTTGGCAAACGGACGAAGTCGGCCTCCACCCTCAGCTTAATCTCCGTCCTCACCGACGCCAGGACGACGTCCGCAGGCTTCCCCTCTCCCCTAAACACAATATTACACCGGTCTCTCCACAAGGCCAGCTTTATGGAGGCCGAAACAAAGGTAAGTATCCCGCGAACACTTGTATTGCATGGCGGGGGTGACAGACCATACAAAGCGTAGTCCTGGCTGACCGCCCAGGTGTTACAAAACGTGAGGCGATCAGCCAGAGCTTGAAACCACTCCCAGAGGAGGGCCACAAAGCCACACTGCCAAAACACATGGGGCACACTCTCCCACCCTGTGCATCCAGTGCGAGGGCAAATGCCATCTCCAAGACGCCACCGAAGGCGCTTGAGATTCGTTACGATGGCGTCGTGTGCGATGCGCCACAGCAGGTCACGTCGGCGGTGATCGAGCGTCCCGCTGTGGACGACACGCTACACCTCCGGCCCTGACGCATAGTCGTTGGGTTGGACCTGACCAACCAAGTCATCAAAAATGGCCCGGTACTGGTCCCCCGCACTGGACTGCAAAACGTCCCCTACAGTTGACATAATACGTAGTGTCTCCCTCATCTGACAGTATGCCTTCGTTGGTCTCCAACTGTGAGGTACACTGTTGCTAAACAGGGTAGGAAAGAACCAACGGAATGATAATCCACCCCAATAACGGACAAAGTAGGCAAACGGCATCTGACTTTCGACAGCACTAAAAACACATTTGGTCAGGAGAAAACGGAGCTTTGAAGGAAAGTGCACAAGGCCCAATCCCCCCTGCCTAGGAACCTGGTACACCACTTTTCTTCTGACCAGCTCCGTTTTCCCTGACCAAAGAAACCTAAACACAGCCCTCTCGAGTCGCACCAGGACACCCTCTGGAGCGGCCAGAACAGTGCCTGGATACCACAAGAGAGGGTAAACGAAACGATTTATAACTGTTACCTTCCCCAACAGACTAATGTAGCGATCGCCAAAGTCCTTCAACCTAGCTTCCACCAGGTCCACTTTCTCATTCCAGGTAAGTGACTCGGGTGAACCGTAACCAAACCATATGCCATTGATTTTTATGGCGTCGTCTACCCATGATGCCGCGAAGGGCAGTTGTTTCGACCGCCAGTTTGTAGTAGTATATCTTTTGACACTCCGCCGAGTCCACTTATGTCAAAGTTAACTTACGGTCTCCCTCAGTTCACTTTGACATCCCATAAGTTCACTTTCGGTCTCCCGCAATAAAAAACAAAATGTTGGAAAGTCGCTTCCCAACTCCCCAGGGCCATACATGTTCAAGGCGACTACCTCCGTAACCGCGTTTCGAAGGACAGATTTTCCTGTTGCTTATATGCAGACATTATTTCCTCGTAAAATTGTGTCCAGCGGACACATTTTCCTGTGGCGGGAGGACACTATTTCCTGAGAAATATTGTCCGGGAGGACATATTTTTTTGGAAAATGTGTCTGGTGGGACACATTTTCCAGGAGAGACACCATTTCCTTTTACACCACACCATGAAACAGTAAAACACATATGGCCGATCAGAGCTACCGTAACAACGAGAATGCCTGGGAGGAGACATTTTCTCTATGATCGGCTAGCGGACATTTCACTCTGCGGGGCAGACACAACCCTGCAGTGTGGGATGTCCTAGGGAGACATTCTACTTTTAGATTTCTGTCCGGGGGACAGAGGGGACAATCTACTCTTTAACAGCGCCTGCCGTAGTGCATAGTTTATCTCGCCCTCCTGACCCCGTTCAGTATCTTGTCTGCCTGCCTTGGAATGACCTTTGACCTTATGTGGTTAAATAACAGGTCTAAGGCCGGTTCATACTCCATTATAGCGCTATAAAGCTGTATTTAAGGATTTTAGCTGGGTCTCGATATACCGATGTAAAATTGATTCATACTTCAGTTTTCTCGCATAGCTCAACATTCGCAGTACTGCCATGCAATGCACAGTCTCCCAATACATGCCTATGCAAAGGCCACGTACAGTACATATGTGTATGCGGTTTGATCGGCTCTACGACAAAGTACACTATTGATTACCGTGATAATTTTAGGGAATACAAGAAAATCCTGCCTTACTAACCTTTATGTCTTAATTCGTGGAAAGCAATAACTGTTTCCCTCCATTCCGACAACTCTCACTGTCAGAATCAGGTCGCCGATAGTCGCACAGAACCCGAATACATGTAATGAGCCGTTATCTGAAAAGGTCCGCCATTGTTGTCGAGTAGGATCGTGAGCTCGTTTCAAAAGGTCGTTCACCTACCAAGCAGCCAATCAGAAGCCGTTTCCTTTGCGATATCTCGAGAGCTTGCGAGAAAAGTTGAACAATGTTCAACTCCAAGCGATGACCGTGAATCGAACTGGCGGCAAAGATATTTTGACCATATATGGTTATTGATCGCTTTATCGCGCGAGAAATTTGGAAGTATGAACCGGCCTATAGACCTACTGATAAACGCCCAATCATTACAGCTTGCCCCAGTTTGGCTGGTATGAGGGCTGGTGTAGGTATTTTAGGCACATCGTGGGTCACCCATGGTGTACTTTCATTGAAATTAATCTGATGAGCCCATGGTTGGCCTTCTGATCGTCCAAAACTAGTTTTGTCCACAAAATGCTTTAAAAATGGTTAAACCGGGCAAAACATGGTTTTAATCGGTCAAAAGCGGTCAAAATGAGTTACGATATTACGAGTCAACTAAGGGTAGGGAGAGATCATGTCGGGTATAAGCTTATATACTGTGTATACAAGGACACAATGTGGTAGTGGTCTAAAAAGGGGAGGGGGCAAACACAGTTCACAGTATAAAGCACCTTTTTCACGCCTGTATAGTCAATTTACAAGTTACAGTAAGAAGATTCCAGTCATCAAAATGTTGAAGACAACATAAGTGTTTCAGTTGTACTTAAACAGTAAACTACATGCATTGTGGCCCATAAGTTTGACGCGGGGCAAAAGTCCTTCGGGAATTCGGAGAGACAGTGGCTGTATTGCTAGCATCACAACCTAAATCTGAAACTTGAATCTTATAATTTATATCTTCAACAAAACTGACTCCAAAAGTAACTGTATGTACCAAGTGTATAAATTACTTCACTTCCTTTTCTGTTTAATGTCTCATACCTCTAGGGGCACATAAGGTCAGGACTTCAGCCTCCCACCCCACCCCACCCCCCCCCCAATCCTCCTCAACACTCAATTCAGGGAGAGTTTGTATTAAAGAGATTATAAAAACTGGCAATATGGCTGAGCCATAATGGCTCAGTCCCAGTTCCACCTCTGCCAATTGGTGGTCCAGTGTGCTAATAAGAAATACATGCAAGTAACCGCTTCAGTCTGCAGTACAGTGCACAAAAAACTGTAAGTGTAATTACAGTTATCTGGTATTTCAGTTCACAATATTGGCCAATATCAATCCCATACTGATATTTTTGAAAGGAGCTTGCTGCTGTGTATGGCATATTGCACACTACAAGAACTGCCATTTCAGTCTTATGAGCTAAAACATGGGTGCTTAGAGTCAGACATTAGAAAATGACTCTATTTAAAGTTTAGGCCAACAGTGGCGTTACCAGAGGGGGGGGAAGGGGCTGGAGCCCCCAGTCAAATGCCTTGCCCCCACTTGCTCCCCAAATGAAATTCGGAGGTTAAAAAAAATATTGGACAAAATTTGTATAAGACAAAAATAAAGAATACTTAGCTGAAACTCACAAGGAAAGAGAGACCGAGAAGTGCCATTTCCTGAAATCTGAGAGGCATTTTTATCAAAAAATTTTCCCCTGTACGCCAGCCGATGGCGGCGTTCATGGGCGTCAATCCTGGGGGGATGGGGGACAAGTCCCCCCAAATTTCGATGGGTGGGGGACACAATATCAAATGCCCCCCCACACACATTTGCGTAAAAGAGTAGTGTCGTGGCTCTGTTTGACTGGCTTTTGAGTGGTATGTGGGTTTGTTGGGCAATTTTTAAGTGTCTCGATGCAGATTCTGAATGCAGATTTCGTCAGGGAAATCTTATTTAATGACAAAATTTCCGCGCGCTTCGCGCGCATGCGTCACGGTTTGCACTCCTTCTCATAACCATTAAAAAGGTAATTATACATAGAACTATTCTGATCACAGCACTCTCCGAAAACAGACATACATCTCCAAACATTTGAAGGGGCTCGCATCAATATGGGATCATTCAATCAGTGGCGTACGCAGAGGGGAGGGCCATTCAGCCATCCCCCCTGACTGATTCCGATTCCTAAAAATACGTCAATTTTGTAACACAAACTTTACTTCAAAAGGTAACATATGTGGCACCAGATTGCATGTAAAGACATCTTATTTTTAAAAAATTTAGACCCCTCCCCCTGGCCGGCAGTCACACAACATACTGCATGCCCCTTACCCCTTGAGAGAAATCCTGGGTACGCCACTGCATTCAGTCTAATTTGTAGCATGATGTGGAAGATTGAAAGTACGTTGTTGCCGTCAAACATTTTTCAAAAATTTTTACCGAGAGCTTCGCCGAAGCCATTATCGGTATAAATGGTGATTGTTAATACACTTACGACTAAAAAGCATTCTGAAAACGCCCTTGCTAGTCCACACCTTTGCTATACTACGATCAGCTCAAAAAATATCCCAGACATAGCACCATTTTGCATCTAGGCAACCTTAAATTAACAAAAATTTCTCTTAGACCCCTACCCCAGGACGACACATTTATATAGTGACAAAGGAAGGATCCCCTTGCTTTATACAAACGCAGGGTGCATAAAAAAAGGTGAAATTTACACGCCGCCACTGCAGTTAGTAAAAACATCCAGCCAGTCGGAAAAATTAGAATTCACTAAATTATGGACATTTTCCAACCATATACGATCAGCTCCAAGAATATCCCAAAGATAGCACCGTTTTACACCTAAGCAGCCTTTAATTAACAAAAATTTCTCCCTCCCCTTAGACCCCTCCCCCAGGACGACACATTTATATAGTGACGAAGGGTCCCCACTGCTGTATACAAAACGCAGAGCGCATAAACAAAGTGCAAACATATCACCCTAGCAACGGGCCTGGTCGGGTCCATGATCTCCGACAATGGTTTCAGCTATTCTGGGACATGGTGAAAATAACATCTTGAAGTAATTCCGTGGACTCCGTGTATTTCACCTGGCAGATCATCTATGATGGTCATGTTAACTTTGAAATGATAATTCTTATTAGAAAAGGGCGTCAGTCATCATAAGGGGGGGGGGGAAGGAGGAAAGGGCCTATAGGAAGACACCCCCTCTTCAAAACCAAAGGGATTGGTTTGTGCTAAGTCATGTATGTCCCCCACCCCCCCCCCACATTTGAATACGGATTGATGCCCCTGGTGGCGTTCCGCTTAGATAGTGTTTTTACTGCTTGCCCCCACTTCAACCTTTTCCCCCTTCAGCCACCCTCCCGGATGAACTTAAGTCTGGTTACGCCACTGTAGGCCAGGTATATCTGCTTGGTAGTATCAGCACTTAAAGGCAATAGGCAGTCACCCCAATCAGAGTTAGTATGCCCCGTCACTCTGGTTCATGAATGGCCAATTTGCTGAATTTGCTGATTTTTCAATGCAAATTTTGGGGCGACTGCCTACTACCTTTAAGGTGAATTTTTCCCATAGGCCTACTTATATTGTATGCATAGGAGGAAAATCAGCTGATACAGATATTAAAGGCAGTAGGCAGTCGCCCAAAATTTACTTTGAAACGAGATCAGCAAACTCTTGCAAATCTCCTCATATTGCATTACAAGCATCTCTGAAGACGTTTTGAAATAACTATCACAAACAATATAGGTACAGCAAGGAGAAATTCTTCTTGAATTTCACAATTCACTAACAAAATCATTGTCACATGATCAAAATATAGGCCATTCATGAACTAGAGTGACGGGGCATACTAACTCTGATTGGGGTGACTGAATTTTCCCCGGAATGGCGTATGAGCAATCGGTCAAATACTAACGTTAGTGCTTTGCTCTAGTTTCAGTGAGATGGTGTACAGAAGATTCAGCATTAGTTGGGACGACCTATACTTGATGTGTGTATTGTAGCAGTTATGCACTTCTGTAAGGTTAAGATCTTCTATACAGGCAGCGAACATAGAAATGATTGGTAAAACAGAGAAAAGAATTTTGAAAGATAATGGTATAGTCTGGTCTACTATATGAAAAACGAGCAGTTTGTGTGTTTAGGGTGGGTGTACAGTGTGGGTAGTTTTCAAAGTTCTGTAACATATAGAGGCTGCTTACTTTGCTGTGTATTTACCCGAAAACAATTGTACAAAATCATCCGTATGTACAGTAGGCCTATTCATCAACATTCAAGTACATGTTTGTTAAGCACGGTACAGGATCTACAGACGTCATTTTAAATGGTTATTTTAGTTTTCCTTTTTCCAATCGTTCTTATGCAGAATGAGGTTTTAATTGACAAGTTTTGACCACTTTTAAGGTGGTCAAAACTTGCTGGTTAAAACCAGGTTCATCAACCGGTATTTGCCGTTCCGGGGTGGTTTACACCGCCTAGTTAAACTGTTCAAACCTGGATGAGCTATTGGAAAGGCATGCAAGTTATACGGTACACATATTGAAAACATTTAATACGCACCTTTAACTTTTGCAATGACCAGCTGGTCTTCGGGCATGACACGCCCGTGCCTTGCGACGTACCCCCTTACGCATTCCCGTCCGGTGCACGTCTCTGGGTCTTTAGCTGCCCCAAATATATCTGGTCTGGTAACTTTCCTATGATAAATGTTGTATAATTTATTTTCCGGTGACAAAAAGAACATCAGAAAGAATGAAAAAATCGCAACTATTAAAAAATAAATGAAGCACTTTAGCTGCGAGTTGACTGGCGAGGCCATATCCGACTTAAATCGTTTCAAAGTCATTCGATCTCCCTCCGAGATGGTAACTCCATGCATTTACAAAGTTGAGCGGCTCCACAAGCTTTCTTGAACCTGTACTTTTGTAACCTTCAAAGCAGGTGTCGAATATGTACTCCTCTTTGGCGCACATACTCTGGTATTACGAGTGCAGCCAACTAATATAGGTGCAGGAATACACGTCCGCCGGGCGGGCAAGTACTTTTGCCAACTTGCTGTTTATCCACATTAATCAAACAGCTAAAACCAGAAACCATAGGTCGTCATCACCTACAAATGTAATTAATGCAAGCAGCAGTGTGCAGCACGTACTGACATAGTCCAATGCAATTTGCTTCTTGTTTACAGACTTGGACAAACTGACGGGAAGTGCAGCTCAATTACACGCCGATGCTATGGAACGCCAAAAGAATCAAACTATGTCGTTTGTTGTTTCTTCGGTTTTTGAAGTCTCCTTGACTATTTTTACTTTTATTTGAGAAGGAAACAAAGCATCTCGTGGGAGAACAACGAAGACTCGCCTGTTGAAACGACAATTTAAATCTACCCTTAGTCGTTGCAACAGTGTAGTAGAAATTGTCGAATAATTAAAGGGGAAATGCAGTCACCCCAACTTGAAGTAGTGTAGTAGACTGTCCTGTTTCATGATTGGCTCTTGAGAGTCATGTGACAATATTTTTTCTCCTAAATGTGAAATTTACTAGAAGTAACTGATTGGTTTACCTTGAATATGCAATACTGAAGTCCTAAAATATTATGAAAGATACTTTGGAGAGAAATAAGAAGAAAATTGTGAGATTTCGCTGTTGCTTCAAAATAAGTTTGGGGCGACTGCTCTTGCCCTTTAAGTCATCTTGTGTGGCAGACAGGCACTCTTTAAGCATTAACGTAAAGCAAACCAAACTATACCAGTATATGCAGCTGGTTAATACTGTTCTTCATATCGTGTTTTTTATTTTTTTTTTATCAGCAATCCCCTGTTTACAGCCATATGAAAAGAAGGGAGAGGTTCAGCTACAAAAAATGTAGGGGCCAAATGCTGAAATGAGAGTAAGTCGTTGACTTCCGGTACGGTGTGAAGTACCGTAACTTGTGAAAGAACTAGAGTTAAAAAAGCCATGAATAAATTTTGTGCCGAATACAAGACACTTTTCTGGTTCCCATGTTGGGGGTGGGAGGCAGTTGACGTGGAAGTGGTCTTCTCAAAGATGGAAAGTGCCCGCCGCCCACAACTTTGCATGACCCAACAACTCAACGCCAACTTTCATTCGCATGTTTAACCTTGCACACTACAAGACTGGATAGCCCGTTTTGAGGAGGTTGCACTAATGTGTTTAACAACACCTTTTCGGTTTCGTGCTCAACCACTGATATCTGATTGGTAAAACTGATTCAACCTCACGATCGTCGCAGACTGAAGTCGGAAAAACGAACATGTTCGATTTTCCGACTGGAGGTGAAGCGACACACTTTAAACTGATCTTAAAGCTACGAGCCGCAGTCGTGGGCTGCGCAAATCACATGACTATTGGCGACGCGAAGGTCGAGTTGAGTCACGTGTCGAGCAAATTCGTACAGCGTTAAGGGTTCTGACTTTGAAAGTCCCAGTTGGGATCCAGGGAGAAACGAACCGATGAGGGAACAAGGGTGAAGTCCCAAAGACACCAGGTTCTTGAAAAAATGTGGGTATTAAAATCGGAATATTTAAAAATCCTAACAAGTCTTCGGTGCATTAAATTAAACACAAATTTGTCCATTACTTTTGTTTATAATAGCTTAATTCGGACTAACCAGCTAACGAAAGTTCCATTTTAATGATGCAAGAGGATCCTAAATGAGATGGATGATGGTTGCGGTTCAGCTTATAATTACACACACACACATATATATATATATATATATGTGTGTGTGTGTGTGTGTGTGTGTGTCATATTGGTTGGCGTGTGTTGGCAACGCAACATAGAAAAGAAAGAAAACGCCGGAAAAACAGATACATACATGCCAACTGGTATATTACAAACGAAAACACAAAATATTTCGAGCATTCAAAAGCTCTTCTTTAGTTGTGAATACAAAGTAACGGGAAAAATATAAAGGTTATATACATCAGGGGTAATTCGTGTATGAGTACTCATAAAAGAAAGATCTCTCTTGAGACCAGCAGTGTGTGTTTTGAGTTGGAGGATCGTCTTTATTTCGCCCTTCTGCCCTTGCTTCTCTCTTGGGCTGTTCTAAAGTGGCCAAACAAAATCCTACATTTAAGGTAGGATAAGCTGTGATTAAGGAGATTAAAGTGTTCTGCTACGGGGAAGCCAGTGCTGTTTCTACGTATGCTGTGCTTAAGGTTATTGAAGCGGAGTCTAAAACTTGTGCTAGTTTCTCCAATGTAAGTAGCGAGGAGTGAAATTGAGTGCAATAAAGGATGTAAACAGCATTATCTGAGTCGCTGTTGAGTTTTCCGGGTTTCAGTACCGTGCCAGTGGTATTATGAATTATGTTGGGTGCAGTATCAATGTGCTGACATGCAAGGCATCTGGGTTTATAACATTTCTCATTTCCTGAGGGGGGCATTCCTATGGAGCTTAGGGAAGTGCTAACCAAAAACGACTTAATATTACGTGGCTGCCTATAAGCAACTACTGGGGGAGTAGTAAAAAGATCGGCAATCGTGGGGTCGGACTTTAAAATAATCCAGGATTTCTTGACATGTCTAAGGAGTGGACGGAGATTAGGATGGTAGGTGACTACAAGGGGAATACGATCAGAAACGGACCTAGTGCGGTAGGAAAGTAATTGGGACCTAGGAATGGAAAGGACCCTATCAAACTGGCGGCTAAAGAGCTTGAATGGGTATCCCCATTTGAGAAAAAAAAATCAAAAAGTTCAGTGGCTTTTTCTGCCGAAGTAACTAGGGCGTGAATACCGACGTTTGTATGTGATAAACTGACTATAGACTATGAACTGTTTGCTGTGGTAGGGGTGAAAACTATTGAAATGCAAGTAAGTGTGCTTGACTGTAGGTTTAGAATAGACGGAGGTGTCAATCCTTCCTTCCTTAATCATTACTAATACATGCAGAGAGCAAATTTGTTTCGATGAAAATAAAGATGATCCTCCAACTCAAAACACACACACATATATATATACACACACAATAAGAATCAGTACAATTGGATATTAAGCCATATTTTGTATAATAATAATAATATTGTATTGTATTGTATTGTATTGTATTTTGCTCTACTGTTATAGTATTGATCACTGTTTGTATCGGAGGAACACCCCGTCTGTAGTTTTCTATATGATATATATATATATATATATATTTATATATATATATGTTTATATATATATATATATATATATGTATATATATATAAATATATATATATGACCACGATTTCTCAATACGTTGGGCATACTGACACGTTCAAACATCCACAGGAACTCTTCTGGCTTTTGCAACCTTTGCCAAGCCGAAAAGCTTGCAGTAGTCGACCACCGGTCTCCTCTCCCAACCTCCTGAACAAGAAATCAGAACTCATATCGCAATGCCGACATCACACCCCACGCAAGAAAATTACTCAGGCAGACAAAGGTTAAAAACGGACACAACTACCAGGGTTAAAAAACGGACACGGCTGACTCGAAAATCATTATTTATGTAGACCAGCGTGAAACTCTGAGTAGACGTTTTTGCTCTTATGCCATAACTAATTAAATTATATACAATTTAGGGTATAATATATCACTGAAACTGTCCTACCTGAAGCAAGTCATGCGGAAAGCGGAATGGAACCAAGACACATGAAGAATACACGCAATGAAACAAGACACATCACAGCATAGTGTGTGTCAACAACAACGCATTTGACTCGAAAATAGCAAGAAACAGAATATGAAATGAGCAGAAATTAAAATTAAACTTAAATGTTCCATTTTTCAGATGTACTCTCTGTCTCTTCCTTGCAAAGTCCTCCATACACTTTTTATCCATAGTGTAAGTCAAGTTCCATGGAAATTCATCTATATGTGAACTTTGATCTTAAATGACCCCTAACGACCTCCAGATAACCTTCAAAGGTTTTGGCATGAAATATTGATCATATCTAACACTTCTTGATAACAATCAGATGTGTGGTTACAACTTCCTTTTATACCAATCCACAGAGCACGTCCGTGATTGGCAGCGAGTACGTTGATAGAGGGAGCTGTTACGGAACTTCCCGCTAAGAACCGAGCGTATCCATTTAGCAATGTTTACCATAGAACGTCTCTTCTTTTTAAAACGACATTACAGAGGAAAGCCACAGCATCGCTTTGATTCTTTTATAAGCAAGAATGGTACACAACAAGCCACATGTCTAGAGTAGTTGCGATGATATCTCGTTTCCCTTTTCATATCTTATTCTACCTCTGATGACCTTAGCACAGAAGAGTTGGGAAATTCAGTACTTCCGGTAGGGTCACAAGGTCAGGTGTACCGCAACAACTTTTCGCCGTTGTAAGTGGTTCACTTGACCTTTGACCCATGATGCACTGCGTGAGAGCATTTTCCCAACTCGTCTTTTCATCGGGGCTTAAACATGTACGGAGTTTGGTCGAACCATTAGTGTTACTAGGGAGCACGATGATACTCCAATTGAACTCTATACTTTATACGTGGTGGTCAGAGACACTAGCCAATAGGCTAGAGTCACAGAATTTATATGACGTCATCAGTATTTTAATTCACTCATAGCTAAGGCAGTCTTTACACGTTTTTATATCAGCACTTATGTTACGAGGATTGTACGTGTGGATAACATAGATCGTATTTCCTCTTTAATCTCGTCTTCAAAATGATGCAAAGTTCAGCTCATCCATTTTCGAGGATCATTAATTGAAAGGTTAGGACTGCTTGTGCAACATCAGTCTAAATGGGAACGTCGTCTTCAAACCTCCAACACCCCAACATATGGGTAAACAGCACTGCTGTTGGAGATTCTTAATTGCTTCATTTTAAGGGTCATAACTTCCTAAATACCCAAGAACCTTCCGGGCTTCGCTCTCCGAACCTCGTTGGGGTGTTGTCTCTGGACCCAACAAGCCCAACAAGGAGCCCAGCAGTGGGTCCCTGGACCCCAGCATCTACAGGGGAGCGTCTCGTGTCAACATGATACTTCCAGAGCCGATCAGAGTTTCATGTTGGTGTCCTCGGGTGGAAGGCTATGTCTCCTCGGTGCCCTCCCCCCCCCCCCCTTCGATAAGTCTGTCGACGCCACCGACTTCTAATAGCAACTTATGAAAAACTGTATGTGTTCTAGTGTTTTTCTAGTGGGGTGAAGCTGGGCCCGTCTCTGCATGAGAACTTGTATTACAATACCCGCGAAAATAAACCGAACTTTTCCAATGACTCTGTCTTACAAACACCTTCTCCATGCATGGGGCTACAAAAAGGGGCTATATTCAGGCTCGCACTCAAGGGGGACCAGGAGGTAGCAGCTCATAAAAATTTTCCCCTAGAAAATTTTAAACTACCATGCCTTAACACTTCTCGCCCCTGAAAATATATCGTCCCTTCCCAAAGCTATCTCGCCCCCTTTGGTATCTTGTGTAACAACGGGCATGCCATTCAACGCACCGGGACACAAGAGGTGACCCAAGTTCAAAGTTTGTTCAATGGGAGCACGAGAAACCCGACATATGTTAATTGGATACATATAAAATTTAATTCGACATATGTCCATTTTGTCCAATCAGAGTACTGGAAAGGAACAGGTGACCATGTTTGCCAACGAGATGACGAGTAACCTGACATATGTCCAACATTTGTACAATTAAACTGAACATATGTTGATTTTTGTCCAATCACAATACTAGAAAAGAACAGGTGCCTATGGCTGTCCAGTGAGAGAACGAGAAACCTGACATATGTCAATTTAATTCGACATATGTCCATTTTTTCCGATCAGAGCACTGGAAAGGAACAGGTGACCATGTTTTCCCAACGAGGGGACGAGTAACCTGACATATGTTCATTATATTGGGGATATTAAATTGGGCATATGTACATACAATTTAACTGTACATATGTCGAGTTTTGTCCAATGAGATTATTGGAAAGGAACACGTGACCATGCTTGCCAAATGAGAGGACGACCAACCTAATATATGTCCAACATTTGTACAATTAAATTGTACATATATCGACTTTTGTCCAATCATAGTACTAGAAAGGAACAGGTGACTATGGTTGTCCAATGAGAGTACGAGAAACCTGACTAATGTCGATTTAATTGGACTTATGTGCAATTCAGTTGTACATATGTCGATTTTGTCAAGTCAGAGCATTGAAAAGGAACAGGTGGATACGTTTATCCAATGAGAGTACGAAAAACCTGACACGTGGATTTTATTGGACATATGTACGATTAAATTGCACACCTGCAGTTTTGTCCAATCAACGCACTGAAAAAGAATAGGTGGCTATCATTATCCAATGAGAATACGAGAAACCTTACATAAGTCGATTTGATTGGAAATATGTACGGTTAAATTGTACATATGTCAGTTTGTCTAATCAGAGCACTGAAAAGGGACAGGTGACTATCTTTGTCCAATGAAAGTACGAGAAATCTGACATTTGTTGTTTAATTGGGCATAATACGATTAAATTGTATATATGTCAGTTTTGTCAAATCACAGTACTAGAAACGCACAGGTGACAATGTTTATCCACTGAGGCTACGAGAAACCTGACATACGCTGATTGAAATGAACAAACAAGTAAAATGTACATATGTCGATTTTGTCCAATCAGAGCATCGAAAAGGAACAGGTGAATACGTTTATCCAATGAGAGTGAGAGAAACCTGACAGCATGTGTATTTTATTGGATATATGTACGATTAAATTGTACATATGTCAGTTTTGTCCAGTCACAGTACTAGAAAGGAACAGGTGACAATGTTTGCTGAATGAGAGTACGAGAAACCTGACATACGTCCATTTAAGTAAAAGTATATCAGTTTCTCTTACATATGTCAATTTTATCCAATCAGATCACTAGATACGGATATATGTCAATTTAATTCGACATTTATGTCGATTTCAGGACTTATTGCACGCTAGGCACACCATACACGCCGCGTTTGAGGACCACAAGAACATAGTTTATGACCTTTTTACCAAAGCTGTAAATTCTCAGAACTATGACGTCACCCTGGAAAAATTGTGATCGATTTTCCAGGTACGAGAACTCACATAACAGCAACTGTGTAAAAACTAAAGTCAAACCTACATTATTACAGTAGAATGTCGTGGTCTTACAATGTCAAAGGCTGCAGACAAATCGAGCAATAAATTCGAGACACATTTCCTGTTTTAGGTGTCACAGCGGATAAAGGATATTGAAATATGAATGAAATTCAAAGTCCCAGATAGATCTCCACCGAATAAAACAATTTTGGCATTGGTATTTCAACTTTAAAATAAGCCCTTTTACACACAGTGTCAAACATTTTTGTGGGTGGATACGAAGAATGAATGTCGGATGATTTTCAAGGATACAAAAGTTGCAAAATTTTGAATAAACCGACTTACTAGAAACTTGTGGGATTGATCCTTTGAAGTAAACGATATTTAAACCCACGAAGTTACACCCAGAAAAGTACAGTTGAAAGGGAATTGAGAGACGAAATTAATAATGACGTTGTGCACTGAGGTTCTGGATGAACATTTTACTCCACTTTGCGTCTCACATTTTTCCCCAGTGACTTGTAACAGGGAGCTGTTACCAGGGCCGTCGCGACCGGGGGTGTGAGGGTGTCTCACCCCCCCCCCCCCAAAGTTCGTAAGAGCGACGATAGTCGGAAAATCTGAAATACCAGTTGGAATTTCCGATATCTCAGTCTAGCACATTTTTCCGACTGAGCCTGTGTCAACTTTGTACATATTTTCCAACTAGATCAAGTGAGAATAATACCAAACGTTATTTTCCTCACGTAAACTCGAATCAAAACTGTCCTTTTTTCACAAATTGTTCTCAAACTATCAAAATTGTCGCGCGCTCCGCACGCTTCACACACCTTGCCTCAGTGTTCTTATTTTCAATATCTTCCGACAGCAACTTTCGGAGAAGCACAACAGCAGAAGTTGAAAGCTGTTTACAAATTACCAGATAAAAGACTGGTTTTTTGAGTGGCATGTTGGTTTGTTTGGCAATTGAAAGCATTTCGATGCAGATTCCGAATGCATGTTTTGTCATGGAAATCTTACCTAATGGAAATTTCGGCGCGCTTCGCGCGCATGCGTCACGACTTGCAATCAATCTTATGAACATTATTAAGGTAACTATACCAGGCACAGTTCTACGGGGGCTAGGGGGCTAAAGCCCCCGATTATTTTTCCAAGCCACACAAAATTGCGCAAAATTTTATGTGGACTAATAATGGTGACGACATAGATATACTCAGAAAATATTCCAAATGTCTATTTATCAGTCCCGTAGCCAGTAAGTTCTGTAACGATTCTTTCCATAACTTCAAAAGATTTTTGCGCGCTAGGCGCGCTTTCAACTATAGTTCTATCTAGTGGTAACGCCCCCGTTTCAAACATAATGGATTTATTCAACGTTTCCATAAATATTGTTCTTCCGTGTAGGCGTGATTCTAGAGAAGCACGAAAATGCATCGTTGCGAAGTTTTTTCCTCTTTTTCCTAACTTCTGGAAGATTCTTTCTTCAGCCTCGCCATCGTGGCAAACATATTTTGTAAGAAAAAGATTTTTCAGTTTCGTAGGGTAGCCTTAATTGGTAGATAAAGAAAGTAACCCCCGACGACGACCATGCAGTCGCCCCAACAAATTTCATGGTTTGTCCAGATTCTTCAATAAAAACCCGAACTTTTTCAACTTTCCTTAATGAAAACAAAAATGCGAAATCTTTTTTCAATATAACCTCAAATTTTCAGCGCGCTTCGCGCGCCTTATATCTCGAGTTCGGCAACCCATTGCATCTGTCGGGACTTGGAGTAGCTGACCCCCAGTCAGGGCGCTTCGCCCCCATGTCGGCAAATCAAAGCACCACCCCTGGCTGAGCCTGCATGCATTTTTTTAATATCTTGGCATTGAAGTATTCCCCCATACTTCGGCCCGCTTCACTCGCAATCCTCACAATCCACGTTGTATCACTTATGAACATTATAAGCACAAACGTACAAGCGAACCTTTATAGCATAAACTAGGTGTACATTCTGAAAAGCGCTTGTTAGTCCTACACCCCTTTTGCTATACCTAACTGGGAGGTCTAACATCACCATTCTGCACCTATACTCTACCTCCCACCCATTCCCCATTGCTGGGAGCTGTCTGGATTTTCGTTCAAAATTAGTAAAAATGTGATAGATGTAAAGTGCTTGGCGTCATACTCTATATCACTATTTAAATGTCAGGTAATAAGCATTATGTCATTGCCCCCATTTTATAGAATTGATCCAGAACTTCCAGGCGGTCCTATACAGGTATATGCCAGCCTTAGATGCCCGAATAGAAGACAGTAAAGCAGCCAAAAAGGGGGCTTCAGGAGGTTTGTTGCTAACGTATTCTTCTCTTAGACAACATACTCTCTGCTTTTACCTAACCAAATCTTAGAATTCACTAAATTGTGGACATTTTTCAGCCATACATGATCAGTTCCAAAAATATCCCAAAGATAGCACCATTTTGCATCTAAGCAACCTTACCTTAACAAAACTTTCTCAAAGGGGAGACCCCTCCCCCAGGACAGCACCTTTATGTAGTGACAAAGGAAGGATCCCCACTGCTGTATACAAACGCAGGGCGCATGAAAACGAAGGTGCAATTTACGGGCCGCCACTCATTGGACAAAGAATCCAGCCAGTCAGAAAACTTAGAATTCACTTGATTATGGACATTTTCTAGCCATACATGATCAGTTCCAAAAATATCCCATAGATAGCACCATTTTGCATCTAAGCAACCTTAAATTAACAAAAATTTCTCCAGCCAGTGAGCCACAACTGGAAAAAAGGCCGTGGTCGTCTCGGCTTGAACCAATTGGTTGGAAACTGGGACGTTAAACCTCATCTAACTAACTACCTAACTAACAAAAATTTCTCAAAGGGGAGGGGACACCCCTCTCCTTAGACCCCTCCCCAGGACGGCACCTTTATGTAATGACAAAGGAAGGATCTCCACTGCTATATATAAAAACGTAGGGCGCATAAAAAATGGTGCAATTTACGTGCCACCATTCAGTTGGAAAAAAACATCCATCCAGTCGGAATTTGGGACCTTCACAGCCCCCAAACATATGACCCTGGCTGTTACGTAACAGCTCCCTACTTGTAAGGAAAAGGAACGCAAGAGAATAAGACACCGCACACTACATGCATGAGAAATTAAACTGTGCCATACTGTCTCACAGTCCACTGACACTTTTTTTTTTTTGTATAGAAAATAAGCATAGGGTTCTTAGGGCTTGAGTGAGTTTGAACTCTTTTGTATGACGACAACCTACTGCGATTTCCAGTTTTTTCAAGTATGGCTCAGTCAGCTGAACTAATGCTATCGTGCACACGGTCAGACGGTTGCGGCGAATGTCTTGACACTTTAAGGACTGTGTTTACAAGGCTGTCATTCCTCCAATTCGGCATCAATTCTGCTGAAATTTGGTCAATATTTTGTCGGAGGAAGGGTTTTAATAATGCATTTATGTTTGGTAAAGTCTATATTTGATGTCTGAAAAGGTCATTTCCTGAAATTTTAAAATAAATAACTCTATCCAACGGTTTTCGATTAAATTGCTGAAAGTTAGTAGATTGGTAGTTAAAAGTGCAGAACCAACGTTTCGTCAGCATGTGAGGGCTCAAAACATTTTTTTTTCAGCGGTCAACATGACACGTTGTAATAGTGGATAATTGTCTGTCAGGTTTCCTATCGTGAATGGTTTCATTGTCTGTGTGAAGATTAATGCCATTCTTGCTTCGAAAAATGCATGCAAAACACCATCCTTACAGTATTTTAAAGGCCGATTCATACTTCCAAATTTCCAAGTGCTATGAGAACCGTACAAAGTCATCTTTTGCTCTTCAGAGCCAGTCACGGAAATAGCTCAGAGTTCAGCTTTCATATCTTTATAGCGCTATACTAGATGAACGGGCCTTAACCGTTCCAGCTTGCTGGCAGTCTCGACAGGCGCGTAGCCAGATCATTCGGTACGGGGACAAAATTAAATTATCGTCCCAACTTCATGTTTTCATACTAATGGTGGAGGTGCCCCGTGCTTTGGGTCCAGGTCACCACCCCGTGAAAGTCGGGAGAATCCCCGATAGCTCTGGAGTAGTAACAAACTTGTGGGAATAAGAATGAAGCATTTCATATTCAAATGGCCTTATCATTTTGTGACATTAACAAGTCACAGTGATGATCACAATTTAACCATCTTTTACAACAACCTAACTCGAACGAAATGACGATCGATTTGATGACACCGGGGTGGCTTGTCGGTAGGAGGCGGCGCAAGATCCAGGAAATTTTCCAGAGGGGTCTATCGCCTTTCCTCAAAGGGACCTTCGAGATATTATTCGAAGGGAGCGCTACCACCAGTTCGAAGTTAGCGTACCAAGAAACTTTTTGGTCAAAATGCCTCCCAGATTGCAAGAAATGACACTTCCCGGGCGTTGTAAGTTGCATAGGCGTAGGGAACGGAATGGGTGGGGGCTTTAGACCCCAATCAAAAGTGTGGTAGGACGGAAGTATGCTTCCGCTCTTCCTCAATTCAAGGACGAAAACCCCTTATTTGTTTTCTCTGTAAAAGTTTCAAAAATTTGCAGTAATTTTCCCTAAAATATGTCAAATATATTGCACTAAATTGCATCTAAGGACCCTCAGATATTCACAGCTTTTCCAAAGGAGGACACCCCTCCCCTTATACCCTTCCCCTGGAAAGTGATTCCGAAACAACGTCCACCCCCAGTAGAGAAAAGCTTCCTACGCCTACGGTAAGTTGCATCTAAAATTATTACATGTTGTTTTATTCAAACCTTTTAAGAGTTGATGCCACAGGCGGCCAAACCAGGGTCCCCCCCCCCAAATAAAAAAGTAATGAAATCTAAGTCCACTGAGACAAGATTTATTACTTTCTATCTCAACTGGTAAGGCAAAATCTGGGTGGAGCTGGTGTATGTTTTAGGGTACAGGTTACGTTGTGACCCAATTAGCCTGACCGAGGTATATAAATATTTCAAATGAAATTGGATGTGCACTAAACAGACTATAGAATCACAATTTGATCATTTTTTATATTAACTTAACTTGGACCATCGGTCGGTCGATTTGATGGTGCACGGGATAGCGCGAGTGTAAATGGGGAGGATGTATTATGGCAGGGGTTGTAAGGGGCTATGTAAGAATTGATCTATTCAAGTTTTTCTACAAGAAGCACGCCGAAAAACACCACCTATTAAGTGTGAGAGGCTTCATAATATAGCCGCCTATTGCTGCTGTAGGTTAATATAGGTCTGTAAGCATGGGGAAGATCATGCATCTTACAACGTTTTCAGTGATTAAGTAGCTGGAGTTCAACATAGGTATCAATATATGTAGCCAGGGCCGTCGCGACCTGGGTGTGGGGGCATCTCACCCCCCCCCCCCCCAAGTTCGTCAGAGCGACTATAGTTGGAAAATCTGAAGTACCAGTTGGAATTTCTGATATCTCAGCCTAGCACATTTTTTCCCTCTGAGTTTATGTCAACTTTGTGTATATTTTCCAACTAGATCAAGTTAGAATAATACAAAACGTAATTTTCCTATCGATGCAGATTCTGAATGCAGGTTTTGTTATGGAAATCCTATTTAATGAAAAATTTCAGCGCGCTTCGCGCGCATGCGTCCCCGTTTGCACTCCGTCTCATGAACATTATTAAAGGGAAACATTGCATTCGTTTTGCTGAAAATTTTTGTATTTTTAAAACCGATATTTATAGATACAGAATGATAGATAATTCAAAATAAGGCAGCACGGTAGCCTTCTTTTCAAGAAATAAGGTTCTCACAGAAAAATATTCAGTTATTAGTTGCTCAGGAACAATTTGTTGGCCCAAACTTTCTAAAATTTAAATGATGCAACTTCTGTAACTCTTGTAATACACAATATTTGAAGGAGATAAAGCTATTGCTGGAGTTTATTGGTGAGACGGAATGGTTTAATAATGATTAAAGCTGTTTTCTCTGTATGTCATGTTGGTGCATTTTAAACGCAATATTTTCCTTTAAGGTTACCGTTTTATACATGGAACTATTCTGATTACAACACTGTCCGAAAAACAGAGAGATACATCTCCAAACATCTGTAGGGGCCTCGCATCAATGTGGGATCTTTCAATCTAATTTATAGCGTGATGTGGAAGGTTAAAGTACGCTTTTGCTGTTATACATTTTTCAATTTTTTTTACCGAGCTCTTCGCGCGCAGCCATTGTCGATATTAAATACCGGTAGTGGTTGTTAATACACTAACGACGAAAAAGCATTCTGAACCGCGCTTGTTATTCCTGCACCCCCTTTGCTAAACCTATCAGGGAGGTCTCATATCACCTTTCTGCACCTGTACCCTCCCTCAATCCCCATTGATGGAAGTTGTTCGTCTGGATTTTCGTTCAAGATTAGTAAAAATACGATATATGATCAGTTCGAAAATCTGTCAAAGATAGCACCATTTTGCGTCTATAAGTCATCCTAAATGAACAAATATTTCTCAGATTTCCCCTTAGACCACATCACCTGCATAAGGTGACAAAGGGAGGATTCGCTCCGGGTTCAGACTAAACCCGACTAAACCGGCTTTCTGGGTATGTCTGGGGTGAGCTTAAAGCATCATCTTCTATAGTGCCCGATCACCAACCTCAAATCCTGGCCGGGTCATACCAAAGACTTTAAAAATGGAACCTACACTCTTAGCAAAAATTAGTCAAACATTGTCTGATACGCCTGACCCAAGTTATTCAAAGGCGTTTGACTAATTTTGTGCCAATTGACTAGATTTCTGACCAATTTTCAACCTCTTTGACCAATTTTTTAGCAATTATTATTGGTCCATCATTGTGCAATTAGTCAAATATCATTAGAAATTGGTCAAAATGAGTGACTAAAATGGGTTAGGCGTATCAGACAATGTTTGACTAATTTGTGTTTACAGTGTACTACCTTTGTGCTTGGTGCTCAGCATAAGCAATGGAGTAGGGAAAACAAGCCAGTGAGCCACAACTGGAAAAAAGGCCGTGGTCGTCTCGACTTGAACCAATTGGTTGGAAACTGGGACGTTAAACCTCATCTAACTAACTAACCGATCACCAACCTCTGGCGGCCCCACTTATAGTCCAAGACAAATATATTACAAGCATATACATTCCAAACTCCTATACCTGCACCGTTATGGAAATCGACTCCTCATAGAGACGCAAATATCGGTGGCTCAAGTGTGAATTTGACATGAGCGTTGTTCTAATCGTCGATCTGCGTACAAAAATAAGAACGCGTTACAGAAGTTTCATCGTTAAAAGGGGTTAGCGTGCGTGACCTTTAAAACGCGTTCTCTACGCGCAGAATACAATTCTCTGTGTATTATCCGGAATACTTGACGCACACTTTTGAGCCGGAAAACAAACGCGCTAGTTGATTCCCCGTTGTGAGAGCGTAAGAAATTAAACACGCATATGAAAGTGCAGTACTTAAAGGTACCATAGAAACTGGCCAATGAATACAGGCGAATAGTAAGTCTATGAACTATAAACGAGTAGTTGTGTGTTCATGTTCAAGTGTACTTATGTGTAATGCCGTCAGGAAGGAGTAAACTTCTTGTAAGTGGAATTTAGTATTGAGGAGTGATACTTCTTACATTTACAATGTTTCGAAATGACAAGTATTAATACTTTTGTAAGACATTCATTTCTCTGTACGTTGTCAAAACGACTGAACAGTGATCAGCACTTCAGCCCCGATATTTTGGGCTCCCTGGGGAGTTAACGAGCTATTTTAAGTTTCTAATCTATGCTTATAATATCTTTGGTCCCAAGAAAGTTTCTGCTGACTCCACGCACTTATTTCTGCGTAAAAACTTTGCCCGAATAGTAGGCAGTAAAGTAGCCAAAAGGGGGCTTCAAGAGGTTTGTTGACAACGTATTCTTCTCTAAGACAACATACTCTCTTCTTTTACCTAACCAAAAATTAGATTTAGCTAAAATATGGGCATTTTCAAGCCATATATGATCAGCTCAAAACATATCCAAAAGATAGCACCATTTTGCATCTAAGCAATCTTAAATTAACAAAAATTTCTTTAAGGGGAGGCCCCCTCCTCCTTTAGACCCCTCCCCCAGGACGGCACCTTTATGAGGTGAAAAAGAAAGGATCCTGACTGCTGAATACAAACGCAGGGCCCATAGTAAAAAGTGCAATTTACGCGCCGCCACTCAGTTGAAAAAAACATACAGCCAGCCAGTAGGGAAAAAAAAATGAAATTTACTATATTATGGCCATTTTCCAGCCATATATGATCAGATCGAAAAATGTCCCAAAGATAGCACCATTTTGCATCCACGCAAGCTGAAATTTAGCAAAAATGTCTCCCCCAGGACGGCACTTTTACGCAGTGACAAAGGAAGGATCTCCACTGCTGCATACAAACCTAGGCCGCATAAAAAAGTGCAATTTACGCGCCGCCACTCAGTTGGACAACACATCCAGCCAGTCGGTATTTGGGACCTTCACACCCCCTAAACATATGACCCTAGCTACGGCCCTGCACTGGTATATGGGAAGGAAAAAAAATCAAAATGCCCTAAAATCGATTTTTGTTTGGGGGGGTCAAGTATTTCAAGTATAACCCTTAAAAAACATTTTTAACTTCTAAAATCATAACTTTGCCCATAACGTTCACAATTTTGACTTACAATCTCAATATCTTGACAGTTATCTTACAATTTTTACTTTCAAATTCCAACTTGTAAGATTGATTCTCATTATTTTGATCTAAAATCTCATAAAGTTGACTATTAGCGTCATACTTTCAATTTTGGAGTTAGGAATAGGACCTACGATCTCACCCTTACTTATCAATTTGACTTAAAAAGTCAAATTTTTTTACCTAAGTCCTATTGTCTTGACCTTTAATTTCATTATTTTGACTATTAGGTTGACATGCATTTCCCGCTTTATTCCATTACAAGGACTTCTGACCTCATAATGTTGACTTCAAAATGAAACATTAAGTTTCTGTCACATAGTTTTGAGCTTTAAATTGCCATTTATCTTTCATTAGTTTTACTCACGTTATTTTGTTTGAAAGTATGCCAAAGTTTTGACTTTAAATGCTAGAAAATGCCTTGCAAAGTCATTTTGTGATTTTTAAGTGAACATTTTGCTGATAAAATGTCACTTTAATCGAATGAAAAGTCCAAATAATGACTCTAAATGTAAAAATCATCAGTCAAATAGTCACGATAATGAGATTTAAGTAACAGTTGTGGCTTAAAACAAAAATTTAGTTACACTACGAGTGGACTTTAAGGGATTAAAAGTTAATATTTAGACTAAAACAGTTAAAAACTATGAAATTAAAAATCAGTTATATCCCATTTCAAGTCGGAATACTAAGATCTAAACAACTAGTTTGGTGTCTGAACATCCAAATTTGATTTCAAAATTGGAAACCAACTGCTATAACTATGGCTTTAACAGTTAAAATACTTGGTTTCATAAGGAAAAGGTTAACTTCAAAAGTCACATTCAGGACAGTTTTAGGCCTTTTGTCCTTCCCATGGCCATTTGCTGGCCACTCAAGGCTTATACGACATCGCCTTGAAATGTTTTGAAGCAACCGGTTTTGGATCTCATCACTTAATAATTAGACGCATTGAATGATTATGCTTCCTCTCGCTGATAGACCTGGAATAATGTTAAAGTTAACCAAATTGTGAGGATCATCTAACAGTTAGTAAATGGGCCCGTAAATTCATAAAATTTGAAAAACAAATCACATGTTGAAGTAAAAAGTTACATTTTCAAATGCCCAGGTTTTCAAAAATGCGATACCGGTAAGTAATGCGGCTTTGACATCGAATTCTGTTTATAAAAACTGCAGAATAGAGACGTATAACTTGTACAGTTTCAAGGGTTTTTGTAAAATTAAATGATCCTTGTGACATTTTTAGTGCCGACGCTTAGGGTGTTCAGAAGTTAAAGACCTCAGAAAAGTATTGCGCAATACCATGTTCTCAGGAAGAAAAATTGAAGGTACAAGCGCCATTTCGTAGTATTTTGAAAACTGATATTTTTTCACAGGAATTAGATCAATGGCTGAAAATTCGTATGTGGAATGAAGTATATAACCATATAACCCCTTCAGTCATGAAGGATAATAATAATACTTCGTATAATGGTATTATTACTTGAAGTATTATGGAAAGTTGTAATCGACGTCATTGAGATGCCATCATTGTGTTTTTTGCAAGTTACTTGAAACATTTAGTCCAAGATAGTCATAGAAACATTTTCACGCATAAATTTGCCAATAAAACCTACAGTACATACACCTTTTTGACATACAGACATAAAGGAGGAAAAAAGGGTTGAAAAAGCCACCGTTTTGTATTTGACCTAATTTCAGCCCTTGCCATAGGTGGATTTTGGTGGATTTTTTCCTGGGTACGTTATACACCTTAACTAATACAAAACTGCACAAAAGTCACTTGCAGGGATTTTTTAGGGTCAAACCCTTTAATCTGCCAGACTTCTTCCGGTACAGTTCCGCTGCAGGTGCCAGCTCCTGCCAATCATTCTTCAATCATTCCCGAGTCGGTGCCGCTTTTCTAAATAAGTTGGCTCAACCGTGACAGTGATTCAAAGATAACAAATTTTTCTTTACCAGTTTCATATCACTGTTGTCAGCCTGACAAACTCACTCACCTCTTAGTATTCAAGTGTAATACTGTAGTGTACTAGGCTGCTGTAAATACGTTTGTGCGCCCCTGAGTTAGGCAGAGTGAAAAAGGCTTATCCGTCAATGATATCATTGGGGCGTTTTTCGTTGTTTCGTTTTTTTTCCAAGTTATAGGTAGGAGAGGGTGTATACTCTTTGCGGTGTTTCTTCCGTTCACGTTTGGAGTTTGTGAATATTGATGAACAGTGTACGCCATGGAAGTGTCGGTTACTTTGTCTCTACAAATAATAACGAACATAACATGCGGTGTTGTAGTACTCGAGACCAGTTTTTCCCGGTCTCGGTCTCGGTCTCGACACCCTGTGGTCTCGGTCTCGGTCTTGGACCCTTGCGGCTTCTGAATTTTATCTGGTCTCGCTTCGAAACCGGCAAAACGCTTGTCTTTGTTTTGTTTTTGTTTTTTGTTTTTTTTTTTTTTTAATTTTTAATTTTTCATTTTATTTTAAATAAACTCACTTATGCCAAAATAATTTTTAGCTCATTTGAAAAAATAATTCATTGAGAAAAAAATCATTCATCCAGCGAGTCCATAGACTATTATGGGTTGAACTTTCTTCTGTGAAGTAGTGAGTGGGTCTTTAACTTAGTCAATGGGGATAATAGTGCATTGGACAAGCACACGGGTCAGGTAACTCAGTATAATCAGAACAGTGTGGTGCTGCACTGCATTGCGTGTTCACTGTGTGCGCGCCCGCGCGTGTGTTGAATTCCCCTTCTCAGGGTTTGTTCAGTGCTATCCATTTCCAGCTCTTCGGGATTGCCTTTTGGCCTTTTAATGACCATATTTAACTCAATCTGGCTACTAATGACCATTTGGCTATCAAAAAATATAATGAACTAATATATATATATAATAGTTTTCGACCAGAATTCTTTCTTAGATATAGAAGAAAGTGCAAATGCAAAACATTTGGCCATCATGATCAGCTATCTGGAAACGCTGAAGGCTATGAGCCTAGGCCAGTGGCGTCACAAGGGTTGTTTTCAGGGGGGTCGAATGACTCGACGACGGTGCTCCCTCAGAGCCACGGACTACCTGTCTGCTCGATCCAGACCCGTAGTCAAGGGGGGGCAAGGGGGCGAAGCCGCCCTTGGAAAATTTTTCGCCCCCTAGAAGATCAAAAACTACCACTGCCGTAATGCATTTTAGTATGTTTCGCCTCTCTGGAAAATTTTTCGCCCCCAGAAGCTTTTTCGCCCCCCTTCAGCACCTTGTCTGGCTACGGGCCTGGCTCGATCATCCCCTATGGGACTTCAGCAAACTCCTATAGGTCCAGCTCCAGCTGGCGATGTCATTCTTGCAACAAAAGAACATCGCTGATACCGTTCAATTTAATTGAAATGCTCTTGCCGTCACGAAATAACAATTCACCGGAGGCTGAGGGGCGCTAAAAGTACACAAGCTTTTATTTTCCTTTTCCTTCCCTTTCCATTTTTTTCTTATTCTAGGTATTCCTATCTTTTTCCCTATTTTTCTTATTTCGTTTGCCTTCATTTTGCTCCCCCTGGCCCGCATAGGGAGGGGTAGCTGCCCTCCCTGCCAGCTTTATTACGCCACTGGTCTAGGCCTAAATATTACACACTGTTAACTGTTTATTATATGCTAGGCCTACATAGTTATGTGCAATCCTATCCTAAGCTTGAGGATGAGGAGGTCCCATCCAAAGTTCCGCTACTCATGGCCAAATACACCCGTCATGGGAACTGAAGCGGGACCCCTGTACAGGAGACCACAACCAGGAGGCAGCTGGTCAAGTACTTCGATGAGGCGTGCCAGTGTCCAAGCGACACTAACCTCCTACAGTTCTGGCAAGACATGTCGACGAAGCTGCCGAGCTTGTACAGACTGGCTTACAAAGTCCTGTCTGTCCCCGCTTCCTCAGCACCCGTGGAGAGGATCTTCAGCAGGGGTGCGCCCACATCGAGCACGCCTCTCTGCAGACATGCTTTCGACACTCATTTTCCTCAAGTGCAATGAAGGCATTGTGTGAAGTGCCAGTACTGTAGCTCCATGATCGTGTTTAGTCCGAAGGAAAAGTTGGCACTAACTAGAGGTCTGTGACTCATTTTTCTGTGGGTTGGATGAACTCACCATGATGCATTAATTGGCACCAAGTTCGTCAACACTGAACACTTGCAGCTGGCTGACTCCGGTTTAAGATAAGGGTCACATTAAAAAACTACATGATTATGTTAAGTTCTGTTAACAATGTTTGGCATATGGTAATAGAAAACAGGTGTATATATATCAATGAGCTGATGCACTCTTGGTACTATAGGTCGTTTGTAGAGCATGAGGTAATAAAGTCAGTATTAAGAAAGTTGGACAGTTTGTTTCATTTTCCTATACAATGTGTACATTCGGTCTCGGTCTAGGTTTCGGTCTCCGACCTTGTTGGTCTCGGTCTCGGTCTCGACACCCTCTGGTCTCGGATGTGCTGGTCTCGACTACAACACTGATAATACGTGACGTCATCTACGTTATGGAAATACACAATACTTGCATTAAGGCCTTCGTTTAGAAGATACATGCTACAAGACTGTAAATTCTTGTTAGGTCGGTATACGAGGGGAGGGGGGTCATGGTTTCAGACTAACCCCTCCATGCAGCAATATCAATGGTCTGCTCCCAATAGTACGGTGGTATATGACGAGAATATTTTGGATTTTAATGTCCCACATGTTTTCAAAAACGTCAGACAGCCAAGCGTGTGCTGTAAACAAGAACGATCTTTTAAAATAAACCGAAAGTAACACTGAGACAATCGGCTACTCTCCATAAGCGTATAGGCGTAAAGGTGGGGGGGGTTTATGTCCTCACATCCATCGTTCTCTAATGATACAACCAAAATGATAAATAAGTCACCTTTCAATAAGCTTAGGTTATCGTTTTGGGGTTATGAAGCCACATGGGCTTATCATCCCGATGAGAGGGGGGGGTTCTCAAGTGACATGGATATTTCTTGAAAAGGAGGGTTCGCCGAAACCCTCCCCCCTCTCCTGGTTACGTCCATGCCTTTATCACAAATTGTATGTGTTCCTTCAGCAATCCGGCAATGTTTGTTTCCACTGATTCCCCATAGTTTACATTACTAAATTCACTACGAAGAACTTTTTTAAGAATAATTCTTTAATTACTGGTTAGCTGCCTTGCAAAGGCATGCTTCCTTTCTCAAACTGAAAGGTCGCCACGCTGTATACCTAACATTCGTGTGGAAAAATATGGGGTGGGTGAGAGATAGGGTGCCCTTGAAGCAATATTTGCCCTGTAGAAAGTGTAAGTCAATATAAGCATCTCCCCAAATTTGAGATGTATCCCCCTATCCTCACCGGATTTGCATGTGCGCCACGACAAAGACGAACCTTTTTGTGATACAATATTGCTGCACCAAACTACAACGAATTCTGTCGTCTTGAAGGACAGCCCCATCTGCCCATAGTGTGATGTAATGCATTGCTTTGTTGTTCTCTAAAATTGACAGAGCGCTACGACAAACGACAAACCACTTTCCGCGATATCCTGTACCTAAATATGAATGGATTCTGTTTTATCAAAAGGCAATCCTGAGTTTTTGCTATGATACAGTATTTTATTGCCTACGTCCTCTCAATCGGCATTGAAATGAAAGATATGTCAGGTTATCTTAGAACAGAATGAAATATTTAAACGGACGACAAATCACTCGTGAAAACAAAATCAGGAAAAAAATTACTTCAACGTATCGACTATTCCTGGTACGCTATACACCGTACACTGCACAACTTTCAGTTTTGTTTCCATATGTATTCTCAGAAACGGGCGAACTAATTGAAAACTTCGTAGTTACAAGGTATTTAGAATAGAAACCATTAGTAGCAAACACCTTTCAGGTGCAAAGTCCCATACAGCGGCAGAGTGTTTCTCGAAGTCCCAGTGACGTGACTTCTTGAACTTGACGTCATTGTTAGCAAAGTGTGACGTCACTACAACCCTGCTTCCATGACAATCAGTCGACAATAAACTGTCACCTAGGTTGCAAAGGAACTTTCCTTTCAGTATAGGCTACTAATGATATAGCTGTTTGGCAACTTTTCAAGGTATACTCATACTGTAATTGAATAGGACAAAATCTGATTCGTAGGCATGAATAACTCTGTTTAATAATTTGTTTGGTATTTGAGAATAAAATGACCTGACAACGTCCTGTTGACCGGTGTAGTTCTGGTAATGTGATCTCAAGGTGACTACTCCGTCCATTTTAAATGTTTTTAATATAAACTTGGTATCTTCGTCTCCCGTTTCTAATTTCGCAATGATGTCGTAATCAAACAAGCACACTTTGTTGCGCAAAATCGAGTGGTCCCAATGAGTGTTGCCTTGATGTTTTCTAGTCGCGGCAATGTAACCCAAAAATTCATCAAATCGAACATTATTCGCACGTTTCAATTCTTCCTTTGTCACGCCCTTCCGAAACTTTTTTAGAATTCTGCGGCCGATCGATTTATAGTGAGGAATGTGATGTTCTACAAATTTGTCTCTGTAAGCGGACAATATCCTGACTAGCGGATGGCGGACTATAAGAAAAGAAGTGTAATTCTGTAGCCTCCATAAAGCCTCACGTTTAGAAAGACGGTACAATCGTTTTAACTTTCGGCCTTTTGTTGCTGTTCTCAGTAGACGAGCCCAGTTCGTAGAGCCCACTTTGTGGACAAAGCTGTACATGAGTTTAAACTTGTCGATGTAGTAGAATGAATACAGCCGTTTCTTATCTTTGATAAATTCTGTAAGTGGAAGAACTGACTGATTGTACTTGGTCTCACACATCCGGTGAAGATGAACCTTTCTCTCAGTTTGTCTTTTCAACATGGCGTCCCACCATTCTTTGGAATTAGCATCATTTGAAATTACCTGCACAGAGAAGAGAGAGAAAAGAAATCTGTCACGATAATTCTGTGATCACTGATCACTCTATTCCGTTTATTTCCGAGCAATACATTCAAACAAAGGTTGACTTCGGGTACATATGCTTGGGACTAAATCCAAGCGTATGTTTATTAAGTAGGAAAAAATGCATTACTTTACTCACACTGAGCTGATTTACTTTAATACCATCTTCGAACCTACAGCTTAAAGGGAAAATAAATTCTGCTTCCATAGTAGATACATATGATAAAGCAATAAATTACAAACAAGAAGCAGCTAACAGTTTCATTGCATCTTGTTCCATTCTAGAGATAAGCTATTTATTGCAATGACAGGGTGCCACTATATTAAAATGACTTGAAGCAAGTCTGTAATGACTTATCAGAGCCACATTAGGAAAAATCTTTAACGTGTATATTTGTTTTCTTTAGACTGTTTTTCTTTTTATTTCTGGAAATGAAATAAAAAATTTTGTGCATCCTTTCTAAAATTTTGTAGCCTGGGAATACATAATTTAGACAGACACTTATCAGTCCGGCTGATATCAAAGAAATTATTGAGAAAGATTATAAAGAACTACATAGCCAATTTGTTGTGGCTCTTTGACATCATAACAGACTTGCTTCAAGTCATTTGTGATGGCGCCCTGTCATTGCAATAAATAGTCATATCTCTAGAACGGGACAAAGTACAGTGCTACTTGTTTAAATTTGTTGCTTTATCATATGTACCTACTTAGAAAGCAGAATTTCGTTTCCCTTTAAGCTACGGACCTGCCCAAGCGATTCTGTAGAGGAAATCACATGACGGCCCGCTGACGGAGAGTCAAATTTAAAAAAGGCATACATTCTAACAGCTCCCTGATTCTAATGTTGTGACGACGCACCATAGAAGGGTTGTTGGTCTTGAGGCCGGGTCTTGGCATTGAAACCGTTTCGAGACCCTCTCTGTTAGGCCTTGGCCCTCAAGGTCTCCGTCTCGGGCCTCAAAGGTCTTTGTCTCAGAGGTTTAAGTAAGAGTAGCATCGAACCCCGAGGAAAGATGTGTTTTCCGTTAGAAGCATTAAACTGAAGGAGCTGGGTAGCCGCCATAATAAAATAAATTCTCGGACCCGCCGACTTCGTTACGTCACATCCGGTTATGATTCTTGGTTTATCGATTTGATCCGAAACCGATAAGCCATTCATGCATTGTGTTTAGCACAGTATGCAACTCACAAAGTACGTACGTGTGTTGTATATTCGCGTTGCGTGTTTCAGTGCGCTAAATTTAACTTAAGAGGAATTAGCCCAAGACACACGACTATTTCGCTCATCATTTGCTGGCGGTTCATGGACAACATTATCAATTTTGCAGGTAATTGAAACTGTTTTTCCAATCAATGAGTTTGCTTTTCGTGGTAGACCTAGGCGCTAACGATCAGAACCATTACAAATGGAAACGATTCAAAAATGTCTGCGCCAGAAGAAAAAGTAACAAACTAGAAATTTAAAAAACAAATTGTTAATATTTTGCAAGTGGAAAACCAAAACTCTAAGAAAACATATAGGAACGATATCACTAAATTACATTGCAAAAACTTATTTTAAATGAGAATTTAAAACGTATCAAGAGAAATATTTTCAATATTAGCCTCACACTGAGGGTAAACATCTCGTTTAATATGAAGTTTTCATTTCGGAAGCACGCCACTACCCAGGTCCTTTAAATTTTGCATAAGATGAAATTTCGTAATCATTTCTGTGTCAGAAGATTTTAACATTTGACATTGCTTTGAGTTAAAGCCTGGACCAGGCTTCCATCCGTTCCATTCGTGCCCGTTCCTACCCACTGGGTACCGTTGCAGTTATGGCTGTGGTGTACCCCTCCGCCCATACAAGTCGTTGACTAAGTTATCTTTACAGCTGTCACGTGAGTGTGGCAGGGTTCTAAAGATGTTTTGCATTACGTGAAGTTCACTAGCTGCCTAATGGAAATGTACCTTTTATCAAAGAAAAGCGTGGACACTTCCGTGTATAAAATATATTTGGTATTCCAGAATGGTACGGTACCGAAATTGTGGCTTTTGACCGATATCGGTGTATGAATAAAATTAGATTGAATCTGAGACATGAATACGGCAAATCTTCGGCTCAAAGTCCAAAATTACAAGAATATATATTTTAAGGGTTGGAAATGAACATCATTCATCCAACTGCCATTTTCATGGCTTACTCTATTGTTGAGAAGTAGCATGTTGCCATTAATTTAGGGCCCAAAGTTTTTCGCTTTGTAAATGCTGAATTCCGCTTTCTTCTGCTTTATAAGTGACAAAATCCGTTTTCTTCCGTTTTCTTCATTTAGGCATCTTCAAAAGCTCATGATGTTGCTCAAAAGCTTAATAAAATCTCAAACTTCCATTTTTAAAGGATATGCTGAACTAGTACAATGCTGTACTGCATAATGCTTACGGTGGTAGTGTTGAAAAAAGCTCGGTTATAGGGTGTTGTGGAGGGACTGTTTCGTCATGATTTTATTGCGCGATTCAGACTGTGATTTACCTTTACATAACAGGCTCTACGAGAGGGTTGGTATGGTTAAGTTACCTTAATACGGTACAAGAACGCAGTGATCACACTTTGGCACAAGGTACAAGTGGTAGTGGCCATTATAATGAGCGAATAAAGTTAAACCTTTACTTTATTACTCAACACGCAAATGTCCTGTTAAAATGGGCCAGTTGGCTGATGGGTTTTATTTTAAACGCTTTGTAACATATATTCTTGAAATTTTAGGATGTTTTACACTGTTACTTATGTAACATTGCAACAGTCCAGGTTCTGAATGCATGTATATCGTACTCAGAACGAGTTCTCACTGGGTCGAAGTTTACTTACGGCGTTTCAGTGAGACGAGGCACTATTATGAGCAGAAGTATTATAAAGGTGATTTAATTAAAGAGTCAACTGTGTTATTTCAGAGATTTTTTTATTCCATTTTTCTGTATGGTGATTGATAGTGTGATCATGTGACAGATCTAAAAAGGAGTAAGTTGGTAGAAAGCGATTCCCTGCAATCTATTAGAGAGTGAGATGTCAAATTTTCTTTTGCAGTACAGCGCCCTCTTTAAACCGTACTTCTTAAATATTCCTTGATCCTCCTCAGTCTGTCAGCCACCACTCCTAATCAGGAAGTGTGACAAACGCGATATTTTAAACACACTACATAAATTGCATTTGAAAATTACCAGAATCCTACAGTCGGCAAAACTCTGGGACATGCGCCATTCTACAATGTAAATGATGATACCCTACCTCATGGCTCCCTGCTGCCAAAGTAGATTTTTGAGTTGGAATTACACTATTCGTTGTAGTTCCTTGTAAAAATTCCATAGCTGAAAATTCTGAAATGAAAACAAATATATCGATTTTAGCACAATAGCAAATGTAATAAGTTATTTTTGTGTTGACCAGTTGACGTCCATTCAACGTTTTCCGTGGGTTTTTCGCTGCTACGTGTGTCCATGAGAACGGCTAAATGTGGTACATCTTTCCTCAGCTGTTGCAATATTTTGGATCAATAGTTGCTTCAATGTGCGAGTCTAAAAAGCTAAAACCAATCGACAGAAGAAAAAAAAAATATTTTTACCGATATACACATTTTGTACTAGATATGACGTGTCCTGGAGTCTTAAGATTGCTGTAGAACAAAAGTTTTCAAGTTTTTTGGGCTGCAGGCCACTTTACTTGAGTTTTTGCTTTCGATTATTGAAGTATTTGGGCTTTGTTCAACAGTCCTTTTTCTGATTGAAATTTTGGGCTCTTGGAATCTTCAAAAGTCCATTTTGAGCACATTGCAGGCCGCAAAAGGGCCCGCGGGCTGCCACTTAAGGATCTAGGCCTTAGAGGCTGCTTCAGGGAGATGCACGGTCGTTTAACCCCATTGCCAGCCTGTTTGCCTCTTAAGATTTTCTCCTTACCCACCCCTCCCCATAGGTCTACAGGTTTATCCCATATACTTACATGTTCTCCCCATGTGGCAACAGCCCCTTCTACCGTATCTAGCCAGCCTGCCCTTGTGGAAATGTAAATTATTTGGTTAAGAATTTTATGTTGTAAGCTGAATCGTGTTCGATGGCCACTTTTCATCACAATTAGGCCTTTGTAAGATGCCTGTCGCTAGTACCTGCAAAGCTTCAAACGTTTACTTCTATTTTCATTAAGAAATATTAAAAATGCTTTCAGAAATTATTTAAGTGCGTGCTGCTTTGAAAAGTTATCATCTTTTGGAAAT
The DNA here is from genome assembly GCA_029531755.1 of Holothuria leucospilota. NCBI lineage: Eukaryota > Metazoa > Echinodermata > Holothuroidea > Aspidochirotida > Holothuriidae > Holothuria > Holothuria leucospilota. The sequence continues at coordinate 19,614,938 of CM055980.1, forward strand.
TGGCAAGTTGGAAATTGGCAATTTCCATAACCAGGTTCCCTTCCACCAAATTTTAGCTTGATCGGTCTTAAGGTGTTGGAGGAGTTCGCGAAACTTTTTGGGTAAATTACCACTTTGTTCGCAAAATTACTTAATCTGACCATTGACCTATACTTGACCTTCCTCCGCTACTGTTAGCAACCATAAGACATCATTTTAACATTTGTCACGTTATTTTCTATCTTTTAGTTTAATGATGTCATGATTTTCCCAATAGTTTGAAAAGGACATAACGATAAAAGACTAATTTTAGCTCATTTGGATTTGACCTCTGGCCTTTATACAACGACGCATGCACAAGTTTTAATGATCAGAGATTTACGGTTTTAAGTAGATCGCGACACACTTTCTGCAATTGACCTTTGACCTCGACCACTAAACAACCAAAAGGCACCGCCCTATTTTAAACTTTGTCTTATCATTCTCTAATTTCTACCCAGTCAGGGTAGCCCTGCCGTGAGGTAACGCGTTTGCATTTGGTCTTTTCACTTATACCTCGGGGGATAAGTAAATAAGCAAATGGCAGAAAAAATTAAAGAAATTTGACCGTTGACCTCTCACGTCATCATTTCCTTCATTTCCATTTTTTTTTTTTGATGGTCAGGTACCTACCCGCTAAGTTTGAACTTGATCAGAAGAAGTTCGAGACACACAGTTTGCTCACCCACACACACACACACACTAATCCACACACATGTTCAAAGACATACACATACACATCTGCACATTTGCAATATTAGATGATGACCAATGTTCATCTCTTTACATGATTCTTTCTTGTAGGGAAAAGAGATAACCAGAACATCAATGAACTGTGTAGACGACTTTTTAAATGAGCCACAAAGACGTTTAAGCTATAGAAGTTCTGAAGAGGGTAGGGTGAGATATGTCTTTGACTGAATGATGGATCTATTGAAATCATTTCTGTCACAAATCGTTCTCAAAGTATCAAAATTTTCGCAAATCCTTTGTTAACTATCAAAATTTCCGCACGATGCAGGCGCTTCCAACCCACTTCATTCAGGTCATTGCTGTGCTTATATCAATACCACGTGTTTGGTCTAGTGGTAGAGCATCCGCCTTTCACGCGGGAGTCCCGGGTTCGATTCCCAGGTCGAGTCATACCAAAGACTTTAAAAATGGAACCTTCTGCCGTTGTGCGTGATGCTCTGCAAGTCCGCATAAGCAGTGGAGTAAGGGAAAACAAGCCAGTGAGCCACAACTGGAAAAAAGGCCGGCCGGCTCGACTTGAACCAGTTGGTTGGAAACTGGGCCGTTTAACCTCATCTAACTAACTATACTGTATAAATACCGATCCATACATATTCGCATTATTGATCTTTTCATCGGTGATGGTTTTTGCAATTAGTCCGATTGCTCCTGTGCATAAAAGTTGTTAAGGAAGCGCACAGCATCACATAACTGCGATGCAGAGAAATTGAAGGGAAGACATATTGTACAGTATGAAAGCTGGAAATCCTACACGATTTACCAGAAAGACTCACCTTCTAATCGGTGCATAGTTTGTAGGCAACTTTTGTTATGGAAATGATTTTTATAGCAAGATTCCGGGGAGCTTAGCGAGTATTCGTCACGGTTAGCGCTCCACATCCCATGACCACTGTTAGGACAATAATAAACGGAATTACTGTGACCAAACCACTTAACCGAAAATAGAGGTACATCACCAATCCAACAAGAGATCTTAAGAGTAATTTGATATCATGAGCAGCCTATACGGTAATATCTGTAGCATGATGTGAGAGACTGGAAATACGTATTTGTCGTTACACATTTTTCAAAACATTATTACGGCGCGCTTCGCGAGCACTCGTTATCAGATGATGGTAAATGTTAGTACACTTTCGAAGAACAAAACATTCTAAAACATGTCTGTTCGTCCACGACTCTTTGGTTATTCTTGCTGCCCTCTTACTGATTCCCCATTGCACGCTCATCGTCTGAATGATCTTTGTTCATATCGCCATTTTGTAATTACCCCAGAGCCTTACAGGAGATCTTTTGCCCGTCTGTACAAGGCTTGGAAGGGGTGTCATGCTACAGCCAAAATATCACTTAATAATGAGAATTTTTAAGCATGTAACACCCACAAAAATAAAAATTTACTAATTTATGACAATTTTTCAACATAAAACCAATTCGAAAATTCCCCAAAGACAGCACCATTTTGCATGAAAGCCAACTGTTATGAACAAAAATTTATCTGAGGGAAGGGACACCGGCTCGAATGGAGAATCCGTGCCCGGAAGTGACGTACGTGATACGCATAGGTATAGGGTTAGGGTTAGGTATAGGGTTAGGGTTAGGTATAGGGTTAGGGTTATATACGTTAGTAGGCATACGGATAGGGTACGCATACGCATAGGGATAGGGTTACATACATAGTAGGCATACGGATAGCATACGGATAGGGATAGGGTTATACATATGGTACGCATAGAGATAAGGTTAGGGTTATACCCGTAGGGATATACGTATAGAATACGTATACATGTATAATTATAGCCTACGTATACATCTGTAAGTACTTATAATATTTAAAACCGTTTGCCGGCAGCTCGGCTCGCAGCACTATCGGTTAGGGCATAGGATCGCTATACTGAGATTTATACCGCGTTCGTATTCTTGCAATGTTCCGCGTTCAAATCCCACTGTTGCTTTCTGTTGAACAGCTTGTATTGTCACGTTACTGTTGGTTCTTTTAGAACTTAACTTGTCACTGATCTTTTGTAAGTTTTAAGTTATAATTTACGCAACTTCCGGTCACGGATTCTCCATTCGCACCGGGACACCCCCCTTACACCATGGACGGTACCTGCAGGAGGGGTCGAAGGAAGGATCCTCCCGGTTGCCCTATCGCAGGTATGCATATGCACAACATCTACATACCGACTTTCTGGTTTTATCTGGGGTGAGATTACGACATCATGTTCTGTGGTCAACGAATGAAATATAATCTTTATTTTGACGAGAACAACCGATCTTCGCATAAAAACTCTCAAGTAAGTAAAAGACCTACCAACTTCAGCACCCCCTTGCTTTTCAATGTATTGTTCGTTGGTCTTGTTGGCTACGGTGAAACTGGATTTTATATCCCTGTTGTGAATATTCCCTTTATACTTGAACGAGAAGTGAAGCATCCATAAGAATGGGAATACTGTCACAAGTATGATGACGTAGAAGAAATATTTCAACAAAACGTTTATAACATGCGCCATCTTTAACCACGCACTGGCGTCCAATTTGGTTTGTCTTCAAACGGAACAAGTCGCCATCATACTGCGGTACAAGAATTCACAATACACGTATAGGCAAGTGCCTATTTGTGTAACTTTCCTAAACCTTAGTACCGACTGTACTTTACGTCTACAGTGTCAATGGGATGAGCTTAGATTTACGCTAGCCCTTTCAAATTGTGAATGGAATTAAGCCGTGAAAAGCTGTCATACAGTAGTTAGACCAACTTTCTGACTCTTCTCTTTTATGTAAGGTGCAGTGGTGCATTTTCTTTCATGGGTACTCGTCACGGCCTAGTGATTTTTCCACATTTACTGACGGGGGAGATGATGAAGACAGGAAATGATCAGAAGATGCTTGGAGAAGAGGATATTCGGCAGTAACTAATCTCCTTTTCCTTGTGTGGGTCCCCACAATCAGTAACTTTAGGTTACGACCCACTCCACATGACACGAGTTAACCATTACTTTATGTACTTAATGTTGAATACATATAATACGAGGCTGTAACGTCCAAGTCCGGACTCCGATCCGAGTCCGTTTTTTGTTGGGCCCGGAATTGGCCCGGAATGGGCTGCAGCTGAACTCGGACTCGGAGTCGATTTCATCATGCAGCCGAGTCCACAAAATTTAAAGTTACAGTGTATGTGTTACTTAGGGCTACATTGTTATCGGTGTACAGTTTAATACATGAATGGTCACATATAGTCAACTAAATAACAGGGTGAGCCCAAGGTATGAAATTTACTCTAAAAATGCCCCCTTTGATTGTGTGTACAAAAATAGCACAAAAAAGCATTTGCACGAGATGCTACATTATCAGATGTCCGGGCTCGGAATTGGCCAGGATTTGGGGGACCTGGAATCGAAGATTGCTCGGAATCGGAGGGTACGGGACTCGGGATCGGCCCGGAATGGTGGCCACTGGAATCGGAATTGACCCGGAATAGGGTTAGGTGGACTCGAATACAGACCTGATACAATCACATCAAGGCACAGTACTGTAATGCTCGATACCCGACGCGGGCTCAGTTCCGGACCAGTGCCCGTTTTTTTTTTTTTTTTTTTTTTTTTTTTCTGGACTGGGTTTTGGTCCTGGACGATGTTACACGTTTTTACACGTTTAAAAAGTTGGGTAAATATTTTACCAGCACTGGGCTTGTATGTAAAAATACTGAAACTGGGTTAACTTTGCCCAATTATTGTTGCTGATTAATGGATTTACCCTGACGTTGAAAACCCAATTAAGGTGTAACCAGACTCTCGTTAAACCCGTTTATCACCAATTTTTGGACAAACTTTACCCAATTTCAGTATTTTCATGTACGTGTCCAGCGTTGGCGAATTTTTTATCAAACGTTTTTTTTTAGACTGATACTAAGTCAAAAAGACAAAACATTTTTTAAATAATATTCTAAAGCTTTCTTCACATGCCTGTACTTTTTGACCTACCATTGTTTAATTTTTCAGCTATTATTGAGGACCTGAAGGCTTACAAGGATCTGACAGAAGGGCTTATCGACGGTGTGATTGATCTTCGAGCAGTCTTGTGTATCGCAGACTATTCGTTGAAATTACACACACACAGTCACAAATGTCATTTGTCCAGGGAAGAATTTTCAAAAACGATTGACGAATTCAGGTAATGTATTAGTTTTGAGATCTCCCTTTTTGGATAAATGTTTTATTGACAGCACAAAAAGCTGTTTTTGATACCCCACCATTTACTTGCGTAGGTGGGGTCTACCATGTTACCAATCCCATCACCTAAGACCGTTGTAAATGCTGAAAGGAACTCTGCTCTTGCATGTCTGTAGATGTATGTGTGTGTCCATCACTTGTTGTCAAGATTACTACATACATAGAATGAATTGTACACTCATAGACGAAACTATCAAAGTAACAACTGACTGGCGTTCTTAGGGTTGTCACTTTGCCATGTGCAATTAATTTAAATAGGACTAATCCTCCAATTTTGAACAGCTTCGAAAGGAAAGGGACATTACCCTATGATCGATCATTGTAACACTTTCTTAGTAAAACTAGTAATTTCATGCTTAGACGGAAAACAGGTTGACCATTTTTCACACCTGAGCGTTTAAAACAGTGGCTCCCAACCTTTTCCAGCTTATCGCCCTATTTTACCGAATTGGGTTGGGCAAACGCCCCCTGTCTATAACATTGCATTACTATGCATGAAACGACAGCAATTAAGACACATTTTGAAAGAAAGGGAAGGCTTACACACACATCATTTGTACGTGTTGGTCCTACCCAGGGTAGCATAACAGCTGGGCCCTTTTTTAAGAAATTGTCGACTCAAGAATGAAGCACTGCTAGTTCAATCTTGATTATCTTAGTACCTAATAACCTTAAAAGCGCACTAAAGAGACTGCCCAACTCCACCTTAGACCAGTTTGTATCACAGAAGTTACTAATGGACGTTCTCTTTTATGCTGCAGCCCCCTAGTGTGGGCTGGGGTAGTAGAATATGCCCATGGTATCCCCCGCCTGCCGTAAGAGGCGACTTAAGGGGAAGACTTGAACTATTTGAAAGCGAACTTGAACCGTATTTGAACTTTACTTTTTTTATCTGGCTGACACTATATAACACATTAGTGTTGGTGTGTCGTTAAATCCCATCTAACTCTTTTATGCTGCATGGGGATTGACTTGTGGGTGGGAGAAAGAAGGATGGTAGTTGGTCGCGTGATGCAGTGAAAGACTTCTGTCCCTCAAGCTGTCCTACAGGTCGTAATAATGAGAAAGACGACTGAAATGAGCTGGCCTAAGAATATGTAATTTTTGAAAACATTTTAAATTTTTCCTTCATAGTATACATTACAAAATTTATCTGTACTGTTACAGACATTTACAATTGTCTCTTCTGTTAGTATGTCATATCTATTGACAGCAAAGAAAAACTACATTCGAGGAAAAAGTGAAGGGATAATTTCTGGTCATGGCCCCTTCGCTTACAGTTTTCGTTTTCACTGTTGGGAATACGAGGGTCCTCGCCAGGAAATCCTTAAAATTAAGCACTGTTAGATGATGCGATTTCCTGGCATCTGGCATTAAAATAATTCACAAACTTTTTAGCTCACCCGAGGAGGGAATGTTAGACTTACGCGTCTTGTTGACTTCATTTTATCTCATTTTAGGCGAACTAATGGAGAATTGCTAAAGGATAACTTTAAGGATCTTGCAAAGACCTGGTTCAAATTTACTCTCATTTTTTCAAAACGACCCCCTGCCGCCCCTTATCGCTCATCGCCCCCTGAGTTACTCAAACGCCCCCAGGAGCGATAACGCCCCGTTGGGAACCACTGGTTTGAAAGGATTAAAATCAAAATAATATCAAACTGTAGGGTGTGAAGTATTTTTTATAACACAGTTTGTAAAACTAAGACTCAACCGACGAGAACCTATCACTTCCGGTAACGCAGTTAAGAAAATAGGATAATTTTGATCGAACACAAGATGGAAACTATACAAAAATACAGTGTACAAGGTGAGGTCTTCCCCTTTTATCTTTACAGTGGCCATCCGTGGTGCATTTGGATGTAATTTTAAAATCAACTTTGAAAGCTGTACCTTGAATTTACAAATTTAAATTTTACAATACCTGGGTGAGCATTTGGATGCTAAAATTGTTCTTTTAAGGATTTAACTTCAACTATCTAGTTATCACTAAAAGATGAAAGGCTTAATACCTTTCAATGTGTGTCTTGCCATCGCAGGAATGAAGACATGATGGACTTGACTGATCAGTATGTTTTTAAGAGACCATTGCTTCAAGATGATCAGACGAACAGGTATTCGTTCGGCTGAAGTCAAAGAACATATTCATCTCGTCCATGCCAACGTAAAACTTTCATAAAATATCAGGGAACTCCGGGGAAAATGTCTATCCCAGAAGGAGTGTTTAGTTCATGGAGATTTCCATCCGGGAACTATCATGACCAAAGGAGAAAAGGCAAAGGTAAGCGACCTTTCACAGACCTAAACATGAACTCGTGTTGAAACTAAGCGAAACTATGGGAGGGGACAGAACGGGGACAGAACGCTGTTTTAGAGAGCGCTATAGTCCGACTCCGAATAGAGACCCACCATAGGGTCTCTAACTCAGAGTATGCGAGAAATTCAAGTGATCAAACGCTGCACAACTTTCCTCCTTGTTCAGTTGTTTTCGGGGTGGGGGCTCGTGAAGAAGGGCTTTGCTTATAATTTAGACCAACGCTTCGAAGAACTTGTAATAAGGATGGGAAGTGGAAAAAGCGTTAATGAGGCGTTGATGTATCTGAGAAAGATGCATCCATTCGGGGCAAATCGCGAACCGAACTGAAAGCAGTGTACAAAATGTAAAGCAGGGTAACTGAAAAAACTGTTTTAATATATAAAAGTCTCCTTTTTTTTCTTTCGCAGATAGTTGATCCAGAATTCGCCTACGTTGGCCCAGCACCAGCTGGCTGTTAGCACACTACGTGTTATCATTTTATGGTCATTACTTCTACCCAAAAGACAAAAGAGGGCATCCTTGTTTGCAGGAATTTCTGTTCCCTGTTTGTAGGAAAGTCGTTCACTGATTTCCCTGTGTTTCAAGTCCTTTTTCTATCGTGATCATTTCGTTGTTGACATAGGCGTACAAGGGGGGTCGGGGGGCTGCAGCCCTCCCAGGACAGGGAAAATGCTTATTTCAGGGCACTGACACTTGTATTTTCAGGGCAAGGGGGCAGTGCGGCGGGTAGCGGCGTTTGCCAACAGGGCAAAATGCTTATAGTTTGTGGAGAGGGGGGGGGGGCTCATCCATACCCGTCCTGAGTGCTATCGTGGTAAAAGGGGAAAATCAGGGCAATTTGCAAATTTTAAGGGCAACACCCTCCGCCCCCCCCCCCCCCCGTGAAATATCTTCCCGTACGTCTAAGGTTGTTCACTGTTATCTCACATCGAAAAGCAGTATTACTGTAGAAAGTCTTTACCAAATCTTACATGTTATCAATCCCACTTACTAATGAACCAGTTGTCAGTGGTGGGTGAAGCCCATTACCAGGGCCATATACCAGGGGAAAAATACTTAAAGACCAGTGTAAGCGTGCTACTCTCAGGTTATCCCAAGTTTAGAAAAAATTTCCGTTTCAGCTTTTAGCTTAGCCTTTTTTAGCTTTTAGCTTAGTTGGATTTGTGGTTGTAGGAGTAGCATACAGTAACATTAGTTTTCATTTTTAACTGATTCGAGTATCAGGGCGCTCTATTAGTCCCACCTTTTAGTACTGATGTTAGGAAGGAAACAAATGTGAACCTTTGTGCTAAGTTTCATCAAGTAACAATTTCCTGGAAAAAGTAAAATTTGACGAAAGGAAAAAAGAAAAATTAATTTATTTTATGCCAGTTTATTCAATGCAACTGTTGGTTACCCAAGAACTGGTCAGTTTATGACAATTCAATCATGACACTGCAATTCAAAGTAACAATTAACATCGTTATACAGATACTTGCACTATCTTTGCAGTGCTTGCCAAAAGAGACATCAGACGGCTTGAACATTGTCCATTATTCAATGGGCAAGGGATTTATGACTGTGTTTTAAAAGCACACATATAGTAACTAATTACCCCTCTACACTATAGCCGAATTAAAAGAGAAGACTAGGCTCCCTTAAGGCCACCCTAAGACGGTAATCAAGGGCGGCCAGGATTGAGACACCCCCAAGAAAAATATATCATCCCCTAAAACAGTTTATATAGGTCTATACTTTTGAGGTAATACATCTTAACACATCATGCCACCTTAAGAAATATTTCGTCACCCTGGAAGCTAACGCGCCCCTTCAGAAGGCCTACCTTGTATGGCTACGGGCCTAGGCCCTCTAGAATCTACTTCACAGGTTCTATAATAAGCCTAAATGCATGAAAGACAGTAGCGTACCTAATCAATGGATATAACGATTATCTATAAAGCGATAACAACAGGTATTTCCATAAAATCGTTCATGGTGTTGTCAGCTTTCTGATAGTCCTTAGATATTACCAAGATGATATGTCAACGATTAAAATGCCTGAAAGAAGACCGTAACAGGCGGGAAGTTTTATCCAAATGTGCTCCCACAGCTAAAAGGCAATAGGCAGTCGCCCCAAAATTTTCCTTGGAAAAATTAGCAAATTCTTGCAAATCTCCTTTCATTGCATTACAAGCACCTCTGAAGACGTTTTGAACATAACTATTACAAATAATACGTAAAGCAAGGAAAAATTTTCCTTGAATTTCACAATTCACTAACAAAAACATTGTCACATGATCAAAATAGATCATTCATGAACTAGAGTGACGGGGCATACTAACTCTGATTGGAGTGACTGCCTGTTGCCTTTAACGATCTTTGCACTCATGATTCAGAGACTGCAATCTACAGTCTGGGCCAGCTGTATGTATAGTTTGAATCCACATCCCTTTGTTTTAGTCTAATAGATACATATGTTTTAAACATTCTCTAATTGGTCCATAGTAAATATTATTACCACCCCATCCCCTCCCCCCCCCCCAACTTGCTCACCGAGCGGTCCCGTTGATAACCGACTTTTCAGGTATCTTGGTTTATTGTTGAAATGTGGTTTCCTTCCTTAAAATACATTGTAGTCAGTTTTGTTTTGATATTGATGTATTTCACTTGTTACCGGGACATACAATTTTTCTGGACATTGAAGTTACCTTTTTGGTGTCACCGTCATCACTAATTCAACAAAAAAGGTTTTTTATCGTTACCAGTTAATTTATTCCTTACACGTGCTCTGCCATTGACTGGCCTCCCAACAAGGCTAATCCCTACAACCACGTTATATGTAATTGAACTTGGAATTCAGTATGACATAAAGTAAACAACAGATCAGCTAATTTTCGTTGGCAACAACAAGGCAAATAAACCGTCACCAAACTTTACCGTCTCTATATTTTGTCCTATCCATAATAATTCTTCATCCTTCTACCCAGGTTTCTTAAAGAAACCCCAAATTTTTTAAAGAACGTCTTTTGCCTCTTCCATTTTGAGTACGGGTAGTAATGGTAATGTTTATGTATAACAGCTCGTTCCTCGGGTGTCAGATCCAGAGAAGCCAAACGTTCAGTTAATTCATCCTCGTCCTCCCCGTCATCGTCTGCATCCCTCCTTTCTTCATCGAGGGCGTCCTCTAATGCACGGAGAAGGTCTCCGTCCCTTCGTTCTTCGTCCAAATCGTCCCAACTCTCAATTTCATTTTCTGGTGCCGAAACTGGAGAATCAAAATAAGAGAGTCTACCTTGAGTAAAATGTAGTAGCATGGCGGGCTGAGGCATCTGATGACATAAGGAAAGGTACCACATACCCACCTGGGTGTTTTTCCATTCATACAGTTTATCATGGTTGCATGAAATCTATTCCCACTTGGAAAACACAAAGTTGGCCAACAGTTTACCCACACGGTAACTGTTTCAGCAAAGTTACTAAGGACCCAAAAGTAACGCAACCGTTTGTATAAGTGAGTTTGTCTGAAGTTTTATGGTTTATGCATAAAACATAGTGTAGGGTTGCTCAAGTGGGTTGTTGCCTGATTAGAAAAGATTTAGGGGGACAGTTTCTTTTCCTAATATAATCCTCATTTAAGAGACGATAATTTTATCGACCACTCATGAGACGGACCAAGTAAAGCCAAAGTGAGTTTTCTCGATAGCAGGGTCATAAGAGGGATAGCCACATATAACTATTGAAAAAAAAGTTTTAAGTTAAATTCCGGATATTTAGAATGAAAAAGGAGGGGATGTCACTTTAAGCATTCTGATGAAATTAGCATTTTATTTCTTTATTATGTCTTAATTTCGATTAAAGTGTCATTGTTTTGTTTAGTGGTTTTCTTTATATCTTTTTTCTTAATCTTCTCAGCTTTTCTTCTAAGTAGTTGGGTGCTTATTATGCTTCTTCTGTTAAGGAAGACTCATTCTTACAACAAACAACTGTTGCTTTTTCTGAGTTGTCCCCAGTTCATTTACTTTTAATGAAAATGTACACAGTGTTTATAGACTAAAAGATACGAAATAAATGTCAATAAGTTGAACAGGATGTGAACTAAAAATTCGATAGATCTGTCAGTCTAACTATACAGAGTATCTGCAGTTTACAAAATTCCAAACTTGTAGTGTTTTATCTCTTAACATGTTTCGAGTTTAAATGTATTTATAAAGTGGGATGAAATTGATGCTTTTTCTAACAAAACCAACGGGGGGGGGGGGGCTTAATCCGTGAGGGCAAAGTTCGAAGCTACCAGCATCAAATGTACAAAGCTTCGATGGGGGCCGGGGTAAGGTGTTATGGGAAAATTTTAAATTAGACACTGTTACATGGTATTTCCTGACATCTAGCAGTCAACATTAGTACACATAACTTTTGTAGTGTGCAGCTTTGGGAACAGTCTCAAAAAAGAAAGTTATGCCTAAAAAGGGAGAGGGGCTGAAGCTGGAAAATCCTCGACTGCATCCGCGCTTAAAGTGGTTTACGTGTGTTTAGAAAATGGAAGTAATTTTACGGTTGTTTCATGGGTGTCTCATTTTCACTTTAATACGGTTTTACGACAGGGATTCGACACCCTCACTTCGTTGGGTCGTAACATTGACGATGATAGTTACCCATAAAACATCAAAGTTCGTTAATTTTCGATGGCGTAACTTTTTCATAGAATCTTCCCACACCCAAGTCACAGTGCCCATTGCGCCTGTTCCGTAATTCGCCCTTAGGTTAAGGGCCCGCTTAGCATCTTTTGGAGACCAAGGAGAACAACCAGATGGTCTTACATGTGGAAAACTCCACAAACCTTTACATATAACTTTAGAAGGAACTTTACCGGCCCGGCGGACATATATTATACTCCTGCACCTATATTGGCTGCACGCTTAATACCGGTGCCAAAGTGTGTACGTCAAAAAGAGACGTACATAGGCTATTCGATACCTACTGCAAAGGTAAGAAGTAACAACTGTGGTCTAATTATTTCGTTAAAAATACGCAATCAGGAACTCGCAGAATGAAAATTTTAATTTGACCTTTTGAAAATGAAATTAAAATGTTAAATGAGAGATAAACATCTTGTAGACATCTTCACCAAAATGCCACAGAAATATGGTTTAATTTCCGAGATATTTCAAGTTTTATGTGGCATGAAAATCTAGATAGGCACTGCCATGTTGATATGGAATGTAATGTCACCTCTCTCATTATAGATATTTATTAAATACATTCGTATGTGCAATTATGTAAAGAAAAGCAAACAAATTTTTGAATAAAATTTCCTAGGCTACGTGGGATTGGGTTAATGTGTGACATTTGGTTTAGTCAAGGCGGAGGGGAAGCTCATCTCAGGCAGACGGGTGGCTCACTGGTGGCTGATTTTCACTCACATACAAATAGGAAAGGATATCATATTTTGGGATTTTTGTCAGTCAAGTATTTGAAAAGTAATGCTCGTGTTTATCAACCATTTACAAATTCTCTCGCAACACGTAGTCAGGTATTACGTCTTGGACATGGCGGATTATTAGGTTATCAAACAGTTTTGTGGTCACAGTCAATAGCATATAATTTTGAGATGTCGTAACCAGTAGTTGAGGAGGGGAGGGGCTAAGCATACATTTACGTAATCCCATCATTCGGTAAGGTAGCCCACCAAGACCCGTTTTCCCCGCCCCCGCTTCCATCGCCACAGCCCCGTGAACTTCAAAATGTTAAATAACCAATCATGAAATAAAACTTACGGATTTAGAACGATCAAAGATAGTCAATCTGGTTAGGCATCTATACACTCTAAAAAAATCCTGGTCAATTTTCACCAGGTTCCTGGTCAGTATGCCACCCACACAATCCTGGTAAATTTAACCAGGAATTCTTACTCAAATTAACCACTAAACTGGTGAATTTAACCAAATACCTGGTTATTATTGTAGTTTTTAACCACTTTCTTCGTTAAATTGAATAAGAATTCCTGGTTAAATTTTACTAGGATTGTGTGGGTGGCATTGACCCGGAACTGATGAAAAATCACCAGGAGTTTTTGAGATTGTAATAGTCCAATCACAGAACAAGATGAAGTTATAAGGGGCAAAGTATTGATTAGACTAAATAACATACAATCATACTTAATATATTCGGCATACTGACTTTCCTATCGTTATGAAGCAGACAGTGTATGAGTCCTCTTCGGCTCAATTTATGCCCACTCCTTAAAGTTTAGCCCACTTTTTCTCCGCAGCTACACTCTTAAAATATCAAGGTTAAATTTAACCAGGATCGGTGTTCTATTTACTCCAACACAATCCTAGTTAAATGTTCCATGACATCCTGGTTAAACTAACGCAAATTCTGGTTAAAGTAACCAGGATTTGAGTTTGTTTACCCCACGACCATGAATGATGGCGAGCTTTTTAATCCCCCCCCCCCCCGTGAGATTTCTGCGTACGACAGTGGCAATGATCACTCATTGAAAAAAATCCCGTGGGTTGGAGCTATTACGATTAACCTAATGTTCAAGTTTCCTATTCTGTCCAGTAGCAACTCCATTTTTACAATGAAGAAACTAATCTACATGAAAAACAGATTTGCTTAGATCTTACCTGATAGAGAAACCGCCAGGAACACTATGAGCAAGCTTAAGAGGTAGTGAGAGGACGTCATCTTTGCTGCTCTCAGAAGATTTGACGAAAATGGTATTAACGGGTCTAGATCCAGTCTAGTTATTTTATGCTGAAGATTGACAGAGCTTGGCAGGAAATTGAAGTGGAATAATGATCGTTTCCGTTACACTCAATCAATCAACCAATCAATCAATCAATTGATGTGGACAGTATCTAACACAAGTTGTTGAAGTGCAAGCTTTCTTTACATTCTTTTTTTAAGATTCACTGATTTATGTCTGTTGAACAGACAGCCATTGTACTGGGTAAGATTGAATTTACTTTGATTTGTAAAAGCTTTCGAAAATGACAAAATGTACCGCGAGAGGCATTATTTACAGATAAAAGTTTAAGTTATACTCATTGACTAACATTTGTTGCCAGTAAAGGTGAACTTTGTAAAACTTACTAGTTTTTAAGTGTTCAGATCCGTGTTTTACAGAATATTATGTGAAAGTTCATTATTAAACCGTCGCAGATGTTCAAGGTAAGTGAAGTCTTGAACCATCGCCACACAATGGCATAACTTGAGAAACACAGGGAGTCAACAAGATATGACTAAAAACTCTGTACCCTTCTTGCATGAATACACTCCACTGCACGAAGGAATGCAACCGGAAACAAGGATCGCGTCACACCCTTCCTCCCGACCACCGCCGAGACGTCGAAAAGATTTTCCACCCACTTGTCCTTTGTGTCTTCTCATGAATAATTAGTATATGTATGTATATATATATATATATATATATATATATATATATATATATATATATATATATATATATATATATATATATATATATAAGACCTTAGGGAGACAATTTTCTTTGTTATTTAAGAGAGGATGCTATTAGGAAGACATTCCATGTCTCCCTAATTGTTTCGTTACTATTTCTAGACGTTTTTATTGTCGGAAATAGCTTTAGAATGTTCTTTGGACCCTAAATATCATATCTTGATAGTTTCAGGGTTAGGGGTTAGAAAATTGGGTTAGAAATTAGTGTGTAAGTCAACAGAAGTGTCTCCCAAATAAACAATTTAGGATCACTGTGAAAAGAGTGGCAGCTCCCTGCATGGTCAAACTCTAACGTGGCGTCCATGCTTAAGTCTTTTGTGTTAAAGGTTTTGGCACGATGCCGAAGTAAGCTTCCAGCATCGTACCATTTTCCTTTAATACTATCTACCAAGATAATATTGACAGAACCTATTTTAAGACCTTTTTGATATAACCTGAGTGACAAAAATGATCGTGTTTGCTGAAATTATGTGAAAGGTTATTGTTAAACCGTCGCAAATGTTCTAGGTAAGTTAAGTCTTAAACCATCGCGACAACAATGGCATAACCTAGTATACCTTTATGTACGTTAGTATTTGCTAATGTTGAATATTAACGGTTTATGCACTGTCTGTAATCAGATATTTTAAAAAGGCCTGCTCTCTTTGGTTTTATTATGTGGAAGCTGGTTTGCAGCTGTGTATGGAGCATTGGTAGTGAGGGTAGGGGATGGGGAAGGGGAAGGAAGTTTCCGGTAAGGTTTTGTCTTATAAGGTGGTGTGCAGGGTAGGGTTCTGCCTGTGCATGATTTTTACTGTAATATTTCTTTACATACAGTGAGCACTGTGTTTTGCCTGAGTGGATAAAGGTTGCAGCATTTGAAGCGATGAAACTTGGCAACTGGGAGATGGAGGTTTCAAAAGAAGCTATATTGACCTAAATTGTTGACTTGGTTAGCCATCCGACGTGAAGTTCATCCACATTTGTAGATGCTTAGTGCTGTTAAACGGGGTTTCTTCCACTCCCTTCACACCACGTTTCTTTATCCATCCTATGACTGTTGCAAATTATTAAATTTGTAATATGAAAAACAAGTAAACGAAACTTAGTTTAATTTGAAACGGGCCAGAAATAGTTAACAACAAATTCATTTCAGTTACATAAACATAAGAAGGGCAAACGTTTGTGCTTAGTGCCAAAAACCACATCGTCATATCTTTATTGGTTACGGAGATATAGCCATTCTAATCATTTTCAAGAAAACTGCTAAAGCACTGACTTGTATCATGGAGCTCTTACGTAATAGGCATAGCTCCGTGCCTGTACAAAGTCTGTTTGTTTAATAGAAGCCTGCAGCTTCGACTGTTGGAATTGCTCTTTTCGTCACGTAAATTTGCGCCTTCTTTTGTGACCTGGCGTATGAATCTTTTCAGTGTGATACGGAAGGATCTGAAGAGGATTACTCCTAACGTACCCGCATACTCCATCTGCCACGCAGTTGTTCTGACTTTTTCTTGAAATGGAATTTTTGACCGTGTCCTCGATGTCACTAACTTAACCGTATTCCGCAATGAAAGACTCTCACTCAATGGTTTATAACCGCGCTACGCAGTTTTCTTGACCCTATTTTGTCACGTACTAGTATGATACGGTTCCAATAGTTCCAGAAGTAAACAAGAATTGATCAAGAAATCAGGTTACACCAGTATTTGGACCCTGCATCTTCGTTTTAAACCATCTTATGCTTACCTGCAAGTACCAACCTTGCCTGCAAGTACCAACCGTTTTAATTTGCTCTTATTTTTGTTTCACTGTTTCGGTTTGTGCATAGCCTAGGTAGCGCCTCTGTGGCTGCCGCCCCTTTTAGGCTGCCGCCCCTCAGTTTGTTTTTTCGCAGCCATGAGCTGAACGAAAAAACTTCGTCCGCTCCGCGGGGTAGTCTGTGCAAAGCTCCAGCTACAGATTGCAGTACTGAGTCTTTCTATTACTGACATATTTTTTCAGATTGGTATTAGGACCTCCATACAAACGGAAAACCATAACATCTGGTAAAAAGGAGTGAGCGTGTGACATCTTAATAAACTCTCTACAAGTGGAAATGCAAGCGTTCTTATGTGTGATAAAAATAGCAATATATCGACAACCAAACAAGAAATCATGTACACGTGGTGTTTCTATGAGTTTTAGAATTTTCCTATTCTTCAGGGGTGTTTGACAAGTGGGGCAAGGGGGCTATGCTCCCCTTCGAGGACCCCCGCCGTAGGGAAGTTTCCAGTTTTGACGGGGAGCTTTAATGGGTATAATAAGCAATGGTATCCGGCCCGAAGGCGACCAGTCTCCCCGAAGATTTGCTTCATTTTGCCTTAAAGGATGGAAGATTCTTCAATAAAAAAAATTCAACTGTTCTTCATTACAAATCCAGATGTTTTAAACCCTAAAAACCCTAAAGTTTTCAAATTTTCGTCAATGAAAATCCCATATTTTTAAAATTTTCTCCAATCGATATTCAAAATTTTCTATTTTTCCCCCGCAAACCCCCAAATTTTAGCCTCGAAAATTTTGCACCCGTAGCATTTGTCGGGGCTTTGGGTTACTGCCCAGACGTAGGGAGCTTGCCCCTCGGTCTTGCAAATCTTCTAGCCACCTGTTCTGCTTCCTTTATGGTACCGTGCTGTGACATAAACTTTCATCTCCTAAATCAGAATACATAAAACTGAATTGGTTATTGGACCAGACCCTCAGTCAGGAGAGGGGGGAGGGGATGCCGGAGTGGGATGCCCACAGGAAACTATTTGCCTTCTAGAAAACATTTTGAGAACGAAAAGTATTATTGCCATAAAACATCTTAGCATATCTCGCCTTTATAAGATAATTTCTACCCCTGGGAGCTGTCTCACCCCTTCCAGTAACTTGTCTGGCTAGGGGCCTGTATTGGGCAAAGTTCACACAAAATGGTAAGGATACCCTTATCTTGTATCCACATCTGACTACCAGCAAATTCTCATATTTCCTCTTGAAATCCTTTCGAAATTACTTCAAATTATTCACGTGATTTATACAAGTACCTTGTCCAACTTCAGTTTTACTGAGATTATCACATTGGAATGAATCACATTGGAAAGTAACTTATTATATCAAAAACTATGGTATATAACAACTTTGACAAGAGCAGGAAATACTTTCAAGATTGTAATGTTTCACTTTGCTCATATTTAATTTATAGGCGACATGCACAGAACTTGAAGTGGAAATAGACCTTCGTTTAACATTCTTCAAAATTTCTTTTATCATAAGAAAATTTCTTGATGGTATCAGCCGAAAATAATTCTGTTCAGCTTGCTCTAGCTCACTATAAGAAGAAGACTTTTCTTGTTTGGAGTCGATTGGGGTACAAGTTGAAAAATCGAGGCAGGAAATTTTCACCTTTTAAAGACAAGAAATTAATTCAAGATGCTCTTTAGAAGCTCCCTTCTTTTGCTTATTTTTTTGGAGTGTCTGACTCTTTCAGGTAAATTTGAATTTTTCCTGCACTTTAAAACTACACTTGTAAATTTTGTAACTTTGTTTCGTCTGTATAATAGGGTCATATGCTATTACGTTGACGGGTGAGTGAGGCTGCACTCCAAGAACCCATTTTAATATGAGGCCAAGATTTCATTTTGCATAGGCCTACTTATGGTACCACTAAATGTGAAAAATATGTCTGTGTTGTTATTGTTGTTGTTATTATTTAGGGGATAAATGCGAGGGTGTCCGGTCTTAAATGTGATTTGAGACCGACGATGACGTCATCACAGAGGCTGAGCGGACCGAGGCGACAGCCGAGGTCCGCTGCCTCTGTGATGACGTTATCGGAGGTCTCAAATCACATTTAAGACCGGGCACCCTGCTTTTATCCCCATTCATAAACACTCAACATTAAAATGTTGGGAATCGACAAAAACATTGAATTTTCGACAAAATTATACAGATCAAATTTTAATTCTCCCAGCTAACTTAGGACTCTATATGACGTCATGTTTAGTTTCTGGCGATAGCAGCGAACAACTTAAGCCAAAAGAAAGCGGACAACCACGCAAATATTTTCACTTACATATTGATTGTAATCTCAATACATCGAACTAAATTTAACTGGATTAATTTAACGCAAAATCGTTTATCTCTGAATTATCATACATCGTTGTAGAGATGAGGCTGAGCATTAAAACAAGGAAACTAACTTCTAGCTGGCCATTGTTTACAGTGAAGTTCTACTCCACGAAACTTTCACAGAGGTAAATAAATACACATTGCTGTGCAGTTAGGGTCTACTGTAATATATTGTGTGCAGTGCAGTGCAGCATTCAACGACATGCATGCGGACATTTGACTGCAAGTAGATAACGCACAAGATCGTTCAAGATCCATAAGTAAGACGGTGATTCAAGGTGTCTTTAGCCTTTTTGGAAGAGGATTATAGTGTTGGTTACTTTGAAAATGTGTTCAAGTTTTTAATACAGATTATGCAGGCCTAACGTTAGGACTAGCTTAAACTATCTATGTACAACATTAGTTCATAAGAAGCCTAGCTCGGCGTAGAACTAGAGATGAATACCGTGCTGGCCTGTTATGTCTGTTAGTGTTAGCGGAATTGGTTCAAACGTAAAAACCTGACAGTGACACTGTCAGTAAAACCTGTTTACCATTGCTCTGCATGTCATAGTTATAACACAGGCCCCATGCTGGCATTAGCAGCACAGAGACCAAATTCACTTTTCTTTACCATGCAGTCCAACTTAGGAAAAGAAGGAGTGGAATATTTGTAACAGGCAGACTGTTAACAAAATGTACTCTTAGCATATACTGTAAGGTTATATACGCTCTTTTAGCCATACCACTGCCAGTATCCTAGAAGATGAATATGGTTTTGCTAGCATTCATTCATGGGATGAAATGAGCATTATGCTTTGGAATGATAGCTACAGGGGTGCTAGGCATAACAGTGTAATACTACAGTAGTTTACAGTAACTGGTTTTCTTACTCAGATGTTATGGTTTATGTTGCTATGGTAACACATCATGGACAAAGCATAGTGCACAATGCAGTAGTAACAGTGATATTCAATTCACCTTGAAAAAGTAATTCTCCTAAACTGGCAAAGGCCAGTCTCGAATGCGATTCGAGACTGGTCACGAATGGTTTTCAGCCAATCAGAATGCAGGAAATCAATAAAGGTGTTTATGAATATGGTTTTGTGTATTAAAGTGTGTGTGTATGTATATGTGGAAGAGTTTGTGAACGTTAAGGTTGTTCCAGTTGGAGGTCTCCCTTAGGCGCAGTAATGGGTAAGTATTGCACAATTACATTAATTACGAAATAATGTAAAAATAAAACTGTTAAATTGAATATTTGACTCATATGCCTCAAAGATATCACTGTAAAAAGAGACGTCTTCATTTTTTAACACATTATGGCGTTTAAGAATTAGAAAACGAACAACAAAATGGATCAGCACAGTGAATGACTGAACGAATATTAACACATGATAAAAATAAAGACGTCAATTAAAGTGCACTCCGCAAACACGTTTATATGTTTATATATATGTTAATTTTTCTTTATTAAAAACAACTTGATGTTTACAGTAATCATGAAATAAACGCATAAACGTCCTTTCGAGATGGTGTTAAAGTGGCGTCAATGTGTTAAAGATCGTGTTTAGACGTGTCATTTTCTTATGTATTTTATTGTTTTTTCGGTTGCATAAGCGCCAAGACGCGTTTATTATCTGTTACAAAAAAGTGTTAATCTTTTTTTACAGCTGATCCTTTCGCTATGTGTTACAGCCAAAGTTTTTTTTTTCTTTTTCTTGTAAGAGAGGAATATATTCAAATAGAATTATACTAGGTCTACACTAGGTCTATGTTGAATTATTGACTTGAGCTTAGGCTGTTAGAGCCATCTAAGTTAAGATGAACCATGGAAAATTAGGAACAAATTTGGTGATTCTTTTAAAAGCTTTTGTTGGAAGATCTTGGCTGACATCATATTCCCTGGGCAGATTTTTGAGAAAAACGGGCAATAATCTCCGGTAAAAAAGGTTTTTCACAGGGGCAAAAACAGTTCCTTTTATTTCGACCCTTGGCTAAGATCATGTTTAACATATGTTCTTTTCAGCCAGAAGAACGGAACCATGCATGACAGGCCCTTGATGTAAAGGTCTGAGGGTTAGTTAAGTTTGTTGTCCTTTCGGGGACGTAGCTCCTTTGGGGAGCAGAACTCCTCCGGGAGTAACGTTTGTTTTCGTCCCTCGACTCTTCGCCAGAGAGTCGAGTTGAACTTTGGAAAAAGTATATATATATATATATATATATATATATATATATATATATATATATATATAATATATATATATATATATATATATATATATATTATATATATATATATATACATACAGTACCAGTATATACATTGCCAGTACTTGGGTTGAATTTAATTCAGATCGAATCAGTTACTAACTCTTCAACCTACATTTACAGTCTATCTTACCACGTTCGACCTATACACACACACACACACATATATATATATATATACATACATATACATATACATATATATATATATACACATACATATATATATAATATATAATATATATATGTATGTATATATATATATATATATATATATATATATATATATATATATATATATATATAATATATATATATATATATATGAATAATAAATACCTCTCACTGACACCTTTTGGCCGGTTCTTCTCCTCCCCTCAAAGAATGGATTAAAATCTGAAGGCTTCCCGGGACTCGATAAAGCAACATATAGCAATCTATAAAAAGCTTATCATAAACTGACATTTTACTAGATTCAAAGAAACAAATGTAATGCAGTCAAACCCTATTCGGACAGAATTTGCCACATTTTGGCAAAGTGCTTGCTACTTTTCGGGTGGGACAATTGAACGTGCTCATATTTCCCAGCATTCGCTGTTGAAATAAGTCCCGTAGACTCATTTCTAGCATGCCCAAATTCGTACACTACATCTTCCTGTAAATTTTGGGTGAACCTCCCCCCCCCCCCCAAAAAAAAAATAGAAACTTTTGGGAAATTGTTCTCGTTGACTCAAATTGGGGTAACCGCATCGTCTACCAAAATTTCCATTGAAGATTAATTGTAGACTGTACCATAACGTGTGAATTTTCCCTTTGCTTGTTGTTTTCTAATTTGGTTTTTGTTTCCTTTCGTTTATGAAACCAGGCTGCTCGCCTCTCGCACAGCTCGATGAGGAGCGACGAGGTGACACATCGCTGGAAATCTTTGACGACCCGGAGGAATCGTCACAACTCGAAAGACGAAAGGCCACCAATGCTTTCCTCAAATTTGAGAAACAATTGGAGTCAGGAAAAGTCAGCAAGAGGATGGAAAATCTGAAAGATGACGACGAGGATGAGGAGGATGATCTCAGCGAACGACTGGCTCTTTTAGATCCAGAAAAAAGATTTTCATCGTCTTTTACAAAATCTTTCGCTAAAGCGATGGCTTCTCAGACGCGGATGATGAAAGATATTGGTAAAAGCTTGGAGATAATGGGTAAACGAATGGTTCGTCAATTTGGGTGATAGTTCAAAAAAAATTGTTAAATTTATCACATAAATACGGTAGCTTCTTAAATCTGTGATATTTGATAATGAACAGCTTCACCAGAGTATACAAACAAGTCCACTACACTTCTCTTTTCTAAACAATGTTTTTCTGTCAGTTGGAGTCAAGAGTCTCATAGTTTACGAGATAGACTTGCTAGAGTTGATTTTATTGCATTTTCTGAATGTTTTGGGTATGCCAAAAGGCTCCCATTTTTGCCGACATTTATTCTGGCGGCCACATTGAATTTCAAAATGGTTGCCATTTTTCATGCAAACAGACCATTACTTCTTTTTTTTTTTTTCCTCTTTATTTGCCCCGTTTAAACATAATAGTGTCTAGAGGGCAAGGGGTGCTCCCCCGATTAGACACTTTACAATAGACCATCAAGTAGTGAAAAATACTTGGGCATTTTAAAAGTAAGATACAATGCAAAGTAAAATAAAGCCAAAACAAAAATATACGAAAAAAGAAAGGAAAAAAGCAGTAAATGTTAGAATATAATTATGATGCTCCCAAAAGGATTTTATCACTAAGATGAGCACTTATTCAAATTCTAGGTGCAATTCATTAAGTACTTGACCCCATGTATTATGAAAAAGTTCAAGCTTGTCGTGGATCACTGCGTTATAATGTTCTGCTGAAATAATTTGTCTGATTTCAAAAAGATAGAAATTGAATGAGGGTACTTCTGTATTCTGTTTACCCTATATATAAAATATCTAAACCAAATTAAAAGTTTGTTAATACCGTTATTATACCCAATGTTATTTGTAATACCAAAAAGCTTAATACACGCATTAAGACGGAAATTCCCTTCAAAACTCAGATGATAAAATTAGTAAAGGCATCCCAAAGGGGCAGCACTTTGACACAATTACAGAAAAGATGCAAAATGGTCTCTCTCTCAGTGAAACAAAAAGAACAAAGGTCAGAGTTAGAAATATTAATCTTATTAAGGAAAGAATTTGTTGCCAACAATCGGGTGTTAATACGGTATTGGAACCATTTGTACTGACTTCCAACTGTCAATGAAAATGGTAAATTATAAATATTCTGCCAGTTCATTGAAGAAACTTGTAAGTCAGAAACACCATTTTGACTGAGAATTTGGGATAGCCCCTTTCGTATTAAGGATTGAGTAAAAGTCCTGCGAACCCTTCTGACTTTTAAATAAAATGTCATAAATTAGAGGCCGATGTGGTCGGATGAACTTGGTTAAGTTCACGTTGCCGTAATAGTCCTTAATTGCCTGGCAAATTCCAAAGAATCTTAAAAAATTTGTTTTTACATTAAAGGTTTCATGAAATGAATTCAGGTTTAGAAAATGACCCTCATTGTCAATTATATCACTCACATAACTTACACCTTTGACATACCAGTCACGCAAGATGAAAGGTTTATTGTCAACTTTTAGAATATCACTATGCCAAAGAAATAAATCAGACCTTTTGTTGTAATTACAATCACTTTGGAGTACCCGTTTTAAACGAATAAGGGCATTCACTACGTCCTTATAAAAAGGATTAGAGACTTGATTCAATTTACTTGAGAGATAAATTATCCCTCCTTCAAAAACAAACTCAATCTGATTCTTAATATAGTAATTAAACATTGTAGATAACAAAGATACATCATCTGCATTATAAAATCTTCGAAGCCATGTTAATTTTAAAGAGTGAATGAATTCCCTCAAATTAATCAT
The DNA here is from genome assembly GCA_029531755.1 of Holothuria leucospilota. Lineage (NCBI taxonomy): Eukaryota > Metazoa > Echinodermata > Holothuroidea > Aspidochirotida > Holothuriidae > Holothuria > Holothuria leucospilota. The sequence goes on from CM055980.1 coordinate 19,639,048, forward strand.
TTTGATTCCACCTGCTTTGTAAGGTTGGCAAAACTGAGACCTGTTAATACGATCCTGACCATTCCAAATGAAATTGAAAAACATTGATTCAATTGTTTTAAGAACACAATCAGTTGGATTTGGAATGTTTAAAAAGAGATAATTAAGCTTTGGGACAAGTAAAGTTTTAACAATGGTTACTCTTCCTAGCGGGGTTAAACGTCTCCTTGACCAATGAGACATACTCTCCTTGATTTTATCAGTAACATTTTTAAAATTGATGTCAACAATATTCTCAAGGTTAACCGTAAAGAGAATCCCTAAATACGTAAAGAGTCCCCTGGATCCCAAATGAGTCGTTGGAAACCATCGAACTTCTCCTGAGAAAAACATTTTGAACCGAACCACAAAACTTTACTTTTACCCCAATTAACGTAAAGACCAGAAAGTAATGCAAAATTATTAAGAACTTGCATAGCATGTCTAAGTGAGTCAACACTTCCATCTAATAAAAATATAGTATCATCCGCATAATGAGATAATTTCACTTCGCAACCATAAACCGTAATACCCTTAATATAATTATTGTAACGAACACTAGCAGCTAGTATTTCTACCCCCAAAATAAAGAGATATGGAGATAACGGGTCTCCTTGCCTGCAGCCCTTGTGTAAAGGGAAGAAGCGAGAAAGATGACCATTAATCAAAATACATGAACTAGCATTCTTATAGAGAATTGTACACCACTTAATGATTTTTGGGCCAAAACCAAAGCGAGTTAAAACAATCCATAGGTAATCATGATTAATAGAATCGAAAGCTTTTTCAAAATCTAGTAGTAGGAGTTGGCCTGGTATATTATCTCTCTGAGTTTGGAAGAGTATATCATACAACACACGGATGCTCTCACCAATATACCTTCCAGGGATAAACCCCTTTTGATCGGCATGGATCAAATGATGTAACACAGACTTAACACGTTCCGCAATACATGAAGATAAAATTTTATAAAATATGCTCAAAAGAGAAATAGGTCGCCAATTGCTAATAATATTCCTGGGTTTATCTTTCTTAGGTAAAAGGGTTATCACGCCTTGCCTCAACGTTGAAGATATACTCTGCTTACGCCAGGAGGAGTTCACAGCTTTATAGAAAAAAATACCTAAGCGGTTCCAAAAAACCTTGATAAATTCAGACGTAAAACCATCCAACCCTGGAGATTTATCATTTTTCTGACGTTTTAAGGCTTGATAAAGTTCAGGGAAGGTAATGTCGCGGTCAAGCCACGAAGCTTGCTCGTGTTTTAAACCATTGATGACCCCACCTCCAAGAAAGAGATTAAACGCATCGTTGACATTAGCAGTAGATACATCGCCGTGGTGATCATGCAAGTCATGACAAGAATAAAGCTTAGAGAAATACTTGTAACACACATCGGTGATGTCCCTTTGAGACGTAACATTATTACCACCAGAACTGAACAAATTGTAAATTCCCTTGTTGATGGCGGCACGTTTTTCTAAATTAAAAAAGAACTTAGTAGGTTTTTCACCAAACTTAATAGAATTCGCCTTAGCCCTAGTCATGACCCCTGCCATTACATTCTTTCTAAGTAATTCTAACTCATGTTTTTTCTCATTCAATGCACCCATTGAACCACTATCGATATTCTTCTCTAGATCTGCAATTTCATTGAGCAGGGCTTCTTCCTTACATGCATTCTCTTTCTTCAGAAAAGATGAGAATTTAATTGACTCTCCTCTGATTAATAGCAATATGGTATCAAACAAAAGATCATCCTCAATATTAAAGACTAGGTCCTCGACCGGAGTGGCTAGTAGGTCCTTTATATCTATTTCTTGAGTAACAGTATATTGTATAATACAGTTATCAATTACAGTATTAACCATTTTAATGTAATTAGGATTGTTCAGGAGAGAATTGTTGAATTTCCAGTATCCCCTTCCTCTTTGGATGTTGTGAAAAGATAAACGTAACTCAATAATCGAGTGATCAGTCCTGTACCCAGGTAAAATTTCGACCCCTGATATGAAATTTAAAATATTGTTTGAAACCAGATAGAAATCCAGTCTTGCCTGTTTAAAAGGGTTTGTTCTTCTCCATGTATATCTTTTGGTGTCCCCATTGTGGACCCTCCAAGGGTCAACAAGGTTCTGTTCATCCTTCATTTGGAGTACTTTGGCCTGAGATTGTGGGTTATTAAGATTAACATACTCATCACAATCTAAGTGGAAATTTTGTACGAGGTTCCAGTCCCCGCATAAGATTGTAAAATCAGTTTCATCATCTAAATCATTTATAAAGGAATTAATGTACTCGAAAAATAAGGGAGTGTCACTGTTTGGGCCGTAGGTATTAATAATAATAAATCGATAATCACAAACAGTAACCTTTACTGCAATAAAATTACCGTCCTTGTCCTTTTGTATACAATTTACCTTAGACACTGAATTTTTATTAATTAAAATAGCAACACCTCTAGAATTAGATGAGTAACTACTAAAGAATAGATCATAGCCCCACTCCGTTCGATAATCCTTCTCTTTCTCGTTTACCCAATGCACATCCTGTAAACATATAACATGTGAATTAAATTTCTTTAAAAAATGAAATACATCAACACGTTTAGCTTTATCAGATAGCCCTCGACAATTCAAAGAAAAGATGTTGAGATTACTCATTTCCATTCTTTAAAGTTCGATTCTTAAGAATGAGTCGCCAAAAAAGGCTCATTCTTAAAAGTGAGTTGGAAGCAATCTTGAAATATAAAATAAAGCATTTACTGCAAAGACAAAATACCACAAAGATTAGAAAACAGAAAGCCACATACTTGTTCATAAGGTAGATGAAAAGTATAAGTAGCCACTTTCAAACGATAAATTGGCAACTGTTTTGACATTTAAACTTCACTCTTGTTGCTCTTGACTACCAACCGATCTTCTTTTGTTATTTCTCTCGCGAACAACATTTGAATCCACGCGAAGTGCTTTCAGACATCCATTCTCAATAAAAAGTAGCTTGTCGTAGTGCAGCCACGCTCTGTTACCTCCTTTTCTTTTTTCTTCAAGCAGAGGAAGAAGAGACTTTCGTTTCTGCATAACAATGGTGCTAAAATCGTGATTCACATATACATTCGTGCCATTCATCTTGGGTCGTTCTTTGGGGGCCGCTTTTACAGCTGCTTCCTTATCTTTATAATTCTGAAACTGGGCAACAATAGCTCTTGGTTGTGCGGGATTTTTTTGTGGCCCAACACGATGTGCCCGTTGAACACTCCCTGGTAGAATATTTACTTTCAGATTATTTTTCACAAAATTTTCAATGAATTCCTCCGTGTCTTTGAACCTTTTTTCTTCCCCCTCGGGTATCCCTTGGAACCTCACATTATTTCTCCGAGACCGATTCTCCAAATCGTCCACCTTGTCCATAACGTCACAAAGTTCCTTATACTGTACATTATCCTGAACAGATTGGCTCAGATCCTTGATTTCTTGATCATAAAAGGAAGTGGTCTCCCCCAAAATCAGATTTGATTGTTTTTATTTCGGTTTTAAGTGCCTGATTTTCTTGATAAAGACTTGACATAATATCAACAGTTTCTAAAAAGACATTCTTCAGGTCGGCAATTGATTTTGAATTACTTATCTTGTCTCTGAGTTCGGTACTCCATGTTGGTGTAGTGTTCTCCTCCGTGTCTTCTACACGTGTCGCATCCCGCAAAAATGCATCGATCTTCCTTTGAGAAGAAGAGCCTGCCATCTTCCAAATATTACTTGTTTGACTGTAGCTACTTATTATCCAACAACTGGTATCACATTTGAGTGGCAAAAGTCCTCAAAAGATGGAAAAAATTAGTTAATATACGGAGCAGAAATTCGATACGTCTGTATCTTACAAATGATTTCTTAAATCTGTGATATTTGATAATGAACAGCTTCACCAGAGTATACAAACAAGTCCACTACACTTCTCTTTTCTAAACAATGTTTTTCTGTCAGTTGGAGTCAAGAGTCTCATAGTTTACGAGATAGACTTGCTAGAGTTGATTTTATTGCATTTTCTGAATGTTTTGGGTATGCCAAAAGGCTCCCATTTTTGCCGACATTTATTCTGGCGGCCACATTGAATTTCAAAATGGTTGCCATTTTTCATGCAAACAGACCATTACTTCTTACTGTAGAAATTGTAGGCATGATTATGATGGCTAACCCCATGTTTTGAATAGCAACTATCCTATTGGTAATATCAGTCCTTGAAGCATATGCTTGGAGACCTACATATCTCGCAAAATTAAACCACACTCCTCACTATTCGAGCCATTGCCCATTGCAGGCGAAAATCTGAAACCACTCCAAAATGGAGTCGCGACCCCGAGGGGAAACGAGACTTACCAAAAAGCTCTCAGACAGCCTTGAGGTAGTGAAAGCATAAACCATCTTCAACACTGAAGTGCTTCTTTAAACAAGTTATCTAAAGAACTTCAACCTTGATGAATTTCACAGTAAGCACATGGATACTGCACATTAAATTACAGGATTCTAATAATTTTGATGCAGGTCAAACGTTATTTTAAGTAAGATGCAGTCAAAATATGAAAATTCATTAACACGATATTTCACAAAATCTAACCCTGAGGGATCTCATATTTAGCATTTGTTGGAGGTGAAAGGTCATTTGAGGTAACCGGAAGTCAACTTGTGTAAAACTCGAAACATGATAGAGAAATGAAACTTTGAGGAGCCTCTTACCAGCTCCGAGCTCTCACTTAATATGTGGATTTTCCACACTAAGTTAAAAAAGGATAGTAAATTTGGTGGAGTTAGAAGGTCAGTTGAGTGCCCCTGAGGTCAAACTGAGAAAACCTGGTAAACATGCTATCTCGAGAATATAACTTTGAAGGACCTCCTACCATGATCCACATTATTTCAAACAATCTTATAGTGTTTGATGAAGGTCAAAGGTCATTTGAGGTTAACAGAGGTCAAACTTTAAAATCTTGAAATATGATATCCAATGCACTATACATGCCTACGCCAGACACCACCTGGCTTCCTCTGGCACCCAAGCGCGCAGCCAAGAGGGGCCAGTGGCGGTGCCAATAGAAATATCTCCGTCCCCTGAAAAATTAAAACTTACTATTACCTCAATGCATTTTAGAATTCCCCATAAAAATACTTCCCCTGGAAGCTATCTCGCTCCCCTTCAGTACCTTGTCTGGCTACGGGCCTGCCACACCGTTAGTCTCCGAGCAGAATGAAAGAACTTGACATGTGTTAATTTCTTTTGGCAAGGAATAATAGAATGAACGATCTGGTTTTTAAGAAAAGTCCTGTGAGTTGTTTTACACTTCTGAAGGGGAAATCCTGCAAGGACAGTCTGGGTTAGACCATTTCGTCGGGCAGGCGGGTTGCGTGGATACGATGCAATACATGTTGTTCCTGGTAAGATTTCAGCCCCTTCGACAGTTGATTTTTATTTGCTTTGACGGAAGAAAGATTTTTCAACGCTTCCCCTGACATTTTAATGCACAAAGTCAAATTCCTTGGAAAAATCGTTTGATTGAAGCCCAGTCGTGGAACGTATCTGCAGTGTGACAAATATGCTGTGACGTGTAATTGTGTTTTTTAAAAGCTCTCTTCCCATCCTCAACTCTTCGTTGCCCTTCTCTCCCTCCCCTCAGCTCGATAGTCTCTCTCATGTCCCCATTCCAACCCCATCGCCATCTTTCCTACCCCCGACAGTAGTCCCTTCTTTACTCAGAATATCGATTGCATGCCCTTGGTCGTCCGTCAGCAGCTAATATTTGGGCAACCATAGCTATAGCATCATCGACGACATTACGTCTGATTGGCACGTCTTCTTTATCAATGGTAAATGATATCAATGGTAAATACAATCGAAGGTAACGCTACCGATGGTTATATAACTGTATGAATTACCGTATCAACCTTTAAATAGAGACTACAAACACAATTTGATGTTTATATTTAACATATAAACGTGTTTTAAGGGGTGGCATTTAAGTAACAAGATTATCTTAAGTCTGATATTAATTAAACAAAAGAAAGTACATTTTCTGTAATATGTACAATAGTATTATTTGCATTCTTTAATGAGCAAATATCCAGGCAATCCTTATCAAAGGTGCAGCACAATATTACCCCTACTTAACTATAAATCGTCTGGGAGACAACCCTTCCAGTACAACAGCAGCTCTAATGGTATGCCTGGTGACAATTTACCTCACATGTACCCATTTTACCCCTGGGTTCGGAGAGGCAATTGAGATAATGCATCTTGTCCAAGAACGTAACGTAATGACCCAGGCGGGATTCAAACCAGCAATCCTTGGATCACAAGTTCAACACCTTGGTCAATAGGTCACCATGCTCGTCTGTAGCCTTTTTCTACCAAGACATTCCTAATTGAGCTTCTTTATTGAGTTACACGGGCCTAATGATTAGGACATTACCTTACAATTTTTTGCATTCTGACGACGCCCTGTCAGAGCGGATATGTGTTCCTTTGGGACATATAATAATTCTTAGTCCGTTGTAATATAACTTTAAGCTTGAGCAGAAAAGTTAACCTTTTGCTTTGCATTTTGTCGTCTTTTACTGTGTGCTAAATAGGAAATTAGAAAAAAGTGTGTAGATGCAAAACTCTAGTTGTCACCATACCCGAAAAGTATAGGTGTCTTTGGTGAGATATGTTTGTTTAAACAGTTAAAAAAGGTTTCTCTGTCAAAAAGTTGGAGGTGATAAGGCATTTCCTAAAATATGTTTTAATAGTATCTATTTCAGTGTTGCAGAAGGAATACATATAGGAGAACTTGTTTTCCCTATTGAGTACAAGAAATTATTTGCACCTAAAGTCTGTGTAGAAAACTAAACTGAAACTTTGGAACCATTCTGGTTTTTAACGAGAGTAAGGAAAACGTTGCCCCTTTCTCTAATTTGTAAATTTATAAAAACCTTTGGCCACTTACTGACCGCAGCAGAAATTTTGACCACTTTTTTAAGTAATGGTAATAGGTGACTTGAGAGAGGGAGCCAGACAGCAAAGCTCTTTCCGTCCATCCATACCTGCAAAACTATTTAAAGCCCTACCATTTTATTGTCTGTGTGGGGTATATTATGTTACAACCACATCGCCTAAGGCGGTTGCAAATGCAAGGAGCTCTGAAGCACATTTCTGTGCCGGGCCGGGTCCAAGGGGACGTAAGGGGCGTACGCCCCCTATTTTTGGCAAGCAATGATTTTTGTAACCAGAATTTTATATTTCCAAGCCCACGAAAAAGGTATGATCAGAAGAAATCCAAACAGAATACATAACATGTGGAGAATTTCCTACCACAAAGTGTTCACGGAGAAGTAAAGAACCCACAGGAGGACAAACTTCTTTTGACAACGGTTACGCCCCACTACCCTTTCTCATATTCCTGAATCCGGCCCTGCTGTGGAAGATGTTTGTAACGAAAAGTTGGCTTGAACTAGATCTTACACCCGTAGGTAAAACTAGGTAAGTAACAATGGACGACTTTAGGGAGGCCAATGCATTATGAGTCAAATTTTTAGTCCAAATTTTCAATTTGGAGTGGTCATTAGCCAAGCTTATCCCTGTGGTTGAAGAAATCAAACCCATATCAAGGAGCATATTACATTGTTTTCTCCACTGGCAAATTGTCATGACTTGTTCAAAACTTTAACAAATAAATTTAAACTGATATGTTGAAGTGCGTGAAGCAACTACGCACGCAAATGACCGAGTCAGAGAGCAAGGCGTTCTATACAGGGTTGTCTACAGTCTCCCTTATACAAAGAACATGCTACTGGTGGCACCAGATTTTCCCCGGTGGGGGAGGGGATCCTACGTCTTGCCAGACAAGGTGTGTGGAAAGGATGATGACGTTAGTGGAGAGGGCGTGATGAGGGAGATGAGGGGCTGACTTTTGCCAGGATACCAGAATTGGCTTCCAAGATCAAAAACGTGCGAACATTTTTCATGCTTCGTTCGTATATCACTTTTGTTTGCAACTCTTTTAGGGATATCAAAAAAAAAAGTTCCAAACTTCGGTCAAGAATATGTTTGCATACCAAATTGGAAGGACAACCTTCACCCTTCTATCCTGTTCGTACAGCACATACAGAAATTCCACTACAGAACTGAGGACTGACTTTATGGAAACTGTATAAGCTACCGTACTATTTGAAGACTGTTTGTTATGAGGAAGGGGCTGAGATCTTTAGCTATATGATTTGACACTAAACTAGGTCGTGTTGAAGAATCTAGCTTGCTTGAGAGGAAAAAGTGAAACGCCAAGCAGAACGACTGCCGTGAGGAGTTACACTTAATTATTACATGCCTACTATGGTACATGATGGAAGTTATCTCAACTTTTCAATTTTCTGGAAGATCCCTTTCCAAAACTTACCTAGGGGCCTTACGTCTCGCGTCCTCCATAGGCCCTCACAATAACATCAGTGTATACCACAGCCACGCATTGTTCTGTGCAGGCTTACATACCTTAATTTATCAGCCTCGCCCTCAGTAAAGCGCAGGTCACACTAGAGCGATTTCGGTCCTGATTACGGTCCGATTTTAGTGAGGTTGAGTTAAAATCTTCGCCATCCCTGGTCGGAGAGAGCCAAAATTTGCCAACCTGTGTAAATATATAATTTGCCTCAGAAATACGAAAATGAAATGAAAAACTAACCATTTCGTGACGTCACATCGACAGACAACTTTTTATCGGATACGCGTGCAAACATCGAATTGATTTTCGAACAAATACCGCTCTGTTGAGCGGTAAAAGTTATATAATGGTAGCAGAACAGTTTATCGTGAGACAAACTAATATCAGTTATCAATGTAGCGTGACCATCCTTAGAACAAAGTCTATATGAAAAAGCTATTGGTCCGATTTAGAAAAATTCCTATCGGATTTCGGATTGAAAATCGCTGTAGCGTGACCCACCCTTAAGAGGTGCTACTCAGGTATTTTACCTGATCGCTTCATGTGTTTTACATTAAAATTGGTTTCATAAACTAATTTCTAGGTCAAGGGTCCATTACTGATGTCATTAAGTGACAAACTGTAAAAATCTTGTAAGCATTGCTTATTTCAAGCAGTGAACACATGTCTGGATCATATATCTGGCATGCAATGACAAAAAATAAATGCAAGCAGCTAATTTATGACCATGTTAGCATGGCAGTTATCTACTTGATCATTGCTCATGGATCTCACGCTTCTATGTCTTAACATAAACGTAGTAACTTCAACAAGAATGTCTGATAATTTCAAACCACAGTACCCTACTTAACAATATGAAAAAGAAATGCTTTTGACTTTCTGAGTGCTCGATTGGCGTTCCATATATCAACACTCCACCTCGCTCCCGAGGCAAAGTGCGAGAAGCACGCTTATTTCCAAAGCGGTTATGTGTTCTTAAATGAGGGAGACGTTGATCATTGATAGAGACATTGTCATCAAATGATGGTCTCTGATAAGTCATCGAAATCTTATACGCTGAGGCTGGCTTACTTTTGTTAGCTGAGGAGGGCAAAAGCTAAAAATTAAGAACGCCGTCTTCAACTGAAGATGCTCGTGACGGAGATTGTATTTATTAAGTCCTTTCATGAGAACCAATTATGACTTAATGAGTTGTGGTTCTCTCACAAAATTTTTGAATAACCAAAGTTAAGATCCAAGTAAAATCTTACTGGTATCACAACATTAATTCAAGATACTTTCTTTCTTTCATATAGTGCCTGAATGCAGTTACTAAAAAAATCATGGTTCGCAGTGTATAAAATGCTACTGAATAGCCTGTATGTTCTTAATCTGTGACGTGGATGTACTACCACATGAAATGAAGTACTCATAATTCAAAAAAAATGACGAACTTATTGAAAGATTTCACGCTCTTTTTTGCCTTTTACCGTCTTGTGAAAAAAAAAAACATTTTGAGTAAAGAGTCAAAGGGAAAGCCCTACCCTAACATGAAAAGTCCCGTAGCTCAAAATTGCAAAGTTCCTGGTACACAAATTTGAAAATAGTGTTAAAGGCACACTTTAAAGTTATAATATCAGGGATAGCTTGTCCCTGTTGCATGCTGTATTGACCACTGAGCTAAAAAATTTATTTTCCACACCCCACGTTCCTATTTTCTATGTGGGGTACATCATGTTACAAACCCCATTGCCGCAGACTTGCACATACACGGATCTTTTCAATGCATTTTTGTGGTAAAAGTTTGCGTCAATCAATTTTTTCTTCAACCTCGCTATCCCACCCGAGCTGTTTGCCCATAGGCAGCTGTACTAGGGAAGTAACATCTAGGCTATTTTAGGGAGGACAATTCGTCATGTGAAAACTTCATCAAGGGTCCAGAGGCCACGGAACAGAAAAAAAAAATAGTGTGTCAGTCAATATAGAAATAATAAGTGGTGCCCTGCCTTACCATAATGAGCACGACAATGGACGAAACCGTCTTAGAAAGTGAGGGGGGCAGAGACATGTAAGTCGTTGTATCCAGATTTTAGAAATTAGGGTCAGGTCAGAATGAACCAGCAGCTGCCTTTCTGGAGAGCAAAGGGCTCACTCTTGACCTCAATCCTGGCAACGGTCTTATAGCCCTGGTGGGGTCCGGAATGTCACGGGACAACTTCCTACAGAAACAATTCACCCGGAAAATTCCCTAACCGGAAAATTTGCCTACTGTCAATCATCCCTCAGACAATTCCCCCTACCATAAAATTTGGAATTGTCCTGAGTAGGGATTGTCCAGCAGAAATTTTACTGTGTCCGAATTGACCGGGGATGAAATGTTACGGGGGAGTTGTCCAGGGGAGAATTATCCAAGTGGGAATTGTCGGGGGTAGCTTGTGCCCGTTGGAAACTTCTACAAGGGTCCAGATGCCACGAAACGGGCCAAATTTTTAAGTGTTTAAGCTAATAATAAAGGAATGATTTCGGGTTCGCCAAATACAGCCTTGTAACAGGTAGCGGACCATGCACTCATCCAAATGTTCTTACGCCGACAAATATTAACTGACAAATTTAGTCCCTTAAAAATTTTATGGGAGCTTGTTTCTGACTGTGTTACTTACAAGATGTGATCGATTTTTCATATGGTTTTTGTAGGCAGTGAGTTGAAATACAGACTGTACAAAATTCAAGGCAATTTTTCCAAGTTTAGTGCCTTTTTTTTTATTGTATTACTCCGCTCTGTGAATTGCCGTCTTTGAACAGAGATCAGGGCTGAAAACATGTACCTATCATTCAGACCCTTCTAGCTCAAAATTTCAATGGTCATGGTATAAAAATTTGAAAATGCAGTAAGAGCCAACACTGTGGGCTTCAACCAGAGGGGTGGCATGTCCAGTATGAAAACTTCGACAGGTATCTAGGGGGCGGGGAAGTAGCCTGATTTAGTGTGTAAGTCAACGGGGCAATAATTAGTGGTAGGCTACCTGTATATCCGCGTTTACAAGATCCTTTAACTGAGGTTGAGGGGGTAACTTCGAGTTTGACAAATGCCGAGGAAAGCGGCCCATGGAAGAGTGTAGTAAAGTATTTTCAACCCAGGGCGCGCCTACCCCACCTCCCTTGAATCGCCCTTGAAAAAGTTTCGTCTGGTTAAGGCCATCAATCACAGAACAGCCGACAAGCTGACCGTCAGAAGATATTTAAATTACCCTATCATGAAGGTTAAGAATTTGGAAAGAAGTCTTAGCATTTATTTAAACTTCAGAAAAGCGCGTGTACCAGCAATCATTCTTCCATTGATTCGCGTATATCTGATTTTGGTCCGTTTGAAGACCTTTGAATGTTAAATTCACAAGTAAGTAAAGCAAGATACTGTACAGCGCCCGAAGTTCGCCGTAAATTTGGTATTCGAGTTGGAGGATTTCTGCTCTTGAGTTCAAGGAAGTACAGAAAGTCAGGAAGACTGATCGTCGTCGACACAGTGGTGACGCCAGATGGGGTTAGGGACCATGTCCTCTCGTCGAAGAATGATCCCACCGGTCGAGTCAATTTTCCAGTGTAGTCGGGAAACGATAAAATATGAAGTAGCCCACAACAGTCATTCGCATCTGTGATTTACGTGATATTTTGATTTAAATGAGGGCAGATCCTATAATACGTCCCCCCATTGAAATTTTCCAATTTCACGACTAAAAACCAAAAATGCGGGCCGAAAATTTTAAGTTTTGCTGTCGCCAACCTTTCGGCAACCCTTATCGGGGTTTCAGGCTGCAGTTCCACGTAAGGGAGACTTGAACCCCGATCGCTCGAATTTGTGCGCTATCCGAGCGTTGGGATTACACATTTTATCGTACCTACTATCCTGACTTACATGTTTTCCGAAAAGACGGAAAATTTTGCGACCGGGAAGACCACGGCTTCCTGTGCTTCCCCTGTCTGCCCGCCCCATTTCTACCCCCATTGATGTCATTTATAGGGCAAACTACGAAACATTTACAAGACATAAACATTACTACAGGAAACATGAATTCAAGCGTATTGAAACATCATCGAGGAGTTTTTCTGGCCATATTGAGTACAGTACTAATACTTAAGGATGCGGGTAAAAAGGTGTGTTCGCTCCAGCTCCCCTCCCCAACCGGCACTTCTAATTGTATGTCACACAGCTTCACACAAGATCTCTTATTTCTATTAATTATATTGCTGCTCAATACAGCATTGTAGCTGGCCGGTTGGTAAGCGCTACTAAGGACGTGAGTTCGAGTCCTCATGGACACTTGGCAGGAAGTCAATTCTCGTTTTGCTGTTTTAGTGGGACTATCGAGATTATATCATCCTGGTTCTAGCTTTTATCGACTCCTCTGCGTTCCCATTTTTTTCTTTTCTTAATTAGGTTTCCTTTTGTTATTCATATCTTACTGCAAATTTCCAAATCAGGTCACAACACGCTGTTGCACGTAGCCTACATTACCAAGTCGTGTAAGCCTACCCCCTACCACAGAGCTTCTTTTTTTGGTTGCAATTGGTAATAGTTTTATGAATATTTTCCCATTATGAGATGAAACCGATTCCATATTTCATGTAATTAGCATTTGATACGAAAGGTATCAATAAAGACAGGGCTCTCGGCTACGTATGTAGTCGAGAGACCTGTCTTTATTGATACCGAATTTGCCTACCTTCCCAAAGCAACTCTTGTTTCCAGCGAAAAGCCACTCTGGGATGAATATTCATAAATTATCGACTTCAAAATATTTTTCTTGTATTGCAACTAGGGATTAAGCCTCTTAGGGGGTAGGCGTAAGCATCTGCTAACAATAAGCGACCATTGTCCTTGTTTGATGATGCGCTGACTAGTCAAAGAAGACAGCGTTTCCTTAAACTTGACCAAGTCTCCCTCCGCGTTTTCCCGGTCATCTCATCCAAGGGGAATCCCCTCGGAGTATATTACCCTACGAATTTAACGCATTGGAAAAAAATTTAATGGGGGGGGGGGACCGTATAGACCATGTTGCTGAACTGGTGTGCTCAATTTGTGATGTGTGTGTGATAGGAAAGGAGTTGAATACCCGTCAGGCAAAAATGAAGAAAGGTGAAGGTATTTCAGGCACTTTTTGTAATATATCCTTCCGCGATGCAAAATGGCATTTTGAATGAAGTAAAAAAGCAGGAACCACCATGTGCCCAATTGTACAAGCTCTCCTAGCTCAAAATTTCAACGATCATGATACACAGATTTGAAATCAGTGCAAAAGGCCTACTCGTGAACTTTCATATGAGGGGTAGCCTGTGCCCGTTGGAAACTTCTACAAGAGTCCAGAGGCCACGAAACAGACCAAATTTTAAAGTTTTAAGTTAATAATAAAGGAATGGTTTCGCGTTCGTCAAATACAGCCTTGTAGGTAGCGGACCACTAATTGAAATGTTCGTACGCCGTAAAATATTGACTAAAAAATTTAGTCCCACAAAAAAATTTTTATGAGAGCTTGTTTCTGACTGTGTTACTTATAAAATGCGATCGATTTTTCATATGGTTTTTATAGGCAGTGAGTTGACTGTGAAAAATTCAAGGCAATTTGTCCAATTTTAGTGCCATTTTTTTATTGTATTACTCCACTCTGTGAAGTGCCGTCTTTGAGTAGAGCCTGCACATGTCACAAATTAGTGCTATATAACTTTGGTTATATTATTATTACCAACGTGGGATGATCCCACCGTGGTACGGAGAAATCGTCGACGAGCGAGCTAGCTATGTTACTAAAACTGAGAAGAGGATCGATGGACATAGTGGCGCGACATGCGTCCATTTATGGACAGGGTGTTCGAAAGTAGACATTGTGTAATGGTCCTTTCTTGAAGTACCCCCTCACTACTTTGGTTTTCTCCACTCCACATTATCGGTGGATAATGGTAAGGAGAAATCGTATCTTGATTTCTCCTTCCCATATTTACCGAAGACCGGGTGGGAAAACTGGCATGTCAGATTTCACACCACCGCGATGTTCTCGGCTTCCGTAGGTAAGTGTAAGCATCTTCTAACTATAAACGACCATTGTCCTTGTTTGATGGCGCGCTGATTTGTCAAAGGAAGACAGCGGTTCCCTTAAACTTGACCAAGTCTCCCTCCGCGTTTTCCCGTTCATCTCACACCACTTATTCAAGGGGAATCCCCGCGGAGTAATATTACCCTACGAATTTAACACCTTGGAAAAACTTGGGGGAGGGGTTGAACAGTATAGACCATGTTGCTGAACTGATGTTTTCAATTTGTGATGTGTATGCGATAGGAAAGGTGTTGAAGTACTCATCAGGCAAAAATGAAGACAGTTGAAGGTATTTCAGGCACCTTTTCTCAATATATCCTTCCGCGATGCAAAATGGCATTTTGAATGAAGTAAAAAAGCAGGAACCACCATGCGCCCAATCATACAATCTCTCCTGGCTCAAAATCTGAACTGTCATGGTACACAAATTTGAAATCATTGTAAAATTCCCACTCGTGAGCTTTTATATGAGTGTAGGGGGTTCGTGGAATCAGTCCGAAGGCCACCGTGGTGAGGGACCAAGGGGAAAATTCCTGGAAGTGGGGTGTTTACAGAATTATTGACATAGATGAAGAACTTTATTCAAATTGCATTGATGCGCATTAAACAGACCACCAAAGTCACAATTTTACATTTTTAAAATAAAAGCCTTACTGCTGATTAAGAGCCGGTCGATGTAGATGGTGCAGGTGAGTGAGGGTGGGAAGGATGAATGATGGTAGCGGTTGTGTGGGTGTTTGGAACAACAATACCATCCAAGCTGTCCCACGAAAAAAGATAAACTACAATTTATCTCCTTCACCTTTTAAATTTAGAAGGTTTTCAGTGCCTCCTTTTACATAATTGTATCTATTGAATGTAAAATTCTTCCTAATGTCTCATGCTTTTTCCTTCCTTTCCTAGTTATGCTATTTTTGGATCAAATTTATGGGGGCTGTCAAGGCCTGCATCATATCCCACTAACCCATTTTAGGGAGAGTTTACGTTTCCGACAGGATCGCCGTCCCTGAGAATCACTGCATGTGCATAAGTAAAATCTGAACAACCTCTTAAAAGGAATAACCGGTAATTCTACCGATGTTGTCGCTAACCGTACATATTAAAAAAAAGGTTGCTGGGTGAAAAGTTTTACCAACGCTGGGCACGTATGTCAAAATGGTGAAAATGGGTCAAGTTTGCCCAATATTTGTTGATTAAAAGGTTTACCGAAATGTTGGGTTCCCAATTCATTGGTATCTAATCTCTCGGTAAACCTATTAATCGACAATCATTGGGCAAACTTTACCCTATTTCAGTATTTTCACATGCGCGCCTATTGTTGATGAAATTTTACTCAACGTTTTTTTATATTGTAGAAGCGTGATAATTAGCTAATCATTTATGACGTAAGAATGGTATTTCCCCGGTGCTTTTAAAAGTGTCAGTGGAATGGACTATTTGGATGATGACTTTATCAGAACAAAGTTGGTGCCGAAAAGTTTATCATTTTAGTAAGGGACGTGAGTCATCAATTTCCGCGTTAAGTGGGCCGATGCAATAATCAACCAGACGTGTTTTTGTTTTTCCGGGTTCCTTTTTTGTTTTTTCTCGGTTCACATTCACGTTTAGAATGAATTATTTCATATACAGCAGCTTCCTGGGTGAGGTTATATTTCGTTTGCCTGTTGCATTTCTTTATCGTTTTTTATAAACAGAAACCGGGCATGGGCGTCCGTCGAAAAAAAATATTAGGGGGGCAAAACTTTTAAATGATCAAATCAGGGGAAAGTTTTACTCCCAGAAAAGAGCTTAATTGCTAAATGTTTGCGCCTTTTACAGGGGTGTAGCCAGGAATTTGCCAGGGCTGTTGCAAACTATCTAAGCGTAGCGCCACCGCAGTTTGGCGCGAAGTGCCAAAACATTTTTGGCCGAAATGCCTACCAGATCGCTAAAAATGACACTTTCCAGGCCTTTTGAGTTGCTTTTAATCATTTTCTATTTTGAAAGCTCATGTTCTGGAAATTTTCTAGCGATATCATAAAAAAATATTGGCGTTATTTTTTCTTCAAGTTTTTTCAAGTTTTTGAGTTTCCAGGGGGAAAGTGCCCCCCTTGCCCTCCCCTCCGGACGCCCATGAAACCAGGTGTTTTCCTTATTTCTGCCGGTGGACTTATTCATCAGTACACAAAACTATAGTGCTGTACCGATTCATTAATAACTGATGCTACCATATCCAATTCTTTACATCAGTCAGTAACCATCCGATATAGTCATAGACGTATAGAAAGCTGTTCTCGGCTGAGAGGTTGAACCTTGTTTCGGACGTCCCTCCTGGAGGAGTGGTCAAAGGGAGGGAGTGTCCCCTCCCCCTTTGGAAAAGTTTTGAACAATTGAGGGTCCACAGATGCATTTTTGTCCAATATTTTGGGAAACGTTAAGGGGAAATTACTGCAAATTTCTGACATTTTTTTTTTACAAAGGTAACAGAATAAGGGGTTTTGTCCTTGAATTTAGGAGGGAGGCGGAAGCATACTTCCACCCACCACATTTTTGACTAGGGACTTTATCCCCATCAGCCTCACCCTATCCCCCAACCACTTTCTCCCCGCTTCTTACACCTATGGATATAGTTTAGAAATGAACATGCTACACCAGTGAGTACTACAGAGACTGCAAGTTTATTTATCTTAGGTAAAACATTGACGAATACGTATAAGGCATTAAAACAATGGTTGTTCGGTATGTAGGCCACATAAGGTCGATTTGGTAATATCGGCGGCATTCTTAGGTAAACCTTACGGGTGCAATATAGTACGAATACGACGATTATCGTTCTGTGCCGATATTGAATACCGAAAATTGGTCCAAGGATGTATTCAGAACCCTTTAACATACTTTGTCATAGGTACATTTATTGATATTCTAGAGAGGCGAGGTTTTAATGTGCTATCAGTTAGTTTTGAGAATATTTTCAAACATCGGATCAACTGGTTAAGAGGACTGTCAATACCCTCAGCTTTTCAAACAAAGAGTAAAAAAGCCTTACTGAATTACACCGGCACATCGGTTTTAAGTTATCCTTTCCAAAAGTGATTGATTTATGAAAGCAAAACATAGCCTAAATTTGTAATGAATACAATAAACTTTGAGTGAAAGGTCAAGATGTATAATACCGGTAACCGTTTATTTAGGTGAAAGGTTTCTACTACTTCCCCATTAAATACTGTACCAGCAATTACTTTAAGCGGAATGTCATTTTAAAATGCTTAAACTTTACCACAATCTTAGATCTATGTTCTTGTCACCAGATGTAAGAAGCTACATAGCAAGTATTGTTACAACTAAATTTTAACAACTAAAGGAACACTTCTTTTCTTCTTTTTATAAAGTCGATTCCTGTCCTGTTGTGTTCATAAACAAGACCGAAATAGTCCTAAAGATATCGACTTTTTCCGATCACATTCGCCTAAGAAAATACACAAGATGTCTTCTCGACGCTGCTTGACTCTTTTCATCGTCCTGGCGACTATGGCGTTATCCGGTAATGTATGATTTTTTCCGTAAACGTGAATAAGTTGGTCCGTAACCAGGGGTCGGGCGAGCCCCCATCCCGCTAAGGGGGAGTTCCGCTTAGGCCAATTCTTGGGTGTAACTTTTTACTCTAAAATTTGCAACATGTTTGCACGACTGTGATCGTTCAAAATACGCACAATGTTACATCTCCTGAGACAACCGCTTTCCCGTTGTACGGTGAAGCAATGTCGTCTGGTTACCTGGAGCCCTGGGTGCAGTTCTGTCCGTAGCGGGACAACCGACTTCGTCGGCTGAGCAACCGGTCTTGATGGCAAGGCTATGCCAAGTGGTATGATTGAGAGGAAAGCCGGAATACCCGACGAAAATGTACGTACATATCTCGAGGTAGATTCGAACCCATGCATTTGTGAAACAGATTGATGCACGGTAGTTGGCGTCACCCGGGGACCGTTATACATTTATTCAAATGTCACGTTCTACATCGAGGTTCTTCCGAACGCATGCGTCTTTTCCCTAGAGAGAGAGTTAACGTGCTGATAGGAGAGTGATTATAGTACTTGCTTGAACGTATTGGTAGTAATTACTATTGAAGTACCTTTTCCACATAGGTTGCTAATATTATGCGTTACCAGAGAAGTAGTAAAGAAGAATGGGAAAACTTTAAACAACTTTAAGAGCAAATGTATTCACCCCTCAATTTGAATTACCAACAGGCTGTAACACAGGGTGGATTGGGTGGTTCGTCTATAGGTTAGTTTTTGAAATCGAACCCCTCCCTTTTAATGTCTAACCACCTTTGTGAACTAAGAGTGGTTCGTCATCACATATGACTAGCATCCCTCTAGCAATGCAGACACTGCAGATTGTTACAGGTTAAATACATTCCATTACCATGCATGCATTTTAGGATAACATATGCATAATTGCGTCCAGGTGGGTAGATTTCTTGTCAACTTTGAGGGGATGGGGTGAATTATCGCAAATGTAGAAAATATGCACGCAAAGCGTGCACGGCGACAGCGAAGCGCGAAACTCATGACGGGTGGGGTCCAGGGGCCCACCTTAGGGCCCCTGGTGGGGTCCAGGGGCAAAGCTCCTGTGGGGGTTTTAATGTCTCAGAAGTGCCAGGGAGACTGTTTTAAGGGGTAACTTTCAGAAGTATTGTTCTTGGATATTGGTATTTTCATACATTTAGGAATTTTGAACACAAAACTCATTTATAAGCTGCATTGAAATAGTTTAAGAGTAACAATGTCCTGTTAAGCTTAAAAATGCAGGGATCAACTTATAGGGTCATCCCAGACAACTGGATTTTGAATTCGGAGATCATTACAAGACCTGCAAGTTGGCTCGAGATCAGTGGCGCCGCCAGATTTTTTGTGATTGGGGGGCACCATAGATGATGACGAAATAATACCTCAGTCCCTCCAAGTCTGCGAAAATTTCACCTTTGTTTTTTATGCGTCCCTTCATGTGTATACAATAGTTTTGATCTTTCGTTTGTCACTACATAAAGGTGCCGTCCTAGGGGAAGGGCTCCCTTCTCCCCTTTAAGAAATTTTTGTTAATTTAAGGTCTTTTAGATGCAAAATGGTGCTATCTTTGGAATGTTTTTGGAACTGATCATATATGGCCGGAAAATGTCCATAACTTATTGAATGCTAATTTTTGGTAAGGTGAACGAGGAGATATGTTGTCTATTAAGAGAAAGATACGTTGTCAACAAACCTCCTGAATCCTCCTCACTTTTATTTTACTGCCTTTTATTTAGGAACGGTTTTTACACAAAAATATGTGCATGGAGTCCGCAGAAACTTTCTTGGACTATTCCGAAATATTTCCTTTCCTTCACCGTGCATTGTGGAAGGGTATCTAAGGATAGCAGATACCTGTATATAGGACCTCCTGGAAGCTCTGCACTAATCATATTAAACGGGGCAATAACATAATGCGTACTACCTGACATCCAAATGATAATATGGAGTATGACGCCGAACACTTTACAACTTTCGTATTTTTACTAATTTTGAACGAAAATCCAGACGAACAGCTTCCAGCAATGGGGAATGAGAGGAAGGTAGAGTATAGGTGCAGGGAGGTGATATCTGACCTCCCTGATAGGTGTAGCAAAAGGGGTGAAGGACTAAGAAGCGCGTTTCAGAATGCTGTTTTCGTCGTAAGTGTTTTAAAAATCACCATCTCTACGATAATGGCTGCGCGCAAAGCGCTCGGTAAAAATATTTGAAAAGTGTATAAAGGCAAAACTTTCAACCTTCCACATCATGCTACATATTAGCTTGAAAGATCCCCTACTGATGCGAGGCCCCCACAGATGTTTAGAGATGTATCTCTGTGCTTCGGAAAGTGTTGTGATCAGAATAGTTTCATGTATTATTACCTTAATAATGGTCATGACAGGGAATGCAAACCGTGACGAATGAGCGAGAAGCCCCCCCCTCCCCCCCAAATTTTTCATAAAATAAGATTTTCGTGACAAAACCTGCATTCAGGCTCTGCATCGAGACACTTTCAATTGCCCAACAAACCTACATGCCGCTGCCATTAGCCAGTCTTTTACCTGTTAATTCGTAAACTGTCAACTTTTTGCTACTGTGCTTCTCCGAAAGTTGCTATCGGAAGATATTGATAATAAGAATAACGCTGACGTAAGGTTTGAATCGAGGGGAGGGCGCGAAAATTTGAACAGTTTGCGAAGGATTTGCTTAAGTGCTGATGGTTTGAGAAACACTTTTGATAGAAAATGAGGCAGAGATTGAAGAATTTCTTACGAAAATGAAGAATAAAATGTACTTTCCACCATACACATATCTGTAGACTGTAACATGAGGGGGGATGATTACATGGGCCACCCCCTAGTCAAATGATGGGGGATAAATCCCCCCCATTCCCGGGATCTACACCCATGCTTGCGTCGTTATTTTAACATCTCAATATTTCGGAGCACTTCGCGAGCGATACTTCTGATCCGGTTTCCTTCCATGAACATACAAAACGAGGTAATATGTACATTTGCTTCTTCTGCACACCTATTCTCTTCATTGTAATTACTGATCTGGTTCTCTCGGGGACGACGCTGGTTGCCTCCCATGAACCTTGATTTCAGTTTAACGCCCCTTTTCACATTGTTGGGTGCCCTACGGAAAATATTCCACTGAAAATTTTGTGTTTTAGAGTGAACATTCCCGCAATCTAGAGACTGGGAAGTCAAATTTTCTCTCCCCACACCAAATACGCTGGCGACTTTGGCATGATAGACAGGAAACTGTGGTGATAAAAGTTGTGTTTTAGAGTGCGATTTGTTGTAGTTTATGGGCATTTAGAATCAGCTTAGTTTATCCCATTCCTAGCGACCGATGTAGAAAAGGGGAAACGCTGTAGTGACAGGCTACTGCTTTAAAGTACATATCTATCTTATGAAACATCATAAAAGACCTCTGTTAGGAGAAATAAGAAGTGATGCGAAAGATGAACCCTTGTTTCAAAATGTGGTTGGGACAGCTCCTAGTATTTTTTTCCTTTTAAAGAAGGGGTTTCGGCTAAAATTTATTCCTGATATGTTTGAGAGGAACTAAATACAAAAATTCTGGTAAATTTTTATTCACTTAATAGGTATAGCTCTGGAGATTTAAGCAGATAAAACAGAGGTGACATTATAGTATTACATCAAACAACATGGTAATGTTATCCTTTTAATTTGCAATCAATTTTCTTCTCTTTTAATGGCATGTTTTCGTTATGAGGGTGAATGAGAGACAAATTAATTTTACAACCTTTACATTTTCTATGGATAAATTCATTTCACTATGTACTTCGAGGCTAAAACAATATATAGGCTGAAAAACAAAACAAAGCAGTGCTCATCAATGTGGGAAGATGACATCACTCGTGCTTACAATTAAGTTCACTTCGGTTACAAATGCAGTAACGTCTTCCACTGATATTTTAAGAACCCTGCATAAGACCAGAATGGGAAATTTACTGGAATGCTTAGGTTTATCCCCTCTTTTACACATCAAAACTAAATTTGTTGTAAAAATTCTTCCTCTAAATAAGGAGCAGAAATGACAGATATGAAACACAATTTTCCTGAATGTGAACGTAAATGTAGGCAATTTTTCGAGGGGGTGAACAGGTGAAGGAGGACCAGTTGCTTGTTCTAAGCCCCAAATCATGAGTAGTATTAAAATTTTAAGAAACCTGGCTTGTGATCAAACTAGTAAAGAAATTAGGGATATGGACAATAAAACTTTTAGTGTACCCAGTGTACCGTCGCGTGTAGTGAATTTAGGTTTGGGGTGGCGGTACTTAATTAGGCTTATCAAAGTCCCCGTCATGCCATGGAAGTCGTGGATGATCACCTACTTGGGCCGGATTCGTTTTCTCTTTTCGACAGAGGGTGGTAACGAGTCCAAGGCATACAGGAAACTGGGAACTGATTGTCGTTTTGGCAGACCAGGCCCGTAGTCAAGGGGGGCCAAGGGGGCGAAGCCCCTCTTGGAAAATTTCCCCCCTAGAAGATCAAAAATTAGCATTGCCGATATGCATTTTAGTAGTTTCGCCCCCTCTGGAAATTGTCGCCCCCCTAGAAGCTTTTTCGCCCCCCCCCCCTTCAGCACCTTGTCTGGCTACGGGCCTGTGGCAGACATTATTTTCGGTATTTATGATTCGAGTATCTCAGTCTTTATAAAGATATTGATCACATGTAGCACATCAAAATGTGTTCAAACAGTAGAAGTTCAGTGTTCACGTACAAAGCTGTTGACTTTCGATACTCCTCACACGAAAAAATGTGATGACCGGTTACCTGTAAAAAGTTCTTGATTCTCCTTACCAAGCCACCAATTGACGTCCCCATCTCGGGCCACCCGACGAGAGGGCTACCCGACGAGAATGCACCCAGACATTAAGCTACATTTCCAAATCAAGTAGAGAAGTCACTCTCAGTAAAGAGCTGTAAGGCTATTAAAGTGGAAAACTGTTCACCTCTGACCTTTGTCGGTGATTAGCTCGGAAGAGCAAGGAATGATATAGGTGCTATAGCTTTATAACGCCTGAAAATTGGGAAGTTTAAACCGGCCTTCAAGCTTTGAGCACTGGGGGCACTTTCTAATTAATTTAGGTCAGGTTAATAGAGTTAAGCAGTGTTTTGGGCAACCAACTTTTCAGGAGCAATAGAGCCGCAAGAACCTTATATGATCATGCTTTGATTATCCTCGCCAATCACGGACATAGCTCAGAGTTGAACAATCTTCAAATTGTATAGATTAATAGCGCTATGAGTATTGTCGAATTGTTCTCTTTCAGGAAAAATACTGACTGAAACAAGGACGTTTTTGATGGGCTGTGTTAAAAAGTAATGTTTGTCACTTGCCTATGAAAGTGGACTAGGGAAAGTATCTATCAGAGGTGTAAAATGGGACACAATTGAATCAGTTTGAAGGACATTATAACTGTATAAGGTTGGAAGCGGGAGGATGAAAGATAAGATTGGGTGAGCAAAGGAATCTAATGCTTGCAAGAGGTGAAAAGGAAACCGCTGAAGCTCTTCTAACTAGAAATCTTCACGTCACAGAATAATTGAATGAAAGTGCCATAGATGATTAGCTTGTCAGTTGTTTTAGTGTGTGATCACTTGTCGTAGGCAAAAATTTATACGAAGTAGAGCGATATATCATTCCATGCGAGTGAAGAATCGCTCTATTTGGAGTGAATTTTCACTCCACCCCGAGTGAAATTCACTCTTACAAGGAGTGGTCCCAAACTACAGTCTCTTTTGGAGTGAATTTCACTCTTTTACATTTAGAGTGCACAATATGACGATGAGCATAATGTTTGTCCTCCTAGTAGAACAAGGTCTATTTTAGAGCCTTTTACTAAAATGCTTTATTTTTTGAGTAACGTTTCACATGTAAATCGTGCTGATGTCTGGTAGATATGAAAAAGCATCAATAAGAGTGGGGATGGTGTGAACTTTGGGATGGTTGGAGGTGAATAAGATCACTTTTGGATTTTATGAATGAAAGAGTAAGTTTCAATCTTCCCAAACTCGACAGAGATCGTCACATTAAGATTAAGATTGGAAACTACCAGCAGATGGTTGAAGCACCAGGTAAATAGTTAATTGATCAGATAATTGGCGGAAGTTCATGCTATTAGTTACAGTATTTCAGGCGTAGTGATATACATATAGTATAACGTAGCCTATAATTGCTGTTATCGGAACGTGTGCACATCACCAAAGCCTATCACCGGATGTAATGCTCCGTCTTTTGTATAGGCGCATGAAGATGTTTCCACTGGGGTGCTGAACATTGTTTTGGGGGAGAGGTTCAATGGGAGGTAGAGTCCCCTTCCCTTTTGGAAAATTGTTGAATACATAAGGGTCCTTAGATACAATTTGATGAGATATTTGAGCAAATTTTAAGGAAAATTACAGCAAACGTTTGACATTTTTTTACATAGGGCACAAGTAAGGTGTTTTCGTCTTTAACTGAGGGGGACTAAAGCCCCCCAGCCCCGCTTCCTACGTTTTTGGTCTTTTGGAATTCTATTCCGTTAAAATCAATGATATCAGGACGCAGTGGTGCAATTATTGAGCTGGGGGGGGGGGGGGTTTAGTTTCCACATCAAAATTGTTGCAACAAACTGGGAACACTATGTCCAAGTCTTAGTTGTATTTAGTCTCATCCGGCGTGAGCGGTCGACTTCCGTATGTGCACAAACCTACACGCTTACACGTTTACAGTCCTTGTGAAGTTACTTAACATTACTAGAGATACAAAGATATTTGCTCAATGTTTACGTCTTCATTTGCATTTGATATTATTCCTCCAATGAAAAAGCCATATGTTCAATTTAAAAGCAGATCAAGGGTACAATGTGATTTGTTCCATATTGTAGAGGATCGGTTTATCCCGGGGACGGACACTACACTGTCCACCGTGACGTCATCGATTCGATTTCAAAAGCTCAATAATGACAGTTCATGTTGACCTAATAAAAGCCAAAGTTACTTCTAATGTGCATTTTTCAAAATTTATGTTGTCACATAGGCGTAGGAAGCGGGGGTAGGTAGGGGCTTTAGCCCCCTCCCAGTCAAAAATGTGGTGGGGCGAAAGTGTGCTTCCTTCCACCATCCAAGGACGAAAACCCCTTATTTGTCTCTTTTGTATAAAATGTAACAAGTCTGCAGTAATTTTCTTAAAATTTGCCCAATATGTTCCAGCAAAATTGAATTTATGGACCCTCAAATATTCAAAACTTTTTCGAAGGGAGAGGGAACACCTTCTCCCCTTAAACCTCTCCCCCAGGAAGGCGATCCGAAAAACTTTCATCCCCCCCCCCCCAAGCCTCGGAACAGCTTCCTAAGCCTATGTGTTGTCATATTCCATTTATAAGTGTTACGGCTTGTGGTCGCGAGTCAAACCAATAACAGCGAAAGATCACAGAAGAACGAGATTAAAATTCAACAACTTAATGATTATTTACAATCTCCTTATCTTACTTAAATTTACAATAATTAATTAGACTTACTCACAATCCTTTACTTAATATTTGCCTGGTCTGGTCCAAGGGCTGGTAGTGCATGCACGTTGACGATGGCACAGTGGTAGACCTGCAGCGTGCTGTAGCGTAGAAACTGGTTCCACGAGCGAATAATGACAAGGCTAGGTAGGCGATGGATGATAACAACCTCAATACACAGTGTAGAAACGGCGTAAGGCAATTTGTCACAAGTGTGAATTGTCAGTGGCTGGCCTCATAGGATTCGGTTAACAAACGGACAGCAGAATAACGTCTGGACTCGATGGTGTTTCTCGATGAAGTATTAGGGTATCTCTCATCTCGTTAAGAGTTGTTGAACTGCCTTTTATATGCTAGGCTTTTATTCGAGAACTCTCCAGAATTTAACAGAAACTTCTAGTGTACACAGTCCAGCAATTACGAGAACGTTCCTTAATAGAAACTTCTAGAACACACAGTAGTTGTAATTGGGACATAACGTAAACAGTTCTCACTTCTAGACAGTTCTAGAAAGGCTGCGTTGAAGTTGGACGTCTCTGGAACTTTCCACTCGCTCGTCGATGGATTCAATCCGGTGTTCCTGACGGGTCGTCTTGTAACACTCCCCCCCTTGAAAAAGTTTTGGACGTCTCGGACAAAACTTAAGTTACAATATTTACAATGTACAACTTTACAGCAATAACTACAGTATGTACAGTATGTAGTCCAAAATTCAATGGAAGGTATAATCATAACATACAACTTGTCTTGCTAGGTGATGATACATGAATACAGTAACATAATCAATACACATTGTGCCATAGTTAACACAAAATTTCAAAACTTACAGTGATATCTTCAACATACTGCATCAAATCAAATTCTTGACAAAGAGTCTGGTACAACATTGTCTTTCCCTTTAATGTGCTTAATATCTACATTATACGATTGCAGAAATAAACTCCACCTCATCAATCTTTGATTCTTATTCTTCATCTTAGATAAAAATGTCAAAGGGTTATGATCAGTGTATACAGTGATAGGGAAACTAGTAGTTCCCAAATAAACATCAAAGTGTTGAAGACCAAGTATCAAAGCTTATGTCTCTTTTTCAATTGTTGAATAATTTTTCTGGTGTTTGTCAAATTTCTTAGAATAATAACAAACAGGGTGATCAACACCATGCTCATCAGCTTGAAGCAAAACTGCTCCTATGCCATTGTCACTGGCATCTACTGCCAACTTAAATTGCTTCTCAAAATCTGGAGCAATCAACACTGGTGAACTCATTAGTGCCTTTTTCAATAATTCAAATGCTGCTTGGCAATCATCTGTCCAATCAAACTTTTCATTTTTCTTTAACAATTTTGTCAATGGTGCAGCAATGTCAGAGAAATTCGGACAAAAACGTCTGTAGTAACCAGCCATGCCTAGGAAGCGCATGAGCTGCCTTTTATCAGTTGGGGCAGGGAATTTGTCAATGCCCTCAACTTTGGCCTTAATTGGTCTAACTTTACCCTGACCAACCACATGCCCTAAGTACACCACATGGGCACAAGCAATCTCACTTTTGACCAAATTGACAGTCAAATTAGCTTTGGCAAGCTTGTCAAATAATGCCTTAACATGTTGTACATGTTCATCCCACGAGTTGCTGTACACAATAAGGTCATCAACATATACTTCACAATTTTCTAAATCTGACGTAAGGTTATTTACTAAGCGTTTAAAGGTCATCTGTGAATTTTTCATACCAAACGGCATAACCTTATACTGAAATAACCCATCTGGCGTCACGAATGCCGAGATTTTACGAGCCCTCTCAGTGAGTGGTATCTCCCAGTACCCCTTTAGTAAGTCAAACTTTGACACATACGCAGCTTTCCCAATCCTATCAATACAATCATCGATACGGGGTATCGGATAGGAATCCGTTCTTGTGACCGCATTCACCTTTCGGTAATCAGTACAAAATCTGTACCCACCGTCTGGCTTGGGGACCAATATACAAGGGGAAGACCATTCACTATTACTAGGTTCTATAATGTCATGGTCTAACATATACCGAACCTCATCCCTGAGATGTTGTCGTTTTCTAGGGTTAACTCGGTAAGGATGCTGCTTGATTGGTGTGGCATCTCCCACATCAACATCATGTTCAATCAAATTTGTCCTAGTAGGATCATCTGAGAACAAGCATGCATATTCATAGATCAATGATTTCATTTCTGACTTTTCTTTGTGATCCAGATGACTTAATTTCTGGTCAAGATTTTTCAACACATCAGAATTTTGTAACTTAATACACATGTCAGGAACATTATTAGCCTTGATCTCATCATTACTGAGTTCATGATCAGCATTGATAATACACACTTGATCACCTGTATAATTAGTGTTACTATTTACATCATGTACACTTTCATCCTTAGAAATGTCACAATCTTCTCTTTCATAATATCTCTTCATCATATTAATATGACATACTCTTTTAGATTTACGCTTGTCAGGTGTCAAAATGACGTAATCTGTGTCACTAACTTTTCTCTCAATGACATAAGGTCCTTGAAAGCGAGCTTGAAGTGGTTGACCAGAAACAGGCAAAAACACTAGCACCTTATCACCAGGCTTAAATTCTCTTTTCACAGTGGTCTTGTCGTACCACGCTTTCATTTTCTTCTGAGAGTGCCTCAGATTTTCCTGAGCAAGTTCACATGCTCCATGAAGACGATCTTTAAAGCGGGATACATAATCAAGTAGATGTATGTCTTCACCTGGATCTGATAACCACTTCTCCTTTAACAATTTCAATGGTCCACGAACTGTGTGTCCAAAGACAAGTTCAAATGGACTGAACCCAAGTGATTCTTGTATAGATTCCCTGGCAGCAAACATTACAAATGGAATGACTTCATCCCAATCTCTCTCATTATCATGACAATATGTCTTTAACATATTCTTCAATGTTTGGTGAAACCTTTCTAAAGCCCCTTGGCTTTCCGGATGATAAGCCGAAGACTTAATTTGGTCTATGCCTAACTCATACAACATCTGCTGGAATACAGTTGACATGAAATTAGACCCTTGATCTGATTGGATCTCTTTTGGCAACCCAAACAATGTGAAAAATTTAAGTAAAGCTTGTAAGACTGTCCGAGCCTTAATATTCCTCAGAGGTATTGCCTCTGGAAACCTCGTAGAAGCACACATAATGGTTAATATATACTGATGTCCTGCCCTACTCTTAGGTAGGGGACCTACACAATCAATGATGACTCTACTAAACGGCTCTTCAAAAGCAGGAATTGGCTTTAAGGGTGCAGCCGGAATATTCTGATTCGGCTTCCCAACCATTTGACATGAGTGACAGGTCTTACAAAATTTGGCCACATCACTTTTAAGTTTTGGCCAATAAAAGTGATTTAGAATTCTGTGGTAAGTCTTATTGACTCCTAGGTGCCCTGCAAATGGCATTTCATGAGCAATACTCAGTATTTCCCTTCTATAAGTCCTAGGTACCACAATTTGATGGTAAACTCTCCACTCTTCATCTAATGGTGCATCAGGTGGTCGCCATTTACGCATCAAAACATTGTTCTTAAAATAAAAGCATGCTGGGACGTCTTTCGATTCATCCTCAGTGAGTGCACCAGCTATTAATGGCTGAAGCTCTTCATCATGTTGTTGTTGGACTGACAACTGGTCTCTGTGGAGTGTGTCAGACATTTTTGATTTTTCCTGTTCTACCCCCTCACTATGTGTGGGGCCAGGAGACTCACAATCCTGACTATCATTAAGATTAGTCATAAAAGATTGGCTGAGATCATACCAAGAATCTTCACTTTCATGAATATTTTCACTAGAATCTTTTTCAGACTCTGACTCCTCTTTTGGGAGTGTTGTTCCATTTGTAGGAACTAATTCCTCAATTTTAGAGGGCGGATGATTAAGTTTATCATCCTTATTTTCAGAAATCATACCCTCATTTTTAGAGAGTGGATGTTTAAGATTATCATCCTTACATGATTCCTTACTTGTTCCACTTTTGGGAACTGTATCCTCACTTTTGGAGGGTGGATGTTTAAGATTATCATCCACGGCGAGCTTTTGTGACATAGCTCTAGTGACAGCACAGGCAGGGAATAAATTTGGAAATTCCTTGTCTAATTGCTCTGTGTTGTTATAATCACATGGTTTATCTGTCAAAATTGCATTGGCTACTACCTTTCCACCAGCTAGGTCATTGCCTAGCAACAGAGATACCCCCTTTACAGGTAGAGTAGGTCTGACCCCTACTATGACCGACCCAGAAACTAAATCTGACTTCAAATTAATTTTGTGGAGAGGGACAGAAATAAATCCACACTCAACCCCCTGAATTAGTACATTTGCCCCTGTGGAAGTAGAGTCCGATAATGGCAAAACTCCATCAAGAAGCAACGACTGAGTTGCGCCTGTATCACGCAAAATTTTAATTTTGACGGGTGGATGAGCTGAATTCCCATCTAGGGAAATAAACCCCTCAGACACGAATGGAAGGTATTCTTCCTTAATTTTGTCGTTAGAATTAGGCCGTAAAGTCACGACTACCTCAGCAGAGTTCTCTGCATTGGCTAAGGCATTGGAGGCTGTTTCAGTCTCCTTTAATTTTGCCAATGTGAAGCAATTTGCCATTGTGTGGCCCTTTTTGTGACAGAAACCACAAGTTATATCTTTAAAGGCAGCTTTGTTTGAGCTGGCCTGGTCGTTCTTTTGACGACTTGAATCTGGTTGTTTTTTACCAGAATTTGTTGGAGAGATAGAACCAGACTGAGATCCACTATTGCTTGTTGTGCCACTACTATTGCCATATTTCTTATTTGGCCTACTAAACTGACCCTTGTTTTGAGTCTGACCCACTTTACTGAATTTATGGGTAAGTGCATACTGATCAGCCAAATTTGCAACTTCCTTCAAGTTGTCAGCCTTATTTTCCTCAAGGTGAGTCTTAATGTCATCATTCACACACCGTTTGAATTCCTCGACCAGCATCAGTTGTCTTAAAGTGTCAAATGTGGAGACCTTTTTGGAAGCACACCATCTGTCGAAATGCCTTTCTTTTTGATAAGCAAACTCTACGTATGTTTGTGTATCCGCCTTACGATACTTTCTAAATTTTTGGCGATAAGCTTCAGGCACCAATTCATAGGCTTGTAATATGGCCTTTTTAACCTTATCATAATCCATGCTGTCCTCTATTGACAGTGCGGAATACACTTCTTGAGCCTTGCCTGTGAAATTACTCTGGATGAGTATGGACCATTTATCTCTTGGCCACTTTAGTTGCTCACCCAGCTTTTCGAAATGGTTAAAGAATTTCTCCACATTATCCTCCTGAAATTTGGGGACAAATTTTACGTGCTTAGAAACATCAAATACCCCAGTATCCAAGCCTGTCTTAGGGTCTGAGCCTTTTATGACCCCTAACTCTAGTTGCTTCAACCTAAATTCATGTTCTCTTGCTTTTTCCTCCCTTTGCATTTGCATTTCTCTTTCCTCTTTTTCCTTTTGCATTTGCATTTCTCTTTCCTCTTTTTCCTTTTGCATTTGCATTTCTCTTTCCTTTCTTTCCCTTTCTCTTTCCTCTCTTTCCCTTTCTCTTTCCTCTCTTTCCCTTTCTCTTTCCTCTCTTTCCCTTTCCTCTCTTTCCCTTTCTCTTTCCATTTCTTTTAATCTAATCTCCTTATTCATTTCCATTTCAAGCCTTTTCAGTTCAAATGTGTTGTCAGTTGACACAGTGATAGTTGTTTCCAATACTGTACTAGGTAGGATACTTTCATCCACAAGATATTCTAGAACATATCTTTTAATCTCGTCTTTCCGCATTAAAGGCTGAAATTCAATGCCATAATGTTTTGCGACCTTTACAATCTCAGACTTCTTTAATGAATCTAGTTCCTCGACTGAGGGACTAGCCACGAATTTATCTAAGTTGAATGGCATTTTGAAATTGTATCAAACCTTCAACAAACAAGTAAGTAGTCTGAGCAAACACAGTTGCTTACGATTCACAACAGAATTTCTCGAATTTTCTGGTATTTTCGTTCCCGGATGTTAGGCCACCAATTCTGTTACGGCTTGTGGTCGCGAGTCAAACCAATAACAGCGAAAGATCACAGAAGAACGAGATTAAAATTCAACAACTTAATGATTATTTACAATCTCCTTATCTTACTTAAATTTACAATAATTAATTAGACTTACTCACAATCCTTTACTTAATATTTGCCTGGTCTGGTCCAAGGGCTGGTAGTGCATGCACGTTGACGATGGCACAGTGGTAGACCTGCAGCGTGCTGTAGCGTAGAAACTGGTTCCACGAGCGAATAATGACAAGGCTAGGTAGGCGATGGATGATAACAACCTCAATACACAGTGTAGAAACGGCGTAAGGCAATTTGTCACAAGTGTGAATTGTCAGTGGCTGGCCTCATAGGATTCGGTTAACAAACGGACAGCAGAATAACGTCTGGACTCGATGGTGTTTCTCGATGAAGTATTAGGGTATCTCTCATCTCGTTAAGAGTTGTTGAACTGCCTTTTATATGCTAGGCTTTTATTCGAGAACTCTCCAGAATTTAACAGAAACTTCTAGTGTACACAGTCCAGCAATTACGAGAACGTTCCTTAATAGAAACTTCTAGAACACACAGTAGTTGTAATTGGGATATAACGTAAACAGTTCTCACTTCTAGACAGTTCTAGAAAGGCTGCGTTGAAGTTGGACGTCTCTGGAACTTTCCACTCGCTCGTCGATGGATTCAATCCGGTGTTCCTGACGGGTCGTCTTGTAACATAAGACACATTCTTCAGTTCTTAAGGCACAGCCTAAGTCTCACCATGTTACTTTGACTTTAAACCTGCTACTACTGAGTGACTAGCCCTCACATCTGTCTGTAAGGTTTTAGTCTGGGTAGCAGTTTTAGGAGTCGTTCGTGCCAGCAGGCTGCCTTAAATGGAAGTTTGAGCAGATCGCCGATGTTATGCCTGGAAGAATGTTGCGCCTCCCCCAACCTATTCATCTGTGTCATGTAGACCGGATTGCATTTGCATGTGCCATTCTAGTATGGAATTGTCACGTTGTTACCCCTGGCAACCACAAATGAAGCACGCCCTCTTCAAGGATATCAAGTAACATGAGATATAGCTTTGATGATATGCTCATTAATCCTTGAATGCTGTCACTTTCATTCCTTTATCTTTAAATTTCAGACTGTTCTTCCCTTGAAGGACTTGACCAGGAGCGACGAGGTGACATGTCACTGGAAATCTTTGACGAGCCGGAGAAATCACAACTGGAAAAACGGAAGGACACCAATGCTTTCCTCAAATTTGAGAAAAAATTGGAGTCAGGAAAAATCAGCAAGAGATTGCTAAATTCGCAAGAGGATGACGAAGATGAAGATGACCTCATCGAAAGACTCGCTTCTTTAGATCCGGAGAAAAGATTTAACGCGGCATTTACAAAAGAAGCGTATAAAGCAGCAAAATCTCAGCAAAAATTCGCTAGAAGTATGGCAAACAAATTTATACAAATGGGAAACAGTTTAATTCGCCATTTTGGTTAGCATTTCGTCCGTTGTGCAGGTTTGGGCTTTACATATAAATGTATGAACCCGATCACACATTTTGTCCCTGTCTTCACAACTCGAGCAGAACGATTATATAAGTAATTACGTATTTATGTAGACATATCGTATTACAAACGTTTTGATTATCTCACTGTTATTTGCTAGTGATGTAGTAGGCTTTACAACAGTAAATTTTGAACTTAAGATGCATCTCATCTTGTTATATAAACTTAAATTTAACACATAGTAAACGAAGTGTAAGTTAACTCTTTCTGTAGCAAGATTTAGTTTCAACCTGACCTACAACCAGAGGCCGGATGGTTTAAGCAGTTTCGTGTGTGATATCCTAACTGACTCTCGCAGTTTTTTTTTTTTTTTTTTAGTATTCTATCAATCACCGATGCGCTAGTGTATAATTCTTCCACACTGTTAATCCAGGGATTTGTCAATGGCAAATCCATGGGTATACTTTGTATCGGTTGCCAATCTTTCGACTCGTGCAACTGGTATTATGTACCTTAGCTTGTGTTGCCCTGTGGATTGTACTTTTGGCAGCTCTAATAGTGCAAAAGTTATGGAAAAGACTTAACGCACTTTTCCTTTTAGGCGGACTATACTGATTAAAGCAAGATTCACTGCGTTTGATTCCGACTTACGTAGCTTTTGTTAATATGTTTCCCGCCCTTTTGTGAGTGCTCGCTCCCCCTTGACCTACAAAGAACACATCTGGAGCAAAATTCTTCTAATAGACCTATACCCCTGAAACCGAAACCTAGAAAAGTTTATTGTATTGTGCACAACCTAGCGTGCAAACATACACGTGTATGACTGGGATTGTCCCCCAGAACAGACAAAATCCCACTCGATGGGCCTCTAGAGACATTGAGGGCAAACATACCTAGGTGGCGAAAGTCAATCCCCTCCCCTTCTAAACAATTGTCAGCGAAAACAATGAAAATGAACCCTGTAGACCACGAGATTGCTCCGTAGACTTTTTAGGGACGATTTCCCCCAAAGACATTTGTAAAAGAGCAAAGAGCGCGACTGAATAACGTGAAATTTGAGTTGTAGCCTGTCACAGACTGCTGGTTGGGACCAGGGGCAACCCCCCCCCCCAAAGCTCACTAGGCTTTTATTAAATTGTGGTCGTCAGAATGAAGCGTTTTACCATCTTCAAATGTCATTGGATGCACTCGAAAGTAGCATTATATTATATTCAAATGGCATTGGCTGAGTTCAAACTACGCCCAAACTGCCGAACGATTTAATGATGCATGGGATTTGTCGTTGGTGACGATGGTTAAAAACAGATACTCGTCACCCCAAGTACATTTTTGGTTGGGATATCAAAATTCTTAGTTGATGACTGCTCTTTGATTGACATCAAAGTTTGAAAATTCAAAAGATGCAGAGTATAGCTCACATTCCACACAATGCAGAGACAGTGTTCTGATTACACATTAGGGCCTTGTATAGCTCACCAGGACATAGCCTTAATAAACTAGGTTTGTGTCTACACAAGGAGGAGCTTAGGACAGTTTTGGGAGGGGCTAGAAGTAACAGTTTTGGGAGGGGCTAGAGGTAACTTAGTTGGGAGAATTGGAACTGTCTCGGGTGACGAAATTTGCCCTTTAATGTTCGAGGTTTAGGACCGTATGCAGCTTCTTTAATGGTTGGTTTTGATATTTTGGAAGTTAACCATTTTAGTTGTTCAATCGGTTGACCCCGTGTTAGAAACCACGGGCGATTGCAGGGATATTGTCATTTTTGGGAGTCGGGGAAGTGACCAAATATTGACACTCTCCATGATGAGGTCATCATTGGTTGACAAGTAGCGTTACAAATCAAGTTTTAACCAAACTTGCCTCCCAGCTTGCCAAAAATGGAACTTGTTATACCTTGTAAAATTGCTTCAAAACATTGAATTCGTGAGTGTGACGTACAATGTTTTTTAGAAATTTAGACTTGCCACGAAGGGTAAAGTCGAAACCTCTCTTCCTTAAAATTACTCAATTTTTCACCAAAATGAAACAAAGGATAAAAACAGAAATCCTGAACCGTTCGCGATTCAATTTTGATCCGCGCTGTAAAATGCGATAATTATTAACATCGAACTTTTTTATTGGAAGTAGACCTATGATTTTTTAAATATTTTACAATAAAAAAGTGTAGATGCAGCCCTCAAAGCCCAGAGCAGCTCTCAATGCCCAGACGTGTAGCCACGATTTTGTCTTGACGGGGATTCAGGCAGGCGAGTAACTACGGGGGACCTGGGGGCCTGGGCCCCCAAGATGTTTGCTAGCCCACCCACCCCCAGAAATTGTGTGTGTCCCATTAAAATTTGTAAGAATTAAGAACCGCGATTAATGCCGTGACCCCTCCCCCCATTTGGGACCTAGGCCCCCTAAAAATTTCATCCTAGCGACCCCCTGGATTCAGGAATAATGAAACAAGTGCTTGCCATAGGTGAGCCCGAAGCGCGCCAAAAAAAATGTCATATTTGAGACATTTTGTAAAGTTTCTCTTTATTTAAGAATTCTAAGATATTGATATTTTCAAAAAGGAGTCATATCAGAATATTTTTTCAACAAATAGGTGTAACTCTTGGGTCATGGGGAGGGGGTGGTGTAGCCTCCAACCCCCTCCCCAAGGCTTCGCGCCAGATAAGACATACAGTAAGTAACGAGATCATGTTAACCAAAAAATATTATCGTTGTAGATTATCTACAAGCCAAGTGACGCTCCGTTAAGATGATGTGATGGTAAAATTACCTCCCCACACACAGTTTTCAAAGACGTTAAATCTGCCGAAGGCCTATTACCAGCTTTGGCATGGCACTGGATTATAGAAATACGGTCAAACTGCGATATTTGTGACTATCTGTTTAACGTGTATCCAATGCCATTTGAAAATGATTAAATGCTGCAATGCATTCAATGTCACGTATTTTTGTTAATACCCAGAGCTTCCACAGCGTTCACCCAACGGTTTTCCATGGGAATATTGCCCCTGCACCCCGCCCGGGGCTCTAAGATGAGCCTCTAAATCTTCCCCTTCTTGTCTTTTCCAAAATGAGACATCCAAATAAAGCCTATCCGCCTTTTCCCTGTTTGTCTGTTTTTTTTTCTGTCCGTGGCCAGCGCTATTAGTTCCCGATAAAAATGCGCCCGCCAACAAAATAATGTAGACCCCATATATCGTATGAATAGAACGACCTCTATATCCCTAGGTTTTAAGATTGCCACAGTGGGAGTTTAATTATTAAAAACCCGAATACTCTGATCATACTATACTATGCTACCTCGTAGCGTACCATATAGGTACTTGCGGGTAGGTTCGTCCCAACTCCCTAAACACCCTTGCATACAGGCCTAGGGGTTGCATGGAACAATTATTGTATTCAAGCTGTCCAACAATAAGTTATAACCACACAAATATTTGTGACTGGTGCGTGTGAAGCGCGCCGAAAGAAATTGACATGTTTAAAGACATGTTGGTAACGTTTCTCTTTATTTTTCACCTCAAAAAATTGTCTGTTTTATTTAAATGGCGTCGCTTTGGAATATTTTCCCACGAAGCAGGTGATTTGGGGGCATTACCCTTTCACGCTTGGGTGAGGGTGATTTGACCGCCCCCCCTCCCCCTTGGCTATGCGTCTGGCCATAACCATTTTATCCGATATCACCTATGAAAGCTCAGTGGCGCTCACAGTTTGTTTAGGAGCAAACAAGAGGAGATTCATGAACCAGCAACTTAGTCAAGGTTTATTCTGAATAAGACACATCTGTTGGTGCAACCCCAAGGCATGTACTGTTTTGTTCGCTACGCGCTCATATGATATATCTCGAGCATGTTTGAACTGTCAACGCGCTTCTGAGTGTCACAATGGTACCCGCTTGCCTCATTTTTATCCCACGAGGTTATGGGCAAATTTGATATTCAAAATTTTTCAAATTTGTTTCAAAATCATGGTTAGGGTTATATTTACGGTTAGGGTCACAAGGACTGGCGTTATTTGGCCTGTTCTTTCATAATCCGGTGTCAGAATTACAATAAAAGGGTCGAAAAGCTGTCATTTTGGAACTAGGGGTGTGGCCTATTTCCAAGAAGTTGATTGGTCCATTGTCATGATTTGTCCATAACCTCGTGGGAAAAAAATTGCGCTACCCGCTTCTGTGTCTGCATTGTCAACGAGCTATTGAGTGGAAGAAAGCGCATGATGTGTACTGAGTTCCCCTACTCATGGGTTATGTTGAGCCTCACATATATTGCTCCCTTTGTCTTCTCTGTGTACGCGCGTCACTTTGTTCAGCCACACTCTAAGAAAAAAGGGTTCTATGGTTTTTCCTAAAGGACAAAAGGTGATAAAGGGTTCCAGTCAGAACGTTTTTTCTTAAGCAATTCCTGTAAATAATTCTCGAAAACCTATAGGGGTCTTCATGTGGGACTAATAATGAACCCTTTTTGCTACGAGTGTAGTTTCTCATGTGTCCTACTTTGCCTCTCAAAGTTAAAGAAGACTATAGAAGAAACATTCCGTGATTTGTTTGCCCTGTTTATTGCCCAAAATCTATTTTAATGGTTGTAAACTATTACTTTATTCCATCACCAAAGTATCGTCGTAATCGGTAAGAATGGGACGTACCCAACACTAGCCTACACACAACACTCAGATCCTACAGTCTATCAGTGAGTCGGTGGTCAGGATATTGTTGCCACACATGACCCGTCGTGATGATCATGTGGCATGTTCTTCATGGCCAAGATAGTTGCTAAGATAATGATGGGCATGAGTGGCAAGGTGTTTCCAAAAACTGCGAACATCTGGGTCGAGTGCTGCTACCCTGGCAACCAGGTCATCAATCTCATCATTTTCGAATCGGCTAGGTGCGCTGGCTATACATGGAAGACAGAGAGGGAGAGAAAAATACTGTTAACACATGCTGATATGTGAGGTTTACAAACAGCATTGCTATGGATGACAGTGTCTAAAATCTTTACAACACTAAGTTTGGGTCCCACTCACAAAAATGCCTCCTCATTTTGCCTCCAGTTGTTAAAAAGTGCAGAGAAAGGGCAACAATGACTAGCTCTGTGCTTATGGCTGCACACCACTAATTATTCCTCGATTCCTCGGATGGCTTTGGACCGTTTCGTAGCCTCTGCAGCACTTGCAGAAGTTTTCTGCCGGCAAATGCTACCCCTCATATCAGTAGTGTGTTTAAAGGGAGGCACAGGTCCCTCCAACTCCGAAGTCAGTCAAGAGAAAATCACTTAGTCGGGGGATTTAGGAGTTAGGGGGAAGAGGAAAAGATTAAAGATTCACAAAATCTGAAACGCAAAAAACCTGATCAATAAGGCCCCTAGAACCAATTTACGGCCGTCTTATTACTTTATATTGCAGGAGCTTCCGGGGGCTTCGCTCCCTCAGTGGACCCCACTGGGGCTCTGTCCTGATCCCGGCGGGAGCCCTATCTCGGGCCCCTGCACCCCACTCGTGAAAACTCGCGTCTCGCGCTCGTGGTGTACTTTCGGCGCACTTCTGACACTCCTCCATGTCAGTCGGGGGAATCACAGGTTGTGCCCCCACTTCCGAAATCCTGCACACGCTACTGCCTCACATGAAATCTTAAGAGTAGGCCTTTCACAATGATTTCTAATTTGTGTACACCGCTAAAATTTTGAGCTAGAAGAGCTTTTATAATAGGACGGGGGTTCCAGCCTTTTCACTTCAGTCAAATGCCATTTTGCATTGTGGAAGGAAATACGTACCGGTAATACAAAGAAGTGCTTGAATGCCATCAGTGTTCTTTATTTTCGAATGATGAGTACTATATTTTCCAAAGCACCGTTTACTCTTTGGGGGAGAACCGAAGGGCGGAAACAAAACGCTACTCCCGAAAGATGATGAATACTGCAATTCCTTTCCTGCCTCATACACATAACAAGTTGAACACATCACTTCCGCAATATGGTCTATAGCGTACAACCCCCAGTTTTGCAGGTTGTTAAATTCGTAGGGTAATAGGCCTATCCTTCACGGGGAATTTTCATGATATAGTGGTGTGCTACCTAATGTATCCGAATTACAACAAGCACCCTACAAACGTGTTCTTCTGATTTGATGAAGACCTAAAAGGTGAGGACACGAACGGAGTTCTCTCGAATATTTCATTAGATTTGGTCGAATAATGAACCCAACTGGCTCATTTTTGAAAGATTATAGTCAATTCTGAACAGAAACTAGTCAAATATTTGACGAGATTTCGGGTGATGTTCCTGGTGACTAGGCTATTATTAAAATGAATACACATTTACAGCATGTAGTGACGTCTGGACTGGTCTGCTGGTATGGCGCTTCCTCGGTCGTCCGTGAAAAGAAGGGTCGGAGAGAATCATTGGCGTAGCCAGGGGGCCATGGCCCCCAACCAAATTCTGAAAAAAATTTGGTAATGGAACACAAAAACTGGCTTCAAATAATGCTAAAATGTTGCACCACATTGCCTCTGAGGGTACTTAAATATTCAAAAATTTCTCAAAGGGAGAGGGGGTCACCCCTTCCCCGAGACCCCTCTCTCAGGCTGGCGATCAGGCCCTGCAGTTGGCCCCCTCCAAACAAGAATCCTGCCTACACCAGTGGGGGAATGGTGAGGATGGATCTAGCAAACAATGTTAATTGGAATGGGAGAAAAAGGATAGGCCTAAGTTACGTGATAAAACGAACGGATACAATGTTTGAAGCTTCCAGTGCTCTCATTCAAAAAACTATTTACAGTGTTAGGTGAAAAACATACAATAAAACAATATTGACTACCCACGCTCTACATAAAAGAATATTTGGTGAACTGTATTGCTAAAATACCGACTCGGGGAGAAAGACGTTTCCTTTCTTACGCACCTGCACACCTACGCCGAAGGTTCCCCACTCACACAAGTCGTGATTTAGTACACTCAATTCTTCCAAAAACGTAATACAGTCCATCCTAGCCAGATTTCTTCCCCTATTAACAAATAAACCAAACGCCAGCTTTACCAAAGCCAAAAGAAGCGAAACCTAGGTCATATTTAATAACGTGTTGTCTGACCGGAGATTACACCCGGCAACTCCCAGATTTGACCAGAAGCCTTAATTATTCTGAACCCCCTATACCTACACCTAAACAGGCTAGGAACCCCTTATTCATAACAAAGGCCGCTTCCAAGACGTAATTACCCACCCACCCACCAACCCCCATCAACTTACGTGACTTCGCGAAAACAAAAGAACTTTGTGTTTCAATATGAACCGATCATGGAAGTAAAACTTCGACTTCCATGAACTGATGGTGGCTAAGCACTGGCACGCTCGTTACTGAGTAACCCAGTGCGCTGAAATGTTTTGGTTTAAAAACAGGGGGTGGGGATATTTGAACTCTCCAAAAATTCCCCTTGTCCTCCAAGTATATCTGATACTCCTCCAAGTATATCTGATACTCCTCCAAGTATATCTGATACTCCTCCAAGTACATCTGGTACTTATCCAAAATATGTAAAGCTTAGCTAATAGTTTGGATTAGAAACAATCCAGTGCAATGAAGTAAATCTGGATAATTAAATGTTTTAAAAATGCATTTCTTAGTCGCTTTCACCCATCACTGGTACTTGAACCAAATCAGGGAGTTGACTTAACCTGACTCCCCGTTGGGCAGTCTGAGCAGGGAGTTATAACTCCCTGGTCTGAGTGATAACTGTTTCAAAGCCGCATACAATTTCTTCCATCATCCATCCTCCCCATTCACAAGTTCCCTCTACTCGCCAAGTGTTAATCTCAGTGAAACTACTACAAAAGACAAGTGTGTTCAAATTTTAATTTTGGTTGTATGTTTAGTGTGTATGGAACGCCACTTGGAGATAAAAGTGCTTCATTCCAAATACCACAAAATTGAAAACGGTTTAGACCACGACAGCTATTTTCCCCTATGATTTTTCGCTTCTGCGTCTCCCTTGGTGCGGTTGGGTCATCCATGTGATTGCCCCAATAATTTCTTCTACCCCAATCTTCATCCTCTCACACTTTCGAAACTCTCTCGCCGAATCTAGTACCATGGTTATTTCAAATTTGGTTTGTAGATTGCAGGAAATGTCATTTCTAGTGCCTTGTAAGCTGCATCTAAACATTCTTTAAGACTGTAAGAGTTCATGTTTCCGGGAACAAACAGTATTCGGTAAAATCATTCTGTATAGGGAAAACGTCCTCTTTGTTATTTGGACATGTTATTGACAATAATCACATTTTTAACTAAGTGGTTGTACAAACAAAAGTATAAATTTCTGTTGGATAAGTATTCAGCATACATACAAAAGGACATGTGGCGTAATGACGAATTTTGGATGGGGCGGAGGAA
Source organism: Holothuria leucospilota (assembly GCA_029531755.1). Classification (NCBI taxonomy): domain Eukaryota; kingdom Metazoa; phylum Echinodermata; class Holothuroidea; order Aspidochirotida; family Holothuriidae; genus Holothuria; species Holothuria leucospilota. Next base: position 19,680,618 of record CM055980.1, read on the forward strand.
ACTGGAAAAACACGAAGTCCCCTTGGAACACATTGTTTGGATGTCATTTCGCCAAAACTGTTTATGAAGGATGGCGAGTCAAAGATAACGGGTAAGGAGGACGGAGGGGAATTTTTGCGTAATAGCTAATATAATTCCTTGTTAAGATATTTGGCACAACAATCGTACCTGACGTATCGAGTTCAGAAGTGTATGTGTGTGTTTTTCTACAGGAAAAAAGTTGTACAGTGCTCGAAGCACCCAAAATACCTAGAAACTCATATAGTTATCGAATCCTGTCTCAACTACAACAAATGTAAATTAACAGTCTGGGAGAATGACCCTGTCGAGGATAACATGCATGGTACTCTGCCTGTCCAGGGAGTTGTCACTCTGGTCAATATATAGTGAAATATAGTGAATAAATATCCTCGTAATGACTTTAATGGCAAATATTTCCAGGAGATAAATCAATTGAGTGTAAGCAAGAATTTGCAACAAGAACACTCCTTGGATAAAGAAATTAGATTCCAATTACCCCAAAACCTTTTAACTTTAACCCTAACCCTAACAAAACCTTTATAAAACTCTACGAAAGTGTTTGGTAAAATCCTTAGAATACCTACAAATTTCTATAGAGTTATGTAAGGGATTTCTAGGAATCTAAAGTTCCTCTGAAGACTTTCTGCAATCATGTCTATAAATGTTTTACAACATTTCTGTAGAATCTTCAAGTGGATGTAGATAAGTGGATCTTTAAGTGGATCTCCATACAACGTCTACAAGGTTTCATCTTTCCGTAATGTATTTAGAATTCGAGAATTCACAGATGTGTTCTGCATAAATTCTATAGATTTCTTGAAATCTACGGAACGTTTTAAAGATTTCTTTCAGACTTCATACAATATATAAGAAAACAAAAACAATTCAGAAAGTTTGCAGAAGTGCAAATAAATACAGAAATTCTTTAGAAAGTCTGTATGTGTCTATGAAAATTAAATCTACAAAACTCTAAAAAATAGTAAAACATATAGCTTACTGTAGTTTTGTCATAGAATTTTACATGTTTCTTTATAAGGAAATTGATTAATAGAGAAAGGTTTAATTTATTCATACAGAGTGTTAGGTACCGTCGAAACCCTTGAATTCTTAACAGCGTGTGCTTACACTGTCACAAGACTCACAAGCAGCATATGGGAAGACATTCAACCAGGGGTGGATGGTGTTTGTCCTTAAATTTTCCGTTACTGGACAAACAATCATTGCATGACGTACACCATGAACATCGTATTATTTGCTGCTACCCCAGACCCCACCTCAAGGCGGGCTGGTTGGGAGCTTCTTGTTGAAGTCTTTTGTTCAACTTTTTAAGGAGTAGTTTCAGGTTCTCGCATGAGATCGCTGGATGGGAGATAGCCCGCAGGACTTTTGTAAGAAATCGCATTTACAGAGAGACGGAGTGTGCAGAATGGAATCAGTTTAATGTCTACATACCTCACATACATACCTCACAGGGGTTACATTAGATAGGGTACGGACTGACACAGGAAAGGACTTTGCTTATATTGTAATGAAGTGTTCATATCATCGTGCACAGTTAGGATCGTAAAAACAGGTTTTAAGATAAATTTTCCTTGATGAAGACAGAGACTCATAGCCTCTGACACATTTTGGTTCGGGCAACCGGGATTCCCAATTGGTGACTGCAGTTTCATTAACATCAAAGTGGAAAATTCAAAAGATGCACATTGCACAACATGCAGAGATGGTGATCAGATCACATGGTAGTCTCCTCAGCAGGATATGACCTTGAACAATTAAACTATAGGTTTGGTATGCACAAGGATTGCTCAGGACAATTTAGGGGGTATGGGTAATTAGCAAACTAGGAAGAATTTTTACTTTTTCAGTAGGAAAATTTGTCTTCTTATTACAAGGTGATAATAGTCCAGGCCGTTTCGTAGCTTTTTGGGGGTTTGCATTTTTTCTTGCTATATTTGGTAAAACTTTGATAAGATGTAGAGTTGACATCAGACAATAAGAAAAGTATGTGCTCCATTTTTTTTTCATGTGCAAGGGGGGTAGCAAGCCAATTCAAAATGGCCGCCATTTTGACCATTTTGGCTGATTTGGCTCAAGAAAGGCTCTGCTGCGCCAAGATTTGAGATCTAAAACTTTTTTAGGAGTAAAGGTGGTAAAATATACACAGTCTCTCAAAATATACTGAAAGTTTTCCCCAAAATATTGATCCGTTTTGTTGTAGTGACCGGTCGAATATGGCCCTTTTCGCCAAAAATCGGCAATTTTGGCAAGTTTGGCGCCGGGGAACAAATTTGAGTACCAGATTCTCTTAAAGTGTGTACACCAACGACCTTAACTTTTGTTAATGGGTAGTCCCATAACCAGGCAGTACGTGTGGAAAATTTGGACTCCCGGATTCAAACCTACATGAAATGAGTGGTACTGAAAATTCGCAATTTCTTTGTATTTCGTCGGGAAATTTTGGCTTCTGGGATCATTTTTTATGCCCAATATTTCCTTCAATTGAATAACTAAGTCTACTGATCTCTCTGCTATTAAAAGAAAAGTGGATTGTTTAGACACAGATCAATTTTGAAAATTTTAAAAGCAGACAAGTTTTCCATTGGTATAGACCCTAAACGGCTAAAACATCAATATTTTCATTTTTCATTGATAAAAAATACAAGTTTTGGCACAACAAGACAAGTTTGAACAATGATGATCTCTTTTAGAGCCACACAAGATCTTCCATCTTCACAAAATTGGTACTCAATTGCCTCAGTAGTACACAGAAAAAAATACACTGGTAGGTGAAAACGGAATATTGAATAAAGGAAACCCAAATATTGAAATTTATTCATTTTTAGTAAAAAAATATGGGTAAAAGGGCCTTTTTGAGCAGTAATATCTCTGATACTGTGCCATAAGATGCTCCCATCTTCATGAAATGGGCAGTCTACTGCCTTGCTAGTTCACAGAAATAATTTCAACTCTCAAATAAGAATGGGCATAACATAACAGTAACCCAAATTCTGCGATTTCTTCACTTTTCCTTACAAAATATGGGTTTAGGGACACTTTTGTGCCATAATATCTCTAAAGGTATCATACAAGATGCTCTCATCTTCCTGATATGGGCAGTCTACTGCCTTGTTAGTACACAGAAAGAATTTCGACTCTCAAATAAGTATGGGCATAAAATAACGGAAACCCAAATTCTGCAATTTCTTCACTTTTCCTTGCAAAATATGGGTTTAGGGGCACTTTTCGGCCGTAATATCTCTAAAGGTATCATACAAGATGCTCTCATCTTCCTGATATGGGCAGTCTAGTGCCTTGTTAGTACACAGAAAGAATTTCGACTCTCAAATAAGAATGGGCATAACATAACGGAAACCCACATTCTGCAATTTCTTCACTTTTCCTTGAAAAATATGGGTTTAGGGGCACTTTGGGGGCCGTAACGTCTCTAAAGGTATCAGAAGAACTTGAAGAACTTTTAAATTTTTAAAAACACTCATGAAGCATCCATTCAATATGTGCTAATCCAAAGTTAGGTTCTACGTATTACAAAGGCACTACACAACCCATTCTATGGAGATGACAGGATGATAACATTATGGAGATATTACTGCTCAAAAGTGCCCCTAACAGCCTAAACCCATAGCTTGCAAGGAAAACTGAAGAAATCGCAGAATTTGGGTTTCCATAATTTCATGCCCGTCGTCATTTGAGACTCAAAATTCGTTTTGTGTACTACAAAGGCACTAGACTGCCCACTCCATGTAGATGAGAGCATCTTGTGTGATAATTATCGAGAAATTATGGCTTAAAAATGCCCCTAACGCCTAAACCCATATTTTCAAGGAAAAGTGAAGATATCGCAGAATTTGAGTGTCCGTTATTTTATGCCCTTTCTCATTCGAGCATCAAAATTCTTTCTGTGTACTAACAAGGCACTAGACTGCCCATATCAGGAAGATGAGAGCATCTTGTATGCTACCTTTAGAGATATTACGGCCCAAAAGTGCCCCTAAACCCATATTTTTCAAGGAAAAGTGAAGAAATTGCAGAATTTGGGTTTCCGTTATTTTATGCCCATACTTATTTGAGAGTCGAAATTCTTTCTGTGTACTAACAAGGCAGTAGACTGCCCATATCAGGAAGATGAGAGCATCTTGTATGATACCTTTAGAGATATTATGGCACAAAAGTGCCCCTAAACCCATATTTTGTAAGGAAAAGTGAAGAAATCGCAGAATTTGGGTTACTGTTATGTTATGCCCATTCTTATTTGAGAGTCGAAATTCTTTCTGTGTACTAACAAGGCAGTAGACTGCCCATATCAGGAAGATGAGAGCATCTGGTATGACACCTTTAGAGATATTACGGCCGAAAAGTGCCCCTAAACCCATATTTTGCAAGGAAAAGTGAAGAAATTGCAGAATTTGGGTTACTGTTATGTTATGCCCATTCTTATTTGAGAGTCGAAATTCTTTCTGTGTACTAACAAGGCAGTAGACTGCCCATATCAGGAAGATGAGAGCATCTGGTATGACACCTTTAGAGATATTACGGCCGAAAAGTGCCCCTAAACCCATATTTTGCAAGGAAAAGTGAAGAAATTGCAGAATTTGGGTTACTGTTATGTTATGCCCATTCTTATTTGAGAGTCGAAATTCTTTCTGTGAACGATCAAGGCAGTAGACTGCCCATTTCATGAAGATGGGAGCATCTTATGGCACAGTATCAGAGATATTACTGCTCAAAAAGGCCCTTTTACCCATATTTTTTTACTAAAAATGAATAAATTTCAATATTTGGGTTTCCTTTATTCAATATTCCGTTTTCACCTACCAGTGTATTTTTTTCTGTGTACTACTGAGGCAATTGAGTACCAATTTTGTGAAGATGGAAGATCTTGTGTGGCTCTAAAAGAGATCATCATTGTTCAAACTTGTCTTGTTGTGCCAAAACTTGTATTTTTTATCAATGAAAAATGAAAATATTGATGTTTTAGCCGTTTAGGGTCTATACCAATGGAAAACTTGTCTGCTTTTAAAATTTTCAAAATTGATCTGTGTCTAAACAATCCACTTTTCTTTTAATAGCAGAGAGATTAGTAGACTTAGTTATTCAATTGAAGGAAATATTGGGCATAAAAAATGATCCCAGAAGCCAAAATTTCCCGACGAAATACAAAGAAATTGCGAATTTTCAGTACCACTCATTTCATGTAGGTTTGAATCCGGGAGTCCAAATTTTCCACACGTACTGCCTGGTTATGGGACTACCCATTAACAAAAGTTAAGGTCGTTGGTGTACACACTTTAAGAGAATCTGGTACTCAAATTTGTTCCCCGGCGCCAAACTTGCCAAAATTGCCGATTTTTGGCGAAAAGGGCCATATTCGACCGGTCACTACAACAAAACGGATCAATATTTTGGGGAAAACTTTCAGTATATTTTGAGAGACTGCATATATATTACCACCTTTACTCCTAAAAAAGTTTTAGACCTCAGATTTTGGAGCAGCAGAGCCTTTCTTGAGCCAAATCAGCCAAAATGGTCAAAATGGCGGCCATTTTGAATTGGCTGGCTACCCCACTTGCACATGAAAAAAAATGGAGCACATACTTTTCTTATTGTCTGATGTCTACTCTACATCTTGTCAAAGTTTTACCAATTATAGCAAAAAAAATACAACAAACCAAAACGTCCCTGACTATAAATTGCTACATCTACACGAATAACTCAAGAATGACTGATTATTTTGAATGAGAAAAGCTCATTTTTAAATCCCAGCTCTATCAAATAACACATGGATTGCTTCATCCGATTTTCTCTAAAAACATATTGTTGCATGTTTGAAGTTCAGTTGCAAATTATTTCCACAACTTTAATATTCAGGCTGTCGGTTGGGTTGGAAAAACACATTGACCATATGCTGTTGGCAACCTCGGTCAACTTTTTACCGGGATTTTAAGTATCCTTTCGTTTCCATTTGGGAAGAGCTTACTCTACAGTGTTAGCCATCCAACAAACTGTAAACCATTTACACCATTTCTCAAAATCTCTGATGTTACAAAAGTGGAAGGAAAAATATAAAGTTATTTTCAACAAACTTACCAATGATTGCAACCGCTCCAAACAGGACAAGAAGGAAGAGAACACGGGAAGAAAACATCTTGGTGTCTTGGAGTTGACAAAAAGTCGTGTTTCTGAAGCTTGTCAGCAAAATGATCTTGGTAGAAGCCAAATTGAGGGGTTGTTTGACTGTTTGACTGTGTAAATGGGAGCAAAAGACAACCATATTTATACAATATCTCAAGGTATTGTGAGGGTATACAGAAAACGTAGACCGTCTGAGGTCTAGTATCAATTTTATTCTTTTATTTTCAAGAAAGTGAGCTTAGTTCACCGGTGTCCATTCTCTCTTGAGATAGACGGATTGGCCATTGGACGATAAATTTATTGATTTACTAAATGTCTGCGAGTCGTTTGAAAATAACGAGGACTAAAGACAAGTAATCCAATTTATTAACTCTTGTCTAGTGTTTTAGAAATTGGAGATTGAAATCCCTCTTAAGAAGCCAGTGAAGAGCTTCAAGGATGACTGAAACCCTGCTTTTTAGCTACGGTAGGGTACCAAGAAAGATCATGTGTCATTACAACCAGAATGCATTGTTAATTGATTTATCTTTCGACGATAAATAACTGCTATATTCGAAATGGACTGCAGGTTACATCTGAAAAAAAGTTCTTTCAATTTGAATATTTAATTGGTTCTTGACCAACATCCTGGCAGGCCCGTACGCCCACAAGGTATTAACGGGGCGAGATAAGTTCTGGTTGGCGAAATATTTTTTATAAAGAGAGGTATGCTAAAGTGCATTACGACAATAGTAATTCTGAATTTGCTGAGGGGAGGGGTGGAAATTTACTAAGGGGCCACTCCTTGGCCACCCTTGTACGGGTATGCTGCTGTGACAGGACTGGTACATTTTTCAGAAATATTTCTTGCAGAAATAGAAAAGGTGCAAATAGGCACAAATGATTTATAAAGAGAAATTGTCGATGTCAACAAGACAACAGGGGAAGGGGGCTGGAGCCCCACCATGAGTCCTCCAGTAAGCCATTGCATTAACACTAAGTGGGTCTTGAAATTGACAAAGAGGAGGTCATAATACTCTATAACAATCTTCTCTATGTCATAAATTCGACCAGAGTTTAATTCACCGGTTGCACAAACATATAATGGTTAATGTATACCAAGTAATCCTTGTTGAACTTGTTGCCTTCTACTAAGGCAAGGAAAATGTGAGTCCTGATGAGGTTTCTTGGTTATTTTGAATCGGAAAACGGTTGGATTATCGGTAACCGCGATCCTGGGTAAATTGATACAGGGTGTTTTCACACTGCATACCAAAATTAATCATGGATGCTCGAAGCATGTCAAAAATATCACTTCCTACATAATTTGTGATCAATATTGGTGTTACGTAGGGGATAAAGGAGCATGGGGAAGGAACCAGTCCTTTATCCCCTGCAACTACTCCAGACGGTCTGGTTGAAGGGGTATACCCTTTTCTCTTCGAACATTTCCATTCAAGTGCTCGAGGGGGGATCCAACATTTCGATTGAAAAATTTAATTACTGCTTTACTTTGGAAAAACCTGCTGGTAATTTGAAAACTAAAGAAAAAGAAAGACTGATAGTTTAATTTATGTTCTAGAACGCAGTGTTTTGTTTCATCTTCGCCTGAGTTTAAATGACAATCGTGGATTGGCAACTGATCGGTAAGTGATCTTACCAAGGAAAATAATTGGTCAGTTGGATCTTTAGAAGATTAATTTAGTGCGTTACTTAATATCTGCGGGTATTTTGAAAAGAAAAGACAAACAATATGATCTAGTTATTTCCATCAAGTGCTTATTAACGAGAAGGAGGAAGTTCTTTTTAGAAAAAGGCTACTGACAGCCCGTATCGATGACGCACAGGCAGTGGCGTAGCCAGGATTTTTTGAGCAGGGGGCACTGGGGGTCACGAACCTTTTCTAGGGGGCACAATTTCTGAATTCTCTCCCTCTCTATACGGCTTATATACAGAACTGTGCATTCCAAAATCATTTTCCACGGGGGGCACATGGGGTGGCACGGCTTTGTCGTTGTGCCCCCTCATGCCCCCCGTAGCTACGCCACTGCGCACAGGGTATTACAAAAAGATTATGCACCACAAAATATTTGGTATCACTTAATGTAATAAGGTGATTTACGTGTACATATTCAAATTGTTTACGGAGAGGGACCACTTAAGGGACCGCTGTTTAAGGCCTGGGCCCTGCAAAGCCGCCGCTTGCATCGTCAACTCATCAAGGGGCTTGATAAACACACATAAAAATATCTGCCGTACTACTAGAACTTTTAAACTCGTTCCGACGACCCTGCAGGTAGGCTTACGATAGATATCCGGCTTACTGCTGTACCGTACTACAAGAGATCGGTTTATAAAAAAAAAATTAGTTGGTACCTAAGGTTCACTTTGCAAAGGGATCCGCATATCGGTTGCCACTATACTTAATGGGTCAGTTCCGCCACCAGAATTTCAAGTTCTCCCAACAGGACGAATAGGCTTCCCTACAAATGGTGAGCTGTCACTTTAGTATTTTTGTCTATGAGTGTGCGGTTAAGATAAAGCTGTGAGCTCAAAGACACAATTGATAGACAAAACATCATGCACAGAAATGTATTTCACAGGTCCTTGCATTTACAATAAACTAAAGATTATGAGCATGGTAACAAGGTCTACCACACTTAAACAATGGAATGGTAGGGTTAAAAAAAGCTTTTCAGCGCAGTCAATATAGTATGAACCGGAGGTCTGGGGTGGCAGCTCCCCATTCTCCAGTAATCGCACTGTAGATCGGGGCGTAGCCAGGAATTTGCCAAGGGGGCAAAACCCACAGACAGACTCCTCAGCGCTCCGCGTCACCATGAGTTGGCGCAAAGCGCAAGAAAATTTTGGCCCCAAATGCCTCCCAGATCACTGGAAATGGCACTTCCCAGGCCTATTTACCACATATAAATCAGGGAAACACTAGCAATATTGTAAAAATAAAGGTTAAAAAATACTAACAATATGCTCAAGGGGGGGGGGGTGGCTGCCCCCTTCGCCCCCTTGGCTACGCGCCTGTTGTAGATTTTCGAGCAAAAATGCCTCTTCTATGCCACGATTGTTTGCAAATGAAGAAAAATTTCAGGGCACATTAGGTTCCAGGTTGACTACCTTTCTTTCACTGTGTAGCTAGATTGCCCAAGGGCAATTTTCTAGTCTACACTAGCTTTCCAACACTTTGATTTCTAGCCGAAGGCGGAAAACAATGTATGCAATCACGCTGGCGAGTGTATGAATGTGTGTATGTGTGTATTTATTTAATTTTGTGTGTTTGTGACGCTTGGCTTGTAAGCACTATATCTCAAGACAGCAATGATAGATACTTCTCATACTTTGCATATGAATTTCCCACATAAGAGAAAGATCCGTATTGTTTTTGGTGAAGGTCAAATGTCATGTGAGGTGGTCAGAGCTCATAAACCGAAAACCTTGTAAACACTTTTCTTCTATGTAGGAGGCTGAATACTTTTCATACTTGGCCTGTGGATGCCTTATAGTCAGAAAATGAACCCTGTTCTATTCAGTATGTCAAAGTTTATCGGAATTCTTAACAATTGTTTGTAAACACGATATTTCTAGATAGCGCAATGATGTACACTTTTCATAAATGGGATACTTGATTAAATTACCCAACGGCATCAATCGTACCGTCGCTCGCCACTCCCCAAGGGTTTGGGATCCTAGGGACAACGCCTCAGTGGGGGGGGGGGGGGGTGAAACCTCACAAAATCTATAATTTTTACAAATTTGTGACTGGCATGAGGATGCAACATTTAAATATTGCCAAGTAGCATTGTACGAGCAATAAACAGGTCGCAATAATAATAACTTAATCATTTTTTATTCTTGGCTAAGTCGGACCAAGGGTCAGTCGAATTGATGAATGCGAGGGTATTGTTGGTGGGGGGAAAGGTGATAACACACCCGTAGTCATACATAATGAAGGGCCTGAGAAAGCTTCCAGGGAGTGAACCAGTGAGCCACAACTGGAAAAAAGGCCGTGGCCGGCCCGACTTAAACCAATTCGTTAGAAACTGAGCCGTAAAACCTCATCTAACTCTAACTCTAACTCCGGGGGGGGGGGGGGGTGAAGCATTTTTCGGGGGCAAGATATGCTGAAACGTATTAAGGCTATAAAACCTTTTGAAATTTCTGGAGGCGAATATGCCCGGCCCTCCCAGTTGAAAGTGGTTCCATCGTAAGCTCATGATGGAAGGCTGCCAAAAAGGTATTCGACATACTGAAATAACCTATGTGTTTATCGAGTCTTTTGTAATTAGTAAGATATTGATACATCGGGATCCAAGATGTGCATATGTTAACCTAACATGTATAGATTTCAACTTAAACAAGAGGGCAATCCACGTAGTTGCTTATTTCATCGCTAGTACACCCATGGTACTGAGCCATATGTGGGTGGAGTTGGCGTGTTGGTTTGAGCGTACTGCCTTGCACACTGAGGTCCCCAGATCAAATCCCGGTGGTATCACTTGGAAATTTTCTGGGAACTGAAAATTACTTGTTCAGCTTAGCTGTTCACAGCGATGCTGATGGGGTACAAATTGGTGAATTGATTGGGTTTCTGATTGTCCATTTCAGGAAGTTGTCCGATTCCGGAAGTCGTGATCTTTGCTCGGTTCAGCTGTCAAGCAGTGGTACAGGGCAAGGAACCCCCACCCCTCCTCCCAGCCTTTGGGAAAGGGGCTAAAGACTAGGGATACACTCACAGCGTCGGATGGGGACGTTAAATGGCGGTCCCCAGAACAGGACTGGGAGCGATTAGTACACACCTGCCTTGTAAACCCCTGATCACTAGTTGAAAAGAGAAGGCGAATCTCGCCGGTGTTCATCCACGCTCACTCTGATATAGAGCTTATGCACCTACGTCACGTTTCTCTATTTTTCCATCCAGGCGTACATTGTGCAACAATTGTTACTAAGGTGATGGCGTGAGCGCGTATCTTTAACACACCTACTACGTATGGCAGTTCCATCCAGTAAGCCAAATGGGGCTGCCCAGACGAGTAGAAATTACCGGAGGGCGCTCTCATATGGTTCCTACCAGTTGAGCGAAACGTAAGCGCGACCGCGAAGTTGTGTAAAAAAAAAAAAAAAAAAAAAAACATCGCTTATTACGTTTAGGCCTATGTACTCTCTCATAAGTTGCTGCTGAAGCTGTATATTAAAGCGCTCTCCGGTTTTAGTACGCCTCAAAGCATTGTTCCTGGGCAGTACTCAAAGGTAAACAAGGTATAATTATCAGGAGTATTAATATACCCAGAAGAAAAGAAGACTACATCCCTAATATGGACCTATCAGTAGCGGTCTAGTAGCCAACTCACTGCAGCCCGAGTCAAAGATAGGTCGCTCGGCTATAGCCTGGTAGTTGTACTAAGAAGCATCATTCCTCAATAAACTCCACTTACGTGGAACACTTTTGTCTCCTTCCAGGCTTTCCACATAAGTAGCCTACTTTTGAATATGAACGCATAGCGACTGGTTTGAAGTTCATGGACCTACTGATCGGTCTGTTTCTATGGTATCTTCACTAGCGCACTTTATAATACATGAATTTAAATTATTACGCGCTAACAACGGAAAAGCAACCAAAGCGTTCGTTTTCCAAGAGCGCAGTAGTGTGAGTCAATTAGTCCGGACAATACACAGACAAATGTATCATGCGCGTATAGAACGCGTTGTTAATGTGCACACACGTCAACTCTTTTAACAATGGAATTTTCTGTAACGCGTCCTTAGTTTTTTTTTACGCAGATCACCGAATAGAACGACGCACATATCAAATCCACACTTCCGCCGCGGTAATTGAGCCTCCATGCAGAGTCAGCGCGTCTTACAGTGTAGTTATAGGAGTCTAATGGTATCTATGCACCAAATCCTTTCGTTTTGTTCTGTTTTGTACCACATTCGCATCTCGAGACTTTAATCTCATGCATAATATAACCTTTTTTACATGATATATTGTACGGATTGGGTGATCTATGTTTGTAATATCTTTGTAAAGCAAAGTAAAGCAAAGTCGGCTAGTTAACTGGTCCACCCGGAGGCGCTTCAGTCCGGCGCGCAACCGACTTCGTCGGCTGGGCAACCGATTTTAGAGGCAAGCCTATGCCAAGTGGGAGGAAAGCCGGAGTACCCGGAGAAAAACCCACGTACATCGAGCGGGATTCGAACCCACGCACATGTGAAACACATTGGTGCACAGCAGCTGGAATAGACCACTCTGCCACTCGACGACCCTAATATCTTTGTAGGGTTCCTATATAGTATATCGTATAAGGGGGCGCTCCACCATTACATAAAATTGCACTTTGGCCAGAAGGTGAACCCTCTACATGTAGTCCCTATAAATTTTGTTTGGATTGATTTTTGACCGTGTTATGAGAGGGCAGTGAATCCTTTGTTGAATGTATTTGGTGGTGATTGAGTTGGAGATTATGCTGTGAAAAAATGGTTGAAATTGGTTCCACCTGAGCTGATTGCGAGGCTTTGGAAAGACAGCGGACCTATCTTATATATTGGTGAATGACAAGGGGGACGGATCACTTGTTTTGTATTCATACGCCTGTAGCTCGGAAAGTCAATGGTCATGCTACGGGAATTTTTATGTGCCAGTAACAAGCAACACGTGAGATTCGCATTGATGGGTCACAAGCTAGTGTTGAAAACTTAGACAAGGAATGAGAGACCGAGTAAGAAGGTCTGTATAGCGTGTACGTCAATAGCAACAATTAATGGTGGAGTGCCGCCTTAAGGGGGCGCTCCGCCATTCCATAAAATTGCACTTGGGCTCGGAGGTGAACCCTCTACATGTAGTCCCTAAAAAATTTGTTTGGGTTGATTTTTGACCCTGTTACGAGAGGGCAGTGAATCCTTTGTTAGATGTATTTTGGTAGTGATTGGGTTGGGAGATTACGCCGTCAAAAAAGGTTGAAATTGATACCACCTGAGCCGATTGTGAGGTTTTGGAAAGTCAGCGGATCTATCTCATATATTGGTGAGTGACAAGGGGCGGGGGTGGCGGATCACAAGTTTTTTATTCATGCGCCTGAAGCTCAAAAAGTCAATGACCATGCTGCGAAAATTCTTGTGCCAGTAACAACCAACTCGTGAGCTTTGTATTGATGGGTCACATGCTCGCGTTGAAAACTTTGACCAAGTAATGAGAGGCAGCGTAACAATTAAGGCCCGTTTTAGTGTGTAAGTCGGAAAAAATTTCAAGTGCTCCATAAAGCTAATAATAAAGGAATGGTTACGGGTTCGTTGACAGCCTTGTACATCTGCTTATGCAGGATCATTTAATTGAAGGGGGGGGGGCGACTTCAAGTTTTACAAATGCCGAGTATGACGGCCTATGGAAGAGTGTATAGTAAAGTGTCTTCAACCCGGCGGGGCACCCCCACATCGCTCTCCACCTCCCTCCCTTGATACGCACTTGAATGCAAAATGCTCCTTCAGGTTAAAGATACCAATCACAGAACACCGACAAGCTGGCCGTCAGTAGATATTAAAATAACCATATCATTATTCATTACGGTAATGATTTTGCAAAGAAGTCTTAGCATTTATTTAAACTTCAGAAAGCGCGTAGGTGTACCAGCAATCATTCTTCCATTGATTCGCGTATACTTGATTTTGGTCCGTATGAAAAAGTTGTAGCATGTTAAAGTCACAAGTAAGTAAAGCTCGAACTCTACAGCGCCCGAAAGGCGCCGAAAATGTCGTGTTCGAGTTGGAGGATTTGTGCTCTTGAAACCAAGCTAGGAAGTCAGAAAGTCAGGGGACTGATCGTCGTCGGGACCGTCAGTGGTGAAATCAGATGGGGGTTAGGTGCCATGTATGTCCCTCGTCCGGAGGACGGATCCCCGCAAGGTCGTTTAAATTTCCCAGTGTAGTCGGGAAACGTTAAAATATGAAGTGAGTCCACAATAGCCAATCGCCCCTTGTGGTTTACTTGACATTTTGATTTAAATGAGGGCAGGTCCTGTAGTAAATCCCCCAAATTTTCCAATTTCACGCCTAAAAACCCAACATGCGCGCCGAAAATTTTGAATTTTACTCTCCACGACCCTTACGGCACTCCGTCTCCCTTGTCGTAGCTTCAGGCTGCAGTCCTACATAGGGAAGTTTGGACCCCTGTCGCGCAAATTCTGGCGCTATCCTCGGCCAGCGTCGGGATTACACATTTTATCGTACCTACTAGGACTATCCCGACTACATGTTTACAGAAGAAATTGGAAAATTTTGCGACCGGCAAAGACCACGGCTCCTGAGCTTTTCCATGGCCCTTCCCCACCCCTATTGATGTCATTTATAGGGCAGGCTCCTAAGAAACGTTCATTACAAGCCATGCTATAAACATGAATAGCGTAACATTCAAGCATGCTGAAACAAATTTTGGGGGCGTGTTTCAGGCAATTTAAAGTACGGTACCAATATTTAAGGATGCAAGTGAAAAGGGGTGCTCGCTCCGAGCTCCCGACCCCCCATACATCCGGCACTTCTACTTGTATATCACACAACTTAACACCATAGACTATAAATATTAATTATAATGCACTGGATTATCAGCATTGTCGTGGCGTAGTTGGTAAGGCGCTCGACTCCATACTAGTTTAAAGAAGAAAATTAATCTAATTTATCATTACTACAGTAAGCGCCACGAACTTAGCAAATTCTGGGGTATTTTTGACCAAGGGGAATCCCCGATTATTCTTTAACGCCACGATGGGGGCAATTATACTTATGTATTTGACTGGTAATTTGGTTCGCTATGGTTTCTCATAACTTTTACTAATGAGTCTTTCTGGCTACAGATTCCAAAGGTGCTTTGTTTGTACATTGTTTATATGAGTTCACTAACCAAAAGGAGTACGGTTTAAGTTCGTGTCCTATGTGAAATTCTAATTTGGGTCCTTATTAGTTTGTATGTATTTGTTTGTATGTATTTTTGGGCCAATCCTTACACCATAGTTACTCAAGTGCGTTTACCAAGGAATCAAATGAATCAGTGTTTAATCAATTAAATAAAATTGTTATTATTGTAAATATTGTACATATTGCCTGAGTTTTTATGGGTGAACCAGTGGGTTCGCCTACCAATAAAAGGAAAAAAAAAAGGCGCTCGACTCCGACTGTTAAGTACGTGAGTTCAAGGCCTCCCGGAGACTGGGCAGTGTGTTTTTTCTCGTTTTTGAGGTTTTAGTGTTGAGGAACTGTCGACTGTTTACAGTTGCTTTTTCTTTCATATCTTCCTTTTTGTAGCTTTTATCGACTTCTCTTTGTCCCCAATTTTTCTTTTCTTAATTAGGCTTCGTTTTGTTAATCATATCTTACTGTAAATTTCCAAAACTGGCCACTACACGCTATTGCATGTAGCCTATTATCAAATCGTACAACCCCCCCCCCCTTTCCACGTTGCATTTTTTCGCTTGAAATTGCTTATATTTTTATGAATTTTTTCCCATTCTTAAATGAAACCGATTCCATATTTCATGTAGATTGCATTTGATACGAAAGGTATCAATAAAGACAGGGCTCCCGGCTACTTACGTAGCCGGGAGACCTGTCTTTATTGATACCGAATTTGCCTAGGTTCCCAAAGCAACTCTTGTTTCTAAACGAAAGCCACTCTGGACTGAATATTCATAAATGACCGACTGTAAAATGCCCTTCTTGTATTGTAACTATGGATTAAGTTTCTTAGGGGTAGGGCTAAGCATCTGCCAACAATAGGTGACCATTGTCCACGTTTTATGGTGTGATGATTTGTAAAAGAAGACAGCGGTTCCTTTAAACTTGACCAAGTCTCCCTCCGCGTTTTCCCTGCCGTCTAAGGGGGCGCTCCACCATTACATAAAATTGCACTTTGGCCAGAAGGTGAACCCTCTACATGTAGTCCCTATAAATTTTGTTTGGATTGATTTTTGACCGTGTTATGAGAGGGCAGTGAATCCTTTGTTGAATGTATTTGGTAGTGATTGAGTTGGAGATTATGCTGTGAAAAAATGGTTGAAATTGGTTCCATCTGAGCTGATTGCGAGGCTTTGGAAAGACAGCGGACCTATCTTATATATTGGTGAATGACAAGGGGGACGGATCACTTGTTTTGTGTTCATACGCCTGTAGCTCGGAAAGTCAATGGTCATGCTACGGGAATTTTTATGTGCCAGTAACAAGCAACACGTGAGCTTCGCATTGATGGGTCACAAGCTAGTGTTGAAAACTTTGACAAGGAATGAGAGACCGAGTAAGAAGGTCTGTATAGCGTGTAGGTCAATAGCAACAATTAATGGTGGAGTGCCGCCTATAAAGGGACTCTAGTAGGAACCCAAAGATATTACAGGCATAGATTCCAAACTTAAAATGGCGCGCTGACTCCCCATGGAGGCCAATATATCGGGGCGGAAGTGCTGATCACTGTTCAGTCGTTTTGAAAACAAACAGGCAAATCGGAATGTCTTACAAAAGTGTTAGTACTTGTTATGTCGGAATGTTGTTGACTGAAGAAGTACGACGCCTCAATAAATTCCACTTAAACAATAACTTATTTCTTCAACGCGGCATTCCACGTATTTACACTTGAACATGAACGCACAATGACTGGTTTTGCAAGTTCATGGACATTCATTGGTCAGTTTCTATGGTTTCTTCAAGTGGCGCACTTTTTATATGCGCATTCAATTACTTACGCGCACACAACGGGAAAGCAACAGGCGCTTTTGTTTCCAGAGCGCGCAGAACTGTGCGTCAAGTATTCCGGATAATACACAGAAATGTATTCTGCGCGTATAGAACGCGTTGAAAAAGTGCACACACGCTAACGTCTTTCAACAGTGAAATTTTCTGTGACGCGTTCTTATTTTTGTACGTAGATCGCGGAATAGAATAGCGCGCATGTCAAATTTACACTTCCGCCCCGATAAATACGTCTGCATGAGGAGTCACTTAGCGTAACAGTGTAGGTATAGGAGTTTGGAATCTATGCTTATAATATCTTTGTAGGAACCATATGAGAGCGCCCTCTGTCGGTAAGACGAAAACGCCGGGCAGCCCCATTGAAACGCGCTGACGTCACGTG
Source organism: Holothuria leucospilota (assembly GCA_029531755.1). Lineage (NCBI taxonomy): Eukaryota > Metazoa > Echinodermata > Holothuroidea > Aspidochirotida > Holothuriidae > Holothuria > Holothuria leucospilota. Next base: position 19,697,890 of record CM055980.1, read on the forward strand.
CATAAGCTCTATAGGGTCCTTGATGAACCTCCTTCATTTCCCCTTTCCTGCAGCTTCCCTTCCCGAATTTACCTCTTGGATTTTTTTTTTCAGGGGGAATGGGCACTTTGCCCCGTGCCCTGCTGACTACACCACTGCTTCAGCCTTTAATGCATTTCTTAATGCTATCACATGCTAGCACCAAAGACTGAAAGATAGGCTTTTATAAGCATAGACTTTAAAGGGGAATTTTCATGATCCCAGACAGTTCCAATTCTCCCAACTATGCATCTTCTAGCTCCTCCCATAACTGTATGAGGCTCTTCCTTGTGCAAGAATAAACCTGTTTTATTGCTTAAGGCCATGTCCTGGTGAGTAGGCTAGGAAATGTAATAAAAGTACTCTCTCTGCCTTGTGTGGAATGTGAGCTACTCTGCATCTTTCAAATTTTCAAACTTTGATGTCAATCAAAGAGCAGTCACCAACTGAGAATTTTGATATACATACACTAAAAATATACTTTGGGGTGATGACTGTCTGTCTTTAAACTTATGATGATGGGGCTATACCTCATAGCGTCCAAAATATTGGACAAAAGTGCCGATCGTTGTTCAGTCGTTTTGTAAACAAACAGGCAATAGAATGTCTCACAAAAGTGTAAATACTTGTTATTTTGAAATATTGTTCATTTAAGAAGTATTACTACGCATTATATTTCACTTAAAAGAAGAAGTCATTTCTTCCTGGTGCACTATTGCTCATAAAATAATGCACTTGAGCATGAAGTTAAACGCACGATGACGGATTTGACGTTCGTGGACTTGTTCATTGGTCAATTTGTATGAATGGTACCTCTGAGTGAAACACTTAAAAATGCGCGTTCAATTTCTTACGCGCTCACAACAGGAAAGTAACGGGTTCGTTTTCCAAGCACGCAGACCTGTGGATCAACTAGAATCTGGATTATACCCGTATTTTGCGCGTATAGAACGCATTGTAAAAGCATCAAACACTATAATATTTCAACAATGGAATTTTCTTTAACAAGCTCTAATTTTTCCACGAAGATCGCCGGATAAAAGGACGCGTATGCACTAATCTGTGTGTAGAAGCTACACGTATAGATCAGTGTGACCGCGCTGTGGGTTTTGCATGTGTGTTATTTTCCCAACATATGCGCCCTTTTGCTGTGCAAAAAAAAAACGAGGGCAATCCACGGAGTTGCTCATCTCATCGCTAACACACGCACTGAGCCATACCAAGTAACTGAAATATGCACGTCAATGGATAATCATAGCTCAATATCCTGCTCTCGAAAGTGTGGAATATTCAAAGAAACTGAAGTCGATTTGAGGATCACGTGATGTAGGTTACATTTGGAAATATTATAATGCTAATGCATTGTGGGGCCAGCATAGATTTCCAACTTGAAATAGCGTGTCGACTTTTCATGGAGCGAAAATATCTGGGTGGAAGTGCTAATCAGTGCACAGTCGTTTTGAAAATAAATACACAGAACATTGTAAACCTAAGAAGTATCAATTCTTAGTAAACCCCCTTACAAGGAGGACTTTATCTCTTCCTCGTGGCATTACACATAGGTGCTCTTGAATATGTATGCAAAATAACTCGTTTTAAGTTCAAAGACTGTTCATAGGTCAGTTTCTATGGTATCTTCAAATTGGGCTACGCACTTTTATATCGGCCTTTAATTTCTCACGCACTCACAAAATGAAAGCAACTACTAGCGCGTTCGTTTTCTGATAACGCAAAAGTGCGCGTTAAGTATTATATTCTGGTTATACCTGGAACTGTATTCTGTGCGTATACGATACTCAATCTGCGCTGTTCTAACAATGGCGTTTTCTGTAATGCGTTCCTATGCACATCGAATGGGGCTGCCCGGCCGAGTGAAAATCTACCGAGGGCGCTCTCATATGGTTCCTACCTGTTGCGCGAAACTCAAGCGCAACCGCGAAGTTTGTAAACAAATTATGCGCTTGTTATTGTCGTCTAGGCCTACGTGCTTTCTGTTACTGTCGTTGAAGCTGAAAATACGAACTTTCTGGTTGTAGTACGCAGCAAGAAATTGTTCCTAGACAGAACCCAAAGAAAAACAAGAGATAATGGTCAGGAGGGTGAAAATATCCAAAAAGAATAAAAGAAGACTACGTATGGGTCTATAACGGCTTAGTAGCTAGCTCGCTGCAGCCCGAGTCACAGATAGATCGCTCGGCTATAGCCCGTAGTTGTACTAGATGTATCATTCCTCAATAAATTCCACTTAACCCACATGGAGCTTTTTTTCTTAATTTTAGGAGCTTTCCTAATTAGTACTTTGAAAACAATTGGTCAGTTTCTATGGTATCTTCACTAGCGCACCTTTATACATGCATTTAAATTCTTACGCGCTAACAACGGAAAAGCAACCAAAGCGTTCGCCTTCCAAGAGCGCAGTAGTGTGAGTAAATCATTTCCGGATTATACACAGAGAAATGACGGTATTATGCGAGTACAGAACGCGTTGTTAAAGGTACACACGCCAACTACTTTAACAATGAAATTTTTTGTAGCGCGTCCTTAGTTTTGGACACAGATCACTGTATGGAACGACGCGCATTCAAATCCACATTTCCGCGTCGGTATTTAGGCCTCCATACAGAGTCAGCGCGTCTTACAGTGTAGGTAGGCCTATAGGAGTTTGATGGTATCTATGCAACAAATCCTTATGTTTTCTTGGGTTTTGTATCACATTCGTACCTTCAGACTTGCATCTCATGCATAATATATTTTTTTACATGATATACTGTCCGGATTGGGTGATCTATGTTTGTAATATCTTTGTAGGATTTGATAGAACAATCTTGCATTATACCAGTTCCTAAGAAACCAGTTATAACAACTATGAACGATTTACGCCCAGTGGCATTGACTTCTATTGCTATGAAGACATGTGAACGCTTCATATTACAATATCTAAAGGAAGCCACTGTTGACTTTATGGATGATCTCCAGTTTGCCTACAGGAAAGATCGTAATACTGAAGATGCTATATTATATACATTGGACAATTTATACTCTCATCTCGAAGATTCTAGATTTGGTACCGTTTCAGCACGTATAATGTTTTTTGATTTCTCGTCTGCATTTAACACCATAAAACCTCATATTTTGGCAGACATTCTCCTCAAAACAGGCGTTCTCCCGTGTGCATCAGTAAAGTGGATCCTGCATTATCTTACAAATCGTACACAATTTGTTCGTATTAACTATAGTGTTAGTTCTGATATTACCCACTGTAGCACTGGGGTCCCCCAGGGCACTGTTCTTGCCCCCTTCCTTTTTACCTTATATACTGCCGGTATCCGTTCTGATGACCCATGTTGTCCTCTCATCAAGTTCGCCGATGACGCTGCTCTGATTGGCTTAATCAGGAATGATGATGACAGCAGTTACCGGCAGCAGGTCTTTAATTTTGTTAATAAATGTGAGCAGAATCACCTTGTACTGAATGTTGGTAAGACAAAGGAGATGATTGTTGACTTCCGTAGGGTTAATAGCACAGTACCCGAGCCAGTTATAATAAATGATAAAACGGTGGAAAGGGTGAATCAGTACAAATATCTTGGTGTAATGTTCGACCATCAACTAAGATGGGATGCACATGTTGATTATGTCTCGAGACGGTTGAAATCTAGAATGTATTGTTTACGTTACTTACGCTCTTTCAACGTAAATCAAGACATTTTGTTACTATTTTATAATTCCATTATCTGTAGTGTTTGGTCATACTCCATTATATCGTGGAGTGGCAATGCAACCAAATCATTAAAGGTGATCATTGACAACTTCGTCAAGAAAGCTAGTCGGATTGTTGGTGTGCCTCTCCCTACAGTGGACACAGTGTACGAAAATCGGGTACACGAAAAGTTAATATCAGTGTTGAAAGATAATAGCCACCCCATGTTTAGTAAGTTAAATGATTCGATTATTCCACGTAGTGGTAGAATGAGGCCTCCAAGAACACATACAAACCGTTATCCCTCCTCATTTTTGTGTCAAGCTATAAGAATTTTTAACTTGAATTTCACACGTTAATTACCTGCCTTACTTGCCTCTCACTCGCCAAACATCTCTTTCTGTAAGCATTTGTAGTTGTATTTTTTTTTTCTTAGCTTTTTATACATAGTCTTACTTATTGTTTAGTTTTTAGTGTTTATGTGTGTGTTTTACATGCGTCTCAGTGCTCTCATTGTCTTATCATTCTTATTGTTTTATCTACAAGCATGTAATTTCCCTTGTTGGATCAATAAAGTATATCTATATCTATCTATCTATCTATCTATATCTATCTATCTATCTATCTATCTATCTATCTATCTATCTATCTATCTATCTATCTATCTATCTATCTATCTATCTATCTATCTATCTATCTATCTATCTATCTATCTATCTATCTATCTATCTATCTATCTATCTATCTATCTATCTATCTATCTATCTATCTATCTATCTAGGATTTAGGGTTCCTACATAGTATATCGTATAAAAGGACCCGAGTAGGAACCATATGATAGCGCCCTCTGTCGGTAAGACGAAAACGCCGGGCAGCCCCATAGAAAGGGGCGTATGTCAAGCCTAAACTTCCGTACTGATATTTGCGTCTCCATGAGGAGTAAATTTCCGTAACAGTGTACATACAGGAGTTTGGTATCTATGCTTATAATATCTTTGATGTGGGTATGGTAACGCGCGCGCCTTACACCTGTAGAGTACCTTTAAGCCTGTTCGGTCTCTAATGCGTTAATGAAGTGGCCACATCACAGTATGTGGCGCAAATGACACCAATGTATTACAAAAACGAAAGTACATATCGTTACCTTTGTGTTTACAGTACAAGTCAATCCATCCCGAAGAATACGAATCTAAAACTCTATTGGCATACATATGGATAGACTTATTGTAAATTCAGGATTTTGAGAAAGAGGCGCGCACCAACCGTCGGCCAAAGGCCGACGAGCGAGCTTTGAAGGCGCAAAGCCACGGCGGGGGGTTTGTGAGTCCTCCCCCAAGCCGAAAATTTGAATTCTAGATGCTCTTAGATGCGATTTCCCAGCATCTGAGAAGCATACTTTGCATATCTATTTGCCCATTTTTTCGGCAAAAAAAAAATCATTGGTCATCGAAAGGGGGGGGGGGACGTGAGCCGGGTGCGCCCCACCTGGATCCGCGCCTGAAATTAGGGTGTCCGCTTAATGGAAAGATAACTCACAAGGCACCGATCACGGACATATGTATAGCAAAGATAATACAAGCATAGATTCCCAACTTAAAATGGCGTGGTGACTGAAGACCAAAATATCGGGGAGGAAATGCTGATGACAGTTCAGTCATTTGGAAAACAAACAGGCAAATGAATATCTTACAAAAGTAGCCTTTTAATTACAAGCGTTTATATGAATACTGAAGTTTATCTCTTTCTAGTGGCATTACACATAAGTGCACTTCAACATGAACGCACAATGACTGGTTTAAATTTTATAGACTTATCGATAGGCCAGTAATTTCTATGGCATCTTCAAGTTACCTACTTTTATATGTGCGTTTAATTTCTCACGCGCTCTCAACGGGAAAGCAACTAGCAGGTTCGCTCTCCATGTTCACAGAAGTGTGCGTCAAGTATTTCGGCGGATAAAAAGAAAAACGTATACTGCGCGTATGTTACAACCGATAATGTAAAAATCAACCGATAATGTAAAAACGACCGATAATGTAAAAAAAATTACCGATAATGTAAAAACAACCGATAATGTAAAAAAAAATACCGATAATGTAAAAAACTCTTTGAACCGATAATGTAAAAAAAAATTACCGATAATGTAAAAACTCTCGTCTACCGATAATGTAAAAAAATTTACAGATAATGTAAAAACTGATCTAAGGACGTTTTCATATGGAATTGGAAACGTGGAATTTTATCCAAAAAGTCATACGTTAATTCAGAATGGTCGTAAGTCATACCCCAGGGTAAGGGGTTCTCACCCCTATTTTACAATGCCCTCTGGCAGGTATATTTCCCTTAAAAGGGTACATTGAAAGACAGCAGAACAATTAAAGGTCACTTTTTCTCAATTGTCAAGGCCAAATACATAATGCTATTATATTTCTCCTTCATATACTTAAAGCGCCCCACTCTCTGTTGTTCCGCAAGCTCACCCAAAAGAACATATCTACGATAAAAATATCATGAAAGGACTGCAACATATTTCATTACATAGAGGTGGGTCATATGGATGGCACAGATTATTTGCATAGGTCTATGGCCCAATAGAGGGCACCCTCTAATAAAAACCAGATATTTCAAAAACTAAATGACTGAAAATTATATTTTTGAAATGAGCATGTCAGAAAACCCAGGAGTGTTATTATCATTATTCTGAAGCTGAAGGAAGGTTATTCCCTCTCACCCGTTCCCCACCTCAGGGGAAGAAGGGGATAAAATCGAAGATACTCACGCTTGATAAGAACTGCGTCCTAGAGGTTATCGACCACGCTGATCACAGATCCGAAGTCAGTCATCCCGTCTCTCGGTCGTAGTTGGATATGCGGGCCGTCAAAAGGCCCACTTTTTAGGGTCAGTGTCCCCAAGAACAGATTTTAGGCATTTCAAAACACCCAGTTTTCATACTAGATTGTTACCAATGGACCCCTAAATAGGCCACTGTTCCTACACCTATGACTGGGGACTGCAGCTCTGGTATTCCAACCATTGGCTTAGGAAGCGGGGGCGGGGAGCTTTAGCCCCCCAGTCAAAAATGTGAGGGGCTGAAGTATGCTTCTGACCCCAAGATTCAAGGACAAAACCCCCTTATTTGTCTCTCTGTAAGAAATGTCAAAAATTTGCAGTAATTTTCCTTAAAATTTGTCAAAAATGTTGCATCAAATTGCATCTGAGGACCCTAAAATAACCGAAAATTTTTCCAGAGGAGAGGAGGACACTCCCTCCCCTTAGACCCCTCTCCCAGGACGGGGATCCGAAGTTAATGCCGCTGTAATTCAATAGGCTCGTTTAGCCAAAGTTTCTTGGGAAAAGACCGTTTTCCCCCGTGAAAAATAAGAAGTCTTAAGTCGCCTGATGGCTAAATCCCCCTATTGAATTCTAGCCTCATGTCAGCCACCCCTCCCCCTTCTCGAAAAGCTTCCTACGCCTATGATTCCAACGTCTCTATCGGGATGTTCCGACAACTCTCCAAAGGGTTAGTATTAGGATTAGGGTCAGCCGGTTAGGCCAAAGGGAGTTGTATTTGAGTTTATGTGTTGGAATATCAAGCAGTCGCAATATAGAGACGGAACCGGCGTATACGGTATAGGCTAGGCCTTGTACAGAACGTCGTAATCTAACTCTAAGGCTAAGCCTACTCTAACTCGTGATATGGGCTCGCATGCACTGGCCAATTGAATTATAAAAATGTCGTCGTAAGATGTAGTGGCTTACTTGTATTTTTATAGGTCTATCTTTATAGCACGTACTGTGTAACGCACCATTGACATGTATAATTAATTAGACACATCAGACGAACGCACGTTTGTTCATGACTTGCTTAGACCTCTTGACGCAGGGTATTGACTTGCGTAGACCATGAGTTATCTGTGGTGGCTATGGCTTAGCTTAGATAGTTATGAGAGCGGTATCCGTATTTTGGATATGGTTAGTCGCTACTGCGGCTTTATACGCAAGACTAATGGTGTTCAGTGCCCAACATGCACGTACAACGTACGGATCTATTTTCAAGACGACTATAGGTGTTCGTTTTGTATTTTGGTTGACCATAATCCTTCATTTTCAAATCTCAAACTTTTTCATATTCTCATTGTCGCCCCTCGACTTAAACTGAAGGATTTTAATGCCCAAATGATTTCTTGAAAGGTACGAACCGTGGGAATCCATAAGAAAAATTACGATATCAAAATAATGCATAGACGAGACTCTGATATATTGAAAAAAAAATATTCGATTCGCTGTTCCGCGCATGTGGGATAGTCTGAATATTTTTAAATTGACCCAATCTCAAGTGGGAATTTTAAATGATGACCAATCGTTAAGAAGTGATTCTCTGTCACGTCCGAATACTGAGGAATTTTTTTTCAGCACCTTGAGAAAGGTATTACCAGCTATGTCACTGGACAGCTGGAGGCGAGTCGAGTAGCGCTAATTCCAGCAGGAGCAGGCGGGGGATCCTGCCGGGAAGCTAGCAGAGGAAAGCCTGCTGATTTAGCAACGAGGTATTTAGACGCGGACGATTTTCGTCAGCAAACTTGAAGCTTACTAGGCTATATGCTTAATTTTGAGATAATAAATCGGCATGTCGACGTTTATCAAATTGCCAAAAGTTACGACTTTGAGTTTTGGAGGGAAAATTGGGGACCTTCCTGTCGCCGCCAATGTAAAATGAATGAATTCACGTCCATCGTTAAAACAACACAGCGGTATGTGTAAGTAGGCCTACTGTGCACCAGCACTTAGATCATTAGGGTATGATGTACAGTGGCTCCACAGCAAGGGTGAGGAACCTCCGGCACGTGGGTTCGTTTAGCCTCCGACAGGCGACACCCTAATTCATCTGGTCCGCGAAGCAACTGGTAAAAGTAAATTCAATTCACTTGAATAATGATATCTTTAATAATAATCTTTTAGTCCTCGGTACCCACTGTTTTATCATGATAATACCTGCACTTTCGGATAGTTTTACGTAACACAACTCTGTAAGTTCACGTTGTCATGAGGTTGCTTGTAAAAATTAAAATGTCTATGGCGGTTAATCAGTATGCCATATGTTCCATCTCCTTTCTCCCGATTGAAAAACAACTCCCACACCTCTCTCTCGGAAAGGCTACGTCGGATTTGCCATGCAAATTCAAATTTCTAGTCTTACATAGGATGAGTACGTCCGGCCGTACGTACAACCCGCACAACTTCTCGAATGCACATAGGCGACACATTATCTTGCAAGCTCGTACTTTGGCTCCAAAATGGTGCCCATACATTTCGTCCAATCAGAATGCGTATCTGAGAACAATGGTTGGCCATTCTCTCCTACTATAGGGTCTCTAGGGGTGAGAGCCCCTTCCCCTGGGATATGACCTACGACCTTTCTGAATTAACATATGACTTTCTGGATAAAATTCCACGTTTCCAATTCCATATGAAAACGTCTTTAGAACAGTTTTTACATTATCGGTAATTTTTTTTTTACATTATCGGTCGTTTTTACATTATCGGTTGATTTTTACATTATCGGTTGTAACAGCATATACGGAACGCGTTGAAAAACTGCACGCACGCTAACCTCTTTAAACGATGGAATTTTCTGTGACGCGGTCTAAGTATCGTACGCAGATTGCCGATTAGAACGGCGCGCATATCAAATTTACACTTCCGCCTTGATATTTGCGTCTCCGTGAAGAGTCATTTTTCGTAACAGTTTAGGTATTGTAGTTTGGTATCTATACTTAAGCCACGGTCACACTACAACGAATTCGGATCGGATTCCGATCCGATTTTTGTGAGTTTTTATTAAAATCTTCTCCATTTCGGGTCGAAAGAGCCCAAAATTTGCCAACCAGTGTAAATATATGATTTGCATCAGAGGTCTATGAAAATGAAATGTTGACTGATTTTTTTTCGTGACGTCACATCGACGGACAGCTTTTATCGGACACGCGTAGTCCGATAAAAGCTATCTTTCGATGTGACGTCACGAAATAATTCGTATAAATTTAATTTTCCTAGTCCTGCGATAAAAATCATATAATTACACCGGATGGCAAATTTTGGGTTCTTTCCGACCCGAAATGGAGAAGATTTTAATAAAAACTCACAAAAATCGGATCGGAATCCGATCCGAATTCGCTGTAGTGTGACCACGGCTTTAGACCTATAACATCTTTGATGTGTAGAACCTACATATAGAGCTTATGCACCTACGTCACGTTTCTCTTTTTTTTTCCATCCAGGCGTACATTGTGTTACAATTGTTACTAAGGTGCTATCGTGAGCGCGTATCTTTAACACACCTACTACATATGACAGTTCCATCCAGTAAACCAAATTGAAACGCGCTGACATCACGTGCATAAGCTCTATAGAGCTTATGCACGTGACGTCAGCGCGTTTCAATTTGGCTTACTGGATGGAACTGCCATACGTAGTAGGTGTGTTAAAGATACGCGCTCACGATAGGACCTTAGTAACAATTGTTGCACAATGAACGCTTGGATGGAAAAATAGAGAAACGTGACGTAGGTGCATAAGCTCTATATGGATCAGTGTGACAATGTTCGAGACTTCTGCATGCGTGTTAACTTCCCAACATGTGCCCTTTTGTTGTGCAAAAAAGAACGCTTTCAGTGCGCTACAGAGGGGTTTCACAACGTCGCGCGTAGGCTCTTTGGTTTTAAAGAGCAAGATCACCCGTCTCTTTGGTTTTGAAGGACACGTGTTCATTGTGTCCAGTATTATCAATGGTTATGCGTTGCGCGTGTGCTGTAAGTTCTTTACTGTGCTTGTGTTTTGCCCTTTAGTGCCTGAGATCCCACGCGTGTGACGTCACATGAAAGCCCTATATACAGAAAAGCTGTGTGCATATTATGATGTGCATAATAGCGCGCGTTAGTGTCATGTAGTTATCTGCCTCTCTTTTAATAGTCCTTCTGTAATCCTCCATTTATAAGTAACCATTAGCTTCCTGCCCAGAGGAACCACAACCTGTTTACCCAAAACGATATATTCTCTCTTTGTTTATAACTTCTTCTCACTCCTTAATGAATTCTTATGACTCAGGTCTTTGTAGATAAATCTTAGAGGTCATTCTAGCATACTTCTATTTGCTTCCCAAATACTGGATTACCTAAGTCACAGGAAGGACGTTACGTAATCTTAGAGTTCCGTGACCAGCCTCTACTAGAGAGTTGTCACTCAGCTTCCAGAAACAACTTTATGTTATGGGTGTGACTTAAGTTTACCTTGAGTCTCTGCAATTGGTCAAGCTAGGTGAAGTCACAACTAGTTAATTAGAAGTAACCAATCATAAATGTTCCCAAAGAAGTTCAAGATAGGAATTTAGTCAGAGAAGCCTATGAGAGTCAGAGAAGAGAGATAGACTTCAGAGAGAGAACACACTTATCTTAGAGGTGAAATCTAACTTAAATATTTCGTCCGTTTTATAAAGTTGAAGTCTTTTTGCAACGATTGAGAGAAATAAAGCAAAGTAACAATGTGAACTCCAACCAACTTGTGTCTTTACTTATTTTCTGGAGCTGTTCGACCCACAACACAACATTAGCATGCAGTTCGTTGGAATGGACAGGCAGTACCGTACAGGCACACCTACACTGTGTACTGTTCATTTATGTTGCTATCACCAGTGTTAAGTAGCCATCGCGTACCGAGGCTCTGTTTAAAGTGCGGTCACACGCCTTACACTAAAAAATACTGGCCCACTCGTAAAGGTGGCGTTGGTATCTTACACGCTTACTGCGGTGAAGCAATTCCTGCACGGTGTCTTTTAACGTGCGCTAGGGTGCGCGTCAAGTGTATTTAAGATTGATACACAGAGAAATGTATTCTGCCTGTAGTACCAAAAACAGCCCCACAAAGCTATTCTTTACCTCTGACCTCTACTTTTGTTGAGTAGCAGTAACAAAATAAAGAAAATGTACATTTGACCTTCTTCCACGTGACCTTTGACCTTGGTTGCCATGGCAACCATATATTTGTATAGGACTAGACACATTTATTATATGTGTGTAGTTTCATTTGAGTGGGATATTTCTTTTTGAAATAATACTAAAAAGAGTGATTTTTTTAATTTTTTACCAAATTTGACCTTTGACCTCTGACCTTTGACCTTTACTTCCGACACAAGTTTCCACCCAGGAGTACCTTCCCACCAAGTTTGAAAAGAGTCGGTCTGGCCCACAAGGAGGAGTTCACGTCACACTTTTTTGGCTTAAAAACAGGTATTTTCCCTTCCATCACCTTACCTTTGACCTTGGTTGCCATGGCAACCACATATTTTAGTAGTACTAGATATGTTAATTATGTATGTGAAATTTCATGTTGATGGGATGTTCCCTCTTGGAGTTATTGTAAAAAATGTGATTTTCACATAATTTGACCTTTGACCTCTGACCTTTGACCTTTACTTCCGGAAGTGATTGTAGCGCTGGGGTCCTACCTAGGGCACCTTCCCACCAAGTTTGAAGAAAATCGGCCTCACTGTTTAGGAGATATTAGCAAAACAAAATTGGACACACACACACTCACGCACCCACTCACCTACCCACACACACACACACACGGACACGTTTTGACCCCTCCTTCAGTTATGGACTTTTGGTCACCCTGGAGTACCCCACCATGGGTTAGCTTGGGAAAATTAACTGTTACTATGGCAACGGTTTCTATTTCAGCTGATATTGCCGTATATAGCCCAACAGGCAAAAATAACTACAATATCTCATCCTCCTCACGGAGCGATGAGATAATCAAGAAAGATTCGTCAAACAGCAGTGTAGCCAGAAAACTTTTAAAAAGATCAAAGGGAGCTCTACTATTCCATGAAGAGCTGCGAATACGGAAGCGGTATACACTTTTTTCACTACCGAGTTTTCTTGGGGTGCAAGACGTGGGGGCGCTAACCCCACCCACCCCATCTTCGACACTGTCGTCTAAAATCTCGCTATTTTTGGTGCATTATTTTGACAACCCTGCTACCCGGATTTTTCTGTTTCTTCTAGTTTTTATCTGATTTAACTTTCTATCCAGTCATCTCGATTAGAACAGGATCAGCAAAACTACAGAAGCTCAGCTAAGCTGATATTCACAGTGTATATTTTTTAGGTAATATTTTCACCCATTTCATGAAATCTCTGAAAATGTATAACAAGAAAGCAATCCACGGAGTAATAATATCTCATGGTGAGCAAGCACGTATCTCAACGGTTCAAAAAGTAGGCTTAAGATCAAGTCAGTGTGTGGACAGTGGATAACATATGCTTGTTTCGGAACATACTTGTGGAGATTCATGAGCCACTAATTAAGCCGTTTTATTTTAAATAAGAGAGAACAACTCTACGGGTGCATCTCCAAGGCATTCATTTCTTTGTTTTTTACTATGCCCAACGTCCAGAGATATGCTTTAACTGGCAATGCGCTTTTGATTACAGTCTCGGTTTCACCATGGAGCGATTGCACGGGCTTTGGTTTTTGTTATTACGGAGTTTTCGATTTCAGGACGTTAGACAAAGAGGACGGAACGCGCAGCAAAAAACTGAACTGCGCATGAGCAGAAGCGAGCATCTCTCCGTCCTGTTGATTTTCAGTACGGTCGTCGACCGATTTAACGTTCTGTTAGAAACAGGACGGTACAGGGGTTGCCATGGTAATTTCCCTCGTCCATGATAACGTACGTGTTTCTGTGACGTTAAATTTGAAGTTAGCTGCATGCAAACGTACATCATTTGTTCATGTGGCATACAAAGCTGCTGACAAAAATGAACATGACAAACAACAACAGTGCATATCTGGTAAGCCATTTTAAAGAATAATTCCGTGCTAAGCTAAGAAAAGCTATCTTGAGGCAGAAACTTTCACAACTTTATAAAATACCCTGTAACGATGACGTCTCTAATCCTGTGTAGTTGCGTCATTGTTACATTTGTTCATGGGCATGCAAACTGCTGTCAAAAATGAACAAGACAAACAACAACAGTGTATATTTGATAAGCCATTTTACGACAGATTCCGTGCTAAGCTAAGGAAAGCTATTTTGAGGTAGAAAATTTCACAATTTTATAAAATACCCAGTAACGATGACGTCTCTAATCTTGTGAAGGTCGTCATTGTTACAACTTACCGATGAGTGCGGATGCTAACAAAGCATTGCAATTTAGTTCATAAATGAGCGCGTCATTGTTTTGTTGTCATTCTACGGCACCGTCGTCTTTAAAATCGAAACGCATTAAATGTCAAGACAGAACGCCGGGTGCTCGTGCGTTTAACTCTCCGTCCTGTTGCTCTGCCGTCCTGAAATCGAAAAAGCGACTTTTCGATTTCAGGACGGTAGAGCAACAGGATTTGTTAGCATCCACACTCATCGCTAAGTTGTAACAATGACGCAACTACACAGGATTAGAGACGTCATCGTTACAGGGTATTTTATAAAGTTGTGAAAGTTTCTGCCTCAAGATAGCTTTTCTTAGCTTAGCACGGAATTATTCTTTAAAATGGCTTACCAGATATGCACTGTTGTTGTTTGTCATGTTCATTTTTATCAGCAGCTTTGTATGCCACATGAACAAATGATGTACGTTTGCATGCAGCTAACTTCAAATTTAACGTCACAGAATCACGTACGTTATATGGACGAGGGGAATTACCATGGCAACCCCTGAACCGTCCTGTTTCTAACAGAACGTTAAATCGGTCGAAGACCGTCTTGAAAATCAACAGGACGGAGCGATGCTCGCTCTTGCTCATGCGCAGTCCAGTTTTTTGCTGCGCGTTCCGTCCTCTTTGTCTACCGTCCTGAAATCGAAAACTCCGTAAAGTCGCTAATTGTCAACGCACTTTTGAGTAGAAAGGAGCGCGTGCCGAACTGTCCACTGCTCACGACCTATGTTGACTTTCACATTTTACACACTACCTTTTCTCCCCTGTGTACGCGCTCTCTTTCGAGCTCGGGGTCAAAAACTACTTCTGTCAGCAAATGCCTCACACGTCTCCTCGTTCAGGTAGTTTCTGATGCGGGTGAGTTTACACGTTTTTTGCCTCTGGTGGCCATTGGCTCAAATATCTAACGTGTCTGATATTTTATGACACGCGGGGCACATTTTCATCGGTTGCGCTGGCTCAAGTCTTTTTATGTCACCACTCTACATGTAAGGGGGATGAGATATGTACTTCAGAAAAGGGAAGATGTGTGTGAGTACGTGTGTGTGACAAAAAGATTTTTGTGTGTTCTCCTGAACCGTTAGTGCCGTTAGTGCGATCAAATTCAAACTTGGGGGTAAAGCCGGACCTCAGAAAAGGCGAAGCACGAAACACAAACACGTTCAGTGTTTTCTGACGTCCGTGTGAGTTAGACAAAAACATAAAACATTGTTTGGCTAAACGTTGTTTCGCGAAACAAAAAGTCCTTGTTTCGCGAAAAAAAAGTGTTTCGATCTACCGTGTACGTTGCCTGTATCGCCTTTCGCGAAACAAGTAGCAACTCAATCAATCAACATACGGACATTGCTTCACATGATAACAAAATGGCGACCTACATGGTACCGTCTTGGTCCTCTGATGCAGAAAACTGTTACTTGATACGGTTACTTGAGTGGGCAACATGGTCATCCCTGTCGTGATTTCTTTCCCATAGTAACGGACAGGGAAATGATGAAGGCAGTGAAAGAAATTGTGACCACTCTCCAAAAATACATTTTTCACAGATTTCAGTTCTCATACAGTACGTTTATGAAGGTACTCATGCTGCCCACCACAGTATAAGTCTGCTACTTAAAATCAAGACTTTCGGTGTAATCTTTTTAACCCCCCCCCCCCGGCCCGCCCCGCCCGCCCCGCCCTTACCCAGGAATTCTGGTATGGGGAGGAAGGCATGTTTATCACGTTAAAAGGTTGACTACGATTGTTCATTATAGCCCTTGGCAGTATATTTTTCGAAAGGGGCACGATGGTATGTACGGGGCAGCCTGCTCTTCTAGTTAAAAGGGCTCCCCGTTCCTTGCTGCAGAGCAAAATTAGAGCCATATCTACTACCAGAAATGTGAGTGTCAACTGCATGTCCTTTCTGCTGGAGGCATGCATGTTTCGTCGAATATTTTTGTCTTTTTATCTGATAACTGGAGGGTACGGTTTCTCCTCCGGTGCCTAATCTCAAGTAATAAAAGGACCTTGAAGCAAAGGTGACCGCCAGGATTTATTGGGCTAGGCTCCCAGTTGTGGGGAGGGGGACATCCACCCAAAGCTCTTACAGAGACGACGGGATTGCCAGAAAAATGTGGACCGGTGTGAGGGAGGGGATTAAAAGAAAACCATTCCACTGTAGGGTACATTTTGCAAAGTATCGGTATATGCCAATATATAAAGTGCCGATTTGTCTGTTGATTTAGTGTTTATCGGGAAAATCTGAGTTTGGTAAAAGCATAATGCGCAAAGCGTGCAAAACTTTGGGAGTAAGCATAACAGAGTCTATACTCATTTAGTGAAAAATCAACTTCTAGGGCGATTGACCCCTATCGGGGGATTACATACTGTACATTCCATCGTATCCACCCCATCTGCCTGATGAAATAGCCAAACCTCCTACTACGAGTCGCTTACGGTACAAACGGGTCATATTAATGAATGCCCGATATGGCCCGTAGGTACAATGAATACCTGTGATATTTGAATGATTTCCTGTGACCTGTGCTTTGTTATTAACCGATGGTCTTGTGAATGTATGCTCGATCAAAAGAGAAGCGTCGGTCATGCATGACGAGCTGGTAGCTTAATTGAGTTAAGTTTGACTAAGTTCACAAATTAAAAGGGTGAGGCTATTGTATTGCTGGTGACCTGGCATCATTCTGTAATATTTTCCATCTAAAATAGTCCCAGGTGAAAATTCCAGTTGATTCCAGTTCAAATATGACCTGGACTTGCCTATATTTGAACTGGACCCAACGGGACTCAAAGGGGCTTCAACTGGACTGGACTGAAACCAGTTGATTTTAAAAGTACATTTCTATTGTCACGATTGCATGACGAGATTGCTAAGGGGACTGAACTGGACTTCAATTTGACCCAAGTGGGCTTGTTCCTGCAGTAGAAGCTCAAATGGAATATCGCTAAAGAAAGCATGAACCATTTAATGGAATCTGTTTTATCCAACTGAATTTGCTAGACTGATGAAAGTTATCTAAACTTTCAACTTAATATTGGTTTAATTGTAACCAGGCAGTTACCGTAAGTAGAGAATTGGTTCAGTTATTAAAGTCCTTTTGAACTGGTCCAGTACAGTCTCGATGAACTTGTCACGATAAAGTCCTATTGAACTGGTCCAGGAAGTCCTGTTGAACTAAATCATAATAGGCTTAAATTGCAAATTTAAATAATAAAGTGTAATTGAACTGGTCAGTTAAGTCCAGTTGAACTGATCACAACAAAGTCCAGTTGAACTGGTTCAGGAAAGTCCAGTTCAACTGGTCATAATAAAATCCTATTGAACTGGTCCCGTAGAGTCTATAGTTGAACTGATCTCAATAAAGCCAAATTGGCCTGGTGAAGTACAGTCCAGTTGAACTAGACAAAAAAGTCCAATTAAACAGATCCAGCCAAGTCCAGTTGAGCTGGTCACAATAAAGTGCTATTGAATTAGTCCAGTAAAGGCCACTTGAACTGCGGATCACAATATTTTATAAATCCATTTAAACTGAGTAAAGTGCGGTTGAACTGGTCGCAATATTAAACTGGTCCAGTAAAGTCCAATCGAACTAATCACAATAAAGTCCCATTGAACTGGTAAGTAAAATCGAATTGTCACAATAAAAAGTCCTTTTGAACTGGTCCAGTAAAATACCAGCTGAACTAATCGCGACACAGTCCAATTGATCTGGTCCAGTAAGGTCAAGTTGAACTAATCACAATACAGTCCAATTGTTTCAGTGAAGTCTAGTTGAATGGATCACAATAAAATCCAGTTGATCAGTTGAATGGATACAGGAAAGTACTGTTTACCTCGTACGGTGAAGTCAAATTGAACCAGTCAGTGAAGCCCAATACAACTGGACCAGCAAAGTCAATTGAATTGGTACAGGGTGTCCAATTTAGCTGGTTAACAAAAGTCCAACTGAAGTGGTCCAGTAAAATCCAATTGAACTGATCCAGGATGCCCACTTGAACTGGTCCAGTAAAATCCAGTTGAACCAGCCTCGTTTAGTCCAGTTGAACCCATCCACCGAGAAAAGTCCTATCAAATTCAACTGGTTTTACCTATTTTGCAAAGTCAAGCCAGAATGCATGTCATCAGATTAGACCTTTTGTATACAGTATTTTTGCCATATTTTTTTCTTTAAATTTATTCTCCAAATGGGCAATTTACACACTCATACAGTTTATAACAAGATAAGCCCTTTATTAAATTGATTCTAACACTTTTGTTTTCCTATTTTTAATTCTCTACATAAGCATATACATATATCCTGACAAATTTCTATACTACATATAGATTTCATGCAATAATGTACCCTGGATGTTTTTGGCTTCTCGGCCTTTTGGCTAAGATCATGTGTAGTTTCTGTTCCTTTCAGTCTAGAATGGGGGTCATGCATGACAGACCCATGATGTAGAGGTTTGAAGTTCAAGAGGTTGGTCAGTTAAGTTTGTTGTCCTTTCGGGGACATAGGTATCTTGGGGAGTTTCGCCCCTTGGCTCTTCACCAGAGAGTCGTAGGGACTTTAGAAGATGGCTTCCTTCGAATGCATTTTAAAGTAGATC
Organism: Holothuria leucospilota; assembly: GCA_029531755.1. NCBI lineage: Eukaryota > Metazoa > Echinodermata > Holothuroidea > Aspidochirotida > Holothuriidae > Holothuria > Holothuria leucospilota. Next base: position 19,716,413 of record CM055980.1, read on the forward strand.
CATTACAGCCGAATTACCCTTCTACAGGCCACACACGTGGTATTCACTCACTTTCAAGGGTGTTCATTAATTCAGGAGACTTATTGCAATATACCAGCTGACTTTCCAAATGGACATGTCCACTTTCCAGAACAGTCCAGTTGAGTAAGTCCAGTTGGGTCCAGTTGAACTGGACCAGCTCAACTGGACATGCCCAATTTCCAGAACAGTCCAGTTGAATTGGTCCAGTTCAATGCAGGTCAACTGGAATTTTTAGCTGGGGTGCAACCTTTCGCCACTAGTCGATGAGTATTATAAACGAGATAAAAGTTACGAAAATTATTTGTCTGGATGCCGTGACTTGGTTAGTCTTTGAACACTAGACATTGCATTTTATGACCGTGCAATATGATCTTCAGCATTGTATAGCCCAGGTGTCATGTTAAAGAACTTAGCCACACTTCCAAAAGAATTAACGCTTCTTTACAAGCATTTGTTCGTCTAACTTAACCCAGACTACAAGCTAGTCATACATGTTTTCTCTTTTGATTAGGCAACCTCTCACAGGACGAGTGATCAACAGCACAACACGGGCATTCATTCACAGGTCTAAAAAGCAATAACAGATCACGGGCAATCATTCCACACATCACGGGCATTCGTTGTGCGGACGAGCAATATCGAGCATCCATTAGTATGACCGGCAACAAACTCAAGAGATCGTTTACTCGGGTATGCGATACGGAATGTAATTCCTGCGACCGTTAATTAAAACTGTGTTGGCTACCTAATGGTTCCTTGGAAAGGCAGAAAAGGGTTGTGTTATTAAGCTTTATGGAAAGGAACTATGGAAAAAAAGAAACAACAAAAACTCTAGTGCGAAGCGCTCCCAAAAGTTTAGATTCACAGTAAGGAATCTGCCCTATTAAGCAATTGCGAGCAAAACCAGCTGGACCGTAGGGTGTTTCTGGTCACCGTCGGGAAATACATCCTTTATCGTATCTACATAGGCTCTAAAAGTGGAAAAAACCCCAACGGAGAGGGCACCTTCCCCCACGGGAGGCATGTCCCCTGTCCCCCTATCTAGCGCCACCCCTGCGGTGTGGGCTTTTTGGCGCTTGTTCAAGGGGGCTACATACCATCGAGATTACGATGAGCAACGGCTACGACAGCTAGAAAGTTACTTTTTAAACAGCTGAATTTTGTTTAGTGCTTGTTTTCTTTGTGTGTGTGTGTGTGTGTGCTTGTGTTGACCTTTCACCGTTCACCGGGTGCGGGTACACCAACGAAAACACGAAACAAGTGCGAAACAAACTTGTTTCTTGTTTCGTGTTTTCTGGCGTTCTTGTGTTCGGCATTAGGTACCTGACCATGTGTATACGTAAATGCTAACGTCAGCGGTCAAATTAGCTAAATAAGCTGCTTGTTTTCGTCGTTATTTCCTTATCAGCATATTACAAAAAGTCATTTAACCTGATGATATGTATAGAACGATGAGAAAAATTTTAATAGGCCTAGTCCTTTTTGGTCGCTAAAGTTTGAAGTCAAAAGTCAATCTGCCTAAATTATGTCATGTGAAAAAGTGTGTCATCCAAGTTATTAATCGGACTGAAGCCCGATCAGAAGTCAAACTTGCTGGGTAGGTACGAGACCATGAACACTTTTGCATGAGTAATAGGTGACACAGGTCAGAGGTCACAAATAAATGGTCGAATAAGCTAACTTGGTCCTAAGCTCTCACTATCCCTAACCGGCTTGTCATATATGTACAGAAGGTGAGCGAGATGAGATTGCAACTGCTTCTTGTACAACATAAGCTCGTCGTATACGGAGAGAAATTACCTCAGCAAAATGACTCTCGTCGGCCATTTGGCTTAGCTTATTCCTCTCGTTGAATTCCTCAAGTGACCAATAGCAATAGTCTCATTTCTCGGCCTTTTGGCTGAGATCATATGTAGCCTAGTATCGGTTCTTTTCAGCCAGGTGTGAATGAAGCCACGTACGACGTATCACAGACCATATGTAGAGGTCTGAAGGTGGCAAGAGGTTGGTCGTGTTGAGAACTGTTGTCCTCTAAAGGACGTAGCTCCTTTGGGGAGCAGAACTCCTTCGAGAGTAATATTTGGTTTCGCCCTTCGGTTCTTCGCCAAGGAGTTGACGGAAAATTGGAAAAAGTAGCTTATTCCTCTCTTGTTGCAGCCTGTCGCACACGCAAAGATAAAAGGACAATGAGTTAACTGCTTAGGTCCTGCGGAAAAGTTAAAATAAGTATCGTAAAACTCGAAATAAAGCAAGCATATAGAAGCCGCCCTCCAGTTTTGAACCTCGTTAATTTTAATTTTCCAAAATCTCTTTTAATGACTGTAAAAGATCATTTTACTCCACCACCATATATCATCATAGTTAGTGCCTAATAGAAGCCTACACACATTCTTGGATCCTACAGTCTACCAGTGAGTCAGTGGTCAGGGTCTATTGTTGCGACACGTGGCCCGTCGTGATGATCATTTGCGCCCCGCTCCATAGTGGTTTAAGAAATGGTGTGCGGCAGCACTGGCAAACGAATGCCAGTTAAAATGGCGACTTTCTGGGTCGAGTGCGGCTACCCTGGCAACTAAGTCATCGATCTCATCATCATCTCTAGGTCGGCTAGATGCACTGGCTAGAAAGATATAAAGAGAAAATGTAAACATTATGCTGAAATACTATCACTGCACAAATAGGATGAGTAGATGGCAGTATATGGAAACTTAACAACATTAAGTTTGGCCCCACTCACGAAATTGCCACCTTATTGTTCCCACAGTGTTTGAAAAAGTAGAGAGACAAACACTTCAAAAACGTGTTCTTCTAATAAGCGAGTTTGATCATTCGTCTGCAGATGCGCACATGATCCCCAAACTGTGGGGATAAACAAATTACACCCGTACATAAAACACGTCTTCCAACAGAAAGGTCGGAGAAATTTGTCGAATCATCCTTTTTTAACCATCGTAAATGTAAGGAAGGTTCATACGTGTGGTGTTGTGGCGTGGAGTACATATAAACTACCTCTTTGGTGTAAGAAGTTATAGTTTAATCTACCGTATACTCGAACATTAGTATAGAGACCCCTATTTTCGTTCAGTTAGGCTGACCACACTTAGATCTAGCCTTAGTGGTAAATGTATGTACTGCACGACAACTGAGGACGTTCGAAAATAGGGGAACGCAGTACACTATGTGCTACACGCTGTTTGTTGTTTATACCGCCACAATTCCAGTGCGCAATAAATTATCGAACCTCGCTTATTGATGAAAATCTAATCTGTAGAGGCACGAACAGGAATGTGTCGAATGTTTGACTGGATTTGGTTCAAAACTGACCCAAGTGGTACATATTTTGAACCAAACCTGGTCAATTACTTGACAAGATTCCAGTTTTTGTACGTGCTGATTCATTCTAACAACAGTTTGGTAAAGTTTCACCAACTCTGGGCAAGTATGTGAAAATTACTAATTACAAAAAAGTTTGCACAACAATAAATTGTTGATAAATAATTTTACCGAGAGGCTAGTTACCACTTACCTGGTTAACCAACCTCTCTATAAACCAATCAATCACTTTTGATGAAGTTAGTTAGCTAGATGAGGTTTAACGTCCCAGTTTCCAACCAATTGGTTCAAGTCGAGACGACCACGGCCTTTTTTCCAGTTGTGGCTCACTGGCTTGTTTGCTACTCCATCGCTTATGCTGAGCACCAAGCACAAATGAAATTGCACCAAATTTTAGCATTTCAACATATTGTGCCTAGTGATGGAATTTTTTTACCCAACCTTTTTAGAGTGTATACGTTCTTTGAAACTGAATCCGGCTGTGGATACAACGTAAATTGAGAGTGACAAAGCACTAGCTCGCCGTTGTTGGTTGGGTGACCTGATAGACTGATTCTTAGCTTGCTTAATGTTTGAATTAAGAAATAAAAAAGGAAAAAACAGTAATTTTGCAGCTGAGTTTTGAGCCATTATCAGTTGATGGAAGGACAAAGCGTGTTCATGTATGTGTTCAAGACACTTCTTGAAACTTAGCACAAGTCTGCAAATAAGAGGATTTGCGCAGCATTCAGAGCCTGCTATACCGGACAGTCGCAGCACCGTTTCTCCTCAGATTATTGACATGCACTGAGTAACCAGAAGGATGATGTGAAAAACAAATCTCTGTCTCACAGTATGGAATTTGCAAGAACGGGTGGTCGACTGAATTTGCGATCGCGATAGGGAAGCTGTTCTTGTAACAGGTCTGGGGGCACCCACAATTTTGATGATTGTGCATTATCTCAGGAATAAAAGTAATCGGTGGATAAAATAACCTACGAAAAGTTTAACAAGCCTAGAAAGCCACATCGTGATCTGCAATTTCTCAGGCTACACCAAATTGCTTGCGTATATATTGTTTGACACTGACAGACGAAAAATTTACTTATCGCGAAAAGCAGAAATGATGTAGTCAAAACAGGTGCCGTTAATAGAGAGGAACTGAGGGGAATGTGAAGTTTAACACAGCTAAGAATATGTGAAGACCTCTGGAATTTTACTGTCCAAGCGCGGATTTCCAAGGGGACTAGGGGGACCGGCCCCTTCCCCGAGCTTCAAAAAATAATGAGAGAGGTTAAAGAAGAGGAAAAGAAAGAAAAAGAAAGGAAAGAGAAAGGGAATTAAAACGAAAAAGTAACGAAATTTCGAAGAACTTACACACAATATATCAATTTTTGCTGGGGTTAGGTGGAGCTTCTGTAGTTGAAATCATCCCTGTTAAAAACGCATTGAAGTGGTTGACGAGACGGAGGTTACAATGTGCGAAAACAGCCGAAAAAACCGAATGTCTGGGCAATGATGCTCGAATATACAGATCTATGAACATGAACATAATGATTTACCCGATGGGGGAGGGGACGAGGCTTGTTACACTAAACTGCAGTAACGAATTTGTGTTACAGAGTGGATTTTGTGCAATCTATATAAGGGGATTGAGATGCCAAAGTTTAGCGATACAGGCGTGCTAGGATGATCAAAGACTCCAGGCTGGCAAGGGGACGTGCTATCGCGGGGACTTCAACTGTGCCCCTCCCTAGATGTTTAAATATCTTACCAAGCGACAAACAGTTGTGCCACCAAGTATTGCATGGGAAAAAGTGCACCCCTAACGGTTTCCAATAGCAATTAAAATGATCAAAAAAGTTTAAGCAAACGATTTCTACAGGGGTAGGGTGAAATGTCTCTATGGATAAATGATTTCCCTATTTTAATTGTTTTCTGTCGGAAAATTTTCCCATACAACCTAAATTTTTGGGCCTTCACCTTCAGTTCAATTCTTTTCCATTTTTCTCCAATACCATCTCAAAAGTTTTCACATCATCACAAGTCAATGTGTTATATTTTATGCTCTATTGCCTAGGCGTCAGGCGCGTAGCCAGGAATTTGTCAAGGAGGGAGGAGGGGGCGGCACGAACCCTGTAGGTTAACTATCTAAGCATAACGCCACCATAAATTTGGCCTAAATTTCCTCCCAGATCGTTTAAAATGGCAAATGTTTCTCGAAAGGTTGATAAAATGAAGATTGTCAAAATCATTTCTTCCCGAAACTGGCAAGTTTTGAGTCGTAAGAGCGTCTCATTTCCACACCTACGTACTCCACGGTTTCCCTAGCTACTGCATCTCTGTTGGAAAGCGATATGTGCATCTGGGTAACTATTAGTGAAGTTGAAACAGTACACCAAAAGCAAAGACATGCACGTTGGAGCTAATGCAAGACGATAAATGACCTATAACTTCAGTACCAAACAAAACTTTTCGTTCTGCTCGTTGTTATGAAAGAAGTATCGGGGGCCGGCCCAATTGGCGGAAGCCACCGAGAGCGGCCACGCATGCCTGCTATTAGCAAAAGTGCCTAAAGGTGTCATCGGCTCCAAGTGTGGTTCGGATCGATGACGGTATACTTGTCACTGTCGACATTTGAATTTAAGAACCTACAATCGTTTTGCCAGGTCAGCAAAAGGGAGTAGTAATATATTACCATATAACAGTGGATTTAGAAATATGTAGTCCCTTCCCTTAATCCGAATTCGGGGACCATTAGTAGTACATGAAATTCTTTATCGCATTCACTATCTTCTCCAGCAGGCGCGTAGCCAGGAATTTGCCAAGGGGGGAGGGGAGAGCCTGTAGGCAAACAATCTAAGAGTAGCCCCACCACACGTTGGCAGCGTACAAGAAAATTTTGGCCGAAAATGGCACTTCCCAGGCCTTGTAATTTCCATCTAATTTTTTTTTTTTTCATTTTAAATTACTCGCAATATCATAAAAAAAATCGTTAAAAAATACAAACAATATGCACAAGGAGGGGGAGGCTGCCCCCTTCTTCACCCTCCTTCCCCTCCCTTGGCTACGCGTCTGTTCTCCAGACATTACAAGTTGCTGTTTGCAAGATGTCTTTAATATTAATAGGCTTAAGTCATGCTTTGTTTAAGCATCTAAGGAAAGCAAACCATTACGGATGTAGACAAACTCAAAGCTGTATAGTGACAGTGTTATATTGAATGTGAATGTACAAGATGATATTCAGAAGTCAATGTTCAGTTTCAAGATAGAACAGGCAATATTTTGCCCATAGTCACATGTAAAGACATTTTTCACCCACAAGCCCTCCTCTTTATCATCAAATCGACTCGCCGTTAGTCCCAGTTAGGCCCCTATAAAAAAAAGTGTCAAAGTTTGATTATTATAGTCTGTTTAGTTTGATTTCAAGTCATTTAAAGATAGTCACAAGCTTCACGTCAATGACCACAGTTTAGCTAATACCCCAGAGCTTCCAGAGGCTTTGCCGCCTGGTCCTCCACCAAAGCGTGCCCTGGACCCCACCAGGTGCCATAAAGAGAGCCCTTGAACCCCACGCCCTCGGAGGAGCGCTTTTTCTCTTGGGGTCTCTTTGGCACCCTTCGCCAAGTGCAAACAATAATTACCCTTTACATTTACCCGATAATTGACCACAGTGCATGCATATTATTACTGTCAAGTAAATACCTCCTGTTAGCATTTTAGGTCCCACACATTTTGGACCTCTCACTCGCCAATAAAAGTCGGGTCTTCAAAAGCTAATCTGTCTTAAAATCAATCCACAGTCCCATTAAAAATGCTGTATGTATGCCCCTGTTACACCTCTTCGCCAGAATTGCAACGACAGTCCTGATTTACCCAAAGACTAAGTCAGCCATCTCAGAAGGAAAAGGAAATTACCAGGTACATTTGTGCACGATTAATTTATTGGTTTACTTAAAATTTGCTGGTAATTTTCAGAATAAAGAAAAGTAAAAACAAACAGTATGATTTATTTACTGCGGTCTACGTTTTTTTAACTTGAAGGAGGAAGTTCTTTTGTATGAGATAGTAACGGCCTTAAAGGACTTCTAACAACCAGCATCAATGACGTATACAGCGTTCATGAAAAAGATCACGCATTATTATTTCAAGATATTGGCTGTTTTCACTAAGTAAACGACTGTTGAGGAAAGTTTATAGGTTAATATACTCGTACATGGTATTTTCCAATCGTTTACCGGAAGGAACCCCTGTTTAAGGCATTCGCCCTCCAACGACGGCGTTGGCGACGTCTCTTTGCTATGGGCTTTATATATACAGACACAAAAATGTCTGCCATACTATTTAATTGTACAAACAAGATGGTCAGTAATTTACTAACATTTCCTTGGAGCCTCTACACTGTGGCGGACCTAAAAAGTTACATTCGTATGTAAACCGGTCGCGTATCCACAATTTAGTCGATAGGGATAGAGAGTGGGGAGCCTGGGCTAAAATTACCCAACGGTATCGATGGTACCGTCGTTCCTCACTCCCCTATGGCTCGCGATCCACGGGGCAATGCCTCAGTGGAGGCGGGGTAAAACCCCAGAAAATCTAGAATAGTTACATAATTGTGATTAGCATTAGAATGAAACAAAACATTGTAAGTGAAGTGAGCAGGCCACAATAATCACAGCCCAACTCGAACTAAGAGTTTGCCGAAATAATTGCGCAGCGTTATTGTTAGTGGGAAGGATGGATGATGACAGCCCCGAGTACGGGGCTGTCATCATCCATCCTTCCCCGCACTAACAATACCCCTGCGCAATTCAGACAAGGTAATATAGGGGGCGAGACAGCTTCCAGGGGATGAAATATTTTAGAGGGTGTGCTTAAACGTATAAGGGCAATACTATATTTTAAATTTTCTAGGGGGTGGATTTTTCTGCCCTCCCCACTTAGCTAAGGGCCTGAAGGATGAAAGAGATTGCTGCATGGGGATTTGGAAAAAAAAAATTTGCTCAAAATGTCCCAAAGGAAGTTTTAAAAGGTGGTTAATAGGAGCCTTGGGCGCCTAGAGTATAGCGTCTTAAAAGAAATGTTACTATAATAACAAGTAACCACATCACCCAAACCATTCTGCACCATTCCCAATCCTTCCCATGACTACACCATTAGCTCTGTTCTAAACAAAGTGGGACTATTGGATAAAGTATTCACCGCAACAGTGATTAAGTTAAAACAGGCTCACGTGATACCGTAGTAATAAAACTGAGTGTTTGTAGCCTTTCTTCCCTGTCCAACTTGATTTTCGATCTCCATTCATAATTTGTCAACTTTGTCACTTATTGCCCCTTTAAGTCCTCTACACCTCCCTAAATTTGTGTCCCTCCTTCATTAGTCCATGACTCTTCCTTTCCGACCCCCGACCCTCACATGCTCTCCCCCTTTCCTATACTCACTCACTCCTCCCTTCCAAGCATAGGCGTACGAAACCGTTCGAGATTTGGGGGCTGAATGATGTTTCGGATCACCGTCCTTTGAGAGGGGTGTCCCCCTCCCCCTTTAGAAAATTTTTGCATATTTGAGGGTCCTTAGATGCAATTTGGTGCAACATACTGGACAAATTTTAAGGTAAATTACTGCAAATTTTTGACATTTCTTACAAAGGAAACAAATAAGGGTTTTTCGTTCTTGGGTTGAGGGGGCGGAAGTTTGACTTGGGGGGCTTTAGCCCCCAGTCACCCGCTTCCTACGCCTATGCTTCCAAAACATACCTCGCTCCATTCCTTCTCAGCCCTTCCCCATCCTCTCAGACCCCTCCATCCTCCCTCCACCATCTTGGTCTTTCCCACCTACCCTAGCACTGTGTGCTATGGCACTCATCTCATCTTTTCCCGCCATCAAGTCCTCTTTCCCTTTCTTCTTCCCTATCTCATATCTTCTCATTTTACCTATATTTGATTCTGTCTAATCGATTTTTCTTCCTGGGGTGGTCAACGACCAATCAGTGGCTTAAGTGCATTAATTGACCTTGTATGAATTCAACTTACTTCATGTCCATCAAAGAACCTTGAAATTATCGGGTTGTTGCAACGTGTGTTTTGTAAGCGACGGGGATATTTTCCATACATGAAGCACAAGAGAAAACACAGTCTGGGAGTATACTACTCAGCTATATTTTCTACAAGGTAACAAGATATTTTTTTTTTTAAATTACAGCATTCGTTCATTCATTTCAAATTTTCGATGAGGCCTGTACAAGATCTTTCTTGAAGCCAATGGCCGGCCAGGTGTTGCTTGCTTGCTTTCCTGCTCACCCCTCTTGCGTACACGGTACCTAACTATGTACGGTAGGCTGTGAGGCTTTTTTCTCTTCGAAGAAGCCTTAAAGATGCACGAAAGGCCTGACGGCTAATACGACGGTAACATTAAAGTCCCAAAACTCTCGAGTCAGACAGTAAAATTACTCCTAACTTTACCTTTGGACGTTTCCCCAATATAAACAAAAACACCTGCCTAATACACCTCCCACACAAAGCTACCGTCGCTTGCACTGAGATTGAACTGCTAAAGGTCATATCCACATAGTAACCACGTACTGATTGCACAAGTCATCATCGACCAATCAAAGCGAAGCTATTGTTTCAATTAATGTCAATTAAAATGCAGTTGCCAATTGTATTTAGAAGTATAAATGTTTGGGGCGAAATTTTGGGGCCTTAAGGTCATGCCGTCCTATCAGGGGACGTAGCCCCCTCAGGGAAGAAAATTCCTTCGGGGTTATGTTTGGTTTTCGCCCCCTGGCATCCAGCCGAAAGGACTTTGAGAGAAAAGTCAATACAAGAAGGAAAAGTGTTTTGTAAAGTGATGTTAACAACGGTCAGCCTTTAGGCAGAAAAATAATAAAAATGACCTTTTTGCCAAGAAATGAGCAAAATGTTTACAAGTTTGTTTCAAAATCAAGTTTAGAGTTGAGGAATAAGGCAACGGTAGTGTGGCCAAGGAATCAAGGCGATCTTTCGAAATCGGACAATCCGAAATTATTACTTCGCAAGATGATTCCCAACGCTGTGTCCGCAAAAGTGCGTCACAAAATTGATATCCAAGAATTTGATTGGTCGAAATTCTGTCCTAAAGAAAAACAAAATGGCTAACCGTTTGACAGTGATGCATTATCTACCGATAATCTTAGGTTGTCTATTTCTAGTACGATTATCTTAGATTATCCACTGATCCAACAGGGTGATCAAAATTACAATCTTTGATTTTCGTTTGATAATCTTGATTTACATAATGCTAACTGCGTATATGGTGCTATGTGTTAGTCCAAGACATTTTGCTTTAATTACAACTGCGATAGGGAGCATTTCCGTCAAACTATAATTAGCTGCTCAGACGATTCCATTATTTCACTATTGAGTGGTGCTGTGCAAAGGCCTTTGCCTATCGCACATTGGCTTTCCACACTTTAAAGGGTCTGTGGCGTCTCTTCACTCACATCACCCAACAGCTCACACACAGCACACAGTCTATATTGTTGCGTTGTCTGGGAGGTTCACTCGTGACCAGGTGTTCTTTAAATTGGAGGAGGGGCTTGCAGTTAATTTAGTTGGGAGAATATTTTACTGTTCGAGGTGAGATTTGTTATCCTTTAACCCTGGTCTGCAATGACCTGTCGTAAGAGATAATTCTTCATTATGACCACAGGTATATACTACACCAAATGACAGGCTGCTTAATATCAGTTAACCATTAAACCCCTGGAGGAAGAAAGCGAGCCTTACATTAAATGGGTTTGGACCAGGCACTAGTCCAATCCATTTTTTTGGTTCCTGGTCTCGTAGATTTCTGCAGAACCAGATGCCATTTTTCCATGACAAGGTGCCTTTTTTCCATGACCAGGTGCCTTTTTTGGCATAATGACAATGCAGTGTAAAGACTGGTATTACCAGTTACAACAGACATATGCACACATTTTACATTAAAAGGGGATATGGCACCCCCCCCCCCAAACAAGGGAGTTGCTAGCAACTCTCTGCCCAATCATATTTAGAAATATCCCCAGAGTTCTAAATACAGCTGATATCTGCACTTTCATTGACATTCATTCAAACAACACAGCTTCACTTTGGTTGGTCAACAATGACTTGTACAGTCTGTTGTGTTTTAAGTCCTGGACAACTATTTCGACCAATATAATGCAACTACACCCCAAGTATATATCTATTATCCCTAAATCTTGAAACATGAAATGTGGTGAGGTATTGAATAACATATCTTATTAAGCCATCTTTACACACTACACAATAAATTTCTTTGCTTGAAAGCTTGAGTATGGAAATCCACACACCATACTTACATTATAAATAAACTACTATATATCATACATGAAAAATGAGGTCAAAAACATGAAGATTTGGCAAAACCAACAAATGTCTTCTAAACTTACATATGCCTTATAAACTCTGCATGAAGACTGGCATTGTATCAAAAAAAATTCCAACACAAGTTTGCTGAAAAAAGAAGATCCATACAAGATGCCTCAAAAGACATTTTATTGTAAGAATGTAATAAAGAATAAATGTAAAAGTCAATGAGGCCACTTTCTCTTCATTCTGTACACTGAAATTTACATAAAAGCCATTTTTGTTATTAAACAAAGAAATTACAGTAACAACTTTGTCTTCACTTAAGAATGGTGACATGTCAAATTGCACTAAACAAAGAAACTTTTGTGAATAATCTGATCTTTAAGGTCTGCTGACATGCTGCATTTATTTATCAACTTTATTGCAAACTGTCTGTATTAAATCATGTGACTTGATTCTAAGCCATGTCAAAGGTCAACCTGCATTTAAAACTATAGACTAGTGTGTACAACGTTTTGCATATGTTCAATGCAGCTACAATCAGTTAAGCTCCCTGTCTGCAGCAGCCTGCTGTAAGCAGGCTATTGTTAAGTTTTAGCAGCTATACAAGTACAATTCTTAATATTTGCTTATCCCTAATGTTAATGTACATTGTACAGTATACAGACGAAGTTTAATACAATACAATAGCCTGCCAACTTTCTAGCCAATCTCAATGAACACCATGTGAACACCATGTGACCTTCTTATGAATAATAATCTATCTGCATTTTGGGGATTCATGTAAATGAAAACTGGATGAAGGTTTGCAGACTCTGTATAGAATATATACAGGTGGTGTATTATGATTTCTGACAGAGCGCCATCTTTTGAAAGGCTGCTACAGAGTCTGCTCTGCAGGCTATGTCTGCAGCTAAATGAGGTTGATTGTATATTCCCCCTTTCTTGAAACATGATTTTAACCATGTGTTAAAACACTCTGTGGAAGAACTGTATTCAGAGAAGCTGGTATAAGAACATTATGTAGGGTTGTAACTGATATTAGCAATGTCTGATATTTCAGTTTTCAATATCAACTCATACTTGTCCAAAACCAATATTTTAGAACTAAATGCGCATACTCTACACAAAACCATAGGCTAGAGTACACTTTGTATGCCATAACTATGCCATTTCCTGTTTGCCACAAATACAAACATAGCTGAATGCAGGGCAAACAGGTCACACTCTTTAACCTATTAATGCTGCAGACTTGTGGCTAACAGTTGGAAAAACAAGAATTGTCATTTCTTTAACATGAGGTAAAGTAGTAGGGGTTTAAATCAGATTTTATAAGAAAACCATTTTTTTTTTTTCTGAAGCAGTAATATCACTTGGGTAGCTGTAGCAATTTACGTACATGTTACCAATTTTACAGATATTGATAGTGGTCCAATATAATACTAATATCTGACAATACTAATACTGACCACTGATCTGTCCAACAAAAACTTGGCACACAACAACCAGGTCAAATGAGATAAAAACTACAATTTGCATAAAGACAGAGAAACAAAATCCAAAATCTTGCTGTAGCAATATATAAAAATAACTCTAGGACTGGCTATATTTTAAACTGTGCAGAGGTAAATATGTATTATGTACAATTACTTCCAATTTTTCTTTTTGGCTAAAATTTTACATTTCTTTCCATTTATTTCAGAACAAAGGCTACATGAGTTTTAAACTTTCCAAGCTTGCATGACACTTCATGATCAGAATGCACTGCAGGTCCAGTGCCAGCCACACAGTTCATCGTTCAGGAACAACAGGGGAGGGGGGAGGATGCTGTCAATATTTTGGGGTAGTTTCATGCTATTAGGAATGCTCTGGAGAATTTCTTCCTTTTTTCATCTGATGCTCTCCATCATATTTTCACTGACAAATTCAAAATATCTCTTAATTGCATGTAAATATTTCTTCTTTTATGTCTTCCCCCCCAGCTCTGGAAATAAGGGGGGCATTGAAGGGGGATTCATCCCCAAAGTCTACAATATCACAATCCATAAGCACAATTACAACATTACATCTTTTACTGACACACAATTTCTTTAGTGAATAATCTAAAAACAGCCCCCTAGAAAAACATTCCACCCCTAGATGCCCCCAGTCCCTTTTACTCCTCCCTTCATGACAGATACACATGCTGTTTCTTTAAATGTTTTTATACAGCCCCCTCTCTCCTCAGCAGCTTGATCCTCATTCATTCTAATGTTTAGAATCCACTGAGAGGAAAAGACGTATGTTCCCTAGACAAAAAGTCTTGCTTCACCTTGTCCCAAGTTGGAATATTTCAACCATGACAACCTTCACAAGGCTTCATATCAAATGCAGTCACCCCTAATTTGAAATTTCATAGCCATGTATGCTAACTAATGTTTGCCTCCTTTTAACGTGGCTTCTATTTAATGAATTTGTAAGTTTATGCAAGATAACTCACTCACTCACCTGCATGATATGCAATACTTGTTTTCACAAGAGCACTAAACCAGCTCTTTCTTCAGACTCCCTCCTAAACTGTTACTGAAAAAATGTGAAAACTGATGATTCTTGAACAAAAAATTCATAGTCCTCATTTGTTACATTTTGAAAAAGCATACATAAGTCATTGAACCCCAGATACTTTTCGTACTCTTGTGAAAACGATGAAAAAAAAAGGAAGATTCCTTATGGCAAGGCTTTCAAACCTTTTTTCACTGGCAAACCTCTGGAGTATACAGTCAGGGATGTAGCTAGCCAAATTTGAGTGCCGGGTAATTGTCTGATCTGGGGAAAGCACCTCACCCCCCACCCCATAGCTTCTACCCCATTTTTAAGCCATTAATTTTTCATTTTTCCCACATTTTACTTTAGGGAGTAAATTTAGGGCTAGTTTTAGGTCTCAGTAGGCAGATGTGTGGTGGGCGGGGAGATGTGTGTTTGCCTGGAGTGCCGGGTGGGAATGTCAAGTGCTGGGTGTCACCGCCCAGCGCCGCCCACCGTAGCTACATCCCTGTAAACAGTATATGAGCTATGTGTACCACAAGGCAGATAAAATGTTCTTTTTGCAATTACAGCACAGCATTGATAAGATTTTACTATAATTGTGTACACAACTTCGTCAGATGCGAATTATATCGATCTTCCATTAGAGTTTATGGACTAAAGTACACATAGGAAGGAGTACATCGTCTACAAGTGAAATGAACAACACTACTGATATTGCTGATCATATGCCTTCCACTTATTTTCAAAAAACATGATTCTGTACATATACAGGAAAACTGTTTTGCATACACCTTGAAAATTCCTATGTGCACCTAGGGGTATGTGTACTCGGGGTTGAACACCCCTGCCTACGGGGATAAGAGGGCATACGACACATTCAGCTGTTGCTTCAAAGTAAGGATGGGGCAACAGCCTATGCCTTTAAAATGATCATCAGTGGGTTCCATCCTCTCACATGAATGAATTAGCACTGCAAAATTGTAATAAATATGGAAAGGGGCTCACATAACCAAAAGTTTCACCACTGTTTGAACAAATTGAAGCCTTCTAAAATGGCTGAATATTTTAATGTTTCAATCAACTTTGTGTAATGAAACTTTGTAAATTCTTCCTACAATCCTTCTTTTTAACCTAGCCAAGTGTTAATTGTTTTGAACATTTTCCAAGTTTCTAGTCTCAAAATGTCACATATTTGTGTATACCAAACCACTTGAGTAAGTCCAAACTTAAAACAGAAGACATGAGGTCTCAGCCTCTCAATAGGCCTTAATGTTCCAATATGCTGGCAGCACTTTCCAGGATGTCCTTTTTATCAGGTCTAGAAAAAATGTTCATACCCTGGGAAGGAGGTGGAATGTTCCACAATCCCTTACATAATTTCATTTACAAAAAGAGGTTATTTTCCTCCAAAAGCCAAAATTTCGCTCCATATACACAAATTTCCTAAGAAGAAGTCTCCCAGTTCCCAACTTTTTGTCCCCATGCTTTTCCTATTATAAGAAGTATGTCATAAGGACACACAATGGTGCTTCTATAAACTAAATGGTTCCCCTGAATAGCCACAAATTTATCACCGTGACAAGATGGCCTAATGGACAAAACATTTGGTGAACTGGTCATCCCTCATCTTAAATAAAATAAATTAACATAAGAATGCTTCTTTCATCACAAGTCATTGTTTCTGATGAATCTGTTACCCTCTGAGTGCCGGCCGTAGTATACATATCTGCATTTTCCAAATGAACCTGCAAAGAGAAAAGAGGAAATTTAATGAAGCAATGTAAATGGACTATGAAGAGGTTACTACTGTAACTTTGCCTTTAAAAGGTGAAGAGGAGGTCTGTCTGGGAAAATACTTGGTATAAGGAGTGACCCTTCCTCATCCCTTAAAAATGAGTGAGAAAAAGGCAGTGTATCCAAAGTGGTCAATATAGTGACTCCTTGGTGGGAAGGGGAAGGGTATTAATGCATACTAACAACATGATTTGGCTATGGAAAATTTCCTTTGAAAAGAGCCAAGTTACTGGGAGGGGGAGCATCACCTTTGAAGGGAGGGGAAATTTTGTACCTAATGGCCCACTGATTTGTTACAACACTGGTATAAACATACCTGAACATTTCCAAAAGTAATATAAGAGGAAAATTTCTTGACATGAGAAAACATAGTTCAGACTCAGGAATGAGTGTTGGAGTTAAGTAGCCTGGGAATAAATTTTGCAAACAGAAGTTTGAATACAAACAGTACAGTACACTAAAACGCCTATGCTAATGGCAAACGTTTTGCACCATACTGAATATTTCTTATGTGGAAAATTTGCCTATTGAAATCCAGACATTAGTCAACAACATATCAGCCATGCTGAGCACTGAATGACATGTCCACAGTGCATAGCCTACTTAGCTGTTCAATAGTCCATCCAGGATTTAGTGAGACACAATGAAGCCAGGAACATGAGACTAACCTACCTCTGCTCAGATGGTGTGTCATGCCTCAATCAAGAACATTCAATATAACACTGCATTAACTTTAATAGATAATCCCTACAAAGAAATTAATGTTTATTGATGTTCCCTGGTTCATTTGGAAAGTTCCACACGAGAATTATAACCCCTTGTATTCCTTTACGTAGAAATGTTAACCTAAAGTATTAAAGTATAGACTTTGACCCTTGTTAGAAATGAGATTAGGCCATTTTTGTCTCCCAAATATTTGTTTATGGAGTTGGTACAGTACCAAGTTTCGCTTTAACACAATTTAATACACACAAAGCTTACAATCTTGCATGCACTGTACTGTATGTATTTAAAAGAGAAATGTTTAAAATAAAAGAGTCAAAATGACTGGAACAGTTCATACAGGTACAGTAGCTCCATAATGTTCACTGCATTTATTTTAATTTGCCATTTTCACTTTAAACTATTAAAGTTATAAGAAGGGCAAGTACAAGGTGGAAAAATCAGGAATCTGGGAAGCTCCTTACTGGGAAATTTTGGAATTTAGAGGGAGTTTCTTTTTTTACAGGAAAACCTGAAAAGAAATTGTGGTAAATTTGACTTGCTTTCCATGAAATACAGATTTTTTCCAGCCCTGGGCAAGTAAACATTAGTCCTGAGAATGAAACTTTGAAGCCTCCAAAAGTACGTTTATTCATTTCTAGGCAAGCAAAAGTTTACCTGTTATGGCCAAGAGAATTTCACAATATCTTTGTGACTTTGTCTATTATTCTCTACTTTGCCATTAACAGCATTAAATGGCAAATTTGGATAAAAGAGAACTGCAAAACTATTCTTTCATTATTTCTCAATTTTTACATTTAGAAATGAAGCCTTCTTTGGGATCTTGTTAATTTAACGACACATTAACACTAGAGATGTCATTCTGTATACTCTTATTTGCCTCTGGGTTTGTAAGTATTCATATAAAAACACTAAACCTATGATGCCTCCCCTTGAGTGGTACTTGTATCTTAACCAACTTCATTGGCATGCCAGGTTTTGAAGCCTAAGACAGAAACCACTTTTCAGGGCATGTACTGTACTGTAGGTGTGAAAAACAGGCAACAAAATTAAAATTACTGACTACAGACTAGGGGGCCATAGTTGAGGCACAGAGGTATAGACTATAAGAGATATGAACATACATTTTACAAAGCTTGAGAAATGAATCCAAATTGTCCAACTCTCATCTTCACAGGATATTTCTAAGCTGAGATATAAAATATTTAGTTTATTCACCTCAATTTAAAATGGTAGATTGTGCAATAATTTGTGATGTCAATCTTCTAATCAAATTACAGTCTTTGTTTTTCTTTTTCTCAAAGCCACTATACATTGTGCCAAAATGTGATCACTTTTTACTGTTACAGGGTGACTTGACTATACAAGTCCTCTCTGTACAACATGCTACTGTATGCAAGCAAACAGGAAGCTTTTCAAGGTCATATAAACATTTTACTTTCAAAAGCAAACAAAAGCAGGTAATGTGAGTTTTGTACAAGAACATCACAAAAAATGGTGCACAATAGACTACTTCAAATAAAGTGAATTAATTTCAACATTTTTTGTCTCAGCAACAGAACAAGCTATGACAATGGGAGGTGGACCTTGATAAGGTTCATTTTCCAGCCTTTAAAATATGTATTCTTGTAATTCTAGACTTAAAGTACACTTTAATTAGCATGAAGTGGCAGAACATAACCTCTATACCAATTTCTGATTGGTTGATGCACTTTTTTTGCTGTTTGCTTTTGTCAAACATTTTTCACAAAGCAAGCATGCTTGTTTTCCAAGACAATATTTTCTGTTTTTCCAATGAATATGGAATGCAGAAAACATAAACAGGAAGCAACCAAATATTTGTTTCATGTTTAGTGTTTCTGAAATCAGTAAGCTTTAGGGTGTCTGAGCCAAATTAATCAGCAACATAGTCTTTAAATGCCACAGTTGAGGAACAACAGTGTAAACTATAAAAGATACAAAAGTACAGAAGGTTGAGAAGTGGTGAATTTCTAGCCCTTTACTCACCTTTGTGGTATCCTTCTTTTGAATTTGTTGGAAGTGGTGTGTACTGAGAGGAAACAGGTGAAGGAGGTTCCTCCTTTTCCTCCTAAAAGAAAAAAAATTGAAGGATTAAGGGGAAATTATAACATTCTCTTATCTTGTTTATGATAATAACATTTCAGGGTCAGAGAAGTACTTGGGCTCATAGAGGACTCTACACCAGACTGTTAATGCCACTTCATTTCATTTGGGGGATATGCTATATTCTAGCATATTAGATATGAACAAACCATAAATGGTCTGTTGAGTATTGACTTCTGAGGACATGCCACATTGTGTTTATACACAGGCATGTGTAATACTCTTTAGTTTTTTTTTTTTTTAAGTAAGATGGGGTGGATGGGGGATGGGGGTGGATGGTGGATGGGGGTGGATGGTAGATGGGGGTGGATGGTGGATGGGGGTGGATGGTGGGGAGGAATGTAGGGAGGACTGAGCCATTTTGCCCTAGAAATTCCTGCCTTACCTACCTCAGAAACTGTCCCAGTTTTTCCAGAGGTCTGCCTGAGAAATTGGTTATAGTTTTACTTTAATTTCAGGGGATGTGCAATGCACTGTAATACTTCGGAAGCTTACGCATGCAAGAACAGCACGGTAGAGTGAAGTCAGTAAGTTTTGTGGTTTTGCAAAGCAAAACTCCGAACATTTCATAGTGCCACAGAGCAAGACTAAGTGGAGTACAAACCTAACTCAACAGTTGAAAAGGGCATAGATGAACTTTACAAGCAGGAGCAGTGCTTACCACAGATAATAAAACTGAAACTAAAAAACACCCCCTTCCTTACCCTTCCCTCCCCTTCCCCAACTTTTATTCCAAAGGGATGTATTTAATTTTGGGATGATTTTTTTTGTAAGATTTTCATCTTTTAATACCTAACAGCAGGCATTAGGTAATATAAAAAGAAGTGGGACCACCCCCACCACAACTTTCCTTTTCTTTTCTTTGTAGTGGGGTTCTTGAAGTTGCTCCTAAAATCTAAACCTTTCCAACCCCTAAAAACATTACTTTGAACCAGAATGCAAACAGTCCTAAGGTTTCCATGACTTTAGTATGAAAAGCTTAGTTTTTCCCCTAACAGTAATCTGACAATTTTACATTGTGCCATCATTCCAATCTACAATTACAAAGTGTAACATAATGGATATAAATCAGTCCAGACTCCATTTGTGTGTAAATGAACTGTAGTAACAGTTTCATACGGTTAGGGCACATTACAGAATTCACGTGAGCTGATGTTGGTGGCTTATCAACCCTCCCATGTAAACTTATCAGTTACCATCTTAAATGTATTATCTTACATAACTTGATGCTGGTGGCGTAGCCACCCTCCTATGTGAACTTGTCAGTTACCATCTTAAATCTTACCTAAACTTGATATTGGTGGCTTAGCCACCCTCCTATGTGAACTTATCAGTAACCATCTTAAATCTTACCTAACTTGATATGGGTAGCTTAGCCACCCTCCTATGTGAACCTGTCAGTCTATTGCCTTTTTTTCTTACCTCATTTGGTGTAGTTGGTTTGGCTACCCTCATATAGGAGCCTCTTCGTTTGGCCTCTATTCTCTCTTGTTTGCTGACAGGTCTAGAATCTAGAAACTTTAGTTGTGGGAGTTTGAAAATGACATAATACCTGGAATATGAAAAGACAATTGCATAAAACCATCAGTTTTCATGATAACAAACACTTCCAGCAAAAATAATTTAGCACTACACTAAAGCCTTTCCAAGTCACATTTTAAATCGATGAATCATTGTTACACTCTCTTTAAGATATTCTTACAAAATATGAATAATGTGGACTTTCAATGGAGATAATAGTGTTAGTAAATATATACCTGAAATTTTATAAAAATATATCCTACCCACTTGTGAATATTCATTTTTTTCATGTATCATTGGTATCATGTGCTGATATGGACATACAACTACCGACTTTTAAGTGCTTAAGTCTAGCTAACAAATATGTTCTGCCCAAGAAATTTTCTGCACCTTGTGGGGTCATAAAGTCAGTGTACAATATTCCAAGAACACCAAAATTTCAAATCATGCCCAAATTTCAACAATGTGAATCATCACCTACACTCCACATTGCCAACAAACCCCCATCCCATCCCATCCCTCCACTCCTCTTCCCCTTCCACCACTCTTCCTCATCTCCCCTAAGACAGTAATGTATTAAAGGGGAAGCAATTCTTTAGTTTCTTTCTAAAGCTAGCCATACACCAGGGGGCGGCAAACTAGGGGTCCCAACCCTTTTGTGGGTCACAAAAGTATTTCAGAGGGTCGCGAAAAGGATTTGGGAGAGAAAAAATAATTGCCAAATTTTTCCTTAAATAAAGCAATTATAAGAGTGATTCTTATCTAAGAGCCAGTGATCTGACTCACAGTGTCACGGTTACTTCACACGCAACTAATCGATCAGATATTCTATTTCCCAGCAACCGCATGTGTCATTATAATAGACTGAATTTGAGGTATTAATACTATATGCAGCAAGAGTGAACTTAAAATGAAAAGGAAAAACCTCAGTGAAGGTACTGTAGTATTTGTTTTATTAACACTGCATAACCAAGTCAAATCAAACTCCTTTCACCAACCAGTCAATTTGAGAGCCACCAAGATTCCAGAGAAGAAAGCTGGGGCCACCAAGTAAAAAAGTTTGGAGACCCCTGCTGTACATTACACAACTTAGCACACGGCAACCCAACTCGACCATTGGGTCGCCAACAGTCGTGAGGTGTGCAAGAGTTTAAGACTGCATTTGGCAGTTTTAAGATCAGTTTTAAGTTGCGCCAACTTCAGTCGGAAAGAACCAACATGTTCGTTCTTCCCCACTGAAGTCGGCGCGACTTAAAACTGGTCCTAAAACTTCCAGTTGCAGTCATAAACTGATGCACACTATACGACTGTTGGAGATCTGACAATCGAGTTGAGTTGCGGTGTGCAAAGTCGTGTAGTGTATGGCTGGCTTTACTGCTTACTCTGCTGAATTCTGTATCACAATTATAAAGTTTGGTTATCAACTAGACAATCAATCCTTATCATCAGCAACTGTAGATATCAAAAGGATGCTCATAACTTGTAGGTGATTGTCATGGTCAGTCTGATATTTCTAATAATTTAATGACCTGTCCTTTTTCTTCTTTTCTTTGGGGGAGGGTGGTGATACTAGATTTCTTTCTTTTTTGATACTAGAATGAATGAAATAAACAAAAAACAGACGCTACATTTTCATAAACAACAATAAAAGTAGAAAGAAGTGAAATAAATTTAAATTGTAGTCACAAAAGGTATCCTTCCTATTTACTTACACTAATTTCAAAAATTGAAGTAATAGTAAAAATTGTTATAACATTGTGACTGATGATTTATATATCATGATAATCGAGCCTAAGAGGCAATTCCATGGGTGACTTCAGATGACGAAACCCATAAGCTGACAGGAATAGTCATTAATTCCAAATGGGGAGAGGGGGTGAGCACTTGCCTGAAATTTTAAGCAAATATGTCCACAAAATAGCCTATATTATGCCCCCAAATAGCCAATTTCTGCCCAATTGGGGGCTGCAACCCAACTGCTTCACACACGTTTGACCAAACCTGAATGTGAAACTACGGTATCAAAATTAATTTTTTGTTTATAGTAAGATGGGGTAAAAAAAGACCATTTCCCTAAAGTTTAGTATAAACAGAGATAGGCATATGGTGGCTTTCATCTTTTATTCTTATCACTTGTAGAGTAGGAACATCTCCAAACACACGAAGAAAAAAAATACTATTTGGTTAGCGAAAATACGAAAAAGCCTGAAAAACGGTGGTCTTTTTTTACCCCAATATAATTTGCTTTCGGGGTAAAAAAAGACCATGCTGGGGTAAAAAAAGACCACTGTGTTTTATACATCACAGAACATCAGGAGAAAGCTGTAAATCTCTTCACCCATCTTGAATCTTACAGTAGACTAATATATTGGTCAATGTACATGAATGCATTAACACGACAATGTATTGTGGTTCCTTGTCTGCCAAATGAATCCAATTGGTACCCACCAGTTACAGAATTGAACACTACATAGGCCTACAACATGTTGACAGAAAGAAATAACAACGTGAAAACAGGAGGCTGCAAGAAGGTTGATGGCAAGTAGTACTGTAGAAGCAGTGGGAAGGGAGAGGGGGTGTAGACTCCCATGTTTCACCGTGCCACCCCCTTCCCCGATGCCCAATTGTATCTCTGACTTGGAAAAATAGTGTGTGGCTACACATGAAATCAGCCAAACATTCCCCCTCTCATGCTGACAAGCTTAACAAGGTAGTAGATTACAGAAATACAAAATATATAGTTAGAAAGATGGCAAGGTGTTATATAATTTATAGGGCAAGGTTTTAATTAATAAGGCAAGGTGTTCAAGCAAGTTGGAGTTTCAATGTTCAAAACTATTTGACAGTGTCTGAATATATGTCAGGGTGTGAAACAGTTTGAACAATTCATACATGTTTTTAACAAAATAGTTTTGAACACTTTTGTACTACTGGAAATATTAAATAGGAAACAGCATGTTTCATTCCTTCACATGTGCTTTGTGAGGCTCAGGCCTGACTTGCTCAGTTCCTTGAACTTTTCCATCACTGTATTCTCAGCTGGGAACTGGAAATGGAATTTCCCACGACAGGCATATGTCAGCACAGCATCAGTGGGTCCAAACAATATCTGCTTGGTATTTGCGATGTCAATATCAGGTTTTGTTGGCCAGTCCCACAGGATGCTGTCATATTTCAAAATCCACTGTGAGACACCAAATGCATCTTATATTAATATAACTCTAATGATTCTTGCACATCTCAAATCTGTAGGGACACTAAAGTTGTAATACTGTGTTAGGCACCACTATACTACAGTATTAACATTAGGCCATTTGACAATAGGAAATACCAATGTGGCCTGGGATTTATCCCAGATCATCCAAAAATTAACTAAATGTTATATCTATACTCACATAAATAATCTTCTGTATAGCTGGGGTAAATAATGACCACTTCGGGGTAAATAAAGACCGGTCTTTTTTTGCCCCAAACACGTTATTTCACCTGGGGTAAAAACTGACCATGCCTTTTCTGAGAGAGATAAAATACAGGGGATGCTTGCAATAGTAAATCATGTAGAGACACTTTAGAAGTGGGCACACTGTGGAAATTAACTCGCCATAACTGACAGGTTCCATGTGAGGCAAAACTTCGGGTTGAATGTCATAAACTTCATCTGTGCCATTTTTCTGCGTTCTCGCTTCGAAGATGCCGTAATTCGAGACAAGAGAGACGACCTGTCCTGAAACTGTATAATACTATACTGGAGATCATTAGCTACAATGCCCAATACTCACCAGTATGTAAATCTACTTCCCTTGGCTTGTAGGGGGGTGGTCTTTTTTTACCCCAACTACCCCCTGGTCTTTTTTTACCCCACTTTACTATACAACAGTGGCTTCACTGAAAATAATACTGTTTAACACAACATGACAAAGGCAGAGACATCTCTCTGATGAAGGATGAAGGGGGAAGATTTATGTTTGAAGGAAACTTGTAAGATCCATCATCTAAAGATGGCTGATTGAAGTAAGAGCTGCAAAAACATTTGGGGTGGGGGAGAGGGGTAAGTAAACCCTACATTCAGAATCAAACATCTTCCTAAACACTGAAGTCAATTTACATGGCTTTACTTGACATTAAACAAATGTACCTTGTACCACTGTAATCATACATCCTCTCTCCACCACAACCTACCCCGCCCAACTCACACCTCTCATGGGGTTTATGAAGAATAAACTTTGTCTTTGGCAACCTGATGAAGTCGATATCAATAAAAATACAAACCTTAACACACATACTGTGAGGAGGCTATATCTCAACCTTCCATATGC
Source organism: Holothuria leucospilota (assembly GCA_029531755.1). Taxonomy (NCBI): domain Eukaryota; kingdom Metazoa; phylum Echinodermata; class Holothuroidea; order Aspidochirotida; family Holothuriidae; genus Holothuria; species Holothuria leucospilota. The sequence continues at coordinate 19,741,104 of CM055980.1, forward strand.
ATCACTGATTTTATAACAGAAGAGTAAGCAGTCAGTCTTTTGCAAGAGGGCAAATGACCTCATTATCCTCCTTTCTCAAACACTAGCTTTCCCACTGCTGACACCAACATCCAGAACTAGCTGAATGTACATGATCTGCTATGATTTCTTGTATATAACATTCCCTAGATGTGGAATACTTTGGATAAAAGGGTTGGCCTTTTGTAAAAACTAAAACAACAGGATCGTCACTAACGCTGGTTACCGGGTCTCAGATGCACAAGTTCCAGCTTTTAACGCACTGATGAGTTGCTCTATCTGAATCTTCTGAAACCTCTTGGAATAAAAAGTTTACAAATGCACCACTGGCCATGGGTAAAATTAGTACAGGCCTAATACTTTTATGAGACTCTTGAAGAAATTGAGACCCTTCAATCAGGGGTCCCAAGACCCTCATGTCTTGAGCCTTAACGAAAACACTGAACAAAATTTACATTATACTGTACATAATTGGAACTCCACTTTGTATCATGCAGTGACCCCCATCCCCTTCCTTTTCCTCCCTACCTCCCATCTAATTCGGCCTAACAAAGGTGTCGTGCTACAATAAAATGAAAGTCAGACAAAAAGAGTTTGCTTACCTATATCTTTGATAATCTTCTTCATCTTTCTGTGAATCAGAGAGTTCGTTTGGGCAAGCTGTGTTTCCCAAGAGACTAATGTACGTCACACCAGGTAAGTGCTTTCTAATCTTGGCTATCAAACTGTCAACGTCTTTAATGTAGGAGCAACATTAAGGAAAATATATCAAAAGGGCAATTTTCATCAAGTTCTGAAATAACAGCTACCATGTCAGCTTTGCACTGACATTTACAGTCAACTGAAACAAATGAACTGATACTTGGAAATACATTTTACATGAAAATATATGATTCAATACAATGAGATAAGGGAGAAATTGTGTTTTAATAGTTAACATTGCTAATCAAAAGCATGAAAACCTTTTAGTCATCTCTTGACATCTCATGCAGGACTCTCTTTTTTATTTTGAGCCTTAAATATTCAGCTCTTATTCTATGTTCTATTGCATATTTCAGCCTTCCTCAAAGTGTGTTCTTTTCAAAAACCACAATTTCAATTTCAATCAATCAAAAGCAAGACCAAAAGGCCAGAAAAAGGCTAAATAAGTAAAATCCTAGCTCAAAGATATGTTGACATGCAAAACAAAGAAACTGTTTTTAACCAGCAGCTAAAGAATGAAATCACTTTATGAAAGATCCATTGGAATTACTTCCATAGCTTTACCAGTCTCAAAGTATACCTCGTCAAAGTTTAAGGATCTTGGAAGTAACTGATTGCCCATGTAAGAATAATGTGTAGTGTTGCACAGTGTATATTTTTTGTTAACCGTTGGTATATAAATTTTCTCTTAAATTCTTCCCCTATTGTTTAACATTTGGCAAGTGGTATTGGTATCATTCAAATAGACAATTTCTGCTTGCAAAATGCATCCCTCAGGACACATGCTAATGATGCAACTGTCCTTGAAATGAAGGTTGAGAAAGCAAATGAAAACATTAGACACATCTGGCGAGTCCCTCTTTCCACATCACAAATTTGCATATTTAGCTTATGTTTATTCATGGTACAGGTGTAAAAACAGGATGGTCAATGTTTGATGGATTCTGAGAGAAATTGTGGCTATTTTCTGAGTTTTTAATGCTTTATTCACCAAAGAGCCAACCGTGTCATTTTCATGTCAACAGACCTTTAATTCTGAAATGCACTCAGACAGTAACGATGCAGGCCAATTTTGTTGATATCACATTTCTGATGGCAACACAAGAAAGCCACCATATTGGGGAAGGGGGGGGGGGGTGAGAAAGGAATGAAGCACAGATGTACACAAACCTATGCAAAGAAACTTAATCCAAGCCAGGCAGTGGTGCCACCAGTGTGCTTATTAAACATACTGGGTATTTGTGTCCGACTACACATGTATAGGTGTAGCATAGCTTATACTACACATTAAACTCCACCCAAAATAACCGTGTAAACAAAACATGATATCAAGCGACATCAATCTATGATGTACTTCACATGTGGGGTCCTGATTACAATACTCGTCACTGCACTGACCTCCACTCATATCCCTGTCACAACAAGAATTCCTATAGAAATCTAAAACATTGTTCGGTTAATGTTTGGAACTCTCTGCCTTCAAGAAATAAAACTTTCTCTACAATAACAAGTTTTAAGTACAACCTTAAGAAGTACCTTCTTAGCAATTACTAGCTAGTGCTCATTTATCCTTGTTTAGTAGGTCTATTTACCACAGTACTTTTTTTTTTGGGGGGGAGGGTTGGGGTGGGAGTTAACTTCCTTAAGTTAAAATAGCAAGCTATGTTTAACAATGTAGCTTGTATCCAAATTATTTAGTCGCCTGTGAACATCGTTGTTGTTGTTGTTGTTGTTGTTATTATTATTATTGTGTTGTTATTATTTTTTTCTTCTTTTGCCTTAAGGGAGCGGTTGCCTAGTTAAGCTCTTAAGAGTTTTTGCGATTACTCCCTTTTCCAACTTGTCAGTGTGATTATGATACCCTTTCTGCTTTCGTTTAATACCATCAATATATGTTCAACATTAAATTTTGCACAGTACCTCGTGTAATTGCCGGTTTGTAGTAGTGCTATTATTGTTTAATCATATTTTAAGGGTAACAATTAATGTATGTATTCTACTTCAAGTTGTGGAAGAATCAAATGAAATGAAATGATTGGGCAGGCCCAGAGGGATATCCTGACCTGGCAACATACAAAACTAATATCCAAGCTAAATATCCTCACCTGTAGAAATAACTTAGTTTCACTTATGCTCTCAAAAATCTTCTAAATACAAAAACATCATGTTTCACCATTTCACGAAAATAACCTTAAAATTTGTGTATACATGCATTTTCAATGTTAAACTACTAATATTTAATATTGCACAATACTTGATGATAGCAATTAGATCTGACAAAGCACTTATCAGCAGGAAATGATATTAAACCCAAAAGGAAACAATACCAACAGTATTTGCTTCAAACAAAGTTTTTGTTACAAATTAATGTACAAGGGTAAATGAAAAAGTGTAAAATCATTAACTTTTATGTTGTTACAAGGAAATGATTTCTGCTATTATCAGTTTTACTCCAGATCATAAAATATCATGTAAAGAACTATATAGTTACTAGGGACTAGGACAAAAGGAGAGGGGGGCTTCTTCATGAGGTTAAAGCTGTTGTATAAGAACAACAAAGATGAGAATTCCTGGACAGGCCCCCTTCCCTCCTGATTCCCCCCCCCCTCCCCAAAACCTTAAAAAGGAGTACTTATATGCAACTTCCCAGGTTCTCTGGGCTTTACAATCACATTGAGGATGAAGAAACTGTCAACAAATTTTGCAAATTTAAGAGATGGTGGGGGGTGGCTTATTGAGACCTTTCCTGGATCCTTGCCTGGCTACACTAACATGAGATGTTTCAACTATAGTGTATGAATCATGTCAAAGCTTAAAGGCCGGTTCATACTTTCAGGCCTCAAAATAAGCTTGAAAAAGGGCGTGCCAAAATGAGCAAATTGGCTGTTGGTCTATGTTATTTCAAAGGACATTGACTGAGGGGCACCACGACCATCAGTAAGGGCCTGACAGCCATGGCTGTCAGTGCTGCTGGTTATTTTGAGCCCTGTACTTCAGTATAGCAATGAAAGTTGGCCATTGTTCAACTATGAAATATACATCTGCAATTGGACCAGAAGAGCAAGGGATGACCATATATGGTTCTTATAGCTTTACAGCACGCACGTGAAAACTTGGGCATAAAAAATGGCCTTTACAGTACAGTATGTTGCTCTACAAGTCTGGGCAGATTTACTGGATCAATTACTTGGCTGGAAGAGATTATGATACCTCCCCCACCCATTTCCTTTGAGTCCACTACACTATTTTCTTCAATGCCTGAACTCGGTTTCCTTTAGAAGCAACATTGAAAAATGGGTGTAGGGATTCTTCCCACATAATTTTGTCCAGGACTGTACAGTAGCTATAGGTATTGTGTTTATATTAAATTCAATTTTTATGTCACACTTAAAAAAACTCTATGGTGGGTTAAAAGAACTAATAGCAGAGGAAAAAGATGGCACTGTAGATTATGGTAAAATGACCATGGCAAACTTGATACATTGTACTGCACATGTGATTAAACCATTACAGAAAAATGTTCATTTTGTAAAAATGGGGCTCTGGTAGAAACTAAGAAAAACTGCACTATCTCATCGAAAGGAAATTGCAGGAATTGCTACTGGCTGGTAGATTAAATGCAAGATCATAATGACAAATTTATGTCACTAGCAAACCATAATTGTTAGGCAAATGTTGATCTTCACAGCAATGAGTTGATACTTTTCTCAAAGCTGAACTTGTTTGAGAAAGATTTTGCCTGTTATAGTGCATCATATACAGCAAAATTGTACTAGGAGTTTGTTAATTCTTTAATTTTCTGGCATACTGTACATAGTTTTACAGTGCAAATAAAAGTTTTCTGAGATTTCTATTTGTAGAGCATTCTGACAGCCCTGAAACCCCTAGGTCATTTGTACATTAACTTTTTGCACCAACATGACGTAGCAAGTACTTAGTATAAAGCCATTTAACATTATTACATAGTGTCAGGGGTCAAGAAAGCAGTAGCATGGGAGATAAATGCTTTTTGTTGAGTTACGGTACTGTGCTGCTTCTCAAGTGACAGCCCACCACATGCTTGTTTCAACCCACAGAATATTCTCACAGCCAAAAATAAAATCTCAAGCTATTTGATGTAGTTCTAGTTGCAACAGGTAAAGTTAAATATCACGAAAAGCGGTCCATAGTTCAAACACTTGAGAACCTCAGATGTAGATTAGTGTACAGTACAGTACAATTTATATGAGCCTCAATGGCTCTTCAAATTTTCAAGTTAAACTACAGTATCATAAAAATAAATCCTCTCTTCAGGCATTTTGTATGTGAACATGTTTCGTTATTTTTCACTGTCACTGTAGTGTAGACACTGATCATTTTATAATTATACAAAAAAATCAAATTAATCTTAGCTGGATGCATAATTGTAAAACCAAAGGATATATTGTTTTTATTGAGTATTAACGTGTGGAGTTGCGCTAAGTTTGGGAATGTCACCGTGTCGTCAAGTTGGTTACTGTCAAGAATGAGCTCTTCAAGGTCTTTGAAATATTCTAAGCCTTCAACTGATCTGAAGAAAAGAAAACAAAAGAGCAATTTACATATATAATTAATATAATGCATTAGTGTCTGTGATACCAGTCTTTCTTGTTGTTAAACACATACCGTACTTCAAGCATACCAGGAAGGAAGACTGTCCCCCTACCCCCTCCCCCAATGCCATTCTGGCATTACGTTTGCTCTTTTGGGGCAAAACATACAGTACAGTATACTATGTGTGACATTCTCCAGGTTTACAAAAGTGCTCAGCCCTCCAAATGAAAAGGTCATGTGCATTTATGGTGAAACATGTTATTAAAAGCTGATTTGGGCTGAGTAATCATTTCAAGATTGCTAGAGAGGTGTGAAAGCTTGGTTTAGTCTAAAGTCCTAAAGAAACCATTTCAAACAAGAGATACAGTAAGCTCAACATTTACAGCAAATGCCTAATAAATACAAAACAGTAAAAAACCTGTAAGCCCCTGAACAGGGGCTGGAAAAAAACAAGGTGCATTCTTGTATCATGTGCGGCAAGTGTATCCTCAAAATAAAAAAATAAGTTACAGTATGTACAATTTTTCTTGTCACACTAAAGATTTGATTATTCCATAAATACGTACTTCATGAGGGAAGAATGTTTGAAGTCAACGGTTTGAAGGCTAAATTTCCAATAATTTGCATAATTTACCTCCTGTTAATTGTGTCAACTGATAACCTTGCTATCAAGGGGTTCATCTATGAATTCACCCTTTTTACAAGCACACAGAATACTTTAAAATGCACTGTATCCCCTCATCCCTTGAAATTTGATGAATTGTTGAAAAAATCATTTACTGTAGGCTGCTACACTTTGAAAACGTGCACATTTTGTGCGTTTGTAGAAAATGATTAAAACATGGGTGATTGCTAACTTAAATACAACAAAAATAATCTCAACTTCCTACTAACATCTCACCACTAAATTTCAAACAAACCTCAAACAATACTTTGCAGTACATCAATTAATTTACCAGTATACATGTACACCCTGTTGTCAAAAGAGCACTCCAGCAATTTGTGGACAGTAGTACTGTAAAACAATCCCAAAACATATCACAGTGATGACCAGAACAAAGTAATTATCAGATCAAAGCTATGACCAGAACGAAGTCCAATGTACACAGTGCACAGCTTACCCAGATGACAAGACAGAGCTTGAGACATTCCATAGCAAAAGCAGGATTAGTCTTGGCATCATCTCTTTTTCACATGGTACTGCAGGTAAATTTTACAGTCACTTTATGTATACTGTACTGTAGTAGTACTGCAGATTGCAGAAGCAAAAGCTATTGTACTTTGAAAAGTGTATCCATAAACTTATATTGGAGTCCCGGATCGTTTCCAGCAAGGGGACCAAACTTTGAAATATGAAACGGGATGTCTGCTGAAAGAACTATGTGTACATACAGTAGCAATTTACTGCAAGAGTGCAACTGTGAAGATTCCTACAGTACAGTAGCTGCTGGGTTCCAGGGGCCTGCCTTTTAGTAGGGGCACTGGTAGGGTCCAGCAGTCAAAGCCCTGGAAGCTCCTGGATTTCAATGCTTCCAGAGCCCCAGGAACTCAGTATGACTGAGCATCAAGGAATAAATTTACAAGAGGCTCAAAACGTCCACTGTATACAGTATATTTTGTAAAGTGTAAACAGCATGTGCACTGCAGATCGCAAAATACAACATAAGCAAACTGGAAATGAAAATGACACAGAGTACAAATATGCCATAATTTATGCCAAAAAGCAATCAAATTTGCATAATAGCACTGGCATTATGCCCGGCCGAGCACTGTACACTATCATACAGTATGCTAACAGGAAAAATGATTACAGTATATGATTACTGTACTGTATGTTTGGGTGAGCATGCAGGCTTTTTCCATCAAAGCACTTCTACAGAGATGCCAAGGTGAGTGGGTGACTGGGAGTGAAATAATGAAAATCGACTCATGACGCGGGCAGATCTTATGCTTTGCTGTGAGAGCGACATATGCAACTGGAGTTAGGGACATGCAGCACATGTACAGTACAATAACAACTTAGGCCTATTCGGTATACTTTGGTACTGGTGTACCGCGACCACAATAGTTCAGCTCAGTGCAGGCCTGCAATGCATGCTGTAGTGTTGTGACGTAAGTTTCAATTTCACATCAGGAAAAATCTGACCCTCCAATTTTTTTTCTCTAAATATAGCTAAGGCGTGTGATTGGGTTAGTTGAGCACGTGAACATGAGTTGTGATTCCGAGGTGGCATGAGACTTGATATGTCTGCTTCTAGCATATGGTATTGCAGCCTTCTGGTAGCTTTAATATGCTACCCTTGGAAAGTTGTGTTCCCTTGTTCGATTACTTTATAAACAGAACTCTCCTAAAATCATGGAAATTTGTTACATCAATAAGATTTGAACACTGATTCTCCAATCCAATTCCGTGTGTGCTGTTTAGAGGGAGCAAAGAACTATTTAACAGTACAATGCATTCGCTTTACAGTAGGCCCATGATTACCAAGGTGAATACTGTACTTCTAACATTATAAAATGTCCAGACAACCATAAACGAAGATACAATACTTAATATAAAACTCATTGTACCATTCCAGCTTGTTAACAGCTTACACGTATGTCACCTTCTAAGGTGTGGCATGCACTTAAAATTCAAGTTCATCTATAGTTGTATTTGCAAGAGGTACGTTCCAGACATAACAAAAACTGATTTAAGATAACCTGCCTTATCATTAGACTGATAAAAACTAAACAATACTGTAAATATTCTACTTTCATTTCCTATACTGTAACTGGTGGTGGAAATGAACATTAATTACTGCAGGGGGTTGCTACTTGACAAATAGCAACTCCCTGATTACAGTACTGCTTCTGGGTGCATGCTCACTAGTTTCACTTTTTATAAATTTGTACAATACAGTGACCTGTTGTAAGGCACCTGTTTTCTGCTGGAGACACAGTTTATGTACAAAGATACAACAAGGTTTTTATAGACATAATGTGGAAAGCCAAAATTAAAAGGCATTTTTAATATGGTATAGCAATGTGCACTTGTGAGAACCATTGTGAAGTTTTGTGGAATAAAGGACAGTACTCTATTGTATGGTAGGACATACCTGTACAGTACGGTATGTAGTAAGATACTGTAACTAGTATTGCCAATTGGATGGAAGACCAATACTGTGGTACAGTACCTTATCCTTGCCCATATTGTAGCAAACACTTCTGGCTAAACAGTAGAGGGAGTAATCCATTCGACTAATGTGCACAAAGTGCCCCTGATGTTGAGTGTATACCATATACTGTACAGTGTCTTGTGGGTGTCCATGTAAAACTGCATGCCATTTTGATCTCCTGAACCACACTACTGGACAATAATTCGAAATACTGAACATCTCCAGAGTCCGAGTAGAGTAACAGATTTGCAGTAATAACATATTCATTCTTTATGGGCACAATTGTGTTCAATCATACCAATAAAAGTAGTTTTTCACCCCCAACAGGTGCAGGAAATTGCACAATTTTAAAACTTGCAGGGTTGTTGAGAGGAGTGCGGGAATTGTGCCATCCTGCTGCCAAATACGAACGCTGGCTCAGAGATTTTCAGTGTAGACACTGGTACTAAAGCAAAGCTTTGCAGGGTAATCAATCTCATTAGAAAGTGCAGTACAGGGGTACTATTGTATATGTACAGCCTTACTACAAAAGAGCCATTTTGACTTTACTGGACTGGATTTGACTGTTACCAAAATAAAACATACAAACTAAACACAAGTGGTAAGGAATGAATGAAACAGAAAAGTCTGACCAGCAGACTTTATTTCCACTGCAGTCTCTGTTTAAAAATATAAAACATCACAAAGAGAGACACCCAGACCAAGAAAAAGTCCCAAACCAAACAGTACGCTAGAAATTTGGCTAAAAACTAAATGAAATTTACCACTAACTCTTCAGAAAAAAGTACAGCAAATATTGAAAATTCTTTCTTCCTTCCTTACTTTTCGACTATCAGCTTACAAACATTACAGATAAACCGTAATAGTACTCAGTGTTCTCACATATACTCATACGACCTTGTACTCAAACTTTTGGTCTGAATGTCAGTACTGTACTGTGTGTTGAATCCATGTTACTGCATATTACTACAAACAGTACCTGTATCCCCTTTATATTCCCCCGTGGGCTGGGGGTTGTAGAATATGTCCACGGTATTCCCCGCCTGTTGTAAGAGGCGACTAAAGGGGAGGACTTGCAATGTATTTTAACAATATTTGAAACCGAACTTGAAACAAAATTATCTAGTTGACACTATATAACACATTCGTGTTGGTGTGTCGTTAAATATTATCTAACTAACTAAATATATCCCCTTTATGAATAAAGTACCCCAAACAATAGGCAGTTACAGTATTTTTACCTTAGTTGGTTAAAACTCAAGTCCAGTCGTTTGATCTGGTTCCCGTACCACTTTCCTAGTTCTTCTGGTATCCTTGTACATCCTTGTTCAATATATGAAAGCTGAAAGGGAAAAAATCATGCCATTCATTTTTTCTTCCCTTTACTGTAAATTGATTGTGAAACAAACTCTGCGATCCATAATCCTCATTTATGAAGTCCTAAAGCTGCATTTAATGTTCAGACATGCAAACTGTGCATTACATACCTTACTGTAGATATGTAACTTGAAAACAGTACTGAACACTGGTAATGTTCACTTTTATAACATGTCAGTATAAAGTCTCAGTCACTAATCAGCACTGTAAGTATGTTCTGAGTGGAAATATTAAGCCTGCAGATATGGTGAAATAATGTTACACTTTATTCTTTCACCCCACAAAACTTTAAATGTTTGTATGAAATCTCTCACATCCATAGACCCTTTTCCCAACAGTGGTTACAAAGGATTATGGGACAGAAATTTGGTATGCATGGTTTTTGTCCATGGCATTTTGCTGTTTCCAAAAATGCTGCATACTAAAATTCTATCCCACAATCCTTTGTAAGTGCTACTTGGGAAAGGGTCTACGTACAGTACATGACGTTACAGTCATTTCTTCCCACAAGCTCAATATTAAGGGAATTAAGGCCACTTTATAAGCTTACAACTGGAAGTAATAAGGCACATGAAGCACATCCCACTTGATCCTTCATACAGTACTGCAACTGTGCCAACAAGCAATGTGACCTGCCATTAGGACCATCCTATACAGTAGATCATCAGTAAGCATGTATGAACAGCAGTCCATTGCAGTGGACTAGTCTACAGGACAAATTCTGAAATTGTATTATCAATTTAGGGCTGAAATCTCTTTCAAGGAACAGTTCTGTAGGCTACATGTATCTTGGTATTTTGTTTACATTTCCAACACAAACTCATGACATGGCCTTCAATATGTGTCACATTGCAAATGTGATGTCCTCAACAGAAAAATACATCTAGATGTATTTAACTTCTAAAACATACAGTACATGTAATGAAAGGGTGGGAAACTGTATCACTGGTGAATATGTATGAAGTACTGTACTGTAGATTACGAAGTCAAAGAATCACATACAGTAAAACTGATTATGTGTTCAAAGTAAGAATAAGACAATCATAAAAGACTTCACAAGTAAAAGTGTTCGGCAAGTAGCACCTCCTTTTTGAGACATACAGTACGATAGTAGTGATACTTTAACGATCAAAACTATCGAGGTCATTCGGTGGAAAGGAATACAGATATTGTAGATGAGCTTTCCTTTTATACTGTGTCCCCCTTTAATACTGCATAGGGCACTCTACAGTACTGTCAGGGTTGGGAAGTAACGAGTTACAAGTAACGCCGTTACTGTAACGAGTTACATTTTGTGTAACGGAACCCTGTAACGAGTTACATTTGCATTTCAGTAACAGAGCAAGTAACTAGTTACAATTCTGTGTAAAAGTAACTGTAACGGCGTTACATTTGGGTCCCGTTACTTTCCCGTTACAAATAGTCAAAATGACCACAAATTGCATTTTCTTTGAGCTAATAACAGAATAACAGAAAATTTTCAAATTGATGACACTTTGGTAGTAAAATGTAAAATTATTTTCGATATAGGCTATTTATCATTCATCGCTATTATCGACGTCGCCCTCACTGACATCAAATTTTATTCACGATAAGAATCAGAAGTTGATATTAGATGCACACGCTGCAGGCTTACAGGCCGGGCCACTTGATTGTCTATTGAACCAGGGAGTTGTCAAATAGCAACTCCCTGATTGAAATAAGTTTAAAATTGATCTGTATGTCAAAATACTTATTAGACAGATCAATGCTTATTATCCATGAGACCGATTTGTGCGATTATTTGAAAAATACTGAACGGTCCTCTAAGGCTCAGCTGACTTTATGTATTCTAAGTAAAGTCAGCTGGGCCTTGGTTTACTCATATTGTCCTTTAGAGGACACAGTGGAGACAGTGTACCGTGAGAAACGGGTTGGCCCATGGGCATTCAAATACCAGCTTACTTTGAAAGTTTAATCATTGCCTCTTGAGACGTTAGGGCTGGACCCGTGTTCACCCTATCCGAGTCGGAGCTAACTGCGATTCTAGATTCCCGAATCTTTCCGAGCATGGTAATACTCAGGATCCTCAAATTTCTGCCAGTTTTGATTCCAATGGCACCAATTCCGAGACCAGTCTTTTTGCCAATGTATATCATATCACACATACAGATGTTTTAATTCTATCGTACATGTCCACCATTAATTAACAAAGTCATCGTTTGTACTCACTTCCATAGCCTGGCCTCCTGAGTAATTTAGTTGATTGTATGTGACAATACCTTAGATCTGTACATTGTGCACAAATGGAACTTTAAACACTTTTAATGTAACTTTCATATTTGAGAACTCGGCTGGAATGAACTCCGAGTCCGAGTCCAGTTACATCACATTCCGTAAAAATTTCGATTCCGGAACCTTCTATCCCGGGCAAATTCCTAATCTAGAAAAACGCTCTTGAGACCGGCATTAAGCTAACCGAATCCGGACTCTTGCGTTGGAGCCCAGTAAATCTATACGGTGCCAAGCGTTGGTAAACACCGTGCATCCATTTATGCATCTAATTTAACACGTATGGTATCTTTATTTGATGAATCAAACGTATGAATTTAGGCTATATCATATTCTTTTCAATGTCCGTAACTCCTTACACTGGAATAATAGTACGGTTAATATAAAAAAACAGCAGAATATTGAAATGGTCAATGGCGTTAAAAGTATCCTAACAAAGCTAATTGGAAAGAGAAGTGTCCGACTTAAAGCTTTACCTATTGTAAAGGGAAAGTGAATTATGTGCACATGATCTGCATGTATAAACTGCATAGTATCACCATTTCTATGCACTGTTTTATATCGACACAATGTGAAACTTGAAATTTATGGGGAAATATCACTTAGCCCAACCTTAGCGGTGAGGTTTTAAAATTTTACTGCTAACAAATGTATTCATCCTCTTATTATACCATATTTATGCTCTTGAGGGGTGAAGACTTTACTGCTGAAACAACGCTCTTCCCCTTTCCGACATAGCCGCTAACCTCTCTAAATTAGCCGACTGTGTGATGGGAGTATAAAGATTTCAACCCTCAAAGAAGTACTTTGGTAACTGGAAAAGTTTTGGTTATAACCATATTCCTCTAACAAATAGTTTGCGTAAGCTCCGACACAGTATCATGATTCGCTGCTTCATGTTGAGCATTAGGAGCCTCTGCGACAATGCCCATTGAAGATCAGCTAGCTTCATTGACTTTCTTTAGGGAACACCTAAGGATAACCGGCACAAATGAGGTGTCGGTCGTCTCATGTGCCCCCGTCTTACTATCTAATTATGCCCCCCCCCCCTCCATTTCAGGTACCGAGGTACCGTATATTCACCTTGAAGTAACGAGTTACTTTTGAAATGTAGCTAGTTACTTTTTAGTCAAAAGTAACTGTAACTAGTTACTTTTTCAACATTGTAACTAGTAACTGTAACGAGTTACAATTTTACGGAATTAACTGTAACTATAACGAGTTACTTTCAAAGCGTAACGGGAACAACCCTGAGTACTGTAGATGACTTACAGGTATAGTAGCTACCAACTAAATGCACAAATGGTCCACTACTGACCCCATACCAGAAGGAACAGCAATATCTTTTATCCAGAACTCTTCTACCACTGGACAATTTAAAACTACTGTAACCTGAAAACTCACTTGTTTACCAAGTCCTATTGACTGCCAGTTGTATAGTATTAACGCTTTGAGGCTTCATGTGCAAGGTGCTTTGTGAGCACTTTATTGTTATTGTTGTTGTTGTTGTTGTTGTTGTTGTTGTTGTTCAGGGCTGGAAAAAATGCAAATTTCCCGGCAAGCCAGAATTTATTTCCTGCGCGATTATATTTCTTTACTATCTAAGCGGAGCGCGACCATTGGTTCGCACGCAGCGTACAGAAAATTTTTGGCAAAATGAAGCCTCCCAGATTGCAGGAAACGGCCCTTCCGGGCCCTGATGATTGCATCTCAGGCCAGGGCTCGAAAAATATTTTTGAAAGAAGTAGCCGTCCAGCATTTTGGTATCAGACTGTACGTGGTAGCCCGACATGACTTTGTTTGAGCCCAACACTAAATTTATGCATGTACATCTAGCACTCATACTGTACAGTAATACTGTACTTTGACTTGTTTGTGCATGAATTACTTATGTAAAGTCTTGTGTTGTTTTTCTTCAAAGTTTGTTTACAGTTATTTTAGATTTGTTCCTCTGTCATGCGATCTAGGCTCAATTCTCTTTCGCACAGTAGAGTCAGGCTGTTAAGCTCAGCACCTACATTGTATGTACTGTTCATATGTAGGCTACAGTATATGAATGTCATGTGTGTTTTGCATGCAGTGCGTGTGGATTGGGAACGTTCGGATACTAAAGCAGAGAAATAGTGTGGAAGAAAGTGCTGAAAATTGACCGTTCTGTAAAATACATACCCAAATAGATACGTCAATTGGCTTGCCTTATGTTCCTAGATTTCACACTTATCACTTACATTAAGATGACATGCTTTCATTATCAAAAGAAGTAAATTTTGGTAAAACAGTTACGCTACATAAACTATGCACATATTCCAACCACTATAATATTCTCGTCTCAAATCAATCGCTAAGACTTCAAATTTCTGGTGGAAAGACTTTTTTTGGAAACAAAATTCACTTCATCAGCTCTACCATCGTACACATTCTTTCAAGGGGTATATTGCGCAGAGAAAAAAAAATCTTCTATCCTTTTCTATCCTGTTACTATCTTAAATACTAAAATGATTCCTAACTTTACGTTGCTCATAATTTTTCATTGCTATTCAAACTATTTGTTTCCAAATATATGGCAAAAAGGAGAAAAATATTTCCCATTTTTGTGTACACCCCCATTTGTTAGTGGAGCGTGCCAAAGTCACGTGCATTGCTTGCGCACAGCATATCGAAGAGAGCCAGGCAACGAACGAACGTTCGTACAGGATGTGATAATGGCATGCACAGTGGCTGCTGTATGGTACCGTACATAGTTAACGGTACTATACGGGTGAAATCTCAGACCTGGAGATGCATTAGAAAGAGTTTTATTGTAATTATCACGAAGGATCAGTGTGTACAGTAGGTAGTGGATTTTGATAAACAAGAAAGCAGTTTACGAGAAATCTGAACACATGGTTGAGGTACTTTACAGTGCAAAAGTTGCAGTGACAAACTTAAAGTTATTTTTGTTACGATGCACGTTACGGCAGACTGGACACAAAGCCACAGTGGTAGGACTGACTCAGTATCCGAAACATTTAACATTCTGTAGTCTGCACTGTATTAGCTGTGCGTACAGTGAGATTCCTTAGAGCATGGAAGTACTACCTCGGTAGTACTTCCATGGTTACAGGTGCGCGGACGCTGATCGAAGGCCGCGAGTGCATGACCAAGGGATTCAGTTAAAAATAAAAGAATAACAGACATAAAGAAACCTCCTGGTAAGCTGGTAAATTAAAATGTTTCTTTCTTAAAGGTTTCAACTAGAGTAGTGATCACTTATTTTTCTTCATGTTGGTTTTAAAATCATTCCAAATTCTCACATCGTTATAGATTTTTTCTTTTTTTGGACTCGGCGGGATTTCCCACGAGACGCAAAATTTCCCGGCAAGGAGCTTCCCGTTTTGCCGATTTTTTCCCGCCGTGTTGTTGTTGTTGTTGTTGTTGTTGTTGTTTCCTTTTTTCTTTCACAACTTTTCAGTTGGTACATCACTGTGCTGACTTCCTGATCCTACCTGGATCCTGGGAGGTAAAAGCACCTTTCTGACTTTGTGGACACTTCTGTGAATTGCCTGTATTGTCAACTGTCATGGATGGGCCACCTGGAATATTTTGTAGGTGGCCTCCCAAGCTGGTACTGACTGCACAGTGTGCATGCATCACCACTGGTACCAATTATCCTCCACATAACATACAGCAGCTTCTGGATTTCAAGCTTCAAGTCCTGATATTTTGTGACTTTTGTTTCTGTCAAGTGGGATAGCAAAATCTATTTATATGGTGGCTTTCTTCTCCTGCTTGTCTACAGTAGTACAATCATGTCAGGCCTTCTTGCTGGTATGATGCTGTTCTAACTTTAAAATCCCAGAGGATGCTTAACCTCATGTTTCCATTACTGCCTCTAGTTTGTGAAGCCATGGTTGCTCTGGAGTTATGATACCATAGTGCTGGCATATTGTCATGTGAAGTACTGTACAGCTGCTCCTTTTCAGTGCCTGGTATTCCACACCTGCCATCTTTTGGCAGCCTGCTACAAGGTGCTCCACCGTTTCATCTATTTGACTGTTCATCCGGCAGTTACTGTCTTTTGACAGCTTTTCTATTTGTCCTTGGTCAGTTTCGTGTTCAGTGCTGACAATGAATTTAGAACTATACTACTCAATAAAATGCTGAACACCTGACTGTACTGTAGTATACGAGCACTTTATACTGTAATACAAAGTACTGTACTTAACAAGGGGTTACTGCTACTATTAATTGAAGATTTATTGAGCCGAAGAAGCATAGCTCTTTTTTCAAACAATGACCAGAAACTAAAACCCTTTTTTTTTAGTATGGGGTATCATTTACACTTGTAACACTGATGTTGCAGTGTTTGTCTTTCTCTTTCGGAAAACTTTAGAATTGTTGTTTTACACAGACTTTACACATGTAGTCCTGTACAAATATTCAATGCTATCACAGCGATATACAATGTACTGTATCTTGTGCTATCTGAATACTGTACATATAGTAGGCCATTGTCACATCACTACTTCAGAGAGATCAACTGCAGACATACTGTACATACTACTGTACAATAATGTTTACCCCTTCCCTGCTTTCCTTAAAGCCCCAAAGTTCAATATCCCAGACAATTAAAATTCTCCAAAGTTTCCTTTCAGCTCTCCCTCCAACTTAAAATACTGTATCTGTCTTTAGGCTCCCTGAGTGACAAAGGCCTGTACATTTAATTAATTCAGGTCTTGAAATTAATGCAGGCTTTGAAGGGTAGTTGTTTTGCCATGCTATTACAAGGACCAGGAATGTGGAAGAAGTCTAAGGGTAATGAATACAACCTAATATTGAGTGGCTTACAAGTGTCAAATCAATCTAGCCTAGATCAAATATGGTTTCCTTTGAAAGGCCATTCAGATGGGAAAACCAAAGATTGCTCTTGGATGAAAAACCCACCTTACTTTGACCAGGCTAGGGATCGAACCTTCATCCTCCCGGTTGCTTAGCTTCATCTTTTCAAATGCCACTGCCTTTTTCCACTGGGCCACAGCACTGGTCACAGCAATATACATAACAATAACAGTATCTTTCACCATTTGAGTACTGCAGTGTGCCATTTTATGTCACTGCAGTACAGTACTTCAAAGTTCAGAGGGATCAACTGCATACAGTATTTATTCCTGAAGTACTGTCAGGGTCAGACGGGCCCTGGGCCCGGGCCCTTCTGGCCCAATGGGAACTCCGGCCTGAGTACTGTAAACCTACTGTAATCTTCCTTATCACGACAGATTCAAAAGTTTTGGACTTATCACCTGTGAGCTAAAGAAGAGTTCAAGGGGATGTATTACTGCTTTACAAATAATTCCTCCCTAGGGAGATAGCACTGGGCACCATTACGTTCTGATTGAATTTCTTTTGGTTCTGGACTACAGGGAATTAACCCTCTTAAATGTCCTTGTTATGATGTGGTGTGGTGTGGGGTGTTACGGTAAGCCATGTAAATGTTATGATATGGTATGTTAAATGTTATGTATGTGTAAACAGGAATGAATCTCTGCCCTTATTAAGTAAGTTTTGAACTGTACTGTAGAAAGAAAACTGGCATCAAAACTGAGAGATTCGACAGTGGGAAAACTGTATCATTTGGCTCAACTTAAGCAATCTGTCTGATCAAAGAAATTCATCCCAAATGGTGCAAGATTTCATTTCACCTTGAACAGTTCTCATTGTTCTTTTTACTGAGTTCTTTGGTAAATAAACCTTTCAAGGTAAAGTAAACACTGTGCTCCCTTCAGATCAACTTCAAGACCCAATAATTACTACAGTATACCTCATCTCAGACAGTATATTCATCCAATAACTAAGTTTATTTCTAGCCCCTCCACCCATTTAAAAAGAAAACGTATATTGACTGTGCCTCAAAGATGAAGCTACAGTGGCCCAATTTGATTTGATATTGGCGAAGCCCATATTCTGTTGAGTACACTAGAGTTCCTTGTAGCGAAGTATACCAGTATTAATGTAAGTAAGTTACTCATAGTATGTAGGGATGCACCGGATATCCAGTCAGGCTGGCCTACCTGGCCAGATACTGTATGAAAAATTATCTGGTTCTGGTTCCGGCCAGATTTTTCTCAAATTCTAGCCAGAATTCCCCTGTACATCCATCATTAAATGGTAGGGGTAGACTCTTCGCAGATGAATTTAACACCTTTGCAGAAGATTTTGTTTTTTCCTGTCCATGTAACAACATACATAGCAAGAAATTGTCACATTAAGGAGGCGTTGTTTAGGTTAGATAGTCCTGGTTCATTGTGGCAAGTGCTGACAGTGACACAACATGCATATTTTAGCCTCACAGCCTTTACAAGCAGGGCTGTACACAAGTGGGGACTGGGCACTGGCTAGTAAATCCAAAAAACACTCGCCCAGCTTACCGGCCACTAAAAACCTATGAAACAGTTGCCGGGTCAGGCGAAGCCAACATTAGCCACAGTATCTCTGTATCTCATGCTGTATCATCAGTTCATCACAGGGTGCTGAAATAAACTTCACTGAACATGATGGCTCATGGGAGATGAAGTGATTCAACCGAAAGTCTGAAATGATATCAGTACTCACTATGGAAGGGGTTTTAATGAGGACAACTGAGTCTCTAATAATTATTTTCAGGCGACCAAAAGTACAAAACATTACTAGCCATCGGCAACTGAATCAAATTCAATGGCCGCTGGACTGACAAAATGGTCGCCAATGCCAACATTTTGGTCACTCATACAGCCCTGTTAATACGTTTAAAAATAAGTTTAAGTATATGTTTAAAATAAGTGGAGCTAAGTTCTGCAACAATGAAGATTACTCAGAGTTATTCTTTTTCCATTTATACATATCACAAGACCCAAATTTGCAAATGTGATAATGTATGAATGCTGTTATATATTTTGTACAGGTACATATTCAAATCTGTGTCAATTATTCCTTGCCAGTATCATGCACAATCTGAATCACATTCATCTGAACATTTTAATTTACAAGTTGTTAATGTAACTCCCTTCTTGAAAATAGGTACAACATTGGCATTTCTCCAATCATCTGGTACTAACAAACTCTCCATACTAATCTTAAAAATCTTAAACAATGACAAACTCAACTGTTGAGCTGCTTCCTTTAGGACTCTACAGTAGAACAAATTAAGTCTACACTTTTGCTTCCTGGTTTAAAGAGGGATTTGCATCATCCTAAGTATGACTTTTACTTGGTGGTAAACTTCGCCCAGAATTGTCTTTACTGCTTCTCCTTGTGCAGACACACACATAGTTCACTGCTCAAGGCCACAGCCTGGTGAGCATAAAAGATCCCATGTGTAATCAAAACATTCTCTGTGCCTGCTGTGTGATATGAGCTGCTCTGCATCTTTTGAATTTTGTAACTCTGATGTCAATCAAAGAGTAGTCACCAACTGAGACTTTTGCTTACTCCTAACTAAAAGTCATACTTGGGGTGATGCAAATCCGTCTTTAATAAGGATCCATGCAGGGTTTTCTTTTTGTGACTCTACAGAGATTTGAAATGCAGGTTTTTCAAACAGTTGGGCAGGTAAGCTGGTTTGTGTGTTCAAATGTGGGTCAAACCCGTGAAATGCAGGTCACTTGGGAGGTCTGCCTGGGTCATAATTACATTTAAACATCAGAACTTCAGCTTCATATCATCTGATGAGACTTTCCTTCCATGCACCACATTTTATCACTGTCATTTAAAACTGTAAGACCATCACAAACAGATTTAAGAAAAACATACAACTACGCCATCTTACACATACAGTAACCAATCACCATGAACATCAAAAATAGGTTCCAGTGGGTTCCCATGATCAGAAAGCACTGAACCCAAAAAGAAGGTCCCCATGAAATCTAAAAATCCACAGTGGTGTTAATTTGGTTAGTTAGTTAGATGGAGTTTTACGGCCCAGTTTCCAACCTATTGGTTCAAGTCGAGCCGGCCACGGCCTTTTTTCCAGTTGTGGCTCACTGGCTTGTTTTCCTACTCCTATTGCTTATGCGGAGCATCACGCAAAACGGCAGTAGGTTCCATTTTTAGAGTCTTTGGTATGACTCGACCTGGGAATGGAACCCGGACCTTCCGCATGAGAGGCGGATGCTCTACCGCTAGACCAAACATGTGGTCCACAGTCCTGTTAAAAGCATAAATATTAGACAAACGGTTTGAATTTTACTATAGATAGAATTTGGCTCGAATGGAGAATCCGTGCCCGGACGTGGCATACATGGTACGTATAGGGATAGGGTTAGGGTTATGCACTTATCAATTGAATGATGCACCCCACTACCCCCAGACATGGTCAGTCATTGTCCACAACTTCACTGACGAAACGTATACCACTGACGTACCCTTCAGTCACTTTCGTGACGGACAATTTCAGTAAAACGACACACCCTTCAGGCACTGAACTGATGAACAATTTGCGATTTTGACTGACGTGTGTCACCAAAGTGACTGACAATGGTTATAATTGTACATGCGGAGCAATGCTGAAGGTTGTCATCTTTGCACAATGGGTAACAAATGACCCACAATGACTCACCCCTTGGTCAGTAAAGTGACTGACATCTGAGGTAACATGACTCACCCCTCTGTCACTCCAGTGATAGACAATATTGGTACAATGATGCACATGTGAGTCACGCTATGACTGGTCAATGACCCACATATGACTGACCATGTCCGGGGGTAGTGGGGTGCGTCATTCAATTGATAAGTGCATTATACATAGTAGGGATATGGAAAGGGTACATATACGGATAGGGATAGGGTTATACACGCCGTACGCATAGAGATAAGGTTAGGGTTATACAGTAAGGGACATATGTATGTATACGTAGAGATAAAATAGGTATAGACATGTATATTAAATACTTATACAACTGAGCTGTTTGCACTGTACTTATAATATTTAAAACCGTTTGCCGGCAGCTCACAACACTATTGGTCAGGGCATGGAATCGCTATACTGAAATCTATACCGCGTTCGTATTCTTCAAATGATCTGCGTTCGAATCCCACCGACACCTTTCTTTCTCCAGCTTCTTTTCTCACGTCTTGTTACGCTACTTTATGAACTTGGGCCTAGGCCTAATTTGTCACTGATATTTTGTAAGTTTTAAGTTGTACTTTACGCCACTTCCGGTCACGGATTCTGCATTCGTACCTAGAATTTGAAGACAAAATTATGTACCTCTGTAAGTTTTCTGCAATCATGTGACTTGCCATTTATCAGCGGTAGGCTAAATGCTTACATTACAAGTTATCATTTAAGCAGGCTATGGCCTGGCCTTAAGCTACTTTAGTGTTGAACGCAGTTCCGCGAGATGAAAATTCTTTCTGAGAACTAACTTATTCACTAACTCCCAGAGAAAGACCAAATTTACAGTCTAAAAGCTCACCGTTGTACCGTCAATTACTGGGCCGAAGACTTCGCTACTTTCGGTTAAATCGTTGTTTTCTTTGGCACTGTGTTCTTCCATTTTGATGCTGTTGTTGCTACTTCCTTCACAACGGTAACTCTGCTACAGTACTATACTGCAGGACAAGTATGGTGTACAGTACAGTGTCATGCATGCAGGCGCGTACACCATAGAAATGCTTTTATTTCTA
This sequence comes from Holothuria leucospilota, assembly GCA_029531755.1. Lineage (NCBI taxonomy): Eukaryota > Metazoa > Echinodermata > Holothuroidea > Aspidochirotida > Holothuriidae > Holothuria > Holothuria leucospilota. Next base: position 19,762,841 of record CM055980.1, read on the forward strand.
TGGCGTACACACAAAGCAAAACCTGCTGTAATGGGTGAATGCACTTTTTGCAGGTGATTGTCATGAGACCTTTGGTAAAATACCACAGACATTACTGCACTAGAATTGCCATGTTTGCACAGGTAGAGCCTGACGACGTTTTCTTGTTTTTCTTCAAGAGAGTTGTTGATATCGTCCAGGGGCGCAGCTAGGATGAAATTTTTAGGGTAGCCTGGGTATCAAATGGGGGGTCGATCGCCGTTCTTAATTCTTACACATTTTATGAGGACACGTACATTGGGGGGGGGACTGTCAAACATCTGGGGGCCAGGCCCTAAGCTCCCCGTAGCTCCCCGCCTGATATCGCCAGGGGTTATTAGAAAAGTGACGATTGTCTTCTTGAAAAATGTCGAACATCACATAACAAAATGAACTGCACAATTCTAATGGCGGGAGAGTGATTAACGGATATTGACATCATTTTGTCCTTTTCACAGTAGACATTGTGGACAGGATTCCTAAAATGATTTCAACGTCTTTCTCAACGCCCAATTCCGAACTGGCAATTCCGCGAACTTGAGTGCATTTCTTATTGGACTGGGAATTGGCCCAGAATCGGGCTGCATCTGCCCGGTCAGGACTCACAGTCAGAGCCGATTTCAAGCCGAGTCCACGAAAAATTAACTTAGCATTAATTAAGACTTCACTGTTATTGGTACAGTGTTAAGCCAGTCTCCAAGGGGTGGGCAAGGGGCAAGGGCGGCGTCACCCCAAAAAATCATGTCACTACTAGAAATTTCAAGTTACCCTTGCCTTAATACATTTTTGCATATCTCACCCCCCTGAAAATATTTCCCACCTCCCCCTGGGAGCTATCACGCCCCAATCCTTCAGTACATTGTCTGCTGGCTATAAGGAATTGAGTTTAATACATGATAAATAATCACACAGTCAACTACATTACCTGGTGGGCCAGACTATGAAAGTGACGCCTGAAATGCCCTGTAGCCTACTGTGTGTGAAAATAGTATAATAATAATTTGTATGATATGTTAACATTGTGAAATGTCTAGCCCGGAATTAGAAGCACTGGAATCGGAATTGGCTCGGAATCGGGTTGGGTGGACTTGTGTACAGCCCTGCCTGCGAACTTGATTATAGTAACGTTATTTTCATTTATACATTCTCAAATTTTCAAAAATTTTGGGGAGCAAGGAATTCATTCATTAGCTTCACTGTTAAGGCCAGGAAATAGGAAGTAGTTTATATCCAGTACCAGTGAACATGTCCCCAACTCCATTGCAGCTCCACCCACCGCCTCTTCGGTAAAAGGCCTACTTCATTCTTTGAGACGATCCCTGAGCTGCACAAAGTTTGTGTACCAATTATAACAATTGTCATATGCTGGGGCCAGGGTCTCTGAGTGGACCCTACATAATCCCCGCTATAAATATAGTGAATATTGAGTTAATTGAACCCCATATTTTAATGGCATGTCCGTCAGGCCGTCGGCAATGTGCGTACGAATGTTCTCGAAGGTTCGAGTCTTTTTACAAACAACCACATAAACTGATTCAGTTATAGCCAGTCTGAAATCGTCCCCTGTCTTGTTGCTCATTTATGGTGGTATGAATTAATATGTTCCCTCCCACCTGCCTACCCCTCGCTCCCCTTCCCCATTTTCTGGATTCGTCGCTGACCCTCTCAGCAAAGGCGTCAATAGTGTCCAACTCGTGCAAAGCTCAATGAACGAGTTCTTTCTTCGGCAGGGGTGCAAACAAATTGGGGTGAGGGGAAAGTGTCCGCCGTCAAATCATCGTTGGTATACACGAGAAAAAGGTGGATGAAAGTAGGGACACTCATTTAAAGGTGCATCAATGGTACAGTAGAAATAAGTAATAAACTGTCATTAGTTTGGAAGAGAAACGCCCATAATAGTAAAGTACATGATTAGACTTTGCTAGTACCAATATTTATTATAGCTGTATTGCCAAAGTACCTGAAATCATTTGTATACAGGAACCACTGTCAACTTAAGGGAGGGTGACGGCTGAGCACTTCCACCGAAAATATGGTTCACTTTTCCTGAAAGTAAACACTCATTTGTCCAAGAATGACAAATATTGTTCCTGAATGATCAGTGTGGGAGTTGCGGTACCATCGAAGGCACATGTCTGCAATGTTCGAGCTGGTCGCATTTTCACCCTTCAGTTCCTCCCAGGCCTGTGGCTAGACAAGCCTGAAGGGGCGGATTAGCCCCCAGGAGGGCGAATATTTTTAACCCCCACCCCCATTTCCATTGGCTACGGGCTTGGTTTCTCCCCTATGAAAAATGTCCGGTTACTTTATTGTATACTTTCACATTACATGTCTTGGACAGGGCATTATTGCAATTTATGCCAAAGACATGACAAAATTAATGTGCGCTGTAATTTAATATTTGAAAGACGTGATAATTTAAATTTCTCCTTGAGTCTTGTGTCCTGTTGAGGTCGTGCTAACAGGTGTAAGTGGTTTCAGGTATTCTCCTAAAGTGATAGACCTTCTCCTAAAAAGTAACAATAATTTCCTCCAAAAAGGTACCGTAATTCACCTCTCAATAAGAACCCACAGGCGTGTGCATCTAACCATAATTAAAATTTTGAGTACGAGGGTACATTCAAAAGGATGGTGGTTTCTCTATTAACACGTGACCACCGATTTTAGATGCATCATAAGTTATGCATATTCCCCCTGGCAATATGGTATCTAGCCCTCACGTCACCGTATATACAACACGTCCCTACACATGTTTTTCAGATACTTGTTCGGAAGTATATCTGCATGGGGGTGATTAGAAGACTTCTCTGGTACACATGTTGCGCTACCGTCAGTATGAATTTCGTGTAATAAATCCAACCGCCATTTCTCAGGTGCCCAACCACAGTTCGAGTGTAAGAAACTGTAGCAGAGTCCTGAAAGAAACTAAACCGTCCTTGAAATTGAGTTTTTCTGAGTGTACTGTTTACAGTTGGGCATAGAGACGAGTGACAAGGGACATTTTCCCCTAGGCACAAAGGTGTAGGGGTCCCAAAGTGTGATGAAATAATTAGTGGTGGTGACAGATGGGGACATGGGATATGGCCCTCTTCGGATAAGGCTGTCCCCACCCTGGTTGGGCAATTTTTTCAGTTTCGTCTGGGAATCTTAATGGGTTACTATAAATATGTATTATTCGACGACGACCAGTTGGCCCGACGGCCCGACGGTTTTCTTGTCTTTACTCTCAAGGAGGGTACATTCTTAAAAAAAAATCACATTCTTTCAAATTTTCCTCAACTGAATAAAAAAGCGAAAATATTTGGTGCTTCGGTTAGCGCGCCAAACATTTGGGGTTCGAAATTCTTACGGCAACTCGCCAACTTCGTCCAGGCTTCGGGTTGCCCCCTCCCCCGTCGGGGAGGCCGCCCCACCGGTCAGGAAAATCCTATCGCCACCCCTGCCCATAATTTAAATTAATCCTTTCCCTGGGAGCCAGTAATGCCCACAACGTCACTTGCTTTGCAGTTATCATGTTTTATCCATCTCCCAATAAGTCTGCTCAAAATAAGTAACAGGGGAAATCGTCTGCCTGAAGGACTCTACTCCGTAATGCCCATCAAAAGAAATCCGGTCGGACACTTTTGACTTGGATTCAGGTTCCTCAACGCGAATTTTTTGAAGAAATGGAGCGATTTTAAGAAATTTCGATAGACATTATGAAAATTGAAAATGAATCCTTCGGTTTGGGTCTAGGTTAGGGTTATGGTATGGCTGTTGGACACATTCATCGTAGCAAAAAATATCACTTCCCGATTCACTCTGTGCCAGATCCAGCAGGCGGAATATTTCCTTTCCTCATACGGGCTTTCTCTGTGGCGACTTCAATGTTGTGGTGACACAGCTATGGAATTGCACGAAGTTCCGTCGGACCAATGGGGAAGTTCCCTGTTGCTATCCAGTGACCTTTTGTTAATAATGTAATCATAACAAAACTGCCTTCCCTTATGACATCTCAAACGGGAACTGAGCTTTTTAATCTTTATTAGAAGATTCACTTCCCTCGTTGAATCTTAGCCCTACCCTTTTTGTCATTTTAGATCCATAAGAAAGTTAAGGGTTTCCCGCAATGTAAAACCATTATGAACATATATCAGGTAGGCTATGTAATATGCAAAGTACTGGTTCGGATTTAAGGTTCGTTACGAGCCTGATCTACAAGGGCATATCCTGAGGTGCACAAGCGTGCACAAGAGTTTGTAAGTTAAATCACTTACAACATATCCATCATTTTGCAGCTAAATTTTGAGTCTCAAATAAGAACGGGCATGAAATTATGGATACCCAAATTCTGCAATTTCTTCAGTTTTCGTTGCAAGATATATGCCTAAACCCATATTTTGCAAGGAAAACTGAAGAAATCGCAGAATTTGAGTGTCCGTAATTTTATGCTCATTCTCATTTGAGAGTCGAAATTCTTTCTGTGTACTAACAAGGCACTAGACTGCCCATATCAGGAAGATGAGAGCATCTTGTATGATACCTTTAGAGATATTACGGCCCAAAAGTGCCCCTAAACCCATATTTTGCAAGGAAAAGTGAAGAAATTGCAGAATTTGGGTTTCCGTTATTTTATGCCCATTCTTATTTGAGAGTCGAAATTCTTTCTGTGAACTAACAAGGCACTAGACTGCCCATTTCATGAAGATGAGAGCATCTTATGGCACAGTATCAGAGAAATTACTGCTCAAAAATGCCCTTTTACCCATATTTATTACTAAAAATGAATAAATTTCAATATTTGGGTTTCCTTTATTCATTATTCCGTTTTCACCTACCAGTGTATTTTTTTCTGTGTACTTCTGAGGCACTTTAGTACCAATTTTGTGAAGATGGAAGATCTTGTGTGACTCCAGAAGAGATCATCATTGTTTAAACTTGTCTTGTAGTGCCAAAACTTGTATTTTTTACTAATGAAAAATGAAAATATTGATGTTTTAGCTGTTTAGGGTCTATACCAATGGAAAATTTGTCTGCTTTTAAAATTTTCAAAATGGATGTGTGTGTTAACAATCCACTTTTCTTTTAATAGCAGAGAGATCAGTAGACTTAGTTATTCAATTGAAGGAATTATTGGGCATAAAAAATGATCCCAGAGGCCAAAATTCCCGATGAAATACAAAGAAATTGCGAATTTTCAGTACCACTCATTTCATGTAGGTTTGAATCTGGGAGTCCAAATTTTCCCCACGTACTGCCTGGTTATAGGACTACCCATTAGCAAAAGTTAATGTCGTTGGTATACACACTTAAAGAGAATCTGGTACTCAAATTTGTCCCCTGGCGCCAAACTTGCCAAAATTGCCGATTTTGGGCGAAAAGGGCCATATTTGACAGGTCACTACAACAAAACGGATCAATAATTCGAGGAAAACTTTCAGTATATTTTGAGAGGCTGTGTATATTTTACCACCTTTACTCCTAAAAAAGTTTCAGACCTCAAATCTTGGCGCAGCAGAGCCTTTCTTGAGCCAAATCAGCCAAAATGGTCAAAATGGCGGCCATTTTGAATTGGCTGGCTACCCTCCTTGCACATGAAAAAAAATGGAGCACATACTTTTCTGATTGTCTGATGTCTACTCTACATCTTATCAAAGTTTTACCAAATATAGCAAAAAAAAAATGCAACAAACCAAAACGTCCCTGACTAGAATCTGTATTACTTAAGTTATCCTTTGAGTATGTATGTTATCCTGGGAATTACTGGATGAGGCGTTGTCTACCATGGGTTCCATTCGTAAGCGTAGTAGGAAGAGGGAGGAGGGGCTGGGAGGACTTAAACCCCCAGTCAAAAATGAGGGGTGGAAACATGCCTCCAGCCTCCTCCCCGACTATTCAAGGACGGAAACCCCTTATTTGTTCTCGCTCTAAACACAATGTCAACAACATTTAGTATGTTTTCTTAAAATCTGCACCATAAGTGGCACCAAATTGCATCTATGGCTCATGGGGCTGGTTTTACCTCCCTTTAGAAATCTTAAATTTGTCCTGGAAGGTAAAGGACGGGCGATAAAGTCACCGAAAAGTGGTTTTTGGACAGTACATTAGTCGCCCTTAAGTCATGGATGGTTAAACCTCCATACCCTTCCCCCTTGACTATGCGCCTGTCAAATTATTGTCTCTACTATACTCATTCTTTATCCAGCTTGTTGTGCCGTTTACACAGCAAGACATGCAAGCGAATTTTAGTGTAAACGTGTCCCATTTTACAAAGTATTTAATTTCTAACATTGCTAAATGTTCTTGGAAAAGGGGGAGGGACGCTCTTTCCCCTGACCATTCTCACACAACGGTGCTTCGCTTAGTCTCCGAGTCAGCCGTAGATGCGCTTGATTTGTTACCAGCAGTGGAGGATGCAGCACAGAGAGGGGGGAAAGGCGGCTCCGTTAATGATGTCCAGGACGAAAAGTGCTATTCTTCTCATGTGAAAACCGAGAAATGAGTTCATATCTAGGTGGTTATTGCAAGGCCTGGGAAGAACCGTTTCCAGCAATCGTGAAAGCACCGATGAGTAAAATTTTCTTGCACTTGCACGCCAAACTATGGGTGTTGCACCCATCAGGTGGCGCTACGAAGTCTGAAATTCAGACCGCCGTCAAAAAACAAACAAACAAAAATCCGAGGCTCACCATTGCTCAAGGTTAATCTCTTTATTGTGGTATGCGCAAATCTTGCTAAACTGAACAATGTACAGTCGAGCTTGTTGCCACGAGGAAGAGGGGGTCAGGGGCCATGTCTCAATTCTTTTAAGTACCGGATCAACTGTTTCTTTCAATAACGAACACTCATTGTAGATCCAGGATATTATCTGGCCAGCTGGTTAAAGGGAGGGGGTCATACTCAGATTAAGTGTCTCGTGAGCCCTAGTCACTATGCCTGGGAAGAGGTGGAAAGTACGAATTCCTCAACAATAATTTGTGGTATTTTCGTTACCCATAGTTTGCCTATCAGCTTTGTAACACTTCCATTCACCCTCACTAATTAGAATTATCAGGCCTCTGCGGGTTGTGGTTCACGTAGGCCTGTCAATAACCCACTGATGCGCATGGTAGTGTAGCTGGGGGAAGCCTCCTTCCTCCTCCCTGTTCAAAAATGACCTGCGGCTCTTGGAGAACCACTAGAAATCTCAAGAGCAAATGTATACCACTTCGGTATCTGAAGCCTTCATAAAACGGTGCAGAGCCCCGTTCCCCTTCCTGAAAAAAAATAAGGGTACTCCACTGCCCATAAAAGGATAAGGGAGGAACTCAAAATGAGCCATGCCCCTTGTGTCAGTTCATTCTGATCATTATAAAACGTGCCACATGTATGTGTGAGTTAAAGTACAGTAGTAACTGTTTTTCGATTATCTTTTAAAAACGCTAATGCATAGGATACATCTACACAGAAAAACTTTACATTCGGAGTTTATTTTGCACATTGATATATTCTTACTTACACAATACTTTATTAGGAGTTCATACGTTCACCCATGAGAGCCGCACAATTTTTGCAACAATCAAATATATTCACGCAAATCATTCTACTTAAAATCAAATAACATTTTATAGAGTCAAAATGTGTCACAGAACTCATAGATAAAGATATAGAAGGTATATTCATTTATCTTCAATATTAATTAATTTCTGTTCATCTACATTGATAGTATCTTGAAGATGTGCATCCGATCCATTAGAAATGGCGTAAATGTCCGCAACCGCCTACAATAGTCCTGTGAATATCTGTGGAAGCACTTTTTCTAGGCTCTCGTAATCTTTGGCGATCTTCAATTTCTAATGGGTACTTTAAATAAAACAACTGCACATAAGCTTGGAACATTTGTTGTATGTTTAAAGTCGAAAAGAAAAACCTAAGATACCCCCTCCTCCTGAAATGAACTTTCATTCTTCAAAGCACAACTTGCCCCCACCCTCACTCACGAGTTTGCGAATACTATATTAGCTGGTTAATATAGGTATATATACAAACCTAATTGCTGTAAATTATGTGACTTTGTTTTTCTTCAAATTGACTAGATTTGGTTCAAAATTAACAAGCTTTGGTTCAAAATTTGAACCACGTAGGTTCAGTTCTAACCAAGTCTAGTCATCTTTTTGTCAAGATTCCTATCCGTGTCCGTAAAGTCTTCAAATTTGAATGGGACGTTTTCAGAGCAAAATTCTGGTCAGCGCCACTGTTTAAGTGTAAAGCTCATTTTAACGAATTCCATCAATTTCATTTGTAGTATAGTTATGACAGAAACAAGTTATTTCGAAGATGAAGAAGTCGAAACAATGTTATTTTTTTTTTATTATAAATGTCCCTTCGACAGGGTGTCTGAGGGTGAAAACCAAACGTTACCCTCAATGGGGCTCTGCTCCTCGAAGGTTCTGGGTTGCTGATCGGACACCAGACGTGACTAACCTTTTAAGTTTCAGACCTCTGCATCAAGGGTTTGTCGTGTGATACTGTTGTAGACTGGATGAAAAGAACAGCTACACACGTGACCTCAGTTAAAAGAAACGGAGTGAATTGGTCATATAAAACACCATTTTGAAAGTTACATGAGACATTTTGACCAATCAAAATGTTTCATGAAAGTGATTAATTTTGTTTCGACTAATTTATTTTAAAGTAATGTTAACTTTCAAAATGAGCAATTTGAAGAAAAGTTCGTTAGCTGATTTTTTTTTCAAAACGCCATTTTACCTTTCTTACTCGTAGCAGTTACTTTTTTACTTGTAGTTAATCATTATTTCGCTCTTCTAAAGGGACAAAAGTTGTACAAATAAGGGAAATTTTCTATTGGTTATTTTTCAGCCAGTCCTCTATGACGCCAGCATTTTTGTTCACCCAGTTAATATTGGTCCGTACTCGCTCTAGTGCCTGTTTCCGTCCTCTCTCGCCGGCACCGCCTTCTGGATACTTAGCGAAGAATTCTTCCATCTGTCGAAAGAAACGAAAGTGAATGAAGAACAACTGTTAACTGGACTGCCGATGAAAAAAAACTTGGCCTCCCTATTTGCTGTAAAAGCATCGATGCTTTGAGTTATAAACACAACTCCCAATAACATGTGACCATTTTAAAGGAGAAATATATATAGGCTACTAAAACATGTTAGAATAATCTGAGGAATGCGGAATGCAGGAATGCGGAGGAATGCGGAAATTTAAACCGAGCAACCGAAGTTTGATACTTATCTCTTTAACCCAGACATATCCAAATGACACTCACTAAAGTACTCTACGATTTACTGTTATGTAAATAAACTAAGGCCACCATAATAGCCCAATAATAGCGATAAAATAGCAAACGAAAAGAAAAAAACTGCATAGAACAATAAAACAAATACAAGGCGCCAGTCGTAAACGTGTCTGTACCTCTTTAAGTTTAAGTTCAGAGCTGTAGAACTCTGTGATCGAGGGAACCAGTCTTCCCAAATATCTGTTACTCGTGCCAAACCTTTAAGAATGAGAAAAAGAGCATAACATTTGCATTCTGAGAGTTGTGGATGGAAAAAGAACATTACTTATATCTTAAATCTTCCTCGGGCATGAGATCTTCAACTAATATAAGGAACAACTGATTATCTAAATATGATTGTCAAAAGATTCTGGTAATTGTTAACATATCTTTCGATTAGTAAAAGCAATTTCTTGAGATTTTCACAGTTAAGGGCGATATAGAGTCTTCCGGTCCTAAAGAAAATAGTGTAGGTTTTAGACAATTAAAATCTTTCATTGCATATAATCATTACAAATATAACAAGAAAGCAATCAAAATTGCAAATTTTTCATCTCTCTCCCTTTCTCTAATATTTTCTATGACATATCTTGTGGTGTTTTGGTCGTTTGATCATTGACCTTTGACCTTTGAAATCATCAATTAAGCCTTCACTTGTTTGTATTATCAGGTATCTATACACCAAGTTTGAACTTGATCGGACGTAAAGTTTAGCAAAAGTTCCCGACACCCTCCTTTGCTCACACACACACAGACACACCCACACACACACCCTCACGCACACACACAAGCTCTAGATGCTTGCTCACCAGTCCGGGAGATTCTCCAGTTTGGGGGAAAATCAAAATTCCCCCGAACGGGTGAAAACTTATGCAACACACTGTTAAGGCTTGCTAGCCTAACAAAACCAAGGTTACGCAAGAACAAAAACCACTCAAAATCTCAAAAAACGGCGTGGTGAACCACCGATTAGGACGTGGCTTTTCTGTAGCTATGACAATAAACCTTCCGAATATACATTTAATTCCATAACATTAGACCGACAATTTTTGCAAGGGGGGTTCCACAACCCATTCGCCACTGCCAATGTACACAAAGAACACGTGGGATTGTGGGTAAAATAGACAAAATGGCGGCGTCCATGACCAAGTTTTCTCCCCATCGGGAGAAAAGTAGATTCTCCCGAATGGGGGAATCTCCCGAACTGCTCACGCACAACTTTACATAACTCCATCTAACTACAATAATCTCACCTCCATATTTATTATATGTAGTGAGATGAGACAACAAATGATGGCAGATAAATGTTGAAAAACTTCGCAACCAGTGACTGAATATTGTTCGATCAAAGCGTTAGACAAGAACAAAGGAAGTCAAGAATTTTGAGGAAGGGTTTAAGATATAACTGGGCTTTGGTATGCAAAAGAATAACTAAATATATGGTAAGTGTTCTTTTAAAACTTCCATTTCATTGCTATGTGTGGGTCTAAAGGTATTAGCAAATAAAGTTACTACAATGTCAACCTAAGCAAGCCAAGGCGACAACAAAGTCTCAGATTTAGCAACGCTGTGATGCTTTCTTTAAGCTTCACAACCAAGTTTCGTGGGAAGTGTTTTTCAAACTTTACATTCAAATAAAAACAAGTAAAGAAAACCAAGCATTGCTCAACGATATGAAAAGGTGACATCACTCATTCTTGCTTTAAATTCACTTTGGGTTACAAAGGAAGTGGTAACTCCATTTCCTCATACCTCGAAAAGCACACATAGAAATTTGATGACAATTTCATCAGTTATCTTTAGGTTCAGTTACTCTTGCATAGAATCAAGGTACCCTTCTTTAAACATGTATCCCCGGAAGATCTCACCTTTCCACCATGTACTCCCAATTTTTACGAACCCAGTCCCATGCTAGGGGATTTCCCACGGAGTTGTCGGCGATGTATTGGATGACATTAAAGAAATCCTGGCTTCTTATTTTGCTTTCATCTTTGCAGAATTCCAGATATCTGTATAGAAATAAAAGCTGTTGTAGATCAGATCAGACAGTTATTATTGTGGCAAGTCCCTGATCAGAAGAACATACACTAAAATAATTTGCCTGCTTAGCTGGATATAATACTGTTTTTCGTATATTACTGCAACTTTCAAAGACGTGGGGTAGGCTTACTAAGATGTGTTTGGTATGCAGAACGTCACTTCCTACAGGTGACAATGCATTATATATCAAGGAAGGTTGGTATTGAGAATTCTCTTGGACCAATTAAATCCAGTAACCTTGGGTACTTGAATCTCTGGGGGTATAGGGTGTCCTTTCAAGTGGTACGAACTTCTTTGATGAATGTGCATCATTTTAGCGGAAAAGGATTTGACTGCGCATGGTCATCGAAACCGATAGGTAACGTTCGTTCCCGTGCTACTTCGACGCACTACGCCTGCACCTTATCTGCATTTTAACTTAGTATAACCTTAGGACTGGCACAACGTAATTCTCACCCGAAGAAGTTACATACATCGTTGCAATAAAACTGGCCCCTGACTGCTAATCGCTAGAACAAATTTATGATTCAGTTTGACGTAATCGCCAAAATTTTATTCTGAAACGTTAGTTAGTATACCAAACAAATTGTCTCTCGTTTGCTTTAAATTTCTCATTATCTCCCATGATGTTTTCGTCCATAAATATTGAATATTAAAGGTAAGCCAAGGAGTTACTCTGCATTAGTTTAATATTCAGTCGCAAAATTATGATTACGTGATTTGAAAGAACTATTCCAAAATTAGGATAACTGAGGATATAACCCTAATTCTGGTGATAACATTTTCCCTCTGATAGACGTGTTGGGAAATTCGGAACTTCCGGTCGGGTCAGAAGGCCAAGTGTATCATGACAACGGGCAACGCGTTTAACTCTGCATGCTCAGCATGCAACACTCGCACTGGGACACTGTAAGCATAGTACACTTCACCTTTGACCCATTCCCATATTGCATTGCGTGGAAACATTTCCCAACTCGTGTATTGAGTTTCACAAGCGAGATAGTTTGAGTTTAGTCGTCCACGGCGAGGCCTTTCGCTTCTGCTCACCAGCGATGTAGTTTATTTGGACAACCCCTACGTTTACCTGTCTGATGAGTGCGAGTCATCCCCTGGGCAGATGATTGAACATTGTGGTAGCACCATACGGCGATGTAAAGAGGATGTGTATGCCGTAACGTCAATCCTTGGCAAAAGTTTGGAGGTCGGGAATTTATGATGACGAATGAAGAATACTGTAGAAGTTTATGAAGATTGTACCCTCAACCTTCAAAAAGTGAAGGTATGTTCACCGGCTGCGTGATTTTTCCCAAGACGAATGGGGGCAATTATACTTTTTACCCTAACCCTAACCTTGATCATAAGCTAAGCATTATATTTTATTTTTCATGATTTCTATGGAGATTTCCGGAAATCGTCCCCATTCTTCCTGGGGAACAATCCGTCTAGCCTCCATCCGCCCCATGATAGACGCCCATGTGTGCAAGTTTTCGGCAATGAGAAACAGAAAATATATTAGTGTAAAAAATGTGCACGTAGTGAGATATGCAGATATTTTGATACAATACACCGTCCATCCGGCCTAGCTAGTTGGATCACAGAAAGTATAGCTTCGGATGAGCGAAAAGTTTGCATAAACGAATAAGGTTTTCAATGTTTACTTCAAATATTGTGTGTGATGCCCCTTTGAATTTGTGTCAAAACTTCGAGTAACCGAGAAAATTTGAACGATTACGGTTAATAAACTGGTGTAAGTGACATCTCCTTTAATCACTATAAGATTCTTCAATGCTTTTAGGGAATATTTCGGTACACTCGCAGACATTGAGACTTGGTCAAGTCTCTTGTGGTGTTATCTTTTCTCTCTGCATAGTCGTGTGCACTGTGCCGATCTCTTGATCAAGACGCCCTCGACAGCTGTTTCTTAGTATCCATACTAATAAGCCGCCCATAGAGGGCGTGTTGATCAAAAGATCGGCCCAGTGCACATTCAGTTAGATGAGGTTTAACGTCCCAGTTTCCAACCAACTGGTTCAAGTCGAGACGACCACGGCCTTTTTTCCAGTTGTGGCTCACTGGCACACTCAAAGAGAAAAGAGGACACCACGAGAGACTTGACAGAGCCTACCAAACATTGTACTGAAACAAAAAGACTATCTTAGGGAGTACTGAATTACACGGAGTCTGAGAAGCCATAGATTTACAAGTGCTCACCTTGACAACAGCCACACCTCTCTTGTTTGGGCCATGCCGTACAAAAGACGAATTTTCTCTGACGATACCTGAGATGCTTCGTAAGCTGTCCACATGGCATCCCACTCGTCTTGACGGGCAGCCTCCTGTGCCCCGAACACATAAACATTATCGCGTATATCTGGAGCAATGCTAGGAGTATATGTGATAGAAATAATACACTTTGAACAGAGAGGATCACATGACATGGGGAATATACATATTTAGCATACTTATATATTTATTTAGCATAATCCACTAATATAATGTCAATTATGCAACAAGAGAAATTTGTCAATTATCTAAAATGTAAGACCTAAAATAGTCAGTAGACCTACTCCGGATCCTCAAAAAATGTTTGTTCAAAGGTCTATGGACATATAAATATCATACCTACCTTTTTGATGTAAAACTATTAAGAACGTTAAAAAATATTCGCGATTCCCATCCAACCCACCAGATATTGACGATTTTACAAGACAATTACTGTTTTACACTTTCATTATTAATAAACATGAGCTACATATGTAAATTTGTGACGTGGAATGAGGGATTCAAATGATATGTTTTATGGTATCCTTGTTTAACTTGCATTCCAAGGACAGTTGTAATGTTGGCATGCCTTGAGGGGTTTATCTTAAAAGTAGCTACTAACTACTTAAAAATGTCCACATTGAACACCAAACCAGAGACTTGTTGGGAAGTAATTAAGAGATGACTTATAAAGGATTAACAAAGGACTTACAGACCTTGTACACATTCCACATCACAATTTCTGCCTATCAATTGTGATATCTCATAAATATTCAAACTTTGAAGAGGTTTGTCTTGAGAACGGTAAGAAGATATTCAAAAAATTCCCACAGATCAGGGATTTGATACAATTCCCTGCTTAATCTATCATTGCTGAGTCAAACAGCTGTATTTTGGTGACATGTCTACACACATTTAACTGTGGGTAGATTATTGTGAAGCACTGTACCGGTATTAAGCCAGTTCAGAGTTTTTACAGCCCATGTGCGATCTCTTCAGGTCACAGGTCATAAGGGTATAGAATGCAATCATGAAACACGCCCTCCGAATAGTTGTGCATACCGTGCACTACGCGTTGTTATACTAACGGTCACGCATGCGGATAGAACGACCGGAAAGATCTTTGATATGTTACACACCCTATAGTAACTCTGAACTGACTTAATTGGACCAATAAAAGTTATTTTCCTTTTTTGCAATTAAATCCCCTAAATACACTGGAATTTACCAGTAACAGTTTTTGAACGCATCATAGTGCTTAAGACCATAAAGACAAATTGAGTACAAAAGCCAGAATAGCCTTTGCACTTACACGTACATATAACACATTAATAACGCCGCTTAAAAAATATTAACCTGTTTGTGGAGGGTCGTTAAGTGGGGCTAATGTGTTCATTATGCGGTTAATAAATGTACTCTTTTGTTTTTTGCTTTATTACCTAAGCGCAATGATGTGATTAAAACCTGTTGCTAATACCAACTATCAACTTACTAATTGCCTGATAAGAAACTAGAAAACTGGTTGACAGCTTCGGTAAGGCAATCTTGGTTGCCATGACCACACGCCAGATCAATAATATCGCTCCTAAGTAGTCTGTAGAAAAAGGAAAATGGCGAAAAATATCGTTAAAATTAGTCCTGTAAACACGAGTCCATTTGTATTACGAGATACGTAATCATGGGCGTCCTGAGGGGAGCAAGGGGGCACTTGCCCCCCCCCCCCCGAAAATCAAAAACTTGAAAAAACGAAGAAAAAATAAAGAAAAAACGAAGAAAATATAACATCAACATTTCTTAACAGTTCACTCAGTGTGAATTTCTACTCTCAAAACAGGAACTGAATAAAATATCAACCCTCAGGCCCCATCAGCCCTCCTCCCCCCCCCCCCAGCATATTTTTGGTATTTTTTTAAAGTTTATATTTACGATATTGCTAGTGTTTTCCCTTTTTATATGCGGTAAATATGCCTTGGGAGTGCCATTTCCAGCGATCTGGGAAGCATTCTGGGCCAAACTTTTCTTGCGCTCCGCGCCAACCCATGATGGGGCGGAGCGCTAAGAGCCTGTCTATGGGCTTCGCCCCCACCCCTTGACAAATTCCTGGCTAAGCCTTTGTCAACAATGTGAAGTAGCATCTAAACTCTTTTCTGGGAGTAAAATATTTCCCATGCAAAAAGTTTTGCCCCTCTGGATTTTTTTCTGCGGACGCCCATGTACGTAATGAACTCTGATTTAAAACTTTAGTTCAGTTCTTCTGTTCTTAAAGTAATACATCGATCAAAACTAGTTTTGAATTAATATGATCTTTGATTCATTTCTGAATATTTTGTGACGTAATTGGCACAATAACAATGATCACAGTCACGATTTACCATTTCCATAGAGTTAAATAACACCCTTCCAACGACATTTCCTGTTGAAGTGAGTGCTTTCCTACTAGCAGACTAGTGGAGAAATACTATAAAATGACAGAACATCTTCAAATTTAACACACTTTTTACATTTTTTACATATGAACTTACTTCTGCATATGATCTCCAGTATTATCCCAACGAACAATTCCGTACATCTTTTGGGTTTGCGTCACCACGTATTCCTGTTAAAAAATATAAAATCGTAGAGTGTAGTCAAAAAGTAATATATATAGCAAACAAATAATTGCCCATCTGCAGTATAGTTTTACGTCGTACCAGGAGCATTTCAAATAATTGCATAAGTGTAGCTCAAATGGCTTAAATTACATCTGAAATCATTTTCAAGCGAAATTACTTAAAATTCATCATAAAATATTGTTTAAAGACTAATAAAATTTAAGAAAGGATTTTCTTACTCTGAAAAGACCGTACATATTTTGGAAACGTAGTATTTCACTCATCCACATGAGGTTGTCGTGTGCAACAGTCCATGGTACGTAATCGGTCTCTTCCGTCAAATACAATGTCATGTCAAGTATGACGTCATATGGTAATTGCTCTGCACTAAAGGACGAAAACAAAAACAAAGAGCATGCAAATGCGTAGAAGCTTAACCTCTCAATGACATATAGAGGTATCACAGTGTGTATTGCCCCCCTGTGGGCTGGGAGTTGTAGACTATGCCCACGGTATTTCCCGCCTGTCATAAGAGGCGACTATAGGGAAGGAATTGCACCGTATTAGACCTGTATTTGAAACCAAACTTGAACTTGAACCGTATTTGAAACCGTATTTAAACTTTACCTTTTTAGCTAGTTGACACTATGTAAAACATTCGTGTTGGTGTGACGTTACATCTCATCTAACTAACTAACGCAGTGTGTATTGTCCACGCATGCACGCTAAAGTTTTCGAAAATGCGTTTGGTGGCAGTTGCTACAGTGTAGTACAGTTAGGATAATGGTGTGTGGTGTGTTCCACTAGACATCACGAAAAGTAAAGTATGTTGTACTGACCAAGAACACCCAAAAGGACAACGATACGACAACATCTTGAGAAGAAGAAGAACAAAATGTGATTGGAGACGGAAGGTTTTCCTTTTCAACGAATAGAATCATGAGAAGTTAAACTTACCGACCTAAATTGAACGCGTCGTCTAGAAGACCGGCTCTATCGGATGGGTTTATTGCCTGTTTAGGAAATAACCGTTGGAAGTTTAACAAGTCGTCGTGAAAGTTCTTATTAACAAGTTCAGACAGATGTTTGACCAATTATATTTTCCAAATAGACTCTGATAATGTTAATATGGTGACAGAACAGTTCATAATTAATACTCTCTCTCTTGGCAAGAACTAATTGATCACTAGCCAGGAAGCACTGATAATCACTATTAAACGGCGGAGTTGGCTTGGTGGATACTTTTTGCCCTTCATTCAAGAGGTCACCTAATCAAATCTCGGTGGAACCACCTGGAAATTTTTGGTGACTCAAAATTGTTTCTTTGGCATACATGTTGGAATTTGAGAATACGAGTCCCGGGCCTATAATGAGGGATTGCATTGGCCTAGTCTCTAAGGAGATAACCTACTGAGACCCCAAACATTTCTTATTAAAGGATTAAGCAGACATCCTAACCATCTGCACTGATTTCGCAAAAATGAGGTATTCAGACCTCACCTTCCTTTTTCTACAAGGCTTTTATATAAAGTGAAAACCCCATCGCCTAAGGCCATGTTGCATTACCACACGAGGATTCTTTTCTACTCTGATCAGGGAGTTGCCAGAGAGTTGCCAGAGAGCTGTATCTCTTTCATTCATTTACACCCCCCCAGCCCCCCCCCCAGCCCTGGGCGTTTGTTGTAATCGACATGCACTCTAAAAAACATCTAGTCAATTGGGGTACGAACCGGAATCTTGTCAAATATTTGACAAGATTTGTTTCAAAATTAAATAGAAATGGTTCAAAAATGAAACTATTCGTTTCATTTATGAGCCGAATCTAGTCAAAGATTTGACAAGATTCCGGTTCGTGCCCCTATTGATTAGATTCTATTCAAATTTGACTAGGACATTTTTAGAATGTGGGGAGTAAAAGTGCTGGCCATTTTAGCAAGCCCAGCACCTCATGCCATATGCCAAGGAAATATTTATTACGTATTATGAAAGCCATATTAGAGCCAAAAATTTATCATGCGGGCTTGATAGGCTTTCACGTGTAGCAAGTTGAATATTTTCGCTCTAAAAGTTTAAAGCCTTGACAGCGAGGGCCTTCGATAGAAAAGTTTTCTTTTGCTCCTGGACCCCCGATTTGGCTGTTCGGAACTTTTGAAGAAGAGTGACAAATATGTTGTCGCATGATTAAAAAGGGGTCACGCCACACTAAGAATAGAGTTGTGCTAAGTAATCGGATGAAGCCTCAGGTATACTCACTGCAAAACCAGTGCTTAGTTGAGCAGACAAAGCATTCCAGTTTTCAATGTCGTAATTAACTCGATAGTAACCCATCTCTTGGTAATTAGCCACGTACCACTCGCCATTTGGGGGAAGGTTAATCACATCTGAGGAAGAAAGATTAAATATGAACAAAACTAAAAAGTAAAACTTTTCAAAGATCAAAACAACTCCAAGAACAGTAAAAACGTGAAACATATCGAGATTTCTATATTTTGGTCTTCGTGCCAGTTCTGCAGGGTTTACGATCAGTAAAGTACTCCCAACTTTCGATAATTTTTTTGAGACTAAAAAACTTTTCGTCACAGTTTTTATTTTTATGTGGTACTAATTAAGTAGCTTCACGCAATTCACATGATTTTATGATGATGATGATGATGATGATGATGATGATGATGATGATGATGATGATGATGATGATGATGATGATGATGATGATGATGATGATGATGATGATGATGATGATGATGATGATGATGATGATGATGATGATGATGATGATGATGATGATGATGATGATGATGATGATGATGATGATGATGATGATGATGATGATGATGATGATGATGATGATGATGATGATGATGATGATGATGATGATGATGATGATGATGATGATGATATTCCAGGAGATTGGACCATGCAATTGGGATTTGTTTTGACTTTCTTATTGACCATCTATAAAATGAATTAAAAATTATATCGGTGGAATTGGAAGTCAAATGGAAGTCCAAGACTATTATAAGACAAGTCCTGAGCTTAAGAGACGAAGAAGGACGATCTCAGCCAAAATGAGCTAGGGGTGTTTTTGCCATTTTCTTGCAAACCGCTGGAAAAATTCGACCGAAACGAAAACAACCCTTTCTAGGGCCATAAACACGCGTACAGTACTACTTCAGGTAAGGGGGCTCGGCAGCATTTGTGCCCGACAATTTAACCCAGGTTGGCCCGAAAATAGCATTTATTTTGCCGGAATATGGCAAATTTTCTGCCCGAATGGAATGGGGGGGGCAGCCCCAAGCCGCCCCTCCCGCCTGGTACGCCTATGGCTATGACAGTTTGGGTCACATTCAAGAAAGTTAGACTTAGTGATTGACCATTCAGGAACATTTAATCCCACATTCGTGTGGCACGTCTGATTCACCCTTTCATTAATCAAAGACTGTTACAGCTTTAGGTTGACATGAAGAACCCTTCAATACTTCAAATAACGCATGCTTCACGCTACCCACGTGACTCCATTGTTACTTACCGTCGTCCGTGTCGTCATACTGCATCCACTTAGTCATAACTGTTGACGGATCTGACTCGTACACGTATTTGAAGGGAATTTCCCATTTATAGCTGTATCAAATTAAAAGTAAATATCTTTATTTCCTTTAAAAAGACATCTGGTCTTTCGGAAAAATTAAACCGTTCATCGTTTATTTTATCTTGTCATCTTGATGCAAACCTCGAATTAGTCGGTAGTTTTTTATTTCTTGCCGAAGGCAAAAGTAATCTATAACCAGAAAGCCCAGACGCTTGATTCCTTGCTGAAAGGGGGTGAGTTGTTTCACTGAGGTTCATCACTCAAATTTATACTTTTTGACTATATCATTTTTTAGCCTACTATGTTTTCACAACTTGACCTCCGCTGACCTCATATGACCTTTGAACCCAACCAAAAACTGAATAACACAAAATAAGAAAATAGACATATCTTAGGAGGGAGTCGTACCTGAACCGAAATCGAGCTCTAATCTACTACGCCGTAAGAAAACTCGTTCAGTGTATGGTATTTCTAGCCATGCTTTTTTTCCAAAAGTCCCCTGACTCTCTGGCGAAGAGCCAGGGGCGAAAACCAAACAATACTCCCGAAAGAGTTCTGCTCCCCGAAGGAGTAACAACGTCCCCAAGGGACAAACAGTGACTTAACTGACACCACCTGACAGTGGTCCCGTTCTAGACTGGCTGAATAGAATAGGTCCCACCTGGGAGCTCCGCCGTCGTGATCACGGACACTCCTGTGCCAGGTAAGTATTTCTATTTTTTTTTTTTTTCCTAGCATAGCCATAGCATACTTAACACGTGTGTATAATTACACATAACTTAGGTAACTTAAATTAATATTATTACTGTAACAGTTATGCTTGTGAAAATAGATGTCTTTCTCTATAACTTTATCCTTGGAATGGTACAAAAATTCAGCCCTAACTTTTTGTTGGTCACGAAACGCCGGACACTTTAGAGGTACCGCCCACTCTCTATTTAGTTAATGGGGATTTCGTAGTTGCACCTCTGATGACTTCATATTCATTTAAACTTCGACCTCCCACAAACTCATAGGGTAAGGAATCATAAAAAGTTCTTGGTTTTTTCTTTCAATACGATCGTAGCACCAAGGTCGATGGGGAGATTATAATGGCAAACGCGTGCTGACAGTACAGACTGGAAAAAAATCTGAAGGAAAAGTCTCAAACAATCTGGTTCATCGTAACTTATAAATGTACAATGCAGTGGCGAATGTGGAATAATTGCATGATCCAAAATCATCAATTAATGATAATCCAGGTTTACCAAGAGATAATCCAAGAGTATCAAAGAAACCTAGATCATAAACCACAGAAAATAAAACATTACAATTTCGATGTGTTAGGCGATGTTCTAGTAATTTTTTTTTATATTTTTTTTTATCCAAGTGAGCTCCTTTTCGCACCGGTAATCTTACATTATCGGTCGATAATCACGGTTTACTTTGTGGATAACTGGTGGTATTTGGTCGAAAGTCCGAGTTCATTAGAACACGTAGAAAAAGATACCCTGTTCTCGAAATATCTATTAACTGAACATTCGGCTTGGAGTAATAGATTGCTAAAAAACATTGAACTTACTCATAGTCACTTCCGTAAAGAGCAGCCGACTTATTAGCGTTAGGGTCCACGAGGAACCAGGACTGCTCGAGATGTAGCCCAGTGGAATCACGGGTAATGTTAACTACAGGGAATCCCATCTGCCTCGTCCAGGTATCCATGACTCTCTTGACGTTAATATCATTGTTCCCTGTTTCGTCCTCATAAGCCTATCAAAGTAGAGTGCAATACAGAGACAGTTATGCTATAGGAGTTGATGAGTGAGCTAGTGACGTGTTGTTTTGGATATTTCCCCTCTTCCAAATCCCCTTCCCTCACCTCCCCTCCCAGTTTGATTGATAAAAAACTCACCCAGTACAATGAAAAGGGTCATAGAAGTCGGGACACAGGCGCACATAGCATAGTCACTGTTACGTTTCGTGAAGGACTTGGTCTTAGTACCTCCTTAGTGTCATTACAAACAGTGCCATAGCGGGGCAGCAATCCCAAGGGGGGCGGTTCATGACAACGTCCAGTGGGAATACTGTCTATGGCCCCTCCCCCTTTGAGAAATTTTTGCCTTTGTAAAGTTGCTTGAAGTTCTTTAAATGAAGTTCTTTTACAAAGCTTTGAATTCATTATGTTTTAGAAATTCACATAATTGAGTATTTTTCTGCTGTGGCATGGTACGGTGTCATGCGACAGCCGAAGATTTGTACCCGGTGCGGACTTTCTCCCATTTAGTGCGCTACGTGGAGGGCCACCATCGGTTGGTGACTAGCCTAGGTCTATTTTTCACTACGATGCCCCAGGTTGGCAGGAATTGCTTTCTCTGGACCTCCAAAGTTGCATCTAAACATTTTTGAGACTTAATGTTTTAGAAACTAAGACTTCAGGAAGAAAAGTTACAATTGAAAAAAACTTATTCAGTAAAATCATCTTGTAGGAGCAATCAGGGCTAAAAGGTACTTTACAAGCTCATTGATTTTAGCATGAAAGTAAAGGTTCTCGTTCATATAAACATGCTGTCACACCGCATGAGAAACAATACCCAAGATCTTCGTCGTATAGGCTTCAGCTGTCTTGTTTGCATCATGCATGAGGAAGGACGTCCATTCGTCAGTGAGAGTTACCGGCATAAGAGTCTTTTGGTGACGGAGTCCGGCAACCTCCCTGGGGAAACAGGGACCCTTATATGCGATTTCCCAGGTTCTGATATCCTTTAAAACGTAATCGGGACAATGGAACTTTTAGCATTTTTATCATTTTGTCAGCTAGGCCATTTTTCATTTATTGTTTGGAAATCTCAGGCAACCTAGCCCTTGCCCCCCCCCCCCTCCCCGCGAGCTACTTGCTTTTTGCCCGAAATGTTATAGTATCCCCAAGTTAGGGTTCTTGTGTGTAAAAAAGTTATGTCAAATGATTTTGGTTGTTAGATATATCAAAAAATAAGTTGGAATAAAGGTGACGAAGTTGATTTTTTCGAGTTGGCGAACTTTTATCGTTGGGACATCGTCTTGGAAAATTAACGGTGGTTACTTCCGTTGTTGCAAGCAAAGAGAGTCGGTACGCTAGCCGATCCACCTTACCCCTAAATAACAGCAATTGCACGTCGGGAAATGTATGCCTCCGTTGGGTGGAGATTTTTTTTAGCACGTCGCTACGAAAATGAGAGCAGCGAAAGATATACCATGGAAGTACTAGCTACCGAGGTAATACTTCAATAGGTATACAGAGAGCCGTGCAAATCTTTAAAGGCGTAAAATCAACATATGGTAAAACTATTAATTAAAGTAAAGGATAACGCTGAAACGGTGCATCGCTGGGTGCTGAACTGGTGAAGCCACGAAAATTGTGATGACGTTTCCGTGGTACAACGAAAAGCTGGTTGATTCACGAGTCTAGTTGATTAGTGTGAATTCACTTTCAGAAGTTAAAAGTCATTTTATCCGTTTTTCGAAAGATTAGAACTAATTTTCACGTCAGAGATATTCCATGGTGCCTTAAATGTTGTGCTTTACACTTCTCACTTGCCGTGCAGAGATTCAAATCATTGGCGTCAGTCCAGATCGCTAGATGCCATGCTCTCTTACTTCAATTTTCATACATAAAACAAAACTATATTGTCTTTTGTTATTTACCTTCTGTATTCTCTCCCAAAGGTCATCACTCACAGCAGTACCAAAAGCGAAATCCGTCAGATATTTCTAAAAAAATTACAACAATTTCAAAATCAATAATCGAAGGTTAAATTATTTAAAACCGATAACTTTGCATACAACAGCGACGTAGTTATAAGGTATCATGGGGATATACTTGCCTCTGGATTGAATTTTCTAAATGATACTATCTCCACTAATAGTAATGGCTATAATACGATTCTTTCGACGCGGTGTAAAAAGACATGCTTTTAGTTGTTTCGAGGACTCAAGGAGAAAACTCTGATATTATCATCATTAGTATGGACCATGCATGCACAATTTGATCTTAAAGTGAGAATACCACTAAATTGCTACTAATGAATACAGGCTTCTGATACTAACATTCTTCTCATGTGTAGTGGAATCATTATAAACGAAAAGAGCTAAGGCTTGAGACTTTTTACTTACATTTACGCCAGTCTTAAAAGCACTCTCCCCAATAAAATCGTTCAACATTCTCAAGCAAGATGCACCCTTTAAGAAAAGAAAGAAAATTCGGTGATTCTATTCATAGTGTTACATGCAGTGTAGTGGTATGGTACGGTGTGTTACCTGGGATTATGTTAAGTAATGGAAATTTCCGAGGTAGTACAGTGGTTAAACTGAGAGATGAAGCCTTCAATTGTTTTGCATGATGGTAACTGACTGACGAGACGGTCAGCTATGGTGTTATCACGGGTTGTTTTCATATAGATGCATATACACTTAAATTTGCCCATACGTAACGCTGTCTTCAGTTTAAGCGTGTAAATGTGGCTAGCAACGAAAACCAAGCAAATACAAACCTTGCTATAGGGAATCGAATCAAACACTTCGTTGATTTCATCTGGGTGTTCCAATTCCACGATAATCGGATGTGACGTTGTGATTTGATCCAGACCAAATACGTAAAGTAAATCGCTCGATACAAACTGGTCGAACTGTTGAGAAACCATTTCAATATCTAAGAAATATGAGCCGGTATACACTATATATATAAATGATTGAAAAATGCTGAAATTTTCATCTTTCTCTAAAACAGGATTAAAGTCATTATTTGCAAAACTGGAAACGAATTTGGTGTGGCACCGTAAGTGTCTATGCATCACAAATGGCCCAAGTTTGGGAATTTAGGGGTTTGCAGTCCCCAATTTTCTTCAAAAGATAACCTCTTGATCCCTCCCCCTCCCCAGATAAGGTAGTATTTCACAGATAAGTGGCGTTATTTTATCCTCTCAACTACTTACAGGCAAAATCCTGTCAAAATTAGCTCAGCCCCCACATATAGACCTTGTACATATGACGTCACAGAACAGAAAGTGCTCCCCCTAGTCGAGGTAAGCGAGTACCATTCCAAATTAGAATACACCAACAAATGCAGACAACTGATTTTATGTAGCGGTCGGATACGTGCGAAAGTCTACTATACGCGCTCATGCGAAGTCTACGTCGTGCGTGCACTGTGCTTCATTGCTACCCTCCAAAATAACGTCGCATGACGTCAGTGCATACGGTCTACAGCCGGTCCATTGTGCCACTGTATGGCAGTATTCAGCTAAGTTCTTCAGAGCAAATTTTATTGGAGTGCTTTGTGACAGAGGTTATTTTTCTTATGACGTACCCCAAAACCCCGCGGTAATATTCCCTTCGTAATTCAAGATTTTCCTTTTGAATGAAATAGCTCCAAGTTTTCTCAAGGTCACAGGCTGTGTTGTTAAGGGTATAAACCGCCTATCAGTCCCTTTGTCTTTATTTAAATTCAATAACTTTGTTTTTCTTGAAATTTGATACTGTTGGAATGCTGGAATGGATATCTAGTACCCAACTTTGAGCTGCATTGGGTATAGCATATGGCGGTATTTGATATTCCACACAAATGATTTCAGTATTATACAATTTAAGAATAAGTTCCTTTTTGCGGAAACAGGACCTGGGTGTCTTAATTTATCAGAGGGGTCGATCAAATCTCGGTTATTCTACAAAGATCCAATTTCTTCTTCGGTGACAGTTAGGAAATTTTTCCAGCTAAGTTTACTTCTAGCCCCTTTTCATTTAAAAAGAAACTGTCCATGGCGCCTTTTTGGCCATAGTTACCTTGCGTAGCGCCTCTGTGGCTGCCACCCCCTTAGGCTGTTGCCCCTCAGTGGTTTTTTCGCAGCTATGAGCTGAACGATAAAACTTCGTCCGCTCCGCGGGTTAGACAATAGTAACCTGTATACTGAGTATATTTGGCAAAGCCCATTTCTGTTGAGTACACTACTGTGTGTATTTTATGTTGCATCTTCCTACAACCTGACATTGCCTGTCAGGCCTATGCGATTTTGCCTACACTTCATATTATATTTCACAGATAGGCACAAGTTATCACTAACCAATCAGAGTGACTTATAGTTACAGCTGAACTATGGATCACATTGCACTCACCTACAATTCTGCTTTCAGACACCTATCTGCCTATGGTTCCTAAATATATTTAAGGGGATGCAAAATTACTTGAATTCTTCAAAGGGGTTATAGCATCACCCCAAAAATATTTACGCATATGGTCATATCTTTCAATTCAATTGGTGACTGCATTTTGATTAAAATTATTCAAGTAGTAGCTCCGCTCTGGTTGGTCAATGATGACTTGCAATTCAGTTGTGATCCCAATGATTAAGCTCACACACAATATTGTACACACGTGGCCTACAGCATGTATATATTGGAGGAGGGGCTACACACACACACACACACACACACACACATATATATATATATATATATATATATATATATATATATATATATATATATATATATATATATATATATATATAATAATATATATATATATATATATATATATATATATATATATATTGGAGGAGAAGCTAGAAGTACTTAGAAGACTTAGAAGGAACAGTTTTACTGTCTGTGAAGAGATTGTAGAGTTTTGTATCGGGGATTTCAACAGAGTGCACTACTAAACAGCCAAATTTTGTTTGTCTACTCACCATCTGCCATGTGGGTTCTTTTTCGTTAGCTCCCAGATATTCGACGTAGCTGGCAAAACCTTCATTCAACCACAGGTCATCCCACCAGTCCATAGTAACGATATTTCCAAACCACTGCAAAATGCAAAGAACGTGTGATGTAATTATATCGGTCTCATTTTGTTAATAGCAGCGTACAGAAGTCATCCCAGAACCCCCCAATCTTTACCCCTTTCAAGGACACTGCCAAATGAGCTCTTGGGGCTTTGTAGTGCAGCGACCTGTGCCATCCCCGTCATCAAAATGAGTCAGTCTGCAAAGAAGCACGTTTATTCAAGATGTCTTTCGAGATCAGTAACTTTGAAACCTAGGCTAATCCTACTTTCATCCCCGGATGGCCCTTACTTTTTAGCCTATCGCAATATTGCTCTAATAATCTATTTCGTTGAACTTCCTTTTATAGTCATCGACGAAACCGCTTTACTTCAGAAAATTACTTATAAAAAGTATGTGAACACATCCATTTCAATCGTGGAACTTCTTTCACGTTTGTAATAAGACTTCAGTGTAGTTAAATGGTAACAACTTGCTTTTTTTAAATCTGGTGAGCTTATAGAGTGATTCAGAATGTAGTTCTGTGTGCAAGAACCTGTTCTTTGCCGGGGGGGGGGGGGCTGAGTATTTAGACCGAAGTTTGGGAATGTTCAAGGGAAGAGATACAAGTACAAGGGTTTTCACTTTGGAAAGACGGAGGGCATGCCGCTCAAAGCCCGACAAAGGTAACGGGTTGCCGGAAGGATCGTGAAAGCAAAATTTTGCGGATCCTCATTGCAGAAAATTAAGAAAAATATGGGTTTTGTTGAGGAAACTTTCAAAATTTTGGATATTTTGAAAGGATATTTTAAAATTTGGGGCTTTCATTTAGGAAAATTTGGGTTTTGTTTTCTAAAGAATCTGTTTTTTTTTTAAGTGTGAATTCATATAAACCGTCGGGGTGACTATCTTCCTACCAGGATCACATGCGTCATCGTACTCATCAAGGCTATGGCCCCCTATCACCGACCTGGCGCCACCATTACCCCTTGTTAAAGTCGTTGCTATAAAATGATTGTTCACAGATATAGATGCTTCAGTCTGCGTATGTAGGCAAAAAGCACAAGTATGGCTAGTCTCTATCATGTGACTAGACGAGAAGTCACAACTCGAAACGAGAATGAAATTAAAGGAAAATATCGTGTGTAAGGGACAGAATTTTTTTTTTTTTTTTGTATTTTTAAAACCATAATTTGTAGATTCAGCATGATAGGTAATTCCAAATAAGGCAGCATGGTAGCTTTATTTCCAAGAGATAATGTACTCACAGAAAGAAATTTATTTGTTGCTCAGGAACAAATTGTTGGCCAAAACTTTAAAAACTTTGGTGGATACAACATCCCTCACTCTTGAAATGCATTACATTTTGGAAAGATGCAGCTATTGTTTTAGCTAATTGGAAAGAATGAATGATTTACTAATGAATATAATTAGTTTCGTTGTATGTGATTTTGGTGCATTGAAAACGCAATATTTCCCTTTAAACCTCTGTTCGTACACAGCCTGAAGTTACACTCAATATTCTCAGTAGCTTACTTGGCAAGTAAGTTCGTAGGGCGATAATGTACTGACACGTATCATCGATTTGTTGTAATTCCAGTTTAGACTTGTGACATTTCAGATAACCAACTCAATAGGTGTTTTTCGTGTGGAACTTTATGGATACAGATTGTTTACTCAGTGTTGGAGCCCAAAGACCACCTTAGGTAGAACACCCCTATTATGACACACATCAGTATACTGACGTTTACTGATGTGTGCATTTTTTCTTGACAAATATCTGGGGTTCGACTCTCGGCCGGGTCATACCGAAGACTTTAAAAATGGAAGCTACTACCATTGTTCTTGTTGCTCAGCATAAGCAATGGAGTATGGAAAACAAGCCAGTGAGCCACAACTGGATAAAAAGGCCGTGACCGGCCCGACTCAAACCAATTGGTTAGAAACTGAGCCGTAAAACCTCATCTGACTCTAACTCTTAACAAACATCACCAAGAGGAGACATTGAGACAACTTTTTAATAGGTTACCACGAGAAATGGGGTCTTTTGTCACTTTGATATGAAAGAAAACTAACTTGTGACAAAGCGTAAGAAAAATAAATTTAAAATCGAAATTGAAATGTCAGTGGTGCTAAAATGGGGCCAAATTGAATCAATGTTGAGGAAATTATGGACCGAGAGGGCAGGCGGAGGAAAATCTAGTTTTAGTGAATGATAAGACCTAGGCAAAGGTAAGAAAAGTTTGAGCCCTTCTAGCTAAAAAATTTTCAATCTCATGATATGGTATATTGAAAATACCATGAATGGTCAAGTTGTTCTTCCTGGTGAAAACTTTTACAAGTTTTTAGAGGCCCTTTTGTTTTGGGAATTGAGTGTACTACCCGTATCAGCAAGTCTTCAGATTGCTGACTGATGTGGACCGTGCAAGAGCCTCAGACCAGTAGCCTTTAACAATAATTTAATAATAACTTAAGTCCGTCAAAGCCTACGGTTTTTGGGAAAAGACCGATTTTTATGCAACAACTAAATGATTACACCAAGGTTTCAAAGTTTTAAATTTATATTCCAAAATTTAAATTAATTCCGGAACAAACTCTTTGATGACAGACTTTGAAATATTATGAACAAATTCTATTTTTTACAAATTTCTATGGAGTTGGGATTAGTAGCTGGCTCTTTTATTCATGATTTTTCCAAGTTCGGGATTTCTGGAACCATTTAAAGGAAATAATAGAGAAAAATTTAAGGTGAATCTGTAAATTTGATGAAAATTTTTATAATCGTCCACTATTAGTAAAGATTTGAACCACCTACCATATGAGCCAGTTCGTGCGCCACAATGGACAAAATACGTTGTTTGTTGGATTCGGATGATTCCATTGGATCATAAAGGATATACCGTTCTCTGTACGTAATAAGACCCCAGTGTTCCATGGCACCCGATGAGAAGTCAGGGATAGATATCATATCTGTGAAAGTAACGTAATTCTGACATAAAAGTATCACAACAGTTTTTCTGTTCTGGGGTTGGATCCACTAAAATTTGCGGTTCTTACGTAAGTCAAAATACTTTCGAAATGCAAGTTTTTGTGCGTTAGTATTCTTTGTGAATCCGGCCCCTGCGCCATGTTTCTTGTGACAACGGAAACAGGTCGCCATGCTGGGGGAATAGACCTTATGCATATGATGTCACAAAGGAGAATGTGCTCAGTCGTTTGGAGGAAAATGGAGGAAAAGCGCGTATCATTGCAAGTTACGCCAATAATTGCAGACAGCTGATTTGTCAACCAATCGTATACGGGCGTAATTCTACTACACGTGCGGCGAAATCCACGCCGTTCGTGCAAGTGTGCTTCATTGTTTTCCTCCAAAATGAAGTCAGTGTGATGTCAATGCATAAGGTCTATCAGCGAGGCGAGAACGTACATGCGTACACATATTGACCAATCGAAGTCAGGCAGTACTGTAACTGGTGCGCGTAAAATACAGTGTAAATTGTATACACGGTGCAGGTGTAGTGCACAATAGCAGTTGCACTGCCTCCAACATGTCTGCGCAAGCAAAATATTTCGTCAGCACACGTGAAATGAGTTCATTTCAAGTTAATCGTAGATAATAATATTAAACGGAACAAAAGTAACCCCGGCTTACGAACTAAAACAGAAACTGTGAAGCTAGCACTAATCGATAGGGAGAAAAAATGCCAATTGGACTTGGGAGAGCTTTATTTTACTTTAGGCCTTATAGATCTTAAAGGATGACGTCATATTGGAGGCAAACGCGTATCATTGTAACATACACTAACAAATGCAGCCAGCTGATTTGTGGACCTTGTCGAATACGCGCTTAACTTCACGCGCGTGGGAAGCGGACTACGTACAGTATGCAGTGTGCGTCATTGCTTTGCCTCCAAAAGGACGTTGCGTGGCATCAATGCATAAAGGTCTATTGGCAGGAAAACGCTTTGATCGGGAAAATAAGTGCAATTTATTACATCAATCCTGGGTGCCAGTTAGTTATCCCCTGGTCTCTTCATAAAATTCTGTATTATAATAATGGGCAACTTATGTATTGTACATCATGTAAAATTTCAATCATTTACAATATATTTAGGTATGTTTCTGCACAAATTATGAGCGTGACTTTGATTACTGTTGAAACCAATGAATAGCAAATAAAGGATGTTTGTTTTATATTGTGCAAAAGTTCATTGGAATGAATAAACAGTGTAAGAAAATCAGAAAGAAAAACTGAATATATAGGCGTACTTCACATCAGTTTTCTGAACTAATAAGAGATTTTCTTTTTAACACATTGTAATTTGTTCTTTTTCCTCCATTTCGAAAGGTGTCATGGACAGTTGCACGGCCTTCCCTTCATTTGCAAACTTTCAGATATCAAGAATTCAGAGTTCATTTTCAACACAGAAAAGTACGTCCACCTTTATTGTTACTAAGTGACTGGTTTTTCTTTTCATCTTTAATGGTTTTCAATTTCTCTTGCAGCAGGCAACTTACACTTTACACCATCCACCGTATGCTAAGTGCCATGGGCGTCAATCCTGGGGGACAGGGGGACGCGTCCCCCCATTTCGATGGGTGGGGGACACAATATCAAATGCCCCCACACTTCGTAAAGAGAAGTGTCGTGGCTCTATTTGACTGGCTTTTTGAGTGGCATGTAGGTTTGTTGAAAGTGTCTCCATGCAGATTCTGAATGCAGATTTTGTCAGGGAAATCTTATTTCATGAAAATTTCGGCCCGCTTTGCGCGCATACGTCACAGTTTGCACTCCATCTCATGACCATTACAAAGTTGATCATACAAGGAACTATCTGATCAAAACACTTTCCGAAAACAGAGATACATCTCCAAACATCTGTATAGGGGCCCCGCATCAATATGGGATCCTTCAATCTAATTTGTAAGCATGATGTGGAAGGTTGAAACTTTAAAGCACGTTGTTGCCGTTATACATTTTTTAAAAAACTTTCACCGAGCGCTTCGCGCGAAGCCGTGATCGGTATAGATGGTGATTGCTAATACACTTACGAAGAAAAAGCTGAAACGCGCTTGTTAGTCCTTCACACCTTTTGTTACACCTGTCAGGGAGGTCTAACATCACCTTACTGCACCTATTCTCTCCATCTTGCCGATTCTCCATTGCTGGAAGATGTTCGTCTGGATTTTCGTTCAAAATTAGTAAAAATTCGATAGATGTAAAGTGCTTGGCTCATAATCTATATATATGGATGTCAGATAATAAGCATTACGCCATTGCCCCATTTTATGTAATTGATCCAGAGCTTCCAAGAGGCCCTATACAGGCATTCGCCAGCCTTCAGATACCCTGTTATAATGCACAATGAAGGAAAGGAAAATTTTTATAATAGTCCAATAAAGTTTCTGTTGATTCAACGCAGGTATTTTTGCGGTAAAACTTTACTTTGCCAGAAAAGAAAGCAGTAAAGTAGCCAAAAAGGGGGGCTTCAGGAAGGTTCTTGAAAACGTATTCTTCTCTTAGACAACATACTCCCTTCTTTCACCTAACCAAAACTTAGTGTTCACTAAATTATGGACATTTTCCAGCCATATACGATCAGCTCCAAAAATATCCCAAAGATAGCAACCTTAAATTATTAACAAAATTTCTCAAAGGGGATGGGGACACCCGCTCCCCCAGGACGACACCTTTATGTAGTGACAAGGGAAGGATAACCACAGCTGTATACAAAACGCAGAACGCATAACAAAGTGCAATTTACATGCCGCCACTCTGTTGGAAAAACATCCAACCGTTCCGAATTGGGGGCCTTCACACCCCAAAACATATGACCCTAGCTACGGGCGTGGTTGGGGTCCATGATCTCTGACAATGATCCACGCTGCGGAGCGTGGTTTCAGCTATTTTTGGACATAATTTAAGTAACATCTTGAAGTAATTCCGTGGACTCCGTGTATTTCAACTGGCAGATCATCTATCATGGTCACGTTAACTTTGGAATCATTGGCGTAGCCAGAGGGGGAAGGGGGCCATGCCCCTTAATCGAATTCTTAAAACAAATTTGGTAATGGAACACAAAAATTGGATTCAAGTGATGCTAAATGTTGCACCAGAATGCTTCTGAGGGTACTTAAATATTCAAAAATTTCTCAGAGGGGAGGGGGACACCCCTCTCCTTAGACCCCTCCCCCAGGCCGGCGATCAGGTCCCGTGTTTGGCCCCCTCCAAACAAGAATCCTGGCGACGCCAGTGTTTGGAATTCTAACTCTTAATAGAATAGGACAACGTCAGTCATCACAAAGAGGGGGCGCAGGGGGGCCTATAGAAAGACACGCCCTTTTCAAAAACAAAGGGCTTGTTAGCTTATGCTAAGTCATGTGTGCCCCCCCCCCCCACACACACACACACACTTCAATATGGATTGACGCCCCTGCTAAGTGCACAGTGGAACACATTCGGACTTTAACAGTATTTTTCATCAGTCAAACAATTATCAGCGGAAGGAACTTGAAACGTCAGAACGAAGGTAAAAGTTCAAAAAAGAAGTGTAACGAGCATTGAAATATATCAGTCAGTGAGAAAAATTTGACAAGAACATCTTACCAAGTTTTGGTAAAGGGTATTCGAGTTGATAATAATCTTCGTAAAAATCAGTAATGTTGATACCGGCCTCGAGTGCGTAAATAGTCTGATTAATCTGAAAATCTGGAGCGTAGACACGGAACTGTGGAAGGATCAAAATGTGAGTACTCAATTTCTTTGGGTCATGAAAGAGATTTGAGGCGCAAAATGGGACAGAAATATAAGATGCAGGTACTTCTTACGAAAGAAAGGAACAGGGGAACGAACCTGGCCCGATTTAATCTTAACGCAAGTTTCACCATCATTCATCCTCCCCGCCTACAAGTCACTTTCATCATCAGACCAATCTTTGTAACGGTTTAGCTAATCTCCCTGAATAGATCGTCCTCTCGGATAATTTACCAGAATGATTTCATTTTGATATTTTAACCGTAAATAAAGTTAGATAGCGGTGGTAACAGTCCCAGTTGAATTCAGTAGGATCTTTTTAGGGTTTACCAGGCTCTCTTGAGAGTTCAAGGAATCCTTGCCCTGCTGCCCTCTCAACCGCCTGTAACGACCATCAGCGAGCTAATGTGAAATGCGGAAAAGAATTTAAGTGCTCTTACCGGTACGTTCCTCTTTGTAAATCCTTCGGTATAATTAAAATCGCAGACGATGAAGCAGGCGAGATAGCTGCTCATCTTGACTGATTCATGGAAATGTGTTTTCTGCCGCCCGCCGACCATTTCGGTGCTCTGAGTAAAATAAAAAGACATATACACATTTTAGCCGGATTACGCAATTATTTTAGGATGCTAAGAGACCAAGAAAAATTGGAATAACAGTTCCCAGGCAAGGGATTTACATTACAGCTTCACGCCGGGTGAATTCCAGTTAAACGATTTTACAGAATTTAGATTTCTATAAGGTCAAACCAAGAAACTAAAAATAAGTTTGGACGAGGGGAGCCCGGGATTTGCCACCCCTTTTGTGGCCTCGGCCTTAACACAGGTATGAAAACCTACACAAAGAAAACAAATCTCGACAGCATAGAAATATTTGGTTTTAAGTGCGGAACATTGGAAAACATAAGGGGTTTCCTCTGAAGAATTTGCCCTAATGTAGAGCAAGATCAGGTATATCGTTAGGGACTAAATATTCACTACAGCTCCCCGACGAATTCCGAAAATATTCCCACCGGAGGGCAGTCTTCCCCGACCGGGGCGGGGAGGCTTGGCCCCCTGTCTCACCTGACGCCACCAATGGTTGTAAGAATGTACACTTTAGAGGTTGGAAACAGAATTACATCCACCCAACCCAACGGATTAGGGAAACCTGGTTGATTATAGCACATACCAGAGATCGAACTTTACGTACTTTCAAAATCAAATATTTAGGGATATGTATTGATTACAAATTGACTTTCCGCCCACATTCGAACGTTATGAGCAAGTGCTATTATATTGTTATGCTTGTGCGTTAAGCTTGTAGGCTGAAGAGCATTGTGGAGGCTTGGGGAAGCTCCTATGGATTAGGCGGAGCCGTGTGGAGCTCTTACGGGGTCTTGTGGAGCTTTTAGGGATTGTGTGTAGCCGGCGGATCCCTGTATATATGTAGGCGTTCCGAAACTACTTGGATTATTTTATTGTGAAAGTGTTGTGCCTCTTTGAATCATTGTCCACTGGGAGAGATTATCCTTAAGATAATCCTCCCTTTGTTAGTGTCCATTTATTTGTGGTTGCTAATTTGCATGGGTCATGTAACTTCCTCTAACTTTACATAACTTTACGTAACAAGCTATTTTTCCTGCACAAAAGAGTGCATGTATTTCACAATGGCCAGGACATTTTAGGCTTGGGAATGAATGGCTTGCCAGGTTTGGATTATTCAATTGAAGATCATTCTAAGTGTCATTGTAAGTTTTAAGCTTATTGTTTAATAGAAGGGAAAGTTATTTTAAGGACTATTGTCTAAAGGATCACTCAAAAGGGAGAAAACATGTACAAGCCAGAAACTTCTTCGCGTAGTAGAGACTTGGACAGGTCGAAACAAGATGTCACTCTCCGCGGTTGTCAGCAGGCCTACGCCCTTTAGGGACAACGGGTGTTACAAGAGGCATCTGTGAAGTTTTACCTTTGCCGTAAATTCTACGTTTTTAAGCGTTTTATTTCCGTTTATCCTGTATTTTGTACGTTATTCTGAGGAAGCCTTTTTCTAAACTGGAGAATTACACCTAAACAGAAACTTCGAAGTGACTCTACTCGCCATCTTTTTTGTGTTATCCATTGGAAGTTCGTGTGGCCAATTAAAAGACAACACCTTCGGCCAAGAATCTCTCCCTGTCGGCCTCTACGCTACCCAAGAACAACCATCCCCGTTACAATATTGTCACTGGATTAGCATACATCATACATTGTTTCATTTTCAATAAGAATTGTTACCAAGGAAAATGTTTTTAAGTTTGTCATTCTTTCCCGTCTCATTTATGCAGCTAGTCTGGTACCATTTCATTTTGAAAAAAAAAAAACAAAGATAAGGGTTTAAAGATTTTAA
This sequence comes from Holothuria leucospilota, assembly GCA_029531755.1. Taxonomy (NCBI): domain Eukaryota; kingdom Metazoa; phylum Echinodermata; class Holothuroidea; order Aspidochirotida; family Holothuriidae; genus Holothuria; species Holothuria leucospilota. Next base: position 19,798,488 of record CM055980.1, read on the forward strand.
AGTATACCTCAAAGATTATACACCTAGACTATGAGTACGGGAAAAAACTGTAAATTCATCTGCAAGGATGAGTTTGTAACAATGGCTAGAAAAATTTATAATGGCCCACATCATCCTTTGCATGCCTCCCGAAAGTCTCAATGTGCAATTAAGAAACCTCAATATATTGTCAAGTAAAGAATACAGCTGTTTTAGAATTCTTTCGTATATAAAGCTGGAGGTTTTATTCAATGGAAAATTTTAGATTACTTGTTATAGATTTAAAATGTCTTAATGTTTTTGTATTGTATTTTATTACTCCTCTTAATAAATATTATAATATTTATACTGGATTTGAATAAATTGAAACTGAACTCGCATCTTCAAAAGAGTGTTTTGTTTTTGAGATATGAAATGTTAAAATTTATTCTTTTTTTGAAATATTCGATTGCTAGATAATTTGGTTGACCTCTTTATAGGACTCCGATCCCATCTCCTGCCCTTGTTTCGTTTTAAAATGAAAATGTTTATACGACGTTGGAAAAATTACTGTTTTCTTGCATAGAATGTAAGGAAAGGAGAGGGATTGTGTAGTCTAGTCACTCTACAACAATAAGACAGCAATCACTATTTGGCGCAGGTTCGGTGGCTCTTGGAGGGACAAAGAAAAAGAAAGATGGTAATGTTAGTCGTACAACAGTGACATCGCAATATATTACGCAATATATACTGAATAAACTTCAACATTTTATGTCACAACACACAAATGTCCTATAAAGATGGCAGCTGGAAAAATTTTCATTTTACAGGCTTTGTAACGCACGTATTTGAAATTTCAGACTACTAGTAAACTTTCTCGTAGCGTTTATTAAACATTGTTGTGGGCAGCTTGGTCTCACGGGATGATTTTAGGCCACCACTGCGTAAGATAGTTCATTTCATGGAGCGTGATGCTGTATACCGTCTGAAAACTGAGTAGGGGGAAGAGGCGTATGGAACAGTTGTGCGAAACAAAATGAAACAGAACTGGTAATCGTTTTATTCCTAGTATGAGAGCTCCAGTCGTTTGGAATTGTTATAGCAACATACATGCCTCAATTACATCGTGTCTTACTTAATGTATGACTTTTAAAACTGTAGAATCACTGTAGTCTCCCTTCTTCGTCGTGTGAATCGTTTCATAAAACATTTTTGAAAAGAAAGAATATAGCTATAGAGGCAATATGAGGGACCTCTGAGCGATAAAGAAAGTTCTTCAAGTACTTTTTACTGTTTACTGCTTATTTTAATTTCTCATGAAGTCGCATTTACGACATGAATATTAAAGTCTTCATAGCATGCATTGCACAGCTAGGTACAAAGTGTTATCGTTAGGTTAACTATTAACATTTATGTATATATGATCTAACCATGAACCTAACCAGGTTGTAAAATGAGATAACTGTTAACGATAACGATCAGCAAAGAAACGTCTGGATGCGTAGTATCACCTGCAAATTTACGATCAATATGTAGGCCTACTGTATTGTAAGGAAACTATTATACTGCTTAACTATGATACTGCTTACCAAGCTTTGGCTGCTTGATACTGATGTTTTGGTATGAAGGCCACAGATGAAAGCACAAATGCCACCACCCCCACCACCCCACCACCACCACCACCACTACCGTTACCAATGTTGCTGGTTCATGTGATAAGGACTTAAAGTATATGGTGCCCCCATCTTTTCTTTTAAATTCTAAAAAATCATCCACTATACCTAAACATGGTTATAAAGTAAACTTAAGTTCTACCATCTGGTAAATTAATCCTAATGACGTCACTTAATCTTATGACGTCATTTGACTTAAAGAGGCTCTGTCATGGTTCTTATATGACTTATTTATTTTAAAGTGGAAAGCGTTTTTACTATTTGAGCAACAGTGCGCTCATTTTTACATGCTTAAAAGTTTGTGTACATGTAACCAAAATGGCTGATTTACTGAAGATTAAGACCCCCTGATGAAAAGATACACTTCGCTTCAATTGAGTTTGAGATTTCTTATTATCTACACAAATCTCATGATGAGGAGTGTTCCAGAGTGTCTGAACAGAGAGGTCTGACGTTTTTCTTAACCCTACATAAATTACCTGTTAATAACTGACCAGCGAGTTCCTAGCTTGGTGTGTGATGTGCATGGCCATTTTCTAACAGCTACTTCCAAAAGAGCCTTCAGTGCATTGCACACCTTACAACTGTCCTTGGCACGAAGATTAAACAGAGCATACCATAAGTAAGTCTCTTGTCCTACGTCACGAGTTTGCTTACGTCTCTAATGTTCATTCATGATGCAACACAATTACTCAGCTGTCTTGTAAAAGGGTCAATATTTGATGGATTTTCATGGGAACTGATACTTTTTTTTAACTTTGTTTTTAAACCTTTTTATATCAAATTGGTAGGTATTATTATAAGTCCGATTTACTACTCAGAGTGTATAATATTGTGAAATTTCCATTAAAGACACTTAAACGCCTAATTTTGATGTCCACAAATAGCCCACATTCACATCGCGGTCTTGTCCTCCACGCAAACAGGATCCCTTAGTCGGTTAGTCAGTTAGATGGGGTTTTACGGCTTCTAACCAATTGGTTTAAGTCGGGCCGGCCACGGCCTTCTTCCAGTTGTGGCTCACTGGCTTAGTCGGGTTCCTGGACTCCACGTTGCTAGGATGCCTTTGGCACCAAAGATACAGCGCATTAGTTCGGCTACTTACGGTGTTATTTACAGATTATCATTCCCACTAAAAAAAACCCTTACCATGACCGGAATCTCATTTATTAATGCTGGGAGTTAAGGTCCAATACAGTAGAAAATGTACTCGTACTAATTATCACTTGAAAATAGATACATCACCGCTCTTTCGAAATATTGCACTCCACTAATTACATTCCTCCATTGAAAAGGACCAAACTTACACGCTAAAGACCAAGCTTACACACTAAGTTTGATCCTTTTCGTTGCCTTTGAACTCTCGTCGAAGTTTTCAACAATTGCTGTCCCTTACATGAAAGCTCACAAGTGGCCTTTCAAACGGTTTTTGAGTACTACGTGCATCAAGACTGCTGAGATCTTGAGCTGGGAGAGTTTCTATGAGGTTCCCACTTTGACGGTTGACTAAAAACGCCATTTTACTCAGCGAAAAAGATCAGAAGATATAATGAGCGAGTGCCTACAGTACCTTAAATTTCGTCCATTCTTGCATACTATGTAATGCAATTCTTTTGCTAAAAGATCTACATCACATATTAAGCACATCTCTTCAGTAACATGGTGTACACTGACACCCCCCCCCCCCCCCACCCCACCTCCGAATGAATGTCCCTTGAATAAATGGTGTGCTAGCAACAAGTCTTAAGGGATTAAACTCATGGAAAAAGATGCTTTCTAGACAAACAAAAAATATTTAATTTTTAACCACACTGTAGTATGATGGCATATTACTTTCACGCATATATAGAGCAGGGAACTGGCATTTGAAGTGAAACAGAAGCACCTCCCCGGATAGAGAGGGTCATGATTATAATTGTTGGTGTTTAAAAGCCAAACAAAAATGTCCTACATAAATAATATCCATCGTCCTAGAATGGATACTCTATAATCTTTATTCATTTATAACCTTTGTTTCTTTCACTTCTTTGCTTTGTAGTGCTGACCTGCCGCTCTGGTAACATTGCTAATACAAGCTTTTCTTTTGTTATTTGATCTGGTACAATAGCAGAATAGCAAAATTGTAAAATATATTCTAGCAAATACCACCTTAGGGAATTTTGTAAAACGATTGGACTTTCGTGAAGCGTTACTTTGTAACCTCAACGGGCAGACACTGTTATACCAGGGAGTTGCTATTTGTCAAATAGTAACTCCCTGGTTATACCGTGGAAATCCGAGGAAGTACTTCCATGGTTATACCGAACTATAATAATACAGCCTGCAGATAACTACGTAAACCTGAACGGTACTTAAGCTTGGAAGTTGATGAAAGAACTAGCAAGTCTTACTTGGTAGGCTAAGCTGTAGCTCTGTAAGAGATGTACTTGGGATCATTTATTGGGGTGTCGCCAAGATTTGCCAGCCGGGGAGCCATGCACCCCGACAGGGGAGGGAGTAACAAGCCGAAGCCCCGACTAAGGCGACGGGTTGCCGGAGGATGTCACATTTTTTCTGCGCGGGAAAAACTTTGGGCCTTCATTGGAAAAAAAGAAAAGACAGGGTTTTATTGGAGTAAGTTGAACATTTGGGTTTTCATTTAGGAATCTGCCTTCCTTGAATCAAAATCAGGGGGACTAGGGTAACCATGCTTTATCGTGCCCACTAACATTCGAAAATTTCCCCGAAGGGAGGCATGGCCCCTACCCCTACCTGGCGCCAACTACATTTAGTAACAACGTAAGTAGAAATACTTTAGTTGGACTTACGTGTGGTTTTTGCTCAGATGAGGTCGAGAGGGTCAGTACCCAGCTAGGTTTAGAGGGAAGAGATCTAAGCTTAAGGATGCTTTTGTTTGAATCCATAGCATGATTTCGCAATTGAAAAACTTCAGCTATAAAAAAACATTGTGCCGTATAAACTTTTGGGAAGGCATTGCACAAAATTGCCAATCCTCATCATAATAGTCTATAGGCTTGAGGTGGGGACCTTTGGTTTTGTCCAATGACTGCGTGTCCGATTGAGTCCCTGCTAAGGACAATTTCCAGGATGAGTGATCAGATAAGTCTTGTAACTTAAAAACAGAAGGAGAGTTCCACCTCTTGACATAATATAACTCTAATAATTTATGCTAAATATGCAGGGCGCTCCCGAAGCCCTATAAAATGCAGCAGGCCAATTACCAGCAGTTGTCTGGACGTTTTACTCTTCTTGGATGGAAAACTTTCTCGTTGTCAAAAACAAAATTGAAGAAACAAATGATTACTCTTGATGGGATAAAACACCTTCCGATAAAACATAAAATATTTACCTAATCTTAAGAACAGACTTTCCAGTAACACACTTTTTGGAAATGTAGTCTGCGACTCTGTTGAAGCAAAGCAGATGCACATTAATGCATCGGAAGAAAACCATCTGTCTGTGCTATCTGCGAGAAGAACAAAAAATGTTGCCTTTTTCGATTTCTCAAGTTTTAAATTCTTTCTTGTTCTTACCGATACGTTCATGTTGGACAAAGCGATGTACTTCGTATCGTGGACGAGCGTTGTCACATAGTGTGCTTTTAGATTAGGTTCGTCAAAACACGGAAATGCTCGGCGAGCATCGGTAGGTTGAAATTTGCTGGTTGCCAAATATCTTTCAAAAGAGATAAGATAGAATAACAAAGATTAACACAAACATAAGCACAGGGTTTCGTCATCTCGATATCAGGTTTTATTTGGATTACATTATGAAAAAGAAGCGTAGCCGAGGGATTGACTAAGGGCCATCCTAGTGCAATGAGCATTTCTACACACAAACTGCAAACTTACCACAAACATTTCAGACGGTGGACTCATTGAAGAGATCACCCTGAACGGGGATGACGTCAAATAGCAACTCTTTGGTTTGACCAGATAGTTGTTATTTGTCAAATAGCAACTCCCTGGTTTAACCAGGAAGCTGGATGACTGCACCATTCTTCATTTTAACACAACCTTGTAAGAGGTCTGGCCCTCGAGCCTACGATTTTCCTTGGTTGATTAATGTGCTATTGCCATCGGCGTGACCCTTACAGGGTCGTCTCATGTGGCCATAAGGAGGAGCATCTCTATATTATTTTACAGCTCTCATGCACCACTCGGCAATGTTTTTAATATGGCATTAACGAGTTATGGTTATGTGTACATAGGTCAAAACGAAGTTTTTTTTTCCCGAGATGTGTAAGGCTTCTCAAGATCCAAGCATACAAGGTTACAAAATGACTGTCAAAATGTTAAAAAAAAAATTGTCAGGGTAACGTCTTAAACAACTGAAGGACCTAAACTTTTTCAATTGAACAATAGGCAATAAAGTCAACTAACCAAAACACGACCAGGCGAACACACAAATTAAAACTGAAAACGAGAAAACAAAAAAAATAGCAAGTCATAAATGGGAGGAAGACACGCTATTATTGTTTTTACATACAAATAAATAGACAACAAACTGTTGTTCTCTATGAATTTTAATTGAATAGTGAACTATAGGTTGATGACTTTTCCTGAAAATTGTATACTTGACTGGCCTTGGATGCCTCCCTTGTTCCATGGGATCCGTTTTGTTCGGGAAGCCATACACAGGTTTCTCAGACAAATTCCCTAGGACAACCACCACTGGATGATTTCTAAACCTAGAACTAATCCTGTTTAATCGTTGAGAGATCGTTTCAGTTTCAGTTTCAGTTTTTTCCTTCCTTCTCATTACAAAATTTAAACAGGTTGATTAGATTTGATCGATAGAATATAAGTAAGAGTGTAAGTAAGAATGTAAGCACTAAGAGAACTGTGGGGTGAGAAGGGAGAGGGACCAGAAGGAAGTTAGAAAACCTTTTGGGTCTGGTCCTTAGAAGTACGGAAGTACCGTATGGAGTGTCTGTCTCACAATACTTAGGATTGTGCTTAGAAAAGAGAATACAGGGGAAAACAAAAGACTTATCAAATATTGAAAACATAGTTATCAGAGGAGTTCTCCAGTCACGATAGACAGAATCTGGAAAATGAGTAACCCAATATGCCTGACAGATTATACCAGCCATAGTATACCATGTTGGGAATAAAAGTGTTAATAATACAAATCAAATTGAGTGACATATACAGTAGGTTCGAAGTCACTAATTCTGCTATGGGGGCATAAATATTTTAAAAGGATGTTGACCAGGATTTTTTATTGTAGCTCTTTGCAATCGATTTTCTCAAGGAAGCAAGGTCTGCAATGGCAAACGGATCTGGGCCCCTCTGGCAAAGAGCCTGGTTCACGATCTCTCTTGACTTAGTTATGTAATTATAAAGGTCATGAGATCTTTAATAAGCGAGTTCAGTAATTCGTTGACGCATGGAATTATGGGATATACGTGGGATAAACAAGCCGATCCCAGCGCACAGTGTACTGCGTTCCCTTATTTCGTTCGTTCCCAATTTTCGTGCAGTACCTACATATACCAAGAGGCCTATATCTAGTGTGGCCAGCCTATACTGTACGAAAACAGGGGTTTCTTTATCCTGCTTTAACCCCAGATTAAAATGTACTTTTCACCATTGAGGCAGTTTATATGCAGTCCACGACAAAACCACACGTAAGAACCCTTTTTATATGCGCGATGAGTTAAAAAGGATGATTCGACAAATTTCTCAACTAAACTCAAACTTTGGAAGACGTGTTGTCGGCATGGGTGTGTTTTGTTTATCCCGACGGTTTGGAGGATGTGCGCGTGTGCAGACGAATTATTGAACTCGCTTATTGGTAAACGTTCGTATCGGCCAAAATTTTAAATTGCAACCTTCGCAGTTGACTTTGCGCAGGCACTCGACTGGTTTTTCATATTAAGAGTATCTCCAGGGGGTAATCAGGTAAATCGGTGGTCAGGTAAGCAGATAATCTAGATGGCCGAGGCCGCCTTTAAAGCTGAGCGATAACACATCACATAACATATCCTTTAATCAGATTGTTTCATCATGGAGCTATCCGTAATAGCACCATGGTTTTATAAACCCTCATACCTGCGAAGTGTAGATGAATTTAACATAAATATAATAAGCAAAACTTACAAAGCGTTTTGTCCAACCAAAAGATAAAAGCGAATAAAGCAATTAACAAAGCAGAGTTTAAACTCAGTAAAAATAAAAACATGAGAAGCTAAAGTTACAAACGTTACGAGCCTTAAAATGAACAGACAATAAAAAAAAAAATAGTAGCGATGAGAATAAACTATGTAAATGTACAAAAAGGTAAACCTACAAAGAAGTAGTAACCTAAGAACATTAAGCTCTGATAAGATAAAAGCAAGATAAACTAGACAAAAAAATACTAAATTAACTAAAGTAGTCTTAAAAAAAAAGAAACTTTTTAAAAGGTTTCTTAAATGAATATGTTATCAATTATTTGGAATATGTTTGAAGTGTTAGTCAATGCACATGTAGCGTACAAAGCCTAACATAGGCCTATAATGATGTAGAGATATATGAAATGGCACGACAAATGGCAAATCCATCATACTTTTATCAGTGATGAGCTTTTCATTAAATAAGAGCTGATGCATTATCATATAATCGTAAAACAAATTTTATTATTTGAAATAAAACTTGATAACATATGGAGATGCAAGTCATTGTCAAGCTGCACTGCTTCCCATGCGTGGGGCTAGGAATTTTAATGCATGGGCTCCGGCCCTTCAACTGTTTAAATGGACTTTGACCAGGATTATTCATCGTCGTCTTGACAATCGACATGCCAAATGGTGCGAGGTAAAGTCTCTGTCCCGTGGATACAGTTCGAACCCTCCCCAAGTTACGCGGGTCTGATGATTCCTTCGAGCGCAAAACCAGTCGCGTGGGCTGTTGCATCGTTCCAAACATATTTAGGCATATCCCTATAAATATCCTACTACAATTGGTAACTGCATTTTGATTGACATTCTTTCAAACAATAGCCTCACTCTGGTTGGTCAATGATGACTTGTGCAGACAGTTGTGTTTCCAACGCTCACACACAGTTGTGTGTCAATATTGCCTTAAGTATAGTTTAAACAGTGCAGGCTACTTCGGTTTTATCTAGGAGTTGAACTAGACAGGTGTGTCTTGTTAAATTGTAGGAGGTTAACTTATGAAAAGAAATTTTTTTACCGTCTGGGTGAGATTATTGAGCCTTTAAAATTTCTTTCCGCTAATAATTATACTCTAAACCAGGGGTTGGAAACCTCCGGCCCGCGGGCCGTATGCGGCCCGCGAGACCAATTCATCCGGCCCGCGAGGCAATTCATAAATGTAAATTCAGAATCACTTGAAAAGTAATTGACAATATTTTTTTTAGCCCACGGTGCCCACCGTTTATCCTGCTTACGCCTATACAGTACCACTTTGCAGGTATTTCACGTAAATCTGCCGCGAAACACTAAAACCCCTGCACAATGTAACATACCAACCGTTTCGTTTAAACATAATTGAGGCGCAGAACTCTTGTAGCCTACTTCTAGAGGTAACATAAGCTTTGCGTTGCAGATAGGCTACATAACATTGTACGGAATTATATACCATATGTGTAAGTCTACCTATTGGAGTACGAAACTCAGTGGGCATTGAATCTATTCCTGTAGATTTGGAAAGGGGGTGGGGGTATAGAGCTGTCCCTCCGAAGAGTGAATTAAAGGTTAGAAAGTGGGGAATTTTACAATAAAAATTACTAGAAAAACATAAAGTTGGTTAAAAAATACGCACTTTTTTCGGCGCGCTTTGCGCGCACTTTTCATGTGTGCTCAACCATTACTAGTTCATATATGAGTCAAAGACATATGGTAATATTGTGGCACTTCTGGTATGTGTATCCTTTCACATTCTATCTCATTTAAAGATAGTGGATGAATATTCTATCGCCTTGAAATTAGTACGAATTCCAGGGCTTCCAGGGGCTTCGCCCCTGCTGTTGCCTAGACTTTGCCCCTAGACCCCACCAGACCCTGTCTGCCTGCGTCCTATGGAGAAAGCTTATTGTAACGTCTCTGTGTGCGGCCCGCGAGTGGATAATGACCTTCAAAACGGCCCGCCAGAGAAAAAAACGGTTCCCCACCCCTGCTCTAAACTTTCAGACTAAAAGCAAATTTTAGTGTATTCATATGTTACCAAACAGTTTAAAGGGGAAATTTAATTCTGTGAAAGTTGAATTTATCATCGACCCCCTCAGTCAGAATGTCCTTATACTTTCGCTTCTTCCTACCGCACCCCTCGAGCTTGCCGTACGAAGCAATGATTAAAAAGTGTTTCCACTCAAACTGTCCTACAGGATTGGCCTAGATAACCGTTAGGATGTTAGAGGGAGACTATGGTCTACGGCCCTAGGCTTGAAGTAGGTTTGGCTCAAGGATTTGCCCCGACAAGGGGCCTAGAGCACCCTCGGACGGGAGAGGAGGACAGCAACCCGAAGCCCCAACAAATTTGATGGGTTGTCGAAAGGATTTCTAACCTAAAATACTTGGAGGGCAACGTGTCAAATATTTTGCGGTTCTATTGAAGAAATTTGAATCTTTTATCCGGCAAAATTGGAAAAGGGGTTTTTATTGAAGAAGCTGCCCTGCAAGAGTAAAACCCCGAAATTTGTCAGGGCGATTGGTCGACGTTGGGGTTTATATACTTTTCATACCCATTAAGGTTTCCCGACGAAACTTGAAAATTTCCCCACGCCTTAAAAGAGATACACTTACGCAACAACGTTATGTAAAACGATCATCTGTGCAGTCCTTGACTAACACACCATCACTCCTATTACATTCGCAATCTAAAGACAAGACTATTACTATACATACTTGAAAATTGTTGCATTTATACGTGTAATGTATTATGTGAGTTAGTAGTAATGTGATGTTACTCAACAACAAGGAGAGTAATTCAATTGAACGTCAACACGAATTACCCAGGGCTTCGCATTCTAATGGCCAAGTGCCCGACGCGAGCACCCTAGACATCGGCCATGCATCTTGGCAACCCATTGTGCACTACACCGTGGAGTGAGAACGATCTATAAGTGAGAAATGTGTGCTGAATTTTCTCTCCAAACCATTGTTTTCACGGGGAAGTGGCGTGTCGGCGACTCCACGAATAAGCTATATCAGTGGTGTCCAACCTTTTCAGCTCATCACCCCCTTTTTACGAAATGTGGCTAGGCAAAAACCCCCTATACATATTATAGTATTACTACGTGAAAGCAAAAACAATGAAGGCACATTTTGAAATAAGGAGTAAATAGGCATCGTTTGAGAGTGTGTTGCTTGCCGAGGGTAGTGCAAAAGTGGTGTGGGCTTGCTTTTCTGGTTACAAATCCTAAATCCCTGAATAACGAAGGCGGGAGGCCTTGATCGAGGTCAGGGATATCAAAACGTTTTTGTAAGTAAGGATGTCACGTGAGTGGGGGTCCGGGAGTGTAAAGCATTCCCCAAGGCCATGGAGTCTAGAGGCCTTACTGAGTCCCTGATGGATTTCAGGGGCAACGCCGTTGTCGGGCTCGGAGTCGAAGCCTCGGAAGCTCTGGGATACTTACGAAAATGTCAGCACAAGAATGGAGCATTTGACTATTTTCTTATTGTCTAATAACCTTTAACTGTGTAATGTGCACTAACAGATTACAAAAATCACCCTTGGACCATTTCCTAGTTCAGTAAAAGCTAATGGAAGGTCCGTTCGATGCTACAGGGAGTCCTTTTGAGAATGCAAGGGGGGTTGTCTTGTGGTTTGGGAGGAAAAAGAATGGTAAGGCTTGCATGGGGCTTTAGAAGGCTCAAGTTGTCCAAAAGGTAGTAATAATGAGATAGGTAACGGAAGTTCGGGAGTCAAAAAACAGTATTTTGAAAACATTTTAATGACGTTTTATTTTCTTTTAGTTTGCAAAAGTTTCCTCTCATATTACAATTATTGATAATTGCCACTTTTGTCACTCTGTCTGTCTGTGAAAAGTAAGGAAAGGACTGAACATTCGAGGTAAAAGTGGCAGAACAACTTTGAACCATGGCTCAGTCCCGTTTCGTCGCCACTGATGCCGGGGTGTATGCACCTAGCGGGTCCTTACCAGGATTAATGTGAAATTAAACACTGTTTAATGCGATCTCCTGGAATTTGGCGATTAGATAACTTTGAAGTGCACCTAAGGTTCAAAGGTTAGGATTACTTGTCTCGTTTTTTTTTTGTTTTTTTGTTTTTTTTTTTGTTTGTTTTTTTTTTTCATTTCCGTCAAAGGCTAATATGAGAGATTAGTTTGATGAAACTGCTAGGTTAACCATCTTTTTAATCTCGGTTTAAAGGCTTTGTATGTACTTTTATCAGACGACACTGCCGCCCTCCAATCCCTTATCTCCCCCTTAATTGAACTGTAAAATCCCCCCCCCCCTCCAGAGGGCGGCACCGCCCCGTTGGGAACCACTGAGCCATATGATTAGTACACGTGATGTGAGTTTAAGTTTTACATACTTTGTGACAATTTTAGTTGTTTTTCGGTTCCTCAATCAACAATGCAAATGCAAGTCATATTGAAATTCTCTTCTAATTTCTTTCGTCTTCTTAGCTTTTCTTCATTTTTTTTATTTTCTGCCAAATAACAGGGGATATCTATATCATATTCCAAAAACCCTTTCAAGTGTGGCTTAAATATCCCGTCCCTCTTGACATCACATCAAAGCTTTTTATTTTGGAATGGGGCAGTTGTTTCTCGAAAATAGATTGATAGTATCATTTAAAGTGCATTCTTTGAACCGGTCTAATGGTGATGTCTTTTAAAGGGGAGAGCCAGAACTTTATTCCCTAAAAGAAAATATACTGTTGAGTTACACATTAACCACTTTTACCTTCCCAGCTAGGCATATAGTGGACTGCTTCAGCTAAAATATCACAGATTTCTATAATCACATCACATCACATCAGGTTCGATGTTGTTGGCCTTAAGTCATTTCATTGCTCAGGAGAAAGGTGGTAACCATTACTGCAAAATGCTGGTTATAAGTAGATGTCCCTATAGTTATACAGTCGGGACATATTGGCCCAGAAACTTTCAACTCTTGCTTTAAAGCAAGCTAAAGTTGGTGCCTGTAACAAATTAGAAGGCACAGGATTCCAACGGTCTATTGTTCGAGGAGTAAAACATTCTGACGTAATATTGTATTTTGGTTTGGCTAATTTTAAAGAGTGGCCGCGATTCATAGAATCGGAGAGGATAAACAAGTTCTGGGTAGTTTTTGAAGGCCTTTTAAATACTTGCAAACGTAAATTATGTCACCACGTAATCTTCTGTAGGCTAAGCTATAAAGTTTTAGTTTCTGGAGTCTCTCCTCATAGGGTAGGTCCCTCATTCCTCAGACGAGCTTTCTTGCTCTTCCCTTCACTGCTTCAGGCTCATCTCCATTAAACGTAAGGATGTCCAAGCTGGGTAGCAATACTTAATAATCTGTCTAACTAAGGTTTTAAAAAGCAATAACATTGACTCCTGGTCCAAATAGCGGATATGACGTCTAATAATTCCAATGAAAGTGTTGTCCTTGCTTACAAGTGAATATATATGCTGGCTAAATGACAATTTGTTATCAACAAGTACACTAAGATCTTTCTGATAATCAGACACTGCTAGCCTTATCGTAGAATCCCCATAATCATGAATACAACATGAGGACTCTGGTAAAGATTTACCAACCTTTACGCACTTTGCATTTGCCTGGGTGCCATGTATCTGACCATAGACCCTTTTCCAAATAGCAGTTACAAAGAATTGTGGGATAGAGTTTGGTATGCGTCGTTTTTCGCCACAGAAATATGCCACTGACAAAAAACGACGCATACCAAACTCTATCCCACAATCCTTTGTAATTGTTTGGAAAAGGGTCAATGAGTGCAACCTGTCGATATCACTAGTTTGAAGAACCTGACAGTCCTCATTACAGTTCACCTCTCTGTAAAGTTTAGTACCATCGGCAAAGATTTTTACACCGCACTCAGAAACAACATCAGGAAGGCAGGGACGTAGGGGGCAGGGAGCAACTGTCCACTGAGATTCCAAATCGTAAATGAAAGTTGGCCTTGTACTTGAGGAAAAAAATGCTAAAATGCTGAATATTTCACTGTCAAAATTACGGTTTCAAGCCCCCCCCCCCCAAACCTGGGAGATCGCTTATAAGCATTCCTTTTTCCCCAAATTTTCTCGGGGAGGTCCCCGGACCCCCGCTGTGTGGACGGATTCTTATGCGGGTTCTTTTCCTGACGAATAAACTAACTTCCTCCTAACAAATACACCAGGATATACGCTGGCTAAAGACAAAATATATAGCCGTATGATTACCATTAATTAATTATTAGCTAAACTCAATGAGTTGGTAAATAGACTTTAAACTTAAAGGACATATGCAGTCCCTGCAAACTTATTTTGAAAAAACAGCTAAATCTCACAAATATCCTCTTATTTCACTTCGAGTATCTTCCGTGATATGTTAGAACATAAATATTGCATATTCAAGGTAAATCAATTTTACAACTCAGTGACATGATTCTCAAAAGCCATTCATGAAATAGGATACCCAGGTACACTAATTCAAATTGGGGTGACTGCATATTCTCTATAAATCAAATTTAACTTTTCTTCTTGAAATCTTAATTTGTTGGAATCTAAAAGTAAAGAATGTTTAGGTGCAACTATACGGTCTAACATATGTCATTTCTCTCCATATGGGAGACGTTTTGACCGAAAGTTTTCTTCCAAGGCCTACGCTTTGACTACAGGCCAACCGATGGTTGCTCCTCTAGTGGCGTACTTAGAGCGCTAGGAAGAAGACCGCACCTGGTACCAGCCTTGTAGGGGTCCACAGACAAAAATTCAGTAAACAATAAAATTTCAGATCATGTTATCAGTCCAAAGCTTTACAAAGATAACACCATTTCAGACCTAGGTAAATGTTAAAAAAAGAAAAATTTCTCCAAAATTAGAGGTGTAATGCCTCCCCTGAGGAAATACGTACCTTCAACAACAACCTACAAAAAGAGGAAAAAATTACTAAGTAATGAGGATTCCTAAACATGTAATAAATTAACTAACGAGGCTTTACCAGAGATAGCACCATTTTGCATCCAAGCCACCTCACAAAGACAAAAATTCTCAAACATGGGCGTCTGCAAAAGACATTTGGGGGGAGGCAAAACTTTTGATTGATCAAATCAGGGGATATTTTTTACTCCCAGAAGAGAGCTTAATTGCAAAATGTTGGCGCCTTCTACAGGGGTGTAGACATGAATTTGCCGGTGGACGAAACCTGTAGGCAAACTATCTAAGCGTAGCCGACGTCACCATAGTTTGGCGCAAAGGGTCAAGAAAAATTTTTTACCGAAATGCCTCCCAGATCGCTGAAAATGGCACTTCCCAGGCCTTGTGAGTAGCATCTACTCATTTTCTATTTTGAAATCTCATGTTCTGGAAATTTTCTAGCGATATCATTAAAAAATGTTGATGTTATTTTTTGCTCAAGTTTTTTCAAGTTTTTTTTTTATTTTCCGGGGGGCAAGTGCCCCTTTGTCCACCCTCCGGACGCCCATGTTCTCAGAGTGTATAGGGTGTCACCTCCTTTTCTTAGACAACCCTCCTTTTGACTTACGCCCAGACAAAAATAAGAAGAACATCACTACTTAACGGCACTTTATTAAGATATAATCAGTTCAAAGCTTTGACATGATGGCACAATTTGCACTTAAGCCAAGTCTTACATGAGCCCCATCCCCTCAGCACCCTCTCTCGGGATGGCACTCGTTCATAGGTGAAAAGGGAAGGGCTCACTCGTGTATCAACTATCTGTAGACTTGATACTATAGTGTCATGAACTTCCCCCCCCCCCCCTCAAGATTTCGCCCAGGCTACGGCCCTGGGAAGGTCGTTGATGTGTATAAGAAATAATATTGGTCCAAGGACACTACACTCTGATATACCACCAGTAACAGGAACCCAATCTGAGTAGCCTATGAGTATAATAATAGAAAAATTTTCAAAAATCCTTTGAATTTCAGCCCATCTTCAGAAATCAAGAAGGGGGACTCACCTCTCTTCGCCATCAGGAGTGATGTAGGTACTTTTGTAAAACCCAACAATATGTCCAATAAGAGAACCCGTAAAATTAAGGGTCAATGTGTAATCTCCGACAGCAAGGTCTCCATTAACATCTAAAACGTAAAACTCGTTTTCAGGATAAAAGAATTCGTCGTGGATTGTTATCGGATCACCATCTTTCGTATGCAGCGCCGACGATAAGATCGTCATCTCCTTGATGTGAACTCTTGGAAACGGTGTCGGTTCGTCAACCGTTATCTCGATGTCCACTTGACCAGTAAAGTTGTCGGTATTGCCGCTGAGATCAGGATCCAGTTCCAAGAAGTATCTTGTTGGTTTGATGCCTTTCGGTAGGCGTAGCTCCTCCCAGGGCCCGCTCATTTGACGGCGACTTCGATGAGTATCTCGAACGGAAAGAGAGCTCTGCTCCTCTGGCGGGACGCAGGCGGGAGTAAGACCGCACATCAACCCCACAAACAAACCGAGGGCTATCACAAGGAGTGTTATGCCCCAAAACTGAAGATTTGACAAATGAATATCTTTCCCCATGACTCCTGTAGGTGAAAAAATGACAGCCACGCAAGGTATCCAGAGAAGTCTCCTTGTATGATGACTATGGTGATGACAATGATCGGCGTTAACAAAAACGACCAAAGAATAACCAGAAGCAGTCACTTCCCAGAGAAGTCTTATCGGACTAACTTAACGATTGCAGTAAGTTAACAACAATAAGGGTAGCATGAAGTTTTGAGGAGCTGTCCAAATAATGCCGGGCCAAGCTCGGTAATGCTCGCAGATAGGATAAACATACCCAACAGCCTACACAATGAGTCTGGAAATATTACTTTTCCGTGCTTGAAATGAAGTGACTGATGCCCAAAGGGGAATTATGCAAGGTTATAGGTCAAATACAAACTATTGACGAAGTTATGATAGCGAGTGTAGCTACGAAACAGCACTATAAAGATAATCTCGTTTGGTCTATACAACGTTGTGGCGTAACAGTACTAGCGCAGTAAAACAATTTCTTCCTTCTATGAGGGCAAAGTCCTCTAGTGTAGTCCTAGATGTTTAGTGTTGATGGCTTCTAAACTAACTGCAATACGATTAGCTGCTAAGACTCCTTGAAGAATGAACTTATTATTATAGTTGCTCAGTCTTCAGTAGTTTGTCGTGTTCCTCCTTACGCAATGTACTTTTGTTTACTGTACCGAACCATGTAAATATATGACTACAATTAAGTACCTGTAACACCTTGTGTAGCGTAAGTAGCGTAAATTATTTTACAACCTTATTGGACCTTTCGAGTAGGATTGATTGCAGTTAAATTACGTCAGTCAAAAGTCCATGTTTGATCAGGGATCGAAACTTTTGACAAATAAAAATAGAGATAGACAACCTCCTTGTGACTGTGTGCGTCCTATTTGAAACAACAAAGGTTGTCGGTCGAAACAGGTTACCTGAACAAAATCATGTTAGGCTAGAACCATGGGGTTACTACCTTGTAATAAATGAAAAGACATAGCAACTTTCAGAGAATTTCCCAGTCCGCTTTGTTCGAACTATCTTATAAAGACGAATTTACTGAACAATTGTTGTTTGTTTTTCATTTTTACATGTCGTTGGAGATTTAAATTCGTGTCTAATCGTTGGCTCCCATTGTTCCTGACAACTCTTTTCTTTATCAACACTCTCAAATAGTCATAATCAAATATTGTTCACTTCAACTTAGTAAGAACACCTGCACGTACGTATTTCTTAAAACCTGTTAAGAGAATTAGTTTTCTTACCCTTTTAGCCTATGATGCGAACGTCGTCCTGGGGTGGGGTGTTGTCTAAAGGGAGTTTAAATTAAGATTTGTATTAAACTTAATGAGAGTTGCTTGGATGCTTACTGGTGCAGCATATTTTAAAGTTTGAACTACATTTATTTTCGAGAGTCGACATGTGAGAAACTCTCCGGGGAGGGGAATTGTACAGCTCCTCTCCCCGTTAAGGTAAGGACATAGGATACACCCTAAGTTGCTTGTTACTAGTATATCATGTGGACCATCTCGGGTATCATTATGTACAAGATACTTCAAAACAAAGGTCGGGTAACTGACTGTAGATAAAGGGCCAATCGTCTTCCCGTCCCAAAGTGTTTTTTGTAGTCTCTCCTCCAATTTAAAAGAAATACATGTCTACTGCAAGAGTCCCAAATAATTTCAGTAGTCTGTACTGACTTTAAGTTGCCCAAAGCCCTATTCTGCTGATAAACAAAATGCTGGGTGTAATTTTAATACTGTTGTAAACTTACCTCACACTTCACTGATTTGCACAAGACGTCATTGACCAATCGGAATAAAGCTTTTGCCATTGAATTTATGCCAATCAAAATACAGTCACCCATTGTGAATAGAGATACCCCGGGATTCGTGAATGTGTTTGGGGGGGATATCAGAGTCACTTTAAAGATGTTATGTCGAATCAGCAGAATCCAACAATATTGTGTGTCGTATTTGCATGGCGCCACAGCTTTCCCTTTCCTTAAGTCGATTGAGTGGCTGTTCGTTAGATAGATCAATTAGTATGTCATTCGTCTTTTGTACAAAGTGAAGCACACGTGAGAGCGCTAGTATATTTACCACCCAAAAGACTGGCTATGTTTCCACCACATAGGCATAGTTTTGTGTTAACACGGAGGTATTCCTTAGATTAAGTTCGGGTTGTCCCAACTTTAGAGCTAGTAACTCCATGCTCGGACACACCCCACACATTGCCTCCGGTCTCAATTAGAGTACCTTTATAGAGAACTCTAGTATCAAGCAGAGTCATATATTAGGTGGCTCTGGTATCATTTTATACAGCCCGCCCTCATCTCTGATCTGGCTTTACTACTGATGACAAGCGCCCTTATTTCAAGACGTGTGAGAAGTACAAATCGGGAAGGTACTACGTATATACCTATGCAAGACTTTTTAATACATTCGGGCAATTAAAGACAGCGTGGCCAGATACTCAGACCAATTGTGGTCAGACAGAAATAACAAAAACAAAAAAAAAGGGTTTGCTGTAGATAAATCTAAAATGTATTATACTAGGCTGGCAATAAGAGTTTTTCCTTTAACAGTAACTGGTGTTTTTTTTTTTTCTTTTTGGAAATGACCAGAAATACTTTTTGTACATTTCAAAGTTTTTCTTTTTCCTTCTTTTTGTCTCTTTTTCTTTCCTTTCTTTTCTTTTTCATTTCGCAGAATCCTCACACCTTGTCACAAGCGATGTATTACTTCATACATATTACGGTAAGCTGTGAAAGGCAACTACGTAGATGATGAATTTAAACTATGAATGAGTCGAGTATTTATTCTCCTAAGTCAGGCGTGTAACCAGGACTTAGTACCGAGGGGTGTGGCCTGGACCACATGCACTTAATGAGGAAAGAGGTGCAAAAGGACCGCAAAGCCCCCCCCCCCCCCTTATTATGAGGCATTCCTCGTGATAAGAATTGCAGTCTAGGGAGAATGTCAAATCAGGATCTTTCTCTTGCAATAAACACGTGATTTGGGGGCGTTATTTTTATGCTCTCGAATCACGGTGATTGGGTCCCACCCCTCACCCCGTAGCTGTTTTAAGTAGCCCGATTGCGACCAAACGGAAGTGAAAGAGTGATGTTAAAGAAAAACCCCACCATTCTATTTTTAAGTGGGGTATACGATATTACCAGCCCTATCGCCTTTGCTAATGCAAGAACCTGTGCAATGCATTTATGTTGAGATGTTTGTGTCAAAAATTGTCTTTAAGCTCACTGCTTCAATTGTACGGCACAACAATAGACCTTATGCATATGACGTTACAGAACAGAAAGTGCGCCCCTGATAGAGACAAGCAGGTATCATTGCAGCTTTTCACCAACAAATACAGACATCTTATTTGTGTACCGGTCGGGTACGCGCGTAATTTTCTATGCGTGCGTGCGTGCGAAGTCTACGTCGTGCGTTCAGTGTGCCTCATTGTTTTGTCTCCAAAATGACGTCACGTGACGTCAATGCATAAGATCAATAGGCAAAACTAGGATAACAGCTGTCTATTTTTAGGGATACCAATTCGTCATGTGGGCGTTATTTGTTTCACCTCGCAAATGTTTCCCTGGGCATATGTGAACACTACAGAATTCAATGAATTTTCTTCGTGACGTCATCGATGGCCACAATGTAAATCTTTTGAGTAAGAGACGTAACCCACAAAACTGAAAGAGGGGAAGCCAGTCAACATACAGTGCATGTGGCCCACGGACTTCTTATATACATGGACAGAGCATATTGCGCTAACGTCCTATGCGTAAATTGTCGCCACCGTGTACGTACACGAGTAGGCTTACCAATATGGCTGCCTGCTATAGTCTTGTGTGTAAAAGTTTGGACTTGCTCAAGTGGCTCAGTATCGACAAATTGCGTGAAAAACTTGTAATATTTTCGAAAGAATGCAAGCTCAGGTCAAATTCATCAAATAGAATGAAGGACTGTGATATTGTTCTTCCATTCATACTGATATTTTGTCTGAAATGTTGCAGATTCATCGTCAAATTGGGCAAATGGTGGCAACCCGGCGGCCATCTTGGTTAGCCTAAATTTGTTCGAACGGTGGCGACAGTATTGATTGCGCAATCCTCTGTCCATGTATTGAAGTCCGTGATGTGGCCAGATTGGTCGACGTGTATTGCTCCTGCACATATGGCCTTCGTTAGTAGTATTTACGTTAGAGTATGGTACATATTCACAGCTTCTTGGAAAGTAACAGTTGCGCAGGTCGCGGTGTAGGCTACGCATAGCTTGAAATGGTTTGAATTTTTCATGCACTAAGGTACGGGTACATGTGTAAATGCTATTTGGTTACTTGTGTTGTTAACAATGTGCCCAAAACAATGCTGAATGGTTGTTTGTTTTATGAATAGATAAACAGAGTTTAAGATGAGAACGAATAACTATTATCATGTGAACAAACATCGACTTGTTACAAGTTTTCTGTTTAAGTCTGTGTAGGAGATTGTTATCAGTTTTATATCAGCCGTTTGTATTTACTTCGTGGAGACGGTTGAACCTTTCATGCTTCCTTCAAGATACAAATTGGCAAACATTACATGATAATTACGTTGATATATTGCAACAACGTGAGGACGATCGTTTTAGCAAGAGTCAACGTTATAAGAAAATTATCAAGTTCGTATTTACAAACATTGCCAAAGTAAGCTTTTCTGTAAAAGACTAGTTTACTTGCAATTAACTTCGATGAGTAAGTTTTTGTGTCGAATTCATTTGACATCGACAACTGAGCCATGGGAGAATCATTACTCAACGATTGTTATAAAATTTTAAATGAATAAGTAATCACCCCCTTTAAACAAAAAAAAGGCAAATTCTATAAAATCTCCTCTTATTTCCCTTACCAGTTTCTTTCAGAACATACACTAATACTGAACACTAAAGGTAACTTTTCAGCCAAACAGTTATTCAGCATGGAATTTACCAACACAGTAACAAAAGAAATTGTTACATGATTAAAAAAGAACCATTCATGAATAAGGGTATCAGGAAATACTAATACGGTAACTTTACCTTCCTTTAAATATGAACAACACAACTTTAAACGGAGAAGCTAGTATGTTCCATCTCCCTGAAGGGAGCAAGGACTTAGAATGTTTAGAGAAAGACAACGGAAGAGTTAAAACCGCCTAACCTGTAAAGAGAATCGACGTCTAACTCCCAGGAGTGGGCTATCTTTTTAATCACCTCAATGCCGTAAAAACTAAGTCGCACAGTAGCCCCGTATAATGGAAACCAAATGCACCGCTACGATAGATAGGTGGCGTCTAGCTTGGCTGTATAAGAGAATTTAGACGATGAGCCAAATCCCTCAAACAATTCTTTCTTCCAACAAAAAAAAATAAGGCGGTGAGCGCCATCTCTGTTCCTCCTTCGTACGTCTTTGTAAAAACCTTATACCGCTAGAGCACAATTACGTGACACTAATACAAGCTCACTGCCTAGCACTCATTGTAAGAACTGGGGAGCAGAATTCCTTCGGGAGTAACGTTTTGGTTTCGCCCCTTGGCTCTTCTCCAGAGAGTCGAGGGGACTTTGGAAAAAGTAGAACATTTAGACTCCAAACACGCTGTTCCAATTAAGTTGACAAAAACAAAAAGATGAACCCACACCACTGAAAAGATTTTGGGTAAATTTTGTAGTCATTTAGTTAATGCGGATTTGAAGTATTATGAAGCATTTTGGGGACCACGCCCCCGGCCTTTGCAGCAGCCACTAAGTGGATCATGAGTATGTGTTTAAAACGCCAGAAAATGAAATGCACCGTCCATCATTCTTATGCGTCACTGGGAGGTAAATTATACTTATAAACCAGAGTAATAACTAGAGTAATAATTTTTCTCCTCTGCTTCCATTAAATGCAACCGATCTATATTTCTTCATTCTTCGTGGCAGTTATTTTGTTTTAGTAAGTGAAACGGATAAACACAAAACTGGTCTGACCACCACTTACTCAATGCCATAGAGGTAATAACATGAAAACTGACACAGCGCCATCGATATAGGTGCAGAGGTTTGAGCGATAACGTCTGAAACAGGACGAGGCATAGCACAGTCACATGTTTTTCACACATTTCAGCCAGTACAAAACATCAAGAATTGCTGGCGGGATAAGTCAGGTCGAGTCACTCGAATAGGGGAAAGTCTGAGTATACGTAGAACAAAACAATTACCGCCTCTGTCAGGATTGGAATCCAAGATATTCCTTTAAAACAGAAGTTAACTCAGATGTCATCTCGATTCATGTCTTTGTTTTCTTGTTTAGTTTCTACTTTTGTTTTTTGTTTTTTTTTTCTCTCTTCATTCTGAATTTTCCATAGTATATGCCCGTTATGTCCTACTCTTCCAGTATCAACCAACTAGTCTGACACGGACAAGCATCACATAAAATTTTATAAACTATTATCTTCAAAATGATTGATCCGTTATAACAGTATACAAGAGATGGCACATTTAAGCTTCCGTGTACAAGGCCCTGAACCCAACAAAAAACAAAGTGGAAGGTGCACTGCAAACTTACGATTTGTAATGCAATGGTGGAAGAGTTTGCTTCCGAGTACAAAACAGGGATGCGAAAGTTTATAGAGAGGGCGTACTCACAATACTGGCGTCGGAGCCTTACATACGGTATACTGCCTCTGACGTTGAACTGTACTAACCGCTAGCTTTAGGAGGTAGCAGCAATGTCCACATCGAAAACATTATTTCAAAGACTTATGTTGTGGCAAAATGGAAGTAGGTTACTAGCGGTACTCTACAATTTTGTTTCAGAACTAGAAAGGGGAAGGAAAACAAAAGCAAGGATACATGATTGATTTATACAAAAAAAATATAAATTGCAACAGTTTGGTTTTGTAACCAGCACGTATTACGGCAAATTAATCTATCATGCTCGTCATATGCCTTCGGAATTCTGTACTGTGTACATAAATGCTTAAAGGGAGAATGCAGTTACCCCAATAAAGAATTGTATAGTAGACTATCCTATTTCCTGAATGGCTCTTGAGAATCATGTGACAGTATTTTTCTCACTCAATTGTAAAATTCATAAGAAGCAACTGCTTGGATTACCTTGAATATGCAATATTTATGTCCTAAAATATTATGAAAGATACTTGGAAGAGAAATAAGAAGAAATTTCTGACATTTAGCTATAGTTTCAAAATAAGTTTGGGCGACTGCGTTTGACCTTTAAGTGAGGTGTGAGTTAACGGTCATATTTGCAGCAGTCTTAAGTCACGTATAGACCGTATGCATTACAGGACTATAGAAATCGAAATGCGCCCTCGGCTGAGGTAAGCCTTTATCTATAGAATACATTCAATGTATAGTCTGTCCTCTGACATGATGTCGGGTCGGTTGTCATGTATAGATGGATGTGTGAAGTCAGTACATAGGATCTATATGTTAACGATAGCTCTTGCTTGTACAACATCAGGGCAATCTAAGGGCTTGTCGTTAAAGGGAAATATCCGTTTGTGGTACAGTCAATTTTACATACCTTTAAAACCATAAAAATAATATAGAATGATTGACAATTTAAAATTAGGTAGCTGGGTAACTTTATTTTCAAGAAATAAGGTTCTCACAAAAATCCACGACTTTGTAGCACACGGATAATTTGTTCAAACAAACCCGTTAGGGGCCTTGACCAGTTCCACCGAACCTCAAGGAAAACTACTCATTAAACAATTTCTTCTTCCTTTTCTTTCTTTCTTTCTTTCTTTCTTTCTTTCTTTCTTTCTTTCTTTCTTTCTTTCTTTCTTTCTTTCTTTCTTTCTTTCTTTCTTTCTTTCTTTCTTTCTTTCTTTCTTTCTTTCTTTCTTTCCTTCTTTCTTTCTTTCTTTCTTTCTTTCTTTCTTTCTTTCTTTCTTTCTTTCTTTCTTTCTTTCTTTCTTTCTTTCTTCCTTTCTTTCTTTCTTTCTTTCTTTCTTTCTTTCTTTCTTTCTTTCTTTCTTTCTTTCTTTCTTTCTTTCTTTCTTTCTTTCTTTCTTTCTTTCTTTCTTTCTTTCTTTCTCAAAGTTTCTAAATTGATAAAACTATTAATCCTTTAATGAGGTTTTCAAGTTGATAATTTCATAAGTAGCAATAGTGTCTACTATTCAGAAAAGTTGCAGAAAGTCTTTTGACCTAAGATGCCGACATCAGTAACAACTTGAGAAATTGGGGGCGCTCTGTAACTATCTTTATTGCTGGATGCTATTAATAAAATGTTCTTCCTTAGTGATGCTCACCGTTGATCTACGAAACAAAAAGACAGAAAAAAACTGAACACTCACAAACTAAGGTCATAATGTCATGCTAGGTTCTGGACACAATATTTCATAGCTGAAGTTCCTACGACATCCATAATCACTTCATCGAGGAGTTTCTGATTAAAAGGGAATAATTATTTTACTCCCTTTTCAGCAAAGTTTGAAAAGTCTTCCATTTCCCCCTTTTTTTGTGCTGACCTTTGTTGATGATGAGCGAATGATTGTTTGCACCACTTAACTTGGAATTAAATTTACGAAGCATTCCAAGTCGTAACTATATGTATTAATAGCATATGATTAGATATCACTTTCCATCCCTCTTAGGTAATAACCGTTCGGTGTTCATCCGCGGATCTAAGATAGATCCATGTTTTAAAGCTGCATTACAGCCCCTCTTTTACACAAGATGACAGTACATTAACTTTAAGGGTCCTAATTAGATTTGTTTCACCAGCAATCAAATTGTCATTTTCCACCTTTCATTGTGGGCGATTCGTTCTGTCAAATTTGATGAAGAAAAAGCTATTCATTGTATTCCAGAAACGATTTTGCCTCGCTTTACATCGACCGCCTAACCACTAACGTAATTTGTATTTACGGCCTGAAGGATCGGTGCTATGCGACTTCTGCTATTTAAGAGAGTACAGCCATCTATTGATTCATTGAGCAGCGTACGGAAATTAAAGTACTAAAAAGGCTTCGGGAGCATTGAGATTTTAACATTTATAGATCGTTCAAGCTCTCTTCATTCGGTTTACAGTGATTTGACCTCTTGGGGAGGTTATGCGATGAAAAAAGACAATGCGATAAAATCATCATTTTTATTTAAATGTTTGTAAATATAGATTTTGTCAATTTATTACATTTATCACAATAATTATCTATGAAATTACTATTAAACGATGAGAAAAAAGCTTTTCAGCTTCAAACGGTTGTTGCTATAGCAACTACAACAGTGAACCAATAAAATGTTCTTGAATGTTCTTCTTTCAAAGAACTTTTATTTCAAAAGATTTCGGTTACCATGGATCGATCAACTCTTCCGATATATTTTTGTAAATTATAGAGAAGTCCCTCCCATTCATATTAAATGGCAGAAACACTACACAATGGCGTCACGAGAAAACTTTATTATCTTGACACGACAATTTATAGTTCTGAATGATCCGCTGCCTATAAGCAATAACCGTGATAAAGTTCAGATGAGATGTTGTTTTCCGGTGAATAAATAGTGCCGATACCTTAAACTTTTAAAGGGCAACAGACAGCCACCCAATTTGAATAGGCATGTCTAGTATCCTAATTCATGTATGGTCATAAGTGGTACTTTTTTCTTTTCAGTCATTCTAGAACGGGACACGCATGACGGCTGAGAGGATGGCTACGATAAGTCATAGTTTCCCATCAGGAGACCTGCTCCCCCGGAGATGACATTTGTTTTTCTCCCACAGACATCCAGCCGAAGAGACTTATAGATAAAAGTATCCTTCTGTACATGTATGGCTCTTTTCATCACGTGACAACACTCTTATAACTGTTGAATTCATGCAGATTTATTCCTTATAAAATATTTCGTTCCGAAAAAAGGCACTTGCAAGTTGAATTTGAAAGATTTAGATGCAGTAATGTAGCCAGAAAAATTCAAGTGGGCCTCCTGGAGGGGCTCCGTCATTGCATAGGGACCTCAATTATGGAATCGCTACATACTTGTACACATTTTTTCACTCTTGGATTTTCCAGTGGGGGCTTCTGGGGAGAGACCTGTAGGAGGGCCAACTCCACCCCCATTTAAGCAGTTAAATGATGTTCCAAAATAACCCTGGGGTGACTGTTCATTCCTTTAATGCATTATGTGTGAAAGAATTATATTACTGTAATTTCATTGTGACAGTTGACCTAAAGTAATTTAAAATGCACTTTGACTAAAGTAGAAGTTACAGAATTGGTAAAGTAAATGCTTGAAATACACTTTGTTATATTAATCTTTTCAACAGAATTAGGCAATTGTATAAGGTCAAATAATTACAGCCTTGTATGATCTATTAAAAGTAATTTTGACTATTCTAGAGTGTTGTCACGAGGGAACTGAATCAACAAATTGGGTCAAAGACAACCCAGTTTGGGTCTAATGAAGTCCTATTTGGGTCATTATATAACCAAGAAATTTCGGTCGGTTCCCTCTTGACCTTCTCTTGGGTCAAATTGACTCGTGTTTTTTAACAGTGTAATTGAGCACTCCTTCTCTGCAGGCATATCAATAGGCTTCCATCTGAAAAGTATAATGATCGAGTAGGGAAGCTTGACGTATAGTTATGTTCTTTAAACGAACAATGGTGGGTGTTGCCAGGATTTTTAACTGAGGGCGACCAAATGGGGGAGCATATGTTAGTATATATTTCAAATATTCACCAAACAGGATGCAGTGCCAGTCAGTGTCAGTGAACCTGGAAGATTTTTGTAGTTTGATTGGTTTAGCTATAAATTTCCTTTTTCTTCTTTGTTTCTCTTTCTAATCTGTTTGGGGTGGTTTTGGTCCCCTGCTCAGCCCCCTGGCTAAGCCAATGTTAACACATTATGACAACGCGCAACATTCACTTACAATTTCACGCACACTCTTTGGCCTACGCAATTTAACATTGTTTCATATAAACTGCATTAAATTGCTCATGGGGGCCTATTTTGTTGAAAGTACAAATGATTTTAAAACCATATGTATACAGCAATGCGTCACACTTTGGTAAGACAATTCATATGTGAATGAATGTATCAGACTAAGAGTCCTAACATCGACACGGGGCCCGTGAAGTTATGACCTGTAACCTGTAAAGGAGAGATATCTGTTCACCAACGTCGTTAACCATAGGTTCTCAAACACACGGCATCTCCCTGTTGTAAGATCGGAATCATTATAACCGACTACGCAGTCGTCTTTGACCTACTCATAAGTTCGTTACGATCTTCGCTTTGAACTTCACCCTCTTGATATTTTTCTGGTCAAAAACCATGCAACCTGGATTTTGGCGCTTGACGGATGACCTTGAGTCCCGCACGAGGAAGTAATTTAATATCTTTGGTCATAGCTGGTCGCCTGCACCTTTAACCGAATTACGGCGATCAAGAATGCTTAAATAGGAATACCACCTCCACAAAGATAATAAAATTTTATCTGCAAACATCGGAGGTATGCATTCACTTTGCTCGTGGTTCTGCTACACATAAACCATCATTTCCTTTCGGAATATTAAATTGTCCAAACGGTAAATCAATAACATCGCGCTCAATTGCCGAAAGACAACGAAAAGCAGAAGGAAAAAAGAGTTTTTTACAACATTATAAAATCATCTTGACGAAGACAAAAAAAAAATTACAATTGATATACACCGTCAGACAGGCAGAGTTAAACGCTCTGTCAGTAAGCAAGGACGTATCATTTATACCTTTTTATTATAAATCAAGTCTGGCGTCGAAAATTTTCCGCCTTTCATCGCAATTGTTGAATTATGTCCCATTATTTGCAGTCAACCTTCCTTGTATCAAATTAAGTGATGTTCGATGGAAATTCGAGGCATATTCTTTGACGGAGTGAGTTTTGAAGCCTATCGGCGGACCGTGATAGCGGCAAAATTGAAGAGTGGAGAGAAAATAGTGTTGATTGAGGTTATTCAACAAAAGGAAACACGAAATTGATTACAGCTTCTTCATCTGAATGAGGAGGAATCCGGAGAGATTCGCCGACATTGGGAGGAAAGAGACAAGTTAACGTGCTATCCTTGAGGGTAAGTTGAAGGAATGAAATTACACAGGGGAGGAAGAAAAAATCGATCACAACTAAAGGGAAATTGTACTTATGTATGCCACGTAACAGACTTATCCGGGCGCATTCAAGCTGAAGAAAAAAATTAGATGAACGTGGTAGCACAATCAAATTATGTCGAACCTGTTTAGGGTTGGCTTGCAGGTTAACATCGATTTAAAGTGACTTTTGTCAAGAAAATCTTCCTCGGGATAGCGGCGATGATAGCTGGATACGAGCAGGAAAACGACTCTGATGAATTTATTGGTGCTGCTGATTGGCTAGACTAAGCCGAATGTTCTTTATTCATCCGCTTGGTTAAATGACGCAGGTTTTGTTAAACGGTAATTTCACACCGGTTTGGGTTCGCGTGAGTTATTCTCTTGACTGAGATAACTGGTAGCAAACAGAGGAGTTGCCGAAGTGTAGAGGGCGCAATTTAATGACCTCCTTTATTACCTGCTTGTCAAGCAAAAGTATCACTAGACACCATCTGTTGGCAATATTTACTGAAGATTCTGAGAAGTTGCCAATCACTTCATGTACTTTAAATTGTCTCTTATAACACCTACGCCCTAAGCTTACGTCAGCATGACATTTACATTCATGGCTAAAAACAAACAAAAACCTGATAGAACTAAGACCGGAACCGGGTTTTGTGATCGTTTCAAGTTTCTATTAAATGGGTGGGTTCGTTAAGAATATGGGGTAACATTTGTTACCATAGTAAAAGTTTCCCATGGGACCCATGTGCTAATGGTGTAACCCTTTTTTCGATTGTACAAGCCCCCTCCCCCTCCCAGAAACGAAAGGTTGATGAATATTCTGATCCACATCAATTTCGGACACGATGCTTGGGACACGTTTCCAGAGTCAATTGTCAGAATTAAAATGTCTGACGGGTGGTATTATGGGCTTTATGGGGTGAAAGTGTAGGGTAGGAGAGCTCCATGGGAGCTGCCTTTATATTTTGTATATAAGATCATTGATCTTCTTAAATGGTTTTGCAAACGGATATTTCTTACATAACCCCTTGCCCATTTGTAACTCATTACTACGACATCTGACGTGAAACCTTCTGTGCAATAAGGGTGGTACTTTCATTATTTTGACATGTAACGAAATAAAGGAAAAGTTTTGATTTTATACTTTGTTTACCAAATGATTTTTAAGGAGTCAAACCGCAAAATGCCACAAACATCTATGTACCACAAGGACAATTAATACCCTAGGTCTAGTTGACGTGGTCATATCTGTCTCGGCTACTATGATATTTCTATGTGTGATTATACGAACACAAAAATACTTGCATCTAAATGATTATTCAAAATATTTTGCCTTTCTCCTATTGTTTCGTCTTCTATTCTTACAAAGTGATTTTTTTAAAAGTTGTTCAAGTTATGTAAGTCTTTTGCATTTAGGCAGACCGCTGTATATATATATATATATATATATATATATATATATATATATATATATATATATATATATATATATATATATATATATATATATATATATATACACATACATATGTTTGTGTATAGAGCTGCACTTTCTTGACAAATTAACAAAAAAGTTTCTCGTCCTGAGCACTGTACAATAAATAATTTCTTTTTTTTTTGTATTTTTTTGTATTGTTTAACCCCGAGATGGAGTCACAAGAAACCTCCTTCCCACAGTAGCAAAGCCAAGTTCACCTCCGTCCAACCATCCGTGATTAATATGAAAATATTCGGGGGGACCGAGCGAAGTGTTATTAAGGTAATTGCACCCTCACGCAGTGAATAGGCTAGAAGCGTGCGATCGCGTGGCAAAGCGACGGGTAACTCCGCCGAATGGCTTGTGGGAACACTACGTGATAGGTTTTCTCGGCGGTTTTCAAAGAAAGGTTGTGGAATATAGACATTGATTCGATATTTGAATTAAGATGATTTTTTCTTTCAGTTTATTGCTGATGAAAAGGAGGGTCAAGAGCAGTCTTCGATCTGATACATTTTGAGGACAATGTTTGAGTGGAAGAAAATTAAAATGAATAAATATAAACGGACTTGTTTTTTAACTTCACTGTATTTCTTTTTCCTCTATTGGCTTCTAAGGTTGAATAAAAAATTAAATTGACGTTCAATGGGTAAGCGTTTTGCCCACGAAGATGTATGAGAATAACGAACTGATTCCATTCCCATAAGTTCTGAGATACAAAAGATAATGTGTGGGAAGAAAATTTGGAATTGCGCTTTGCAGTCACGAAAGGAAATAAAAAATTAAATAAAAATGTTGTGAAATGAACTAGCGCATCTTTTGATGTCTGACCTTGACGGAGAGGATGAGGAGATAATAGGGACATACAAAACATAGGATTCAGTTGAGTTTATTTTCACATCAACATGTATACACAAATATTGAGAAATGGTGGTGACGGAGACTGAAAAGGCAGAACTAACAGACTAAATTAACACCGAGATAAAAGTAAGCTTACAAGACTACTTCCATTTTGGGGACTCAGTGGCGTATCCAGGATTTTTCAGTAGGGGAGGCGCAACTGAATGGTAGGTTAGGGCCAGTGGCGGCGAAACGTATTTAATAAGTGGGAAAATAGCGTATATCGTGCACGATCAGCGCAAAGCGAAAAACTTATAACAGGTCAGCTTCACATGGTCCCTGGTGGGGTCCAGCCTGGGCGCAAAGCACGGGTGGGAGCAGGGGAAAGCCCCGGAAGCTCCGGGCATGTTAGTGTTTCAGATGCTTTAGGAAGATTGCTTAAAGAGATATATTTAAGGATGCATTTGTCTTACCTTTTAGAATATTTGAAAGTTTGTTCGTACAGAAAAGCTGGAATATATATATATATATATATACATATACATAGCTATAGCAAGATAGTCCCATGAAGTAGTTAAGTACACATCTGTGCTCCAAGCGTTCCATAACCCCCCCCCCCCCGGCTGGTGGCAATTTTCTATTTCTTTTGCTATACAGAGGGATAGAACGTCTTTCACAAGTGAGTAGAAGAATTCGCTATAATAATGCTTCTTCAGTTCAGCAAGCGCAGTTGAACTTGGAACATGGAGTGCTGTGCGAATAACGACGGGTTCATGGGCCAAATAGGGCCATGGCGTGGAGCAGGAGGAACATTATGGTGGGATCCAGGATGATTATTTCTCGGAATCTGAGTTGTTAGCAAAATAGGGAAACTTGCGTGGGGGTTTCCAGCTGACCTCCAAATGATACTGAGAGCACACCAAGTTCTTCACAGTCATCGAATATTTACAAAACTTTGAATAAAAATCTGCTCGAAGAGATTGCAAAGAATGAGAGAGAAGGAATTAGGTATAAACATAGGGGGATAGGACCAACAAGCACTAATTTAAATTGTTCATTCTTTGCAAATGTGTGCAATACATGCACAGTTACATGGACCGAAAATATGTTTGAACAAGCTTGTATAGCTAATAAAGTTTCAAATCATAGCTATCGTCCTACGATTGTTACTCAAAGAATTAATTGTGACATGAAAATCTCTTGCTGTCCGTCCTCTTGATTGGAGTTTTGGAGCCAGAACAGGCCTAGTTTATGTGTATTGTTGTGCTATTTATTAATAGTAATAATAATAAATTCGAAGCACGCCGAAATTTTGCACTAGAAATCATTGACAATTGTAAAGTATACATGTAGGTCAGCACTGACATATTTTCAGGTTTCTAACGAAATTTGTCTGCTACCATGGCCATTTTGAATTCACAGTTTTCTTAAAGGATTAGAAGAGCAAATAAACCCCCATCGCATTTGTGCCATCTGTATCCCTCTATAATCACATCTGCACGTAAAAACAATAGACGAGTTGGGAAATTCGGTACATTGTGCGACATTTACCCTTCAATAAAGCCAATACGTTTGAAGTGGTGTTGAAAACATGGAAGAGCAGGTGAGATCGCTTACTTTTTTCCCATAAACGATAGATTCTTGACAGACATTAATCTGTTAATTAAAGTTAAGTCCATCGTTTATTTGCATAATAATCTTACCCCACTGCCCAACAGACCGTTTGTAGCTCTTGGGATCATTATAAATTCTGTTCGGCAGTAGCTTCGATCATGCACCCCACTACCCTTGCTAGCGCCACAGTTCATAGGCAGGAAAATATTATTGTGCGATCGATTTTCCAAATGGGGGCATAGTAATGTCCCGTGTCCCCGCCTGGTTAAGGGCCTAAATTTCACGGTGTTTAAAGACCAATGACTTCAGAGTTTTACGTCTCTTCATGATATAAATGCCAAATGTTGTATCGTTTCCATTCCCCCAAGATGTTTATGCACTAGAAACATCGATGTGTTCCTTTATTTTTCTTTTTTTTTTATTTTCTTAGGTGCCAATAGGGGCGAGCGTCCCTTGCGCTCTCTTGAATCCGCCACTGGGACTACGGCACTTTTGCTAGAAATTTTAATACACATTTGTGCGAAAATTCTCCATTTTTTTACCAAAGGTAGCCCATTTTCTGCCTAAATGGGGAGATAGGAGTTGCCCACCAGTACCCCGCCTTGTAGGCCTATGACATACATCCGGCAAAAGCAAAAAAAGAAAAAAAGAAAAAAAAACAGAAACAATAGTGATTCACTAAGTGATCCTCATACCTGCTTTTAAAGAAGGAAGTGGTCTTCCAACATTTAGGAAATTACAACTTTCAACATCAATGGTAATCAACGAGGTAGCTTCCCTGATGAATTTTGTTAGTTTAGAATTCATAATATGGAATACAATCGTCTACGTTTGATAAAATTGACGATTTACGAGATGTCTCGAGTGTAAGCTGTATCATATAGAGGTTTTGCACGTGACGTCAGTGCGTTTTGCTGGATGGAACTGATCATGCGCAGTAAGTGTGTTACCGATACGCGCGCACGATAGCACCAAGTAACAATTGTTGCACAATGTGCTCTATAGGCTGTTACCACTCTTTATAGGCCAAAGTATATACCTGAAGGGAGGAAATGATATTATATCACTTAAAGGCATTCACTGTAAAAAAATGATCATCACTTTTGTCACTCCTTCTAGGGAGGTGACACTTCTCCGTCAAACTTTATATCGATTCCATTGAAAGAGTTTCTCGTCAATGACCATTTGTATAGGATAGGCAAAACAATAAGAAACAATAGCTTGCTCAAAACCGAAGTTTTCCATACAAATAGGCTTTATATTTTTTTTAATAGAAACTCATAGTCGTTAACTTATCCATTAGATTTAATGCTAGTTTGGCAATGCGCTATTTACTCTCTTAAAACATTGGCAAAATTTCACATTGTGTATGCAGAACCACACGGGATGCTGTGAAAGGCTTTACCGTCCCACCATTTAAAGCACCGAGACTGCGGTGTATAATTTTTTCGTCCTTTGGTTCTCAGGTCCTTTGCACGTCTTTTGCTAAAAGGTACTTTAACGGTAGGTATTTTACACAACACATGGTAAATTGTTACTTTTCGGGCTTTTACAAAGGTGGGCGATCAATAAAATATTCCACCTGACGTTAGGGACTTATCAGTGTACCTTCATGTCGGTTGGAATATCTGAATACCAATTAGTCATTTTAGCTAAAGTCCCCTTCTTTTTCAATTTGGTAGGTAACTTTAGATAAGCAAAGCAAACGGCATAATAGGTCTCATACAAAGGCCGTTTTTAATGAGGACTCGTATAACTCCCCTTTTCCAGCTTGTATATAAAATACACTATTAAAAACCTCTATTCAAATTTGAAAAAGATTCTGATAATAAGGACACGAACCGGAATATTGTCAAATATTTGACTAGATTGGCTAAAAAATGAACCAAATGTAGTGAATTTGAGCAAAAATCTAGTCAAATATTTGACAAGATTCTGGTTCATTCCCCAGTTGACTAGAGTTTTTAGAGTGGGTATTCCGTTTACTGGGATATAAATTTTTACATCTATTAAATTCTTTTAGAAGAAATGGTTCCAAAATTATTTTTGATTGCAAGCAATGAAACTTTTAAATTACTTGCTTTTACTTTCTTTTGAAATTAAAATACTTAAATGATTTATAAAACTGACCTATTTGTTCCAAAATACTTTTGTTTCTTTAAACAGGTAAAGAAATAGAAAAGAAATAAAAAGTTATTAGTATATCTCAGATCAAAATTTCCTGTGAAAATGGAGTTATACCAATACATTTCATATTTCAACCTTTGTAAAGAATATTTACGAATATATTGTAAACGTCTATCTATGTTTCAGTCTTCATTGCTCAATTGACACCAACCCCGCCCCATTCCTTTTCATTTAATATGAAACGGTTATTTCATTCAAGTTCAATATAAAACAGCTAGTTATTGAAAATGTTACTTAATTAAAATCAAATAAGCCCAATTTGATTGTTGTACCTTATACACTTGACTTTACACTCCATCTAAAAAAATTGATCATTTCTCCCAAGTTTAATTCATACTTTATTCTAAATCATCAAAGCATACACTAAAGAAAATCCTCCCACGATGAAATTTCTTTGAAATAATTTTTCTCTTGCAAATTTATTGAGCTTTTCTTCACGTCTAACCACGATCCTCTTTATAATGACGGCACTTTACTTTCCCATTTAATCATATATTCAGCAAAAATGAAAAACAAATGGAAAGGATATCCTCCCACGGTAACTTTTTTTTTTTTAAAAAAACTTATCAAAAATGATTGGTTTGATTCCCTTTCCTTTACCCGCGACATGCGTGAACAAAATTTGCCTTCAATAAAAGTATGTTGGGAATTCCCGTTTGCCATCCGTGAGAATTCCTGTCAGAGTCATTTTACATCATCAAAATACTTTTCTCGCGATCAAGCTCATTCCAGGTTCCCACAAGTTCCGCGTCACACGTGCCATATCCGAACATTTCTCGTAAAGTCTGTCATAGTAATTCTCTACTCACCGCGAGACAGTTTCTCACTGGTGAGACACGTGCCGCAATTACAACGATATTCGCCACCCTTACGTTCTTTGTCGAACGTCGAGCCTTTTTTTTTTGTCAACAATGTGAAAATAACTATGAAAATGTGGGCCAATTTTTGTGCTATTTTTGGGACGAAAATTGATTTTCGGTGACTTTCAATGAGTTGAAGGAGTAGCGACTTAAGAAAGTCTGTTTTTCAACTTAAAATAGGTTTTACATTTGTCTCTGAAAGTATCTGTGGGAGTGCCACCTACTTACGGAACAACGAATCATCAAATACTTGGGCAGGCAGGATTCACATAAAAAAGTAAAAAGGGGAAATATAGAAATACAGAGTATTTTTGGAGTTGAATATTTCATTTAGTAAAACCCCAAAATTTTTAGGTTTAATTGTAATGCTGGCTTTCATTTGATGTATGTAATCTTATCACACCCCTCCCCTTCCAATCCCACACACAGAGCCCAAAATGTTGATTCAGGGCAAAACTGTCGACATCAGCCTGTGGCAATGGTACTATATTTTAAGGGCAAAATACCGGTACTTGTCACCTGGTAACAAATGAGCGAAAGCTTCGTAAAAAATCACATTTCCCTCCCCTACCATATGCCTCCCTTACGCCTGCACATCCTACTAATAGTCATGGGGGGTTACACCTCAATGTTCATACGTTGTTTCGACACACGTAATCTTAATACTTTCACCCTAACCTAACTCTAATCCTAACACTGACCTTCATGTAGATATTTTTGGAATATAGAGACGCCGGATAAAGATACGAAAAAATAAATATAAATTGCACCGCCTCTCCAATGTACTTGTTGGTTTCTGTTTATACGTCACTATTACGTCATGGTACGATTGTTCTGCTCATGATTAATTTGGTTACTATAGTCAAGCCCGTAGCCAGGGGGCAGGGGCACCCTAGCAAAATGTTTCTCCCCTAGAAAGTTCAAAATTATTATTACCTCTAAATGCATTTTGCATGTCTCGGCCTCCTTAGAAAACACTTCGCCCAACCCCCTCCATACCTTGTCTGGCTACGGGCCTGCTTATAGCAGAACAGAAGCAAAAATCTCAATCCCAAGTCAATTACCGGTGCGCTTATTTTGGAAAATCCCGTCTTTTGTTCCCGTTTATAGCAATCACATGACCATCCCTTCATGGTTATCAAGAAGCATGAATAAGCCTCATGTCATGTGGTCGTAAGTTCCATTAGGCTGGCGGGTCAGCAGAAAATAAAGAAAAGAAAAAAATAAAATGCATACAACATCCTTTAAAAGTAAATACCGTAAGAAACAGCTTCTACCAGTTGCAACAAAAATAAGAATATATTAAACAGTACTTTAAATTTATCGAAAGTAACAAAGCCGTACGCAGCAGAGGCAGCTGGGCTGTTGCCTCCCCCCTCCCCCCCCCCCAAAAAAAGTTTCAAACTAAAAATTTATTACATTAATCTGTGTAAATTCCCGAGGTTTTTTTTAAAATACACATTGTTTAGATACAATTTGTAAGGCAAGGAAAGTGCCGTTTCCTGCAATATCGGAGGCATTTTTGGCAATTTTTTCCCCGTAAACTAAACACAATTTGATGGTTGCCCTCTGATTTGCCGGTTGACAGAGCTGTATATCTAAATATACGGCTTTGCCCGTTGCCCCCTTGCCGAAAATTTTGCACGTACGGTCATGAAAAGTAACATTACAAAACGAAATGAGCAGAGTCTAATCTACCATCGATTCGTCACTGGAAAAGTAACTGAAGAAAATTAAATAGCATTACTAGCATTATCAAATAGTGTTGCGTAGAACAGTGTCTTTTGCTTCTTTTCCATTTAAATTGCTGTAGTCAAGGCCACCGTTCCCGAGGTTGGGGCCACCCTCTTTGAAGACACTTGTTCGTGGCATACGAAAGTATTACATTAAACTTTGATGTGCTTTCTGGTTTGCTGAATGGCTCAAATGAACTTTGTTAAATGTTAGAAAACCTTTATTAGTACCAAGTGAATTTTAAGTTTAAAACCTATCCTTGTGAATACTTGATAAAAAAAATTAGATTTTTTCCATTTTAAAAGGCCATACTTCTAATTAAAATCGTTTTATGTCCAAAAGATCAATAGCCAGCTAGCAGCGAGAACAGTAAATCGCCGTGTAGTTTCATGTTTTTGTTCAATTTTTGATACTAGGATATAAAATTTGATTTTTACAAAGTGACCTTTTTTGTTGCAAACTGTCAGTTCCTTTTCCCCTACTTACGCAATGAAAATAAACCCAAACGGTGAAACCCGTCGACTTGCCCTCAATTATCCCCTTTTCAACTAAGTAAAGAAATTAAGAATTTCTTAAGGAAAGCTTTAGGGCACTTTTTCATATCTTTATCCTTTCAGCTCTTTCACAAGTGCTAGCTAAACAGACAGCTAAGACCCGTTGCCATGGTAATTTCACACACAAGTTCAATGATTCATTATGATATTCACAGAAAGGGCGTGCCATAAACTTTCCCACGGTAAATTTATGATTCTTCTGTCCATCTATCTGTCGGAGGTAACAATGTGAAAGGGGTTCCCACAGTGACCTTAAAACCTCTTCCTTTTGTTTCAGGTGACGATGAGGAGGGAACTGCCACCTGAGCGGAGCCTTGTCGTCTATACCAACATTTTAAATAGATAACACTCGTCGAAGACACCTCCTTACTATTGTTTCCTTTTTATTAAAGTCAAGGTGTTGTATCCTTAAAGAATACACAGTATCGCCCCTATGTGAAAATGGTACATGTCTTAGGCTCCACTTTTTCTTCAGTTTTGTTTTAACTTTTCTTGATATAAATATTGTTGAAGCCTTTCGTTTGTAAAACATTCGAATATATTTGATCTTTTTTTTGTAAGTATTCCACATGGATAGGATTTCTTTCGGTGAAAAAAGTCGAAAAGTTTGGCACATAACAGGACGTTCCACTTGATGCTGGGGTGTTTATTATCGAGTTGTCATTGTCACGTTTCCATCTACATTTTAGTGACAGAGGTGTTTCATTCATTCGCAATATTTGACGGAACTTGCCAAGCATAATAGTTACAGTAGACAAAAAATTGTCGCCTCTTTCTTCTTTAAGAAAGAAATTGTTTCCAAACGAATGACTTTCTTTGGACGATACTATCCCCGATGAATCGCGTACTGTTGTGTATCTTTATTCAGCTCTTAGGATTTGTAAGGATTTTCTCACAGAGGAAGGCGGGGGACCTTGCCGTCTTATTGCTGATGTATTACCGTGGTAAAAATGATCCGAGATATTTATATTTTGACCCTACATAAAGGCGAGGGTATTACTTGAGACACGTTATTTTCTTTAGAAAGGTTTTGAGTTCTAAAAAGTGATTTGCCTACATATCAAAATATAAGTGATAAGTGTTTACGTGACATGTAGTGATCACGCACAAAAATCTACTACGTGTGATGGTACGACGCCTTTCATATGTTTACACTTCGGAAGGGTATGCCAAGTTTTCTTGATGGGAAAATTGGATTGCTGATTTTAATATCACGAGAGCTGGAAACTCGACAAAAAGGAATATGTAAAGTCTAAAATACTTAACTGAGAAAATTTTGTCAATTTTATAAGACCGTGAGAGCTTGGAGGGTTGAATTTGATATATTAGGGCTCTGCCGTTATTTTTAGGAAAATATGTTTGTC
Organism: Holothuria leucospilota; assembly: GCA_029531755.1. NCBI lineage: Eukaryota > Metazoa > Echinodermata > Holothuroidea > Aspidochirotida > Holothuriidae > Holothuria > Holothuria leucospilota. The sequence continues at coordinate 19,837,492 of CM055980.1, forward strand.
ATTCACAACGGTTATTTTTGTATTGATAAGAGGTTCAATGTGTTGCTCTCTGACCCCACCCCTCCCCCTCTTTTCATTGCAGAGAAAATAAGTTCTCTGACTGCCCTAAGTGAGCAAAAGTAAATGATGTATTTAGAGTATTAACATAGACGTACGCCGGGGACTCTTCCTATTGGGGGGGGGGGCAGAAAATTTTTTGCCCGAATCTCAAAAAGTTGCCCACATTTCGTTGCAGTGCAGGTGCGTAAAATAGACCGCCAAACCACTACATGCGCTTGAAGCGCGCAAAACTTTTTGCACATTTTCGGGCATTCGATCAAAAATTGGGGAACTCAGTAGAAAATTCAGGCAATCTCCTCACTTTTACTTCACATCTTTGCCGGAATTTTACCTACTCTGCGCCCAAAATTTTGTCGTTTCATGCCCGAATTTTCGTCCTCAGAAATTTTTGGGGGGCGGGGGCGGTCTTCTCCGTCGCCCCCCGCCTCGTACGCCTATCAGTATTAAAACCCAAGTTTAACAGAATTCAAGACTGGTGATTACGTATTGATTGACATAAAAAGTGGGCATATTCACATTATGCCAGTCAAACATTATCCTCTCTGATTGGACAATTGTTTGGGCAGATCACTCTCAACATACTACTTAGTGGAAAATACACTCTAAAAATGTCCTAGTCAAATTTGAATAGAATCTAATCAATATGGGCACGAACCGGAATCTTGTCAAATTTTTGACTAGATTAGGCTCATAAATGAAACGAATAGTTTCATTTTTGAACCATTTCTAGTCAATTTTGAAACAAATCTTGTCAAATATTTGACAAGATTCCGACTAGATGTTTTTAGAGTGTAGCTTTAAATAATGATAAATACAAACATCTGTAGAGAAGGTTCTTAAAACAGTCATTTTTAAAACTGGAGGAGGGGTTAGATGGAAAGTTACTAGAGAGAACTTTTCCCGTCTGTTATGAGGCAAATTGAGATTTCAATGAGTGTAAGCATAGAAATGCCATAAATTTTGCTACAGCTTATGCGTCTATAATGAAAACAATTAATCATGAGTACGTCTTTAACACCATCAATGGTGGACATCATTAGTAAAAAGTTAAGAAATGAGAATAACAAAAGAGAAAACCAAAAGAAAGAAAAACAAAATCACCAAATATAATTTTGAGAAATTATGATATATAATTTAATATATATATATAATATAATATTATTAACATATATATAATATTATTACATATATTATTAATATATAATAATGATATTTCTGAAAAATTAATAGCTACGTTAGTAGTTAAGTTTAAAAATCAGGAGTCTAGGGTAATAGCAATACTGAAATCTTGAAATCACAGACAGAGTGGACTTATATCGAAATGCACTTAAAATCACAATTATATTTTTTCATCAACACAATTGACGAAATAATGGTATTCTGATCGTACCAAGAGTCAATCACTTAAGAAACACTGCGATTATAAAAATACTAAAAACATTTACAAAAATCAATAAAACTTTGCTGTAACATTTTGTTATATGTCTTCCTCATTGTGCTATATTTCGGTGTTGTTCGGATTGCGTAATCCGTAGAAAATGAATTGTGAAATGTAGGTGGCAGTACATGCAACAATGCTTATGAAGGAACCTTGAGTCAATCACTACAAAAAACAAGCAAATAAAATGCTATAAATTACCACATTTAAGAACAGTTATACAAATAATCATAGAGAATAATGTCTTTTCTATCAAATTTTTTGACCAGAGCTTCATCAAAGACATTTTAGCCACCATTTTTTGTATTGTTTGCAAATTTCTAGTTCATACTTATGCCAACCACTTGAAAATTTGGCCATAAGTAACATTTTTGTTTTGGACATCAAAAATAGCAAGGCAAATAATTGTTTTTTATGTTTTTTGAAGAAAATGCAATGCAGGTCATGCTTACATTGCAATCACATCGCACCTTCACGCTGTACTGGCGTTTAGAATGCAGTGATCGACTCATGATACTGATCGACTCATGATTACTTACTATACGCTGAGGAAATAATGGTATGGTTCATTGTCTGGGTGTATACACCCTAAAAACGTCCGGTCCAAGTTCGAACCGACTCATTTCGAATGGGCACTGAACTGAAATTTGGTCAAATATTTGACAGCATTTGGTTCATTTTGAGCAGAAATGAACCCAATATCACTCTATCTTGGTGGTTTGTTTTAGAATAGATGATACAATAACACATGGCTGTACAGTGATACATCGGCGGTAGTTAGCTTTAAAATTAAAATTAAATTAAAATTCTGCTGAAACTAAGAGATACCATAATGTTCATTCGATCTTTTCATAAGATCGAATGAACACGGTAGCTGAAGCGGTTGTACCACCCCAACAACAAAGAAGATCACGGATTTACCGTACCGTTACTTGTCTGCTCGCAAAAGAGCTTCAGCCCAGCTATGGTTCACGCAACCTATTTTGATGGCAAGCCAGGCCAAATCGAGGAAAGCCGGTCTCGATACTTACCACACCAGCCCAAGCCACACTTGCTTTTTAGGATCGAATCCCTCGCAATACCGGAGTTTTTTACCATTCAGTAATCAGTAATGGGGGGGGGGGGGCTTTGACGAAGAAAATTTTGTACTTTCAAAAGAACTTTCAGGTTTTCATAACACTTGAAGGAAACCTAACGTACACTAGCTTACAGAGAGATCTCAAGTTGTAGGGCAATCTATTAAACTATACAAACAGTGGGCGTATGCCAGTTAAAATGGTATGCATGTGCACTCGGTGTATATTTAAGTCGAGATGCCTTAGTAGGCAAAATGTGACCTTTGGAGGAAGATAACAGTTTCTCTCATTCAATATGGATTAAGAGTAGGCCAATATGTGTCGATATATTCGATGCTTTAAAACTGACAATGTAATAACACCCGGGCACCGAAGGAACTTACCTAAATTTCTTACTCATCTTTAACCCACACTGAGTCAAATTGACTCAGATTTGCTTCAAATTGACTCATGTTGACGGCATTATTAGTTCAAAACGTTGGGTCAGTTCCCTCGTGACCTTTTATGAAAGGGGCTTGGTCAAATTGAGCCGTATTCTTAAGAGTATCATAGACCTATCAGGAATAATTTACATATGAAATGTCAGAGATGTGATCAAATCCGAGTCATCAGTAATAGAAGTCCGAGTCGTTGAAAATGCGACTCGAGTCCTATAGCCGTGGCCTTGAACTCTACGATTTTTGCAGGGCCGTCGAAACCTGCGGGGTTGGTGCTATAGCCGCTTATATTTTCTGTTGTAAGTTTTCCTCCCAAAAATTATTATTAAACTGTCTGAGAACCGCCACAATTCCGCTAAGAAAATTCCAGAATCCAGGAGCTAAAGGTCTCCCCCTGCCCTTAGAAAGCTTTCCAACGGCCCTAACATATCTGAGTCGAGCCGAGCAGAGTGTCTTTTCTACTTGAAATATTACTCAGAATCATTCAACCTGACTTCATTTTGGAAAGCAAGATCTTGTGACTCAATGATTCAACGGTAATTAATTTGCTGTATCCGCCGGGCTAATTGTCAAATGAATTGCGAACGATTGAGATATGTGGTAAAGTTCTTCGTTTCCCAAGTTGAGCCTCGCCGGTCGGTAACACCCTTCTTCGAGGTTTGGAAATCCCTCAAGCCTGCAATTTATGCCATAGTAAGCATCGTGTCAACTTAATTTACGCCATTTGGCTATTGTCTCTTTCTTTTGTCACTCCTTAACGTATATAACGGGTTTTGATTAAAAAATTTATCTTTTCATAAATTACATTTTTCACAAAGGTATAAACAGTAAATGAAGGAAAAGCTCTTAGCAGAAATGTCCTCCTTAAATCCCTTTCTTTTTTTAAAATTTTTAGATTCCGATAATTTTCTCAAATTTTAGGTCCTGCAGAGGATTTTCAATTTTGTTTCTTTCCTCTTTGGCAGGACAAGAAGTAAATCAATTTCAGCTGAAAAACAACCAAGACAGTTCTCATCGTTCATCAAAACGAAAAAATCAATTGCAGAGAAACCTTTATACGGTTAATATACCGCAGTCAGCCCAAAGAGTGGGATCTAGCCCTGACTGAAATAGGGGACCAGGTAGATATCGTATTGTTATCAACTAGCACAAAATGTCTTCTTCATGGGAAAAGCCGGAACCATTAAATGTTCTCCTAAAGGGAGAGCCATGTTACTGTGGACTATCCTGCCTTTAGTATAGCCAGCTGTTAACCAGTTCTGAAGTGGACAATTGTCCAAGTGGTCAAGAAGGTGTGGTGGATTTCTCTGTTGAGATACTTTCCAGATTTGATGGATAACTAAGAATCTTGGACACAATTACGGAAGCAAAACATCAAATGGGTAAAGCGACCACGTAGCCCCGGGGCTTCCATTTCAGTTCCTTCTATAAATATCATGATTTATGTATCCCCCATCCCTCCACTTTTGCATGTTTTTGGTTTTAATTAGTGCTGGATCGATTATCGGTATTTACCGTCGGTATCGGCCGATTTTGAGAACTAAAATATCGACATCGGTAAAATCGGCTAATTGCAATATCGGTACAACACTAGTTTTAACAACCGTTCCTATGCTGGATCCGTGCAAATGCCTCGAAGCAAATATTCTACACTCTAAAAATGTTCCGTAAAAAATCACACCAATTACGCTGGGCGCGAATGTGACAATACTGAAATTGATTAAAGTTTGCTCAGTAATTGGTGGTTAACGAGAGTCTAGCTACCACTAAATTGGGCATTTAACGTCTGGACAAATCCATTAATCAACAATAATTAGGCAACCTTTACCCAATTTCAGAATTTTCACATATGTATCTAGTGTTGGTGAAACTTATACCCGAATTTTTTAGAGTGTACCTCTCCAATATTGACAAACTGGCTAAAGTCCCGTGGGGGAGTGACTTTAACGGCGGCTAAGGTATGAGTGCTAGGGACAAAAGTTAAGAAAAGAATTCGGACTTCAAGATGTCCTCACTCAACGCTATAAACTACAACCATAGAACTGTAACCAAGGTGTACTAGAGACATTTCACAAAGGAGACTTCATATGCCTCCAAATTTCCCCCACCTGGTACATGATAATGCCGTAAATCTCGCTCTGATAATGACAATTTTGTCCTCAGGCTGAAATGTACAAATTTTTGTTAATAAAAGGAGGGGGTGGCTGCCGCCCCCTATCCTAGCCCCATATGCTTATGCCTATGATTGTCACATATTTCATTTGTTGAAATTTGCAACGTCTTGGAAAGTTAATTACTGCAAATTCTCGTTGCTTTGCAAAGTAAGTTTGTGCGTGTGTTTCAGGGGGGGGGGGGGTCCTGCAAGGGCGAAAAGTAACTTAAAGGGAGAAAGAAGATCACCATCATTCCTAATTTGAAAAGCTAGTTTCCTTTTAGTGCAATTACAAAACACATCTTCAATTTAAAGTTTAACAAAAGGGAGCAATTTTACAGCAGATGCTAATAACTTGCCCACCCTGGCGGCACCTCTTGCACCTACATTGGCTGCACTCGTAGTATGTATGCTAAAAGAGGGATACATATTCGACACCTGCTGTGAAGGTGAGCTAATAACATGCTCCGAAATATGAAAACAAATAATAAAAACTAGTAAAATCAAGAAACTACACCATGAACACCATCACCAGATCACCATTTAACTATTTATTACTATCCCAGGGCAGTCTCCGACTTTCAGCCGGAAGGTCTGGGGTTCGACTCCAGGCCGGGTCATACCAAAGACTTTAAAAATGGAACCTACTGCCATTGTGCTTGGTGCTCAGCATAAGCAATGGAGTAGGGAAAACAAACCAGTGAGCCACAACTGGAAAAAGGCCGTGGCCGGCCCGACTTAAACCAATTGGTTAGAAACTGAGCCGTAAAACCTCATCTAACTCTAACAGTCTACCCCAGGGCAGTCTCACCATCAGAGACGTCATGTTATCACAAGTACATATCTTTACTGTGGCAGAGAAAATTTTCTGAAAATTCCTACGGCTTGATGCTGGAGGACGAAATCAAACGTTACCCCTGACAACCTGAGGGGGTTCTAGCTTTCAGAGAGAGCAATGACCATGACTTAAAGGGAGAAAGCAGTTTATTTTCAAAAATCTGCTAAATCTTACAGATCTCCTCTTATTTGGCTCACAAGTATTTTTCATTATGTTTCTATACAAAACTAGCCAGTACTGAAAGTAAATTAAGGTCTTATGCTGCATGAATTTAACAAATAAGTAACAAAAACATTGTCACATGATTAAAAGAAGCCATTCCCGAATACTGATGACGGGGTACACTAATTCAAATTGGGGGACTGCATTTTCCCTTTAAGGTGACTTCTTCTCAGCCGCCAGACCTTTACATCATGGTCATTCTAGAATGGCTGAAAAGAAAAAAATACTTTGTATATTCAAGTGAGTGCAGCACAAGGAAGACCTTTCTTCCGCAACTTCAACACAGATTTACTGTGACAGAGCGCCCCCACTTTGAGAAAGACATTTCCAACTTGGTGCAGTTATTACACTGAAGCTGATCAATTGTGCTTTCTCATATAATTACGAAATGTAATGTGTGATGAGGTAGAATACATGCTTATGTGTAGGTTAGTCTCATATTTCGTGTCGTTCCATGCGATGATAAGGTGGGACTTAAACATGAGCAATTTTGTAATCAAATCATGTCCTGTAACTCTTTCATAGTAACTGTCTGAGTAAGGTCAGCTGAAAGTAACTCAGTTTGCTAAGCGGCCTTGAGACTCGTAACCAGGTTTGTATCACGGGGAGGGTCATTTCTCCACTCTAACAGAACTCGACGTTGATTTTCTATCATTAGTATAAGGGTGAATAGAGCTATCAGTGTGGACGCCATACTTATTGTGGGATCTCGTGTAAAGAACAGTTACAATTGAAAATTTTTGAATAACCAGGAATGCCCAGATACCACCTGCAGATGCAGTGTGCAAATTTTGAAATAAATACGCGTCCAAGAGTTAGCCAGCCTAGGAACGGAACTTTCTATTGCAATGGGTTGGGCGTCGTTCGGCCCCTCGAGACCTTTAGGTTAAGGGCCTGGAATTTTAATCAAAAGGTAAATTTAATGTACAGTGATACAATTGTTGTGTTAAAGTTTTATTTTAATTTTGTTTTTTATGTATGATACCTTTAAAGGGAGAACGCAGTCACCCCAGTATAATATCATATCCTGGTATCCTCATCCATCTGTGGCTCTTTTTTAAACACGTGATAATATTTTGTTTTTGTTGGGGATGAAACTCATTCCGAATATTTCCTTAATTTACCTTTGATATGCAATACTCAGCTTCATAACTGTTTTGAAAAAATACTTATAAAGAAATTAGGGAGGAGGGGGGAGATTTGGGATTTATTTTGTTTTTCATATAAGGTTTGGACCTCCTGTTTATCCCTTTAACTGTTAATGTAAATTTCAATTACAAGACGCTACTTCTTGGTTCTTAATATATACGGCGAAAGACTACACATTTGGGATAGTGTGCACTTTGTTACTTACACTCCGGTCGAGAAGACACCAACTGAAACACTGAAGCATTTCAAATCACATTAGCCAGGTCACTTTTCACAGGAACACAGCATACTCTTCTTGTGTTAAATCTGAACTTATTCTGACCGAAAATTCAACGTGTAGCCTTCTCGCATTTTAGGATTTATTGCCACCATGTGCTGTGTTTTCCATTTCACAAATGTTTCCAGACGTACACCGCCTCGTTTAAGTCTCTGACAAAGAACGACATTGCCTCAAAGTTTCGCTTTGTGGAAGTTTTCTGGCTGTATCGACTTACAGTTGACAATGCAACACCCAATTTAACTTTTTGGGGATTCCCCATTCTCATTCAACGCCCCTCCTTTACTTTTGCGAGGATTTCTTTGATCCATTCCACCCAAAACTCTTTGTTTACATAATCAAAATTTTTCAAACCGAATTTTAATAACACTCACATAAACGCATACTCTGTTGTGTCGAAAGAAAAGGGAATTTAGTGGAACTTCATAGAAGCCATTACCAAGGGGGATGGGGTTTGAGGCTGGTAACGACCCACCCCCTTTCTCGTTCAAATATTTTATGTGTTTTTGTCCATCTCATTTGTTGTCACTTGATATAATTATGCAGGGTAGTGTGCAATGTATGTTGAAAACAGAAGAACCAGGACAGCACATGGTTTGCTTATGACAAAGAAAGTGATGGAGACGTTGTATTAAATAACCAATTCTTTTACATACCTGTAGCTTACTGTCAATTCATCGAAAGTAACAAAAAGATTCCTTTTGTTTGCAGTGTTCTCTGCCATTTCTAAAACAACCGGAAATCCCGAAAACATGCTGAATTTTTGGTTTCTGTTTCCTTAATTTTAAAAGAAAAATAAAAAATATTTCATATGTAAAATTAAAAAAAATTGTATGGAAGTTTCAAGATTTTTTTGTAACCAAAGGAAATATCCTCGTTTGATAAACAAAATACCTCATGAATGATTGAATCTATTAACTTAATTTCAAATGGTCAATTGGGCAACAATTTATGATGTCCTTCTTGTACAACTCACATCACTTCCTTTTGTTTTTTTTTAGAAACAAAAATGTGTAGGCCCTTTATGATCTTGTAATTTTTTTTTCTGGCATAGCACTTTGTGAGGAAACGGCATGTAAAGGCATGTCATTTTATATCAATGAGGCGATCAGCACCTTTAGGAACAAGATAAAGTAGCTTTAGAAAACGAAAGGTAAAAAGAATGCAATTCGAGTCGTACATTAGTGACGTCACATATTAATGCGCAATCGGTCATTTTGGGTTGAGTGTGATATCTCAGCACAGGAATGCACTAAGAAAATGGTCGGTTGACTTATGAGATAGCAGACTTTAATGGTTGCAGTAAACGATGAGACCTGGGAGTATAAAAAAATCGGCGCCATGCTAAACGAAGTGACTGCTATAACTTAGCTTTAGCACTACCTCTGTGTTGTTTTACGCCAGTCTCAGTTCTCAAGCTTCTTTTGTTTGCGTGAAGTAATCTTTAAACTCTGCTATTGATTTTTTAACCTTTGCAACATATATTTTTATAATACTGGGCTTCAGTTATAGTTGAGTATTTGCTGTCCACCTCTACGAATTGACTGGAACTCAGCAGGTCTCAGCAAAACTAGCAGAACTGACTGAAATAATAGAGGGCGCTTTGCATTACAATATCATCTTCTAAAACTATTTGCATTGTACAAAACATTTACGGCAGTACATAAAGAGTACGGTGCAAGTCTTTATGAAGCTATGGAACATTCAAATAATATGAATTCTACCACCTCTAGCCATCCGTTATTGAGAATCATGCATTCTGATTGGTTAAACACTGACCTGTTATTCCACAACATACGGTCAGTAAACGTAAACACTGATAAAAAATGAAGTTTTTCACACACTTTCGATGGTAGAATAGGAATAAACCACATCTGTTGGACTATTATTGTCTCATACACGGCCTCGACTCCATATTTGCAAAATAACGGTCTCGGCTTCGAGTCATCCGTTATTTTGTCAAATTTGGAGTCTCGACGGTTTATTCACCAATACTAGTCTGCCAAATGCGTTTTATTCCTTAAATAAAAGATTCAAAATCAGCTCCCATCTTAATAACCATTTATTCCTTTCTGAGATTAAAAATGTTGAATCACTTCTAGTTCTATTTACAAAAGCAGATTGTTCCTTCGCATGTAATGTCATACATACATTAATGAAACCGTGACTGGTTACTCAAAGTGCATGATTGTGTCTCCTTTTAAAACTTGAAACGCTTAGATGACCTTATAAGTTCTACTCAATTCCTTTCGAAATATTTCTTGACAAGTACTCTAAAGGAGTTGGCTTAAGAAAAACAAAGGACAGAAAGACGAATCAAACTTACAGTCCATAGACCCTCTTCCAAATAACAATTACAAAGGATTGTGGGATAGAGTTTGGTATGAGTCGTTTTTCGCCACAGTAATATGCCACTGACAAAAACGACGCATACCAAACTCTATCCCACAATCCTTTGTAATTGTTATTTGAAAAAGGGTCTGTTATGCAATGATATAACATGGTAATAAATTGAATAAATGTCGACCTTTTCATAATTCATCTCACGAAAAAATGAACAAAGATTAGAATTAGATCAGTGACTTCTAATTTGAATTCTTTGGGGATTAAATTTTATGAACGCGCACAATATCATTAGGGTGAAAGGAACTCGACGACTGCAGAGGCGTCGCCAGACTTTTGGGAGAGGGAGCGCACTTGGAGCACAACGTTCCGCCCCAGGGACATACCACCTTGAAGGACAGATCGAGCTGCTTTAACGGCGTCGTGGTGACGACAGACGCTCCCCTGTAGACGTTAAGGCCAAAGGGCTCGCCGTAAGACCCCTGGTGGGGTTCGGGGACAACGCCCAGTGGGGGTACAGTGGGCGAATCCCCGTAGAGGCTCTGGGATATTTACAAAATTGTGGCCACAAGAATAAAGCATTTGACTATTTCCGAATGATGTGCACTAAGCAAATCACAAAAACGAAAAGCACAATCTGACCATTTAGTTAGACTAACTTGCACTAATAATTTAATTATTCGGGGGTAGGGGTGGGTGAGTACGACGAATTATGTTATTATCTTAAAGTTTAGAACGATAATTCCACTCATGTTGCCCAATAGAGGTTTTTCACGTGACGTCAGCGCGTTTCAATTTGGCTCACTGGCCGTCACTGCTCATGCGCAAAAGACTGCAGGATCTTGGTTACGATTGTTATACACTGGGCGCCTGGCCGTCAAAATAGAGAGACGCGCGAACGCAGTGACGTCAGTGAAAAACCTCTATAGGAAGTATTGTTGAGACACCTACCTACCAGATATGCCACTGAGGGAAAGCCCGATGTAAAAGCATCGAGGGTACAGGGGTTTCAGTCACGTGACTTTAACCAACTAGACGCAATTTTGAAGGGCAAGATCGCGCGTCTTTTTTGTTTTGAAGGGCAAGAACGCGCGTCTTTTCGGTTTTGATGGGCACGCGTCCATTGTGTCACAGTAGTATCTATGGTTATACCGTGCGCGTGAGCCGTAAATACGCTTACTGTACTGCGTGTGTGTTTTGCCCTTCAATGCCTGGAAATCCATTGCGCGTGACGTCAGATGAAATCCCTCTATAGGGGAATATTTAAGAAAGAATTAGCCCTTGCATGTGACTTAGTGGGCTTTGGGTGCCTAAAATTATAGTTATGTCAAATATACTTTCTGGATTTTCATCAGCGATAAATGAGAAATGGGGTGGCAGAGACTACGCCTGAAATACCCGCGAAGCGAGCTTCGGCAGTGGTCCCAACGCTATCAAAAATAGATGCTGAAATAGTTCTGGAATACGGTTTTTAGTAAGGCAGGGCTTTAGATGATCGTAAAGGCCCGCAAAACTGTAGTTTTGAGAATATTTTATGCAATTGTAGTCCCCTGATTGACCGATAAAGTTACAGTGGGTTCTCCCGTCTAAATTGATATATAGACGGTGTGTTTTTTACATAACATTTTAATACCCAAAATCTCATTTGAGAGGCACACAAGGGTGGGGGCACGGCAAACCCTTGGGGGAACCTTACCGCTCCCTCCCCTTTGGCGACGCCACTGGATAGATGCATTTTAAATCACCCTGGTCAGATTTAAGCAGGGTTGTGTTTGCAGATTAGACATACTTTTCCAGGTTAAAAATGTCAAGAAATTCGGATCAAAATTAAAGTGCTTGGTTGAATTAGCGACTGGTTTGGAATGTTCGTCAAATATTAACAATATTCTTACAAAATTAAAGCAAGATTCCTTGATAAATTTTAACCAGGAAGTGTAAGGATAACTTGTGACTACAATCCTAGGCAAATATGACTAGCATGCTATGGTTTTATTGCGTGGAAGATAGCATAAAAGCTAACTCAAAATGAAATATACATCGGTTACAAAACCATTCCACTCCAAGAACTTAAAACAATTAATGACAGGTTTATCATAGGTAATAATTATACAGAATTTTCTCACAAATTCTCTTGAGGTTTTCCCTTCGTATCATTAATTTTATTTGCATTTCCCAAATTACTCTTTTTGGCAAATGCTTTGATCACCAATAATTATTTATTACCCTGGTAATAAAACTCGACCCTGCAAAATCACGTGATCACACATGCAAGTCCGTTGCATATTCATCGTGATGAGTCCCGTGTATTCCTCATAATTGTTTTTCTTTACTAGAACCTGCAGTTGCACTTTCTGACCCCAAAGAAAGTTCGCCGTGCCTCTTTCATTATCGCAGGTGTGAAAATTTTACCTAATTCTTTTCAAACTCCCAAATCACCACCTTTTCAAGATTTCCCAGCTTTGATGAAATTGAATCAAATTGTGTACACATTTCATTAAAGGTGAAAAGACCAAATCAAACCTTCTTAAAAGTACACCGTCATTCCTGTGACCTGCGCCAAAGCCTCTCGTCTCATATTTCCAGGTCACGAAATATATGGTTTCTCTTCCAAAGCCTCCTTAATTCTCTCCTTTATCACTAATTCTCATTTTTCTTCAACAATACCAATAAAATGGGCTATTTGGCAAAGACGAATTAAAACCTTCATTTTCGCACTGATCTGCTGTGTACACAAACTGCACATTGTCCCGCCTCGATCAAGTACGCTCTAACAGACCCAATCCTGTCACGTTCCGTCAACTGCTTTTAAGTCCAAATCATGAAACGACTGGAGACTAAGTCAACAGGCTATGATTGAATTCGTGACGTTGGGTGCAGTGGAAACTGTGAACAAAAGGGTTTCTTTGACGTATTTACCCTGTCAGCAACGCACTTTTTCATGTCATTCGTGTAAGAACTCAGAGTTTGCCGTAGGAAAATATTGCCTCAGTCTTGTTTTTGAGAGGGAAAATGATCTTTCAAAGTAGTCCGTCTCGGAACGCCAAAGACGTAAGCTTTAAAGCTTTTTTATCTCTTTTTGAAAGTAAATTTTAGATTTCTACCGAACAAGCCTAATACAAAATTCAACTTATCAGTGTATGTTTCATAACCATGTAAGAAGGATGTCCTTTAATTGGAGGAATTCACAAGCAACGCTTTATTTCAGCTTGAAATTTTAGAATATTTGTGAAACATTTTCGTTATCTTATCTTCATATTTTGGCTTTTTTCTGAAAATGTAGAAAATTATTATCCACATTTTTGGCTAAATGAATGACATTGTGCTCCCGTGATGATTCCCGTCTGATACTATTTCTATATGACGGCAAATACCGCTGTGGATCTCATGGACCGAGTCAAGTCACAAATCTTCCCTATAACCTGTACTCCAAATCAAGGGCGCCCTCTCCATACTGGGTCAACATCCGTTCCTCTCCTGTTGACTGTCTTGCAGATCTCCCAACGTCTCTCTCTGTGACCTCGCTAAGTTCGCTTCCTATACACCTTTGGCAGAAATATGTCCACGTTTAGTATTTTCTTTCTAATCTCTGCTATACAATATATCTTTGACTCGATTTTTTATCAAGTATTCACAATTGCTTTACTTCGGGGATAAATAGGCCTAATACCCGTTGCAGGTGGGACATCGTAATCCGATAATATTTTTTCTCCTTATGTATGAAATATTTTCCCCCAGGCAATGCACCGGATAAGAATAGGAAGGGCTTTATGCCCCTCTTTGCGGATGGTGTTTTACCCCCGAGCGATTCATGATTATTGCTATTCGATAGCAGTTACATACGTTTAATATGTATTTTATGAGACCATTACGATACGGCGAGACTTGTCCTGTTCATTGGGACGCAGATTTTATGCACCGAAGTCATCCCGAATGGGTGTAACTACAGCAGCATGCCTTGTCGAGTTCCACATTTCGTGGCAAGGCACAACCGAAATAGATAAAATGCTGCGGACGGCACGCGCTTCACTGCCGCCCGGCCTACACGGTTGGTCGTTTTGGTAATGACGTTTATAATTCCTCTTGTGTTGACAACACGTTGCGATTTAATAATCGAATGGAGATCTTAATTCTAGAGTAACACTGTTTCATATTTATCCCAACATAGCTTAATTAACTTCGCCCACAATAATTTCAAACATTTTTAGACAAACTGAGTATATTTGCCTAAACAGTGCATGGTTGCAACTGAGGTTCGGCAAGCACGACTTGGCTCCAAGGCTAGACAGCACTTAGGCTATACACAAAATCCTGTCGTACGGAAAGATTTCAAGTAGTTTCTTACCTATTCAGAAAATCTTAATCGACTGACTAAAGAGTTGCAGATTTCCTTAAGCTAATCTTTAAACACCCAAAGTAGACTAAACATTCGAAGAACTAAAAGGAAAAGAGCTCATATCCTCCTGAAAGAGGAAGAAGACAACTGACCTAGCTTTCCGCCATTTTGCATGACATCAAGAAGACGAGTTGTGTCACTAGAGATATCAAGCAGGCCCCATCCCTCGGCCTCTTTGACAGGCTTCTCGCCTGTAGAGTCTGACATGCTAAACCTCTTCTTCCCCAACCCAAACGTACACTCCTTGAAGTTTCAATTCCCGTACGGCTTTGTGTCTAATACGCATTCTAATTGGCCAGCAAACTGAAGGGGATAACGATATATAGAAACGAAACCTTTAGTTACTCGTACTCATAGGCGTCACAACGTAGGTCAAGTAGTGTTAAATTAACGGAGTCTTTGTTTCAATTAACTTAAAGGGATATTCACTCATAATCAAAGCGTGACAAACGAGCAGGATGCAAGAAGAACCGGTCCGTTGTTAAAGTCGTCGTCGGTCTTTTTCTACGGAACATGACGTATTAGGCAAAAGAGCTCCTGACTCTCAAAATAAGGAAGAGATTTAGAGAGAGACAGGATTTGATTTGAAATGGAACATTGAAAACAAATTATTGCAGTGAAGTAGTAAAAGGTCATGAATATGCATCATAGCCCTCGCTCCAGCAATGTCATGCTTATGATTTATAACTTGATAGGCTAACAAACTTCTAAAGGGACGTTCAAGTGTAGTGGCAAGAATTTAACAAAGTTGTTCAGACTTTTACGCACAAAATAATAGTGTTTATACGTGTGTCACGGACAAAGAAAAAATCGTTATAGCGGACAATAATCACATTATCCAAAAAGTAATTTATGAAGTTGTAAAATGTAACCAGGGTAAGAATGGTATTTGTATTACACTGTACCCACAAAAGACACACCGTCCTACCAAGCATATGCGCGGGAACAGGAAGTCTGGGAGGCGGGAGCCCCGGTGTTCGGAAGAAAAACTATTCTCGGGCATAGTTTTGGGAACATTGGACAATTTCTTGGGTAATACGGGGGTTCCTCGGACAAAGAGGCCCAGCCCCCAGAGAAACATGTCCCGTACCCCTTTGGTACCTGGCATATATCATTTAAGCCAGAGAGAGACTATGCGACCTGCCTTGTAGGTTTAGGTTTAACGTTTCATGGTCAGGAAGCTACTTGGGCCCATCGATGCCCCTATACCAGATAGAAACATAGTCATCCAATGTCTTTGAAGCTTTCGTTCAGGGACTTTTTAACATACATACTGTGGGGCCATGGCCCCCCAAGCCCCATACACAGACCCCACTCATCTCATTACTCCCCCCCCCCCAACCAGTAGGTCCCTTTTTGTCACGTAAAACACATAATGATGATAATGATGATGAAAAATAACAACTTGATGTACTTGTAAGCCATGGGAAGTGCCATTTCTGGCAATCTGGATAGGCATTTTTCCGAAAAATTTCTCCGTAGACTACGCGCCAACCAGTGGTGGCCCTCACCTTAGATGGTCCCTTTGGTTAAATGGTCTCCCACTAAAAAATTCTTTAAAAAGGCACTGCTTTCGTTTGAGTCGGTTAATTTTAGTTGGGATCCCAACGGGTTTCCGTCCGTACTGTCTACTCGAACACTCTCTCTGTTGCCGTTTGAAGTGCACACTTGAGGATTTGACCTTTTGTACAAACATGAATCATTCCACAGGGCCGGTACTGAGTACCGTATTCTTGTAATTGCCCCTATGCTATTACACTGTCCTTGTTCTACCATCTAATTCACTGTCCTCTCCGTGTACTCGTACCCATGCTATTATACTCCCCGTGTACTCGCACTGAGTCCAAGTAATTGCATTATCCTAGTACTGTGTTTATGCCACTGCATTCTCCTTGCATTCGCATCTGTGGTATTGTATACTGCCTTATCTCTCACTCCAGTCATCGCATCATTCCCCTCGTAGCAGTACCCGTGTCATTGCACTCTCCTTATACTATCATCCATGTTATTGTACTGTCCTTTTACTCGCATCTCTTTTTTATGTTGTTATAGTACTCGCACCCATGTTATTTTACTGCCATTGTGCTCGGATCCTTGTTTTTGTGCTACCATGTACCCACACCCATGTTACTGCACTGTCCTTGTACTCGCATTCATGTTATTGCATTCTTCTTGTTCTCGCTCACATATCATTGCTTCCTCCTTATCATCGCACCCATGTGATTGTATTTTGATTGTTATAGCACCCGTCATCAGATTGTATGGTGCTTGCTCTCATATTCTACCATTTCATCTTTCTTCTTTTTGTCGTATTCACGTCATTGAGCTGTTCTTGTTAAGACCCTCATGCAATGGTTTGTCTTTGGACCCGCGCCCATTGCACTCTCCTGTCCCCATAACCTTGTCATTTCATACTCGTATCCATGTCACCGTAACATCTTTCTATTCGCACTATTATATTGTACTACACTTTATCTGTTCATTGCATCTTCTCTTCTCGCACCCACGCCATTGCATCATTTTCCTCTCGTACTCACAACTCTACCCGGGACTCAAATTCTGGGGCTAGGGGATAGTAGCCCTAAACCGCAACGAGGGTAACAACACCATGATTTTGCCCCTCAAAAATTTGTAACGGTTTTTATCAGAACCATCGAAAATGGAAGGGGGACTTAATGTAATTTCTGCAATATCTGTAGCCTGTTTAACGTTCATTCAAAGCTTTTTTGTAGATCGTTTAACGCTTTATTGTAATGCACAAAGTTTCGTAAATATCCGAGAACTTCCAAGGGTTTTTCTCTCTCTGGTTTCCTACCGGGATATTGCTCATAGACCCTACCAGGGGCACCAAAGCGGGCAGCTGGACCCCACAGAGAAGGGGCTTCTTCACATTACGAAAGCATGATGTAATGAATGAGGTTACTAATTGAATTATTTGTTTACAAAAGTTGACTTATGTGAGATTATGTTGTCACGTGTGTTTGCTACAAATTTGGGTTGAAAATGTGATCACTTCATCTGCTAATATCTTAAAGATTTAAAGGGAAAATGCTGTCACCCCGATTTGAATAAGTGTACCCTGATATCCTAATTCATGAATGACTCTGTTTGAGTCATGTGCAGGGTTGCTGATTTTTTTTTTTTTTTTTAATAATAAAAAAATCGGATTTTTTTTATTTAAATCAGATTTTTCTGATTTTTTTAAAATGACATTTCAGTTTGACAGCTTCAGCCTCCTAATTGCTAGAGTTATCACATCTAACAGTTAGTCACCCATACCCACCCCTATATTATATTCAAAATACTTTACAGGCTAATTAACCTGGGACCTGGGGCCTCAATCTTTTCCAGTAAACACAAATAGCCTACCACAGGTGTCAAACAGACCTACAACCATCAACATCAATTCCAGGTCTTTATTAGAGGTGCTTGTTTACAGTGCAAGCAGTAGTGCACTCCTTAAGCTTCACAGTTTATCCATCAAGATACACAGGAACATATATATCATTACTCCATACCTTGGAATAGGGCCTCCTTAGACTTTTTGAAGGACTCTGGTCCCATGATCGTGGATGGACAGCAGTGGCCTCTCTTTTGAAACATTGCTCAGGAATGCTATCTATAATCCTAACTAGATCCAGGATTGCCATTTTTGTCCTCATCTCATGGACGCAAGTCAACTTTGAGCCTCATTCACCTCCCGGTCCCCAAAGAATGAAAGAACTGGTCACCACCCGTCCATCACCACTGAGTTGTGCCAGTACCAAACACCTCTCAAGTTGGTTGATTCATGACTATCAATGACTGCACTGAATTCAGTGGCAGGGATTGAAAGGTTTAGTGAACTTAGTCTCAAGTGGAACTCATATCACTGATTTGCTTCTTGTGGACAATTTGAGTCACAGATAAAAGCCTATATTGTACAAGCCTGCACAGAATTGTACTGCATACTGTAACACCTATTTGGGAACCATTTTCACATGTGGTATCATCTGAATGGGTTCAGTTGTAAAATAGAATGAATAAAGAATTAATTTCAAATTTTGGTGATAAGTTATTAAGATACTTGGATTTCAAAATGAGGAAAGAACTACTTGATAAGTTGTATATGTATCCATTCAGTTATGGATATTTTAGAATTTCTCATGAAACCTGTGTTAGGCTTAATGTACCTAGACCTAGGCCTATATGTTTAAAACCATCCTACACTGGTTTTGTAGACAATACAAGTTATATCCAATGATTAGTTTCCTTTAAATAAACTTCTACAAGCAAAATAATGGATTTTCTCAAAAAAGTGATTTAAATCAGTGATTTTTTTAAAAACAAATCATTTGATTTAAATCGCGATTTCAATCACTGATTTAATCAGCGTGATTTAAATCAAACAACCCTGGTCATGTGACTACTCTATTTTGACAATGAATTGTTTCATTCCAAATAACTACTCAGTTTACATTTAACATGAAATACCTTTGTTTAGATAAGTGTAAAAGATATTTTTAAAGGAAGTAAGAGGACATTTGGTAGATTTAGCTGATGGCTCCAGATAAATCTGGGGCAACTGCTCTTCCCTTAAACCTATAACAACCATGTGCATGCAATGTAGATCATTCTTCATTTCCGCCTCCAGAATGTTGATGCGTGAAGAAGTGAAGAGGCGTATCTAAGCAACGATTTACACCAAAGTTACATATGCATACAACAAAACCGTTTGCAAGTATTGTTGACATTCTTACGGCGTACTACGAGGTAAAGAGTTTGATTCTCCAGCCCATGGGAAAGTTGCCTTTAAATACCGGGTAAAACGGGAAACACCAAAACACAGCACGACTTTTGAATGGCTTTATCGGAGTGTGCTGGAATGCTTTGTCGCAAATCTCATTAACCGGGGCATTTTTCGTCTACAACTGGATACCTTGTATTTATGTAAAATCCACCCTACTTTTTGCTTTGTGCCCGGGCATGATATTTGTCATTTACCAAGTTAATCAATGGAACAAATTAAGTCATAAAGACAGTATGTAAAGAAGTTCCTCACAATATTATAGAGAGATTTCAGTCACGTGACTTTAACCAACTAGACGCAATTTTGAAGGGCAAGATCGCCCGTCTTTTTTGTTTTGAAGGGCAAGATCGCGCGTCTCTTTGGTTTTGGCCGGCAAGCGTCCATTGTGTCACAGTAGTACCTACGGTTATGCCGTTCGCGTGAGCAGTAAATTCGCTTACTGCGTGTGTGTTTTGCCCTTCAGTGCCTGGGAGTCCATTGCGCGTGACGTCACATGAAATCCCTCTATACATAACAATACACAAGGCAAACT
Organism: Holothuria leucospilota; assembly: GCA_029531755.1. NCBI lineage: Eukaryota > Metazoa > Echinodermata > Holothuroidea > Aspidochirotida > Holothuriidae > Holothuria > Holothuria leucospilota. The sequence continues at coordinate 19,857,198 of CM055980.1, forward strand.
TTACTGTTAGGACCTGTCATGTTTGTTTGTCAGTTATTCTACCCTGCTTTGCAGGTTGTTGAATACAAAAGATAAATGTTTGCTTCTATACCATATGAATGTATTGTCTGTATTATTTTGTTGTATATGTGCTATAACCCCCACATATGGTCTAACCTCGTCGTTCCCGATACCGAGAAAAGTGTTGCATGGACACTTGGAAGGCTTAAAAATAAAGGTGATGGGTTACGAGGAACACCTTCGAAAGTGCTTTTAATCTCAGAAAATATGCTGCATATGTTTGTAAATTGATAAGATAACAACATATATATATATATATATATTTATATATAAATAAATAGATACAGATGAAAATATATGTACAGTACATGTATGACATACACAATTTATTCACAAATTTTTATATACATATACATATAAATACATGCATAAACTTGTCGGATGTGTGTAAATATATACTTATCGGATTAATACTTCGTTGATTAAACGCCAATTATTCACCATCTTCTGAAGATGAAATTTCCCCGTTTGATTCCCTAAAATAATTCTTTACTTTACAATTTACCTTATCTTTGGTCTTCTCCTCTAATCATATATGATTACAACGTATTATCAGATACCTCTTGTTTCACATATTCTGTGTTTTTTTTTTTTTGTAACTTCCTAGTCACATTTATAATGTCTATCGTTGATACATCAGCCGATGGTACTCCGCTGCGTATCTTCCCTCGCTGTTTATCCCGTCCGTCAAAGTGCCACACAACCTTGGGCAGTTTCTACTTGTGTGTCACTTCCCCCGACTTCTCGCCAATTCAAGTCATACTACATCTCAATCGCAATCTTATTACATTCTCATTATTCCTTTCTAGTTTATTTATTTTAATGCGAGAGGCAAACCACAGAGAAACTCCTTGAACCCTTCTTCCTTTTCTGGTGTTAGCAAGAATTACGGTTGTATGATCTTCGTCATTGGGCGTTCGCACTCGGACGCCACCCTCTCCACATGCCATTAGCGTTTCCGCTCGGCACGGTGACGCGCCACGGGCCCATTCGGATCACTTTCTTAAGTGGTTATTTAAAACTCATCAGCGTATGATTCCAGAATCCCTCGCAAGTCAAGAGGAGAAGAAGGGTAGAACGAAGACTTGCTAGTTGTCTTCAAGCACCCGAATTCATCTCCTGTAAGTACGGCAAAATGCACTTGAAGAGGAACCATATTTTTAGAGTTTTGCGGCTGTACGGCAGATTTTGTTTTCAACAAAATCGTTGAATATTAAGGGATAAGTTCTCCTCAGTGATTTTGCTGCACAAGAGCTGCGACTTAAGTCTGCATTTAAAGGGAGAGTCTTTTCTTGTGAGAATTTCTTTAATCAAAGAGAAATTAATCAAGTTTATTGAAATTTTGTGATTTCAACTTCAAATCACATTTGTGGCTTTCGAAAATGCCATGGTTGATTTCCAAAGCATATTGAAATACAGAAAAACTGTAACAAATAAAAAGTGAAGATAACTGAAAATTCAGCTTTTAACGATTACATACAATAAGTCAGTTCAATTTTACTGTCTTGTGTATTACTTAAAATCACTCAGTTTAGTTCTATTGACTTGTGTATTAATTTATATTAAACAGACCCTATACTCTTACATTTAACTCATTGGTAGGAAATATGGATTATGGAGGATGGATAAAACCCTCATAGGATAAAGCTAAAACAATTATCAGTGACCATTAACATGGGGATACCTTCACAGATACAAGACGCATGTTAGGTACAAAAACACGCAGCCTTTAAGCATTGGGTTCTTTCGTTTCCTCACCAATGGCATGTCACAAGATGAAGAAAAAATAAACATTCGTGATGAATAATGAAAGAAATGTTACCAAGAATAAATTCACATTTTCTTTTACCGGAAATCTTTCTTATGGTTGCGCTTAATAGATAAAAAAAAAATTGTAATGTCACAAACACTAACTGGTAAAGTTGCACATTCTCTGCTGTTATCACATTGTCCAATAAATTCATAAATGAAAGCCATACCACTATATAAAATTATTGAAAAAATTGATTTACGGCTTATGATTTGCCCAACTTCTAGTAACTTATTGGCATAAACGTTTATTTGGTTTTGTGACAGATTCGATAGAGTGGAAGCAATTACCGCCAATCACATCAAACTAAGTGATAGCGTCCTGCTATAATGAGAGCTGAAACTTCCGTACCGAATGATTCTGCATTTGAAACATGCCCACTAATATTTACATACACGTTTTAGACAGACATATGCAATCGAAGTGTCATGCTCAGAACATAAAATGCATATGCCTAAACCTAATGAATGTTAATTAATAAGTAAAAGGCATCCTTAAATCCCCGTGGGCTCACATTAAACTTCCCAAATTATTTTGCGAACGTATCGGAAATTTCCATGCAATTAGCCATTAGGCTTATTTGGAATGGAACTTATTTGGATTTGGTGTTTCTTCATCGACGGTCTACTCCCGTGTACTAGTATTCTCACTCAGTCTCTTTAACACAATCTCAGGCTCTGAGGCTGTTTTACATTATATCCCGGGTGCTATGGATTTAAGGTTGGAGTGTTTTGGATATGATTTCAAAGGGAAATAAATTGAAAATTGAATTCTCAATGATAGGTTGTCGATGCAAGGATTGGTTTCATTGGTGGATGCCTTCGGAGCAGTGGCGACAGTGATAGGGTAGTTAACATACGCTGATTGACTGTAAGTTTCTACATTTTGAAACGGAGTAAAATGGATTAAATGGTGTTATTAATGAATACTGGAGGTTCCAAGATACTTGGCTTGACAGCTGTCTGAAGAGGGAAAGAAAATTAAAATATTGGTACACAAATGCTGTTTAATGTTAAGTTTACACATAGAGCATATACGTAGGTAATGCATTCATTTTGCGTATACTCTATTTCCCTTTAGAGTCAAAAAGAAATTTCTTATCGCCCGGCCAGTCCTATGAAATGTTAAAGTAATTTGTTCCAAAATATAATTGGTTACGTTGTAAACTTTTGATAGATAAAATCCTGACCTACCTAAGATAGCTCTCAGATAGCCTACCACACATGACCATATGTGCCTTACGTAAGCATCTGGCTAAACCATGGGCTGTCGTATAACATTCTCCATTCCAAACGTTACGGCACTATAGCCTATACACGTTTCCTTTGCTAATGCTTTAAGACTGATTCGAAAGTTACAGAATTATGTTGAAAACATGTATCCGTGGAAGAATTTAATTGCGTGTTTCATACAACACATTTTGATGATTTTCCGAAACTCTTCCCCTTCTTAATCGCTGCTGTGAAAATCTAGTCCGACAGTTGAGCATATCTGGGTGCAAGTCAAAAGTTGACGTTATTAGAAGTTAATTTGGTCACATCTACTGTTCAAAAAGTGTTTAGAAACCCAACAGTTATATTTTTTCCACGCTGTAAACACGTTTTTATACTGTTAATATGTGTAGTGATTAATCACTACATGCTAAATACTTAAACGTGTTTTCAGGTAAAACATTTAAAAAGATGACACATGTATCGAGCATCTAAACATGTTTACAAAGTGGGGTGAAAATATTGAAAAAACAGTTGATTTCTCAAGAAGATTTCTAGAGTGTAGGCTAGGTACCAAAACAATATGTCATAACTATAGAGCAGTCGAAGTTTCAATCAGTACAAAGAATAGCAGCGTAGGCTATCTAGGAGAGAACATACTTCAGCTGCTCAGTGCAATTTGAAAATACACAGAAGTTGGTGACATCATTACTCCATCAATATCCATACCAAAGGGATCGTTAACGAACTTGGTCTTAGGTCCATGGTTACATTTTTCGCTTAAAGGCATTACAATCCCTCACCTCCCAGACAGTGAAAATTCTCTCTATAAAATTAACTTCTAGCCCCTCCTCAAATTAAAGGACAAAAACTGTCTAGCACAGTTCCCAGATAAAATTACACTACAGGAGCTTGCAATGAGTTTGTAATTTTTCAAGGTCACATCCACACAATCATACTGTGTGTGAGCTTTAGAACACAACTCAGTGGCTGCACAAATCATCATTGACCAATAAGAGGGAAGGCTTGACTTTATATAAATCAAAGTGCAGTCACCAGTTGTATTTAGAGATATGAGATATGATCAAATTCCTAAACAAATTCCTAAACATGTTTGGGATGGTGTTCTAGTCGCTTCAATTGTTATAAGAATGGCGATATTTTGGCCTGCCTTTATATTCTTGGTCAATGTGCGCCTGTACACTCCAGTTTTTAAAAATATGAATATTGAACATACCTCACACACAATTACACATTTATTTGTTACTATTGAAACGAACCGAATAGGAGTTTCTCCGGCAAATACCAATATTTTTGGTCAACTATAGGGGTAATGAGCATATTTCAATTTACATTTAATCTTGTCAACGCGGCCTGCAAATAAATGCATATTTTCACACAGCGTGTAATCATTTCAATTTTTACCTTCTTGAAAAATGTATGCGGACTCGAGTTGTGTTTACATTTGGAAATTTCATCTTCTTGTTTGATATATTTCAAGTAGGATGCCCCATCATGAAGTGTTTTCTTTGAGGAGTTAATCGTAAGGAACATATATAACTTGATCATTACATGCTAGCATCAGTGTATTTCCATGGTAACGTTCCGGAGCAGTATTCCCAGTGTGTTTAACCACTTACACACTTCTCTAACCTCCCTTAAAAACATATTAACAGAGTTTAACAGATCTCTAGCAAAATAAATGGACATTTAGCTTTCACAAAATTAACTGCCTCCTTACACTCTAAGTGTTTACCAAAATGTGTTTTGTTTGGTTGGTACTAAAGCCTCTTTTTGCCTAAATGGATTGCAGGCACCTTATGTAAAGATTTACATCTTGAATCTTTTCTCAATGGAGGTACTGTTTGAGTAAGCTACCAAGCAACTCGTGTTTTTTATTGCTTACAGTAATCGACAGGTGTTAAGACACTTCAAATGGCCAGTAACGCGCCAATAGGAAATCCAAAGTTTGTGTTGTTAAGGGGTCCCGAAAGCTCTTTTCGGCATCTCTTTTTTTACCTTCCTTTGACAAATCTACTTTAAAGAAGTACACCTCTGCTCTGTCTATTCTGTCTGAGACTCGCAGTTTCATGTGCCAAATGCATGAAATCCATTTAAAGAGACCCTTCTCAGTCAAATGTTGAGAAAACTTCACACTTTGTCCCATGCGTTTGTGAAAAGTTCAAAGTAGAAGGGCCTTTTAACATTTGTATATAAAACCAATCATTGATAGCAGAGCAAGGGAAATTTTGCCTTAAACAAATAAGTCTGATATGGCAAGGTTTCTATGTCGTCTTTCCCTGATTACCTTTGGTGATCAGCCGTTCGTGAAGGCCATTTTGATATCGAGTAACTATTACGTTTATTTATTACTGAGACTTAGAGATAATAAGAAATCATTAATAGAATAAATTATGAGATTTCAATGGAAATAGCCTTGTCTCCCTTACTCTACCTGACATAATAATGTTAGTTACATTTCTTCTTTTTCATAAAAAGATTTGTTGTCTACTTTTGTTCCCACAGAAATTTCTCCATTTTTTCATGGTCATAATGTTATTTTTCTATGAATTTCTGAAATACAAATAGGCCTGTGTGACACAGCTGACTTTTAGTAATGTTTCAGTCCAGTCTGTAGTCAAGGGGGACCAGGGGACGCAGTCCGCTTGAAAATGTTGGCCCTCTTTTATTAGTACATCTTAACATTACCTCGCCCCTGAAAATATCTCCCCAATCGTGGAAGTGACCTCGCCCCTTTCAACATCGCCTTGTCTGGCTTCAAGCCTGGTTACATTCTTCTTGAGTAACATGCCGGGATCGCACCCTATCTTTAACGTCCCAGACCCTCTGTTTGATTACCGGATTATAGAGACTTCTGATTCGGGCTAAATCCCGATGCTATTATGCTATCATTACCGTCAATCAAGTGAGAAGAGTTTGGTGCCTCTCCTTCAAATATTTGCAGAACCTCCAGGGGTAACTTTGTACCCCTAAACAACTACAAATCCGATTCATAGCTGTCAGAAGAGAACTTGCGAGGTCGCATTTTCTTTACTTTGTCTCTTTTTTCTTCCTTTCGGATAACTTGATCCGCAGAACAGAAGCTGACATCGAATGTTGGTTCTTTGGCTCAGAGAAGGGAGGCAATGAAAAAGGGTGTTAGGTTGGCGTGTTTTCTTACTCCCGGGCAATAACGGCTTAGCAAGGGGATTAGAGTAAATTTTGCCCGCGTTGCACAAAAGGAAGCCATTAAACACTTCAGTTGAAATTCAAACTGTGAAAAATTAGAGACCTTTAAACTTGCTGTAAGTCCTTTCTTGACAGTTGAAATGCGCCTTTCGAATGTTAAGTTACGACGAATTAGGTAAAAGAACACAATTTGAGAACCAAATCTTTTCACAAGGTTGGTTAAAGAATGCAAAACAAGTCCTGTTTCACTTATGACCCCTCTTCTGTAAGGAAAAAAAAAACAATACATTTAGAGAAGTAAAACTTTGCAATCGTTAAGGATTTTCACCCCCTCAAAAACTTATAAATAAATAAAACGAATGATATCAAACAATACAAATACTACAACACTTTTCACTTCCGGGTTCAGTTTACATCGTAGATTAGGGTTAAAGATTAGCCTAGTTGTTAAAGTTACGGCACGAAGGCTACACAAGCAACGGTTTAATGCTTACGAAAGTTCTGTCTGGAATCGTAGTTGAGTGTAAACTGTATAATATTTGCCATATAAGTTACATGTCTAAGTACCACCCCACAAGGTAATAGAGGAAGGTGTATACTTAACAACATTGGCTTGATGCTGTATTGCTATATTCCCTTTAGATGATAGCTTGTCTCACGGTTATCAATTAAGAGGCATTTCTTGGTGACTAAATTTGATGCTCTCGTAAAATTCAGAGCAAAATGTGTAAATTATGATTTATCAGGTGAAAACCGCGTTACAATAACTTGCACCGCAGCGTTGGAGGATAACAATTTTCAAAGAAATGTTACTTTTGCAAAAGATGCAGCCCGAGATGGAAAATCTGTGGTAACCTCTCGGTATATTGAATAGACGTAGCTTTAATACTTCCTACACTCTAAAAACAGTTGGGTAAAACTTCTATAACAGAACGTTGTAAATGTGAACGTTCTAAAATTAGGCAGAGATTGCCCAACAACTGTTCATTAATGGGTTTAATTGAATGGCAAATATATTTGCTCAATAAATTACATAAGATATTGACAAAAGTTAATCCAATTCAGTATTTTCACATACATATCCAGTGTTGGTGAAATGTTTACCCATTTGCTCTTAGACGGTATTATATTGACACCCCTGTACTGGAACATACATTAATTTTGTTTGTTCTGTGCTTCGTATTTAATTGTTAAATAATGGATTTAAACGGAAAATATTCCAAAATTATAACGGTATTGAATTTTAAAAAAGATCATTGTATTTCATTTCACAAAAAAAAAAAACTTAAAGCAATTTAAGCATTTTACTCTGTGACCTTGAGTAGGACTAGTTATGTGGGATACTTTTATTCAGAATCGTGAAATGGTTTGGGTGGCATGTTTTTCTCTTTCACACAGGACCCTTAAGAAATGCCTTCAAAAGATGTCTTTTAACTGTTTCGTAACATATGTGGTAAAATTACCTGAAACTTGTCCTCTCATGTTATGACATTTTCGAATTAAGCTAAGAACCTTTCGAATTCATGTTTCATTGCTGTAAAAGCGAAGCAATGCCTCCATTAAAATTAAGTTTTTTTCATTACCAAAAAAGATTGCATCCTCTGGTGGAATTAGTTGATAAGGATGCTTTTATAAGTCAATTAAAAATAGCTCGGAGATTCAATGCTACTACGTCATCTACTTGATTTCTCCCCCTAGACAATTGGCTGAAATGGACAGAAAAGTGTTGGAAAGTGCTTTCACGTTCAGTCGCAGAGAAGTCGGAAGAAAGTTAAGTGTCCCTCGTATCGTCTTTAATGAACAGACCAGACGTAGTAAGCGGATTAAGATCACTGAATACCGCATTTTATCGGCAATTTTGCCCTCTTTACGACAAATGGAGTCGTTTTTTCCTTTGATTCGAGAAACAATGACACAGTTTATTGCTTAACCTCTCTCTATGGACATGACACGAAGCTGATTCCACCAAGTTTTGTGATTGCCTCAAATTATCGGTTCGTCTTATGGAATACCCTTGAGAAAATTTGCCACAGTTCTTCTAGTCTGTAATTCACATTATGCGTTAGAAATATCCCTTTCACTTCATTTTTATTATTAATTTTGATATCTCTGAATGCCGGAATTTCTTTTAGACTTTCACTTTGCTAAAAGACCAGCCTTAAGGTTTATTTCACTGCAGATGGGTTTCTCCTCAAGGTCGGTCAATTATGTCACCTAACTCGAAAGAAGCGAAAGTGTAACATTTCCTCCCGTAGTTGACTTTTCTTCAAGTTTACTTTTAAATTTTAATTGAACTGCTGTGTTTCTGGCAGAAGAGATACTAGTATGGTAGAGATCATTTAAAAACCACTTTGATCGTATAAAGTTTAGAGGTAAGAAACTGTGCCTAATTCTTTGCTCTAATATCTTTGGCGGTACAGGTATTTAAGTAGGTCTATGGTTATGAATAATTACTGCGATTGAGTAAAGGTCAGATTCAGTACTTGTTTTTATGATTAAACTTCTCCAGTGATCTCGTTCATGAATGTAAGAAAAGATAGAAACTCTTGGCATTCAAACATTCCTTCATTCTCTTTGTATTTCTCTGAGTTATTCGAACCATTTTATATGAATTTTATTTTTTATTGTAGTCATTTTTAATTTCCCAGTGGAAACGAATTATTTTTTTTAAAATATTGAAAATTTTGAAAATTAATTTTGAAAAAACAATGTAAATCAATTATTAAGTTTATATTAGTATAATAAAAGTTAAGTTCATTACAAGTTGAAAAATTTCAGTCTTTTTACACTTGCCTTGGCCTTGAAATAAACACACATAGGGGGAAAAAGGCAAAATTTTACAACATTTCTGTACCTTTGCGGTAAGACATTTCTCCAAATTCTTTGATTGTTGAGTTATTACTGTTTCGTTAATGTCTCACACGAGAGCCGTCTTTTTGCAAAATATACTGACTTGTATCAAGTTAGTTGTAAAGCCAAACGTTCCTTTCATTACACCAGTTTTTCACTTCGTTCTTAACACTTTCGTCATATATTGTGTTGACACGATTAACCTTTTTAAAATGGTTTCAAGAATGAACACGTTAATTTAAGAACAGCGTGTCTGAAATCTGGTAGTGACGAGTATATGATATTGGTCGTACAAGTGAATTCAAGACTTAAAAGATAGACTTAAAAGATAAAAAAAATACAACAGAAAAAGTATTCCCCTATGACTAGAAATGAAAGGTAGGTCTTTGTCAATGAAAAAACTTGTTGAAAGTCTTCTGTCATGGCTCAGCTTTCATATACACATATCTCAAGAACTATCGAAGATAATGATTAGCCGTTTGCATATAGACGTATATGAGAAGACAATTTAGTAGGTGAGAAAAAATTTTCAGCTGATATTTTTCCTGTTTGGCCAACAATCATGAAACAGGTTTTATCCCGAAATCCATATGTTTAGCTCTGGGGACTTCCCCAGACCGTCCACCTCGTAAGCCTATGGCTATTTGCGGTAGAAGGTCAAGCCTTTGGTTCTCTTTCTCATGAACATGGTAAATGGTAATGTGCAGTTTTTATTATTCTCCTTTAAAATAAAGGCAGCTGAACTACAAATTGTATGATATCTGGGTGTCAGTAAGAAACTGAAGTGTAGGTATACACTTAGTTTTCCTCTAGTAATACGTAGCACTTCTTACTACAACCCCTCCCAATGTTTTGGTTTTTATGTGTTAATTTTAGCTGTCTATATTTTCACCAGAACATGCTATAATAGGTACAAGATTAATAGGAACATACAGTCACCCCATTTTGGGTTAGAATACCCGGTATCCTATTTCATGAGTGGCTCTTGAGAATCACGTCACAATATTTTTCCCACTGAATAGTGAAATTCACGGAGAGTTATTCTTTGGTTTACCTGGAATATGCAATAGCCTATCTATGCCCTGGAATACCATGAAAGATTCTTATAGAAGGTAAATAAGAGGATATTGTGAAATTTAGCTGTTGTTTTAAAATAAATTCGGGGCGACTGTTTATACCTTTAACCTCTAACTTGCAAAACTTCCGCAAAGTTCAGCTTAACTATACTTAAAGGGGAATTTTCATGATCCCAGACAGTTCCAATTCTCCCAACTATGCATCTTCGAGCTCCTCCCATAACTGTATGAGGCTCTTCCTTGTGCAAGAATAAACCTGTTCTATTGCTTAAGGCCATGTCCTGGTGAGCATACAAGGCTATAAAATGTAATTAAAGTACTCTCTCTGCCTTGTGTGGAATGTGAGCTACTCTGCATCTTTCAAATTTTCAAACTTTTGATGTCAATCAAAGAGCAGTCACCAACTGAGAATTTTGATATACATACACTAAAAATATACTTTGGGGTGATGACTGTCTGCCTTTAAAGGTATGCTCATCCACGGGTAAAATTTCTACATCTTTAAAATAACACACCGGTATAATTCTTGAGTAAATTCAAGCTTGCTGACCAATCAAAATTGAATCTTCCGGTCTAACCGTTTGTGAGATTCCCCCATTTTGGGAGCATCAACTTTTCCTCCAATTGGGGGAAAATTTGGTCATGCGCTCCCCAATTTTGCTTATTTTACCCACATTCCTCCGCGTTCTTTGTGTATATTTTCAGTGGCGAATAGCTTTTGGAGCCCCCTTCCAAAGTTCATCGGTCTAATATAAAGCAATGAAATGCATATTCGGTAGGTTTATTATTATAGCAACGGAAAGGCTAGGTCCCACTTTGTTTTTGACAAAAAGAGGCAAGTTTTTAGTGTTCTTCGCTTTTGGTAAACCTTGACTATGTTAGGCTTGCAGGCCTTTATACTGTGTTGCACTACAAATACATAAGTTTTTTTCCCCATTCGGGAGAAGTTTCTCCCGAAAGGGAGAATCCCTCGGACTGTCTAGAGACAGTTTTGGGTGTTTACGATTGTCTAATACAGGGGTCTCCAAACTTTTTTGCTTGGTGGCCCCAATTTTCGACTCCGGAATCTTGGTGGCCCTCAAATTGACGGGTCGGTGAAAGGAGTTTGAATTTACTTGGTTATGCAGTGTTAATAAAGCAGATCACTGGTTCTTGGATTAGAATCACTCCCATTGCTTATTTTTAATGAGAAATTTGACAATTATTTTTCGCTCCTGAATCCTTTTTGCGACCCTCAAAAGGGTCGCGACCTCTAGTTTGCCGACCCCTGGTCTTATACACTGTGCTGAAATATTACTGAACGGAGGGCTGGTAAGCAGAGCACCCGACGACTTATAGATAGTTCTCAGTGACGTCACATCTAGGGGTTAGCAACCGCCATGTCTGAGGGCAAGCCTGTACACGCATGCCGGGGTTGCCCTCAGACATGGCTGAAATAATACACGTGAAAAGCTCCTATGACGTCACCTGAGAACTATCTATAGCGTGGTTCTGTTCGTTTTTATATTGCCAATTAAATTGACGAGACCAATGGAGAGTAACTCCATTTTTCCCCAAGTTCCTGAAAACCAGGAACTACTTATTATGGGAAAATTAGGAATGGGGAAGTTACTAAATTATTTCGTTAACAACAAAGATTAAAAGGTGTTAGAAACATTGTAATGAATCTACCGTATCAATATCATAACAAATTTTTTACTCTTAACGGAAGATAAGTTCTACAAGATAATTCACAAACTATGTGGTTTAGTCAAAGTTCTTGTTCGTTTAATTGCCACAAGTCGGTTATTGGTAGAATTTACTTAATATAAGACAGCCATGTAGTGTGAGTAGTCTGTTATGAGTACTCTCTTGTGATTACAAGGGCAAGTACTTGCCATTTTCAAAGAGTTGAGTACAATATTTTAGGGCCCTTTGGAAGACTTCTAACATGGGCGAGCGCTAAAAACCCTTAAGGACCTAAAAGTTGGCATTTTCTAAGTGTTCTTTGGTCGTTCTGAGGCACAGCTAATGATCATTTTGTGAAGAAAATCTCCAAACTGAAAATGAAGCCCCCCCCCCAGCCCCCGGCTCCGACTACCCTGATTTTGTATTGGGAGCATTGCCTGTAACCTCAAAATTTGTAAGAGCACAAATCTTTCCTCACTATTACAAGACCAGACAAATGTACAAAGGCACTGGTATGGCATGGGCGTCAGGAAGGGGGCGGGGCAAGGGGGGACCCTTGCCCCCCTTGGAAAATCAAAATAAACTTGAAAAAACGAATAAAAAGAAACATCAACATTCTTTTATGACATCGCTAGAAAATTACCACAACATGAGCTTTCAAAATAGAAAATGATTAGATGCAACTCACAAGGCCTAAGAAGTGCCATTTTCAGCGATCTGGGAGGCATTTCGGCTAAAATTTTCTTGGCGACTTCGCGCCAAACTATGGTGGCGCTACGCTTAGATATTTTGTCTACAGGTTTCGCCCCCTGGCAAATTCCTGGCTACATCCCTGTGAAAGGCGCCAACATTTAGCAATTAAGCTCTTTTCTGGGAGTAAAAATTTCCCCTGATTTGATCAATTAAAAGCTCCCCCCCCCCACCATAATTTTTTTCTGAGGACGCCCATGTGGTACCGGTATGGGTACGTAGGCTACTCACTGTAAGTCTGGCACTCAGTGTAAGCCTATAGGAGAAGCGAAAGGTTGAAAGCCATGAAATGGGACGCTGATAACTCTGGCAAGGCTGTAATACTTAGTCAGGATTTGAACTTACTTCCGTATTCGAGTCCGTTTTACTGGACTCGGAAGTGGCCCGGAATGAGGGGTCCCTGAATTATAATTGGTCTGAAAGGGCAAATACGGGACTAGGACTCGGATGCTATTCCACCCTTGCCCATAGAATTGAAACTACATGAAGACCCATTGTTGCTGGTGCTCAGTGTTATATATCAATGGCCCCCACAGTCAACAAGACTACTTGGTAAGTCAGCTGAGGCTCGGGAACGAACCCTAATATTTATATACTTAGTAAAATTTGTATATCTGTATGTGAAAAAGTATACAAATCAAGTACCTGATATGTTACCGGTTACTATAGGCCTACACTGTTACATTGTCAAACAGACTACACTAGGACCGGGAATCGGAACTTGCCAGTAAGTCTGGAATTGTGGTCATTGAAATCGGAGTCGGGTAAGGCGGCAGTGGCGTAGCTACGGGGTGGCATGAGGGGGCACGACAAAGCCATGCCACCCCAGGGGCCCCTTGTGGAAAATTTTGGAATCTACAGTTTTATATACTATTCCCATAGAGAGGGATATAATCCGGAAATTGTGCCCAACCAGGAAAGGTTCGTGCCCCCAGTGCCCCCTGCTCAAAAAATCCTGGCTACGCCACTGTAAGGGGGGGGGTTCCTATCTGAAGGTAAAGAGAGTCCTGCTTGAAGGTTATGATCAACAAGAAGGAAGTCCAACATAAGTCATATTTTAACTTGACCCTGAAGACGAACTTAGCACGAAAACAGTGGTTAATCACAACAAACATGAACAGCAAACAATGAAACTCAACTACTGATAAGGACCTTGAAGTCAGTGACACTATAATACCGTCTCTGAAAAAAACAAAAATAGACCGTAATCGTTCTTAATGATAAAAATTCCCACACGATTGCCCAATTGAAGCGATATTAATGAGATAATACTATTATTGTTCTTATTACAACATCAGCTCGTCCCTAATTATTAAAAAATGGATGCCAAATGTTACCTGACGTATTTACGATGTTTTTAACACCGCCGAGCCTTTTGTTGCAAAGGTATTAACGGGCGTGTTAACTTAAACACGGCCGAGTAGTTTCCGCAAGAGCCACACTGAGTGATCGAGAATCCACGGTTGGCATTGTTGAACGTGAAGGGCTTACGGCGACTAACCGGTGAGACTTTTGCCACTTTGCGCTTGGCTCAGCCACACGAGACTGTAAGAGTGTAAGATATTACAAAAGAAATCAATATGGGCCGTGTTGAACAAGGTTATGGGAATTCTGAGAGAGAAGAACGAGTCATAACTGTGTTGCTTCGGAGGTTGGTTCAACACCGGGAGACACCAAAATAAAACTCTGATGAAGGCAGAAGCGTCGAATGTTTCGCCCACTCACAGGTAACTCTGATGGACCGTGGGAGATAAGGATCGTAGCAGGTTCTCGGGGTCAAAGTTGTTTACATTCAAATTGTTACAATTAAGTATGACTGGTTGTCGACCATTGAAGTTGGGATAATTATGTGATGTAAAACTACAATGTCCTTTAGTTGCCCTTGTCCATAGGCATAATTAACTTTGATCTTGAGTTGGAATGATCTAACTATGAAAACAAACAGAAGAAGATTATGTAGTACAAGCCCGAAGTACGGTTAGTTTCTTGCCTCCTATTTCCTACAATTGGAAGGCGCAATTAGGAGTAGCCGAAATCTTTTAATGTCTTTCATATCTCATCTTACTTCTCTTAAAACATCTTTCATTATGTTTCAGAAGATGAATATTGTACAGACTATTAAACGAAATTGAAAGTAATGTCTTGCATAAATTTAACATTTTAGTTACCAAGATATTGTTATTCTGTTAAAAAGAACTATACCTAAATTAACATTTGTAAGTTCCTAATATTCAAACTGAGGTGACTGCATTTCGACTCCAAAATTTATTAAAAACCTATAATCTCTAGATTAGGCATTGGCAAAAAGTACATGGCCACTATCCATCCGGTTGGGCTATTCCATTGTAGGCCTAACTATGGGGATTACAAACTTTAATTTCACATTTTCATGGTAAACAAAGTGTATTTCTCAAAATAAGTCTCTTGAGACAATTTGAAAAATTAAGTAATTTGATACAACCAATAGCATTTTGAGAACGACACTCCTCAATAACTGTTATTTGTTTTAGTAAAAAGTCTTTAACTTTATTATTCCTACAATTGGACTGTACTACTCTGCCGGATCGATAGTGGCCATGATCTGTAATTTTAAATAAGTATAGGCTTAACTTATGAGACGACCAAACGATTTTTCCTTTCAACTTTCTTAGCGCCTGCCCATTAGCAAACTTTCTAAAACGTATGTCCCTTCTTTCAAAGAAACAAGTTTAACCTTGAAAATCCTCACAAATATTCAGAGATAAAAATGATACTACAAAAATTTTGCGTGCATAATAGAAAGCCATTCCTGCAGTTCTCTTAAGAAATTGAAAATAAGATTAAAAATTAAAGACCTTGAAATACCTTGGTGACCTTCATTACATTTTCATGGCTTTGACATAAGTAGGACTAGATAGGAATATAGTTTTTATTCCACCAAGGAGGACAAACTTTTGGACAGGAAAACACGGAATGGCAGATGGGATCTATCGGCGAACAACGCTAATGAATCGGTGCTTTAATTTAAGAATGTTTAACTGTCAAATTAAATGTCACTTTAACGTGGTATGAGTCTTTTACACGAGCTTATCTCAAAGAGAGTCACGGAATTTCTCTGTGCTAAAAGTCTCTTGGCGTATATTCAGGGACGTGATAACTTCAGAATTTTAATTAACAAGTAAAAAGTCTCCCCAAGGAAGTTTCAACATGTATATTCGATTTTGTCTATTTTTGATGCCCACGTTAAGTCTGACAAAACTTGATCTAAAAAGGACACACAAAATGCATTTTACTCACCTTTTTGCTTGTTTTAAGTAAAAAAGGGTCTTTGCTGGTGACAAGAATGTATCGAACACGCAAGATAGATCGACGTGGGAGAAACGTAAATGAAACTTAAAAAAAGAAACATTTTAAATTGTACGTACAAGACAATGACAGAGCAAGGGTGAACCGAGCACACGGCCCCAGCCCCTGCTTGTCATTTGAATTTTAGCTTCCCAGTTGTCTCGCTGTTCCCGAATAACGTTTTTACAATACAGCAAGAGCGTAGGAAGCGGGGGCCTCTGAGGGGGCTTTAGTCTACAGTCAAAAATGCGATGGAGCGGGAGAATGCTTCCCCACATTCAAGAACGACCCCCCCCCATTGTTCCTTCTGTAAAAAAGTAAAAAAAACGCAGTAATTTCCTTAAATTTTGCTCAAATATTGCACCACATTGCATGTAAGGACCCTAAAATATTCAAAAATTTTCAAAAAGGGAGGGGGCACACCCCTCCCCTGTGACTCTTCCTCCAGGACGGCAATCCCTAGCAACTTTCAGCCCCCAGTCAAAAAAGACTCCCTACACCCGTGCAATAAAGTGTAGGGAAATCAGCCTTATTGGGAATTATCTATCATTCTGTATCTATAAATGTTGCTTTTAAGTGTATGAACAAACGCAATATTTCCCTTTAAGAAACGTTGAGATAAAAAGTTGTGTGAAGATAAAAGGTCGTTTTCAGTGGCATTTCATGAGGGTCCTATGTGAAATAGAACTTTTCAGTTGCAATTCCCTCCAAGCCCTGTAGTTCAATGATAGTTACTAAATTCCTAATTCAAAAATGTTCATTTTTAAAGATTGGTTAATTTGCCAAGAAATGCCTCCAGGTTTTCCCAAGGTCCCAGAATGTGATGATGTTAAGGATGCATATTACTTAATAATTCTATTGTTTTTCTTCATAATTAAATTCCCTGCTTTTCCTTAAAATTTGACACTTATGGAACGTTTGAATATGGTATCTTTCCCTGCAGATTTAGATTATAACTGTATCATTCGAAAACTATAGCACAAAGTCAATACCCCGTGTTAATATCAAACGTATATAAAATTGTGTGTAATCAATGTGCCGTGATGCGATCAAAAATGTCCTGTTGATCAATATATTTTTGAAAAGCACTTCTTTTGAAATATCAAATAAAATATGCTATTTACAAAACACGTCATAGAACAAACATTTCTGCATGTACGAAAGCACCAAATTTGATCACCAACTAAGTACTTAAATTTAAATTAATACTTCTTTTATCTAAAAGTCCCAAATACCAAGACGAAACTGACAGAGTGAAGACAGGACCAATATCCAGGCACACCTCGAGAGCGAGGGTCCACAGGTCTGCCTCAGGGCCCTTTGTGGGGCCCAAGATCAACTCTCCGATGGGGAATCATGCATGGGGAGAAACTTTGAAAGCTCTCGGATATCTTAAAAATGTGAACATAAGAGTGATGCATTTAATTACCTCAAAATGGCATGGTCTTCAACAGGTGAGGGACGGGGGGACATGTCCCCACCTTTGAAAATGGGGGATACCATATCGTTTGTGGCTCTCACTTTTTCAGAGCCCTATAAAGCATATTGGGCATATTTCCGATTTTATTGCTTACAATGGCTGATGTAACGAAATCAAAGTCGAAAATTGTGAAAACAACCATTTTCATCTATACTCTGAAATTGAAGGCAATTTACTCATTGTCATGTATGCCTAATGGGTAGGGAAGTGGGAAGTTACCTCGCGGATCACGCCACAAGGCATCTAGGATCCCACCCTCCCTAACGCCCTCGGTCACATTAGTTCTGCTCAAGTCATGTACCCCCACCCCATTCACACGTACTTTTGAGAAGATTTTGACACCCACGGCAAATGGTGTTTGATAGGCGCCAAACAGACCACCAAGATTACCATAGAATCTTTTCCAAATGACGCTTACAAAGGATTGTGGGATACAGTTTTGGTGTGCGTCGTTTTCGTCAATGGCATTTTATTGTATTGTGGCCAAAAACGGCACACACCAAAATTCTGTCCCACAGTCCTGTGTAATTGCTATTTGGAAAAGGGTCTACTGTATTAAACTCTTTCACTGTAAAGACAGCCCAGCTCCCACAAGTTTGATAATGCGGGGGATATCGAACGTGAAGGATGTATGATGGGAGGACCTGCATAGGGCTTTGGAAAGGTAAAATCACTCATACTAGTGTGTCCTACAGGAAGTATTGGCCTGATAGCACCTGATAGTACGGGTATTTTAGGTTTGTGTTCCCGAAGCGCACCAAAAAAATGTTCTCAAAACTAGTTTTTTGCGCTCTTCGCGCTCATCTGTCTTTTGAACTATGTGAATCCCTGCCGCCTTATTGGGAGATATGATCAACAGCTATGGGACTACTGCAGCTATGAGTCCTATCCCGGTAATACAAATCCCACATTAATTATCTTTTAGTCAGGTTTTATGTTCGAAAACTGTAAAAAAAAATGCGATTTTTCGTTGCCTTTCTTAAAGCGTATCCATGAACAGATATGAGGATCATTAAATAGTTTCATCCCATAGATTAATACGGTATCCATTTATTTTGAAAACTGCTACCTTAACCTACCTTAACATTGCAAGGGGAACTCTGCTCTACTACACGTGGTAGCTGAAGATCTTGAAGTAAGTAATATGAATTTTACTCCATGGTATGACTAACACAGTGGCAGAATGTCCCCCTATGTACATGTTGAACTCATTGCTTTCTTTTATTGTTTTGTATATTAAGTACACAATGTTTTCCATGCATTCTCTACAAATGTTATTTTGACCTCTAAAAATATGCCTGTCCAAAAAATTTTCTTTATCTGCCAAGGATTGTTCATTTCTGTGTATTATTATCTTACCGTAAAGTTGCATAGACATCGTGGTGAGTACACCCATACGTACAAGAAAGTATAAATATGAGCAAAGTATGGATTAATACAGTAGTGTAGCTTTGGGGCTAACGGGGCAACCCACCCCCAGCAAAAGCCCCGTGCCCCATTTTCCCCAAAGAAAGTATCAAGAGTGAAAAATTTACCACTTCCGTATTAAAACGCCTCCATTCATTTATGGAGCTTCCCCTTGCCCCCCCCCCCCCATGAAAATTTTGCTGGACACGCTGTTGCTTACACACAAGTCTGTGTGAATTTAATGGTGAACAAGGTACAGGTGTATCTGCAGAGATACTACCCCGCTGAGCTCACTCTGTTTGCTCAGCTCCTCAGCTTCCAGGGATATGATTGAACAAGGAATATGCCGTACAGCCTGCTACGTAGGCAAGTGAGATACTGGCTGGCTTTAATCCAGGCAACCTCAGTTTGAAGCAGGATGCCCATGTATATATTCTAATTCATGTCTGGCTCTTTCTAGGGTTACACCCAGGGGCGTAAATACGGGGTTTGTGGGGTGTGACATCCCCCGTGAAAATCAAAAGTCGGTCTCAAATCCCGTTAGTTAAAAATATAATTGATCTTTTACCTGCCCTGATTTTCGTACCTAGGCCTCTAGTTATTATTACCACCGTCCTGTAAATTGTAATTATCTAGGAAATTCGGATCGTACAACTACGCCAATGAGAGTCGGTCTCCAAGAAATGTAGTTGGTCCCAAAATAGTTCACACGCCCCTGCGAATTGATGTATATACGCCCCTAGTTACACCTCTACATTCCGACGTCCCTTTGTTCCGACGTCTCTATATTCCAAAAAGTCTGTATAAAGGTCAGTTAAGATAAGGATTAGATTATAGGTTCTAATCTAACCCTTATCCTAACACTAGACGTTAGAACAAAGAGACTTCGGAACAGAGAGCAGCCCCCCTTTCTAGACACCTGACAATGTTTTTGTTACTCTTAGATTCGTGCAGAATAATTTGAGGCAATTTATCTATGTTCCGAAATGAGACATCATGGGCACTGAATCGAAATCTGGTCAAATATTTGACTAGATTTGGTTCATTTCGGATAGAGAATGGTTAGTTTTGAACCGAAACTAGTCAAATATGTGATCCTGTTTGGTTAAGTGCCCATTTGATCCGTTTTTGGTTCAATTTGAACCGGACGGCCAGTGAAGAGAATGAGAGGAAATTTGTAAGATTTAGTGAGTGTGAAAATAAGGCTAAGGGACTGTTCACCCCCCCCCCCCCCCTAAATTTAAAGTTTCTGAATGACCTGCAAAACTAGGACTAGAGAATCTGCCCCAAGTGTCATGATGGTGAGCTGTTGTTCTTTTAGCACGACTAGTAATCTTGTCAAATATCATCTGACTAGACTTGGTTCAAAACTGAGTATATTTGGTTCAAAACGAAGAAATTCGTTCCCCTTTTTCCCCAAGTTTAGTCAAGCATATGACTGGATTCCTATCTATGACCCTACTGATTCTATGTATTATTTTCAGTTTTAACTGTTGAGTGAGACGTTTTCAGAGAGTCTGTTTCCCTTTCCAGGGAGGGTGGGAAGTTTTGGAAGTTTGCACCTATTCAATTGTCCGTTTTCTCAGCGTTATTATAAACACCATTCATCCGTGATCATGAGAGTGATGCCACAAACTTTCAACAAATCCATGGGAAACCTTTTATTTTTAAAAAGTCATTTTAGGAAGTTACTCTATTTGCTGTTAACTTTCAGCTGTTTATATTGGTATTATTTTTTAACTTGTGCCCGGTGAAAGATATATGAGACTCTAGTGTTAAGTAGTATAACCCAACACAATCGAGTATTGCAATCCCAATTTACCTGGTTACTGTGTTTACCAATCACCTGGGTAGTTATATCTCGAGTTATCAGGATACTTTTAACTCACCTTACGTGGGTAGTTTTATCCCAACTTACCTGAGAAGTTTTAACTTAAGACTTACCTTAATAACGATAGTTTATATCACAGCTTACCCAGGTAGTTAATATCCTAGGGTTTTAGTAATTTTTTCTCACCTTACTTCGCGTAGTTTTTACAGACCTGTGTAGACTTTTCACCTTAGCGATTTGTATACCAATTTCAGTCAATTATCAATTCTGAGTAAAAGAATGGTAAATGCTGATCGCGAGGTCAGAGCATGGAGCTACTACAAAGGTTTTGTCTCTCTCCCTTCAAGTAAACTTTTCTTCAATCCAATATATATATATATATATATATATATATATATATATATATATATATATATATATATATACAGTAGACGTTAAGAAGGCCAACAGGCCGGTTGACATTTTGAAGCACGTATTCGATCTATTGCAAAATATATAGCAAATATGTACATATATGGTGATACGAAATTTTCGAACACACCTGTGTTCTTCAATCAGCGTATAACGACAGATGACTGAGAAAAGGCTAGCAATAAGAAAGATTCACTAGCAAAGATCCACAAGCAAAAGCTAGGCAGTCAGATTAATTGGGGGTTGTGGAAGGTGTAATCACTGATTATCCCTAAATCCCTATTCAGACCCGCGATGTGTGTATTGAGAGTTAGGACCCATTTGGTTTCAGAATTACGGCGGATCTGTTGGGAAGTAAAAGAAGAGCCCAACAGTATACATTTTAGATCGTTGAGGTCGTGACCGGGTAAGTTGTAATGCTGTCCAACAGTAAAACCCTGGGTATTGTCCCGGATAGTCTGCTTATGATTATTAAACCTTAGACGGAATTTAGAGCCAGTTTCACCGACATAATTACCTCTATCACATCGTGTGCAAAACCAATAGGTATACGACATTAGAACTGTCACATGTCAGGGGAGGGTCTTATTTTAGTTGTGGTACCCGGGGGAATGAAAGGAACATCAGTGATGATGTGTTTGCATACCTGACAGCGTCGTTTGTTACATGTACGGTTGCCATGGGAGGCTGGGGGTTGGGGAAGCCTAGAAGAGGTGAGCAAAGATCGTAGGTTGGGGGGTTGTCGCCTCGCACTAAGGGGAGGATCACTAAATAAATCCCGTATGCTGGGATCAAGCCGTAGGTACTTGAAGTCTTTGACACGTCTACTGTATTTTTTGTATTGAGCACACGTTGTGTCACTCACCCCAATATATATATATATATATATATATATATATATATATATATATATATATATATATATATATAATAGGAGTTAAATGACGACACCATACCAGATTGTTAAAAGTACTGACGTCTGGTTTATGTCTTCATTTAACTCCTATTTTCTAATTTTAACTGAGGCTGTACACCTACGCAGAACAATATATATATATATATATATATATATATATTTATATGTTACTCGTCCGTCCATTTTAAACTTTTTTCGTTGACCTAGGTTAAATATGGTACTCCTATGTATTCTGTGGAGTCAAAACTGGAGCTAAAATGTTGAATTGGTGAACCACTCGAAGTCACGTGAAACTTGTTTAGAGGTAACAAGGCTCTTAAGTATAGTAAACTAACAGTATCAACGGAGGAGACATTAGAGAAAATTGCTTCAGGAACAAAATCAATTATTCTGTAAAAAATTATAAAATGCTGCCCTGAGAAAAGTGTGCCTAAATGTCGGACCTTGACTGCAAAAGTGAAGGGTGACAATTACCCCACCCCACCCCACCCCCACCCCTCCTTCCCGCCCACCTCTGCGATACGCCACTTCTGCGCCTGGATACGTGCAAAGGTCGTCCTTCATAAAAATGAATAATGAGATGAAAAAGTTTGAGTCAGATTGTTTTGTTGGTTAAGCAAGAGGCGGTGTAAAATTGAAACGAAATTGGACTATCCAGCCACTTCAAACAGACAGTTTCAAACAGTTGCATATTTATTCCCCAAGTTCAAGGACGGTATATTCTATAAATTAGTAGACCAACGGCTTGTTCAATCTAGAGTAAATCTTGCCAATTAATCTGTCAGCTTTACATAGTTTTATCTAACCGAATTTTTATTTGAAACACGCCACATTAAATGTTTGGTTTGTTAAGTTTAAAAGGAATTATTCTCATCTTTTCAGAAGGTGTAGTCGATCGAGTGAAATGGAAAGATTGCGATGATCCGTCTGGCTGTGTCGTCCTTTCACGCTGTTGTAATCTTCAATGGTTTTGGTAGCCGTGGGAAAATGTAGGTTTAGCACTACGCGACAATAAGCACCAAATGAAAACTTTGCTGACTGTGTTTGCCAATCTTCCATTGTTCCTAGGTGAGAAAATTACAAGCGTGAACAGATCGCCTATTGAACTCAGGGAGAGCTTAACTTATTGTGTGCTAAATGAACACAGAGCGGATTACAGTGAATAAGGCTAGGCAGATTGGCCTACTTTGTGAACAGCCGTTAGGCCATACTTATTGGATTCCGTTACATGCGGTGTGTCGATGCTTTTTGTTATTGTCCCACATTGTAATAGATAGGTGATGAAATTAACAAGTTTGTAAGTGATCTTGGTTTTCAGTTCATGCTATCACACCGGCTTTGTTAGCTATAACGCATAACACGCCATGCGTACACATTGTGTCATTGGTACGCCATCTCCGTTCAAGTGTTCCTAAACTAATATGCCACACCCGCACGGAAATGTACCCTTGCGGTGACCGTCAAAACTTCGTGGGTAGTGAAATTCGTTGTAATATTAATTCCGAAAATTGAAGTACATGTTTCTTCCTACCTTAGGAATAGCATTACGTCAACATGCTGATAGAGGGCAGGTTCACTGGATGATCGAAGATTTACTAGACGGAAGATCCTAACTCTAAACTTTATCCTAACTCTAACCACAATCCTTACCCAAACCCTTATCCTACGCGAGGGTAATCCTGAGTCTAATCCTAAAACTCATTCTGTTTCTAGCCAGAATCTTTACCCTATTTCTAACCCAAAGTAGATTTTCGTCCAGAGGGATCTTCAGTCTAGAGAACCTTTGATCTAGTGAACCTTTGATTAGGGGCGTCCCCCTGATGGGCGTCCCCCAATGGGTCTGATAGAAGCGGGTAAAAAACGTCAAACGTCTTACATTTCTTTCTTTTCTATGTCTAACATGTCTCAATAGGGGCCATATATGACCAGACAGGGGAAGGGGTAGGGGACTTTGTTGGACAAAGAAGTTAGATCTGATAAACAAGTGAAGTTGGGTTGACAGAGAATTTGACTAAAGGGAATAGTTCGTCTTACCCATTCTTTGTAACTAGCACTACCACCAGTTGCAATCCTACACCTGTTAACAGCCACATGGAGAGACCACGTGGCAGATAGTCACCCTTTAGAAAGGGTCTATCATCATATAAATAAAATATATTAGTGAGAAGTACTGACGAGCCAAAAGGATTTGGCCATTGACATCACTTTCAAATCATTTGAGGCAAGTTTTGTCAGCAAATACTCTGATTTTATGAATTTTAATTGTACCATTAAGTTTACTAACGGTCCAAAGAGACTGGTATCGATGTCTTAATGGAGTACACGGACAGGAATGATAAAAAACCATTCCTTACTCACATGTTCGATAATTCCTTTGCAAGAAGTACGTAATAGTCGAGCAGACACTGCGCTAGTCGGTAATCTTCAACTTGACAAAAAAAATCATTTTCAGGGCGACCCTTTCTTAAGCAAGGTGATTCACCTTAAGGGTCACAACCTTAGACTTCCAGTTGCGGCTCCATTATTGCAATGAATAGTACTCTATTACACTAACAATACGTCAATCAGTATTTTGCCAGCTTACCGTTTAAGCAATTTTTCTCCCCCGAAACTAGTTCCAAAGAGCCCTTTGTCGACTGAATAGCATTTACTTATCTCAATAACCTGGGAGCCCTTACCATTGAGCATGACTACATTATAATCCCTTAAACCATTTCGTAATCAAATAAGCCTTTAAATTACCAGTATTGGAAATATTTATCTAATCGTGGCCCCCATTCATACCCGATCAACTAGATCCTTTTGGCAAATGCCAATCACCCCTTCAAACTTCCCTTTCATTATGCAATAACTTATTCAACTAGCATGCCTACCATCGCGACGAACAGCCAAGTTTACTTGGCAATTCCGTTTACAAATACCTGCCTACAATTATCGCTTTTGTCATTGTCTGAATAGCCGTCAATCATCCCTATATCATATCAAAAGGCCCATTTTATTCTCTTTTTTCACACCAAAAAGATTATAGCCTGTCACTTTATTGAACAAGTTCCTGCATCAAGGGTGATCATGTGGATTTCTACCTTTCAAAAGAACTGTGAATATAGCTCAAGGATATAGAACGAACTCTCTGATTGGTTTATGGCCTTTGCAATCATCCAATCACAGTCTTTAATTAATCGCTGTTTGTTGAAAGACTTCAAACTGTCGCAACGTGACCCAAGATCGGCTCAACATCGCAAGAATAAAGCAAAGTGACAGACATGTGCTCCTCCCCCTAACTGGTAGTTGTGGTCGGTAAAAGCCGGTTGGTGGCATAATAAATCCTTGATGAATCGAACTTTGCATGTCACTTGTGATAAATACCTTGCTGGCGTAAGGATTTGGCATTAGTTTGTAAGGATCATTTTCAATTAAGCTTTCCCTAAATTCCTTCCAAAGGATTTGTTCTTCGGTCTTCAAGTTTGGACTTAAACAACTTCTGTAATTGGTAAGTGTTGTACTATTTTCCTCAAAAGAAGAAAAAGTTCTTTCGATTTCAGGAAAAGGTCATTGGTTAGCCATATCAAAAAACTTATCTTTATATACCAGAGTTTATTCGTTAAATGTAATTATCAATTCTACATTTTTTAGGTGTACTTAGTTGACCTTTTGTTTTACGTGGCATAGAACGTTGAGAACTTACACGCTGATGACAAAAATTAAATTTGGACCCCTTTTTACACTTTTTCCATGACTAAGAATTGAATTGCAACATGGAAAGGAAGTTAGGATAATTTTATAAATCAAAGGAAACAGTTCAATGATTTCTCTTATTTTTTAAGATATGAAAAATGCTTAAGTCTCCTACGAAACACAAATTTAAAAATATTTGCAAGAATTTATGTTTAATAGAAAGAGGCTTAGTTCTTCAACGTTTTCATTACTTACATCAAGTTTAGTTGAAATATTCTGGTCAATAATTATCTGCCAACATACGTCAGAAATTAAGAAACAGCTAATACCCATTGAAGAAAAAACTTTAAGAATTTAAAGTAACCTTAGTTTCACTTGTTGAAATGCCTTTAAAAATGATTATCGCTTTAAGAGAGTTGTAAATTTGGCTATAAATGAGTAAATTTTTAAGTAAATAAACCAAATTGGATGACATTGTTGGATGTTTGATCTTCCAAGCTGTGTAAAATGTTTTACAATCGATGGCAGTCATATATTCATTCATGTCTTCTGAGAGCATGGTCAACATTGAAAGTTTGTTTGACAATGTATAACTGGAAGAAAGCTACAGACAGGCAGACAGGTGGATATTTTTTCATAAAGTACATAATTTTCAAGTTTTAAAATACGAACAAGTCAGAACAATTTAGAAGGTGATGGCTTGTTCAAAATTTAACTCACTGGGTCTTGTAACAAGCGTGTTTAATTATAATCCGAAGCAAGTCCAAATGACAAAGAGATAGAATTGAAAGGAATTTCATAAGGGTAAAAAAAATCCAGTTTTGATTGTTGCCTATACACTGTTTAATTTTAATTTTAAAGCATTTTGTTGCGTTTAACAATTTTCCATACGTAGAAAAGAATCGAATTACAAATTTATAAGAAGAAAAATGTCCAATTTTTAGGCAGTACAATGGTAATTAAGAACTTTGTTAAGTTACACAATTCTCGCTGGTTAAGTACTTTCTCACTGGCTGACTGGGCAGTGGAAATATTCACTGTCTTGGGGGTTCCGATGTGTCTCTGTTGGAACTCATGCAGGGGCAATTTAGTCTGATAATTGCAACGGTGTATAAAGTTTGAAAGTTATTTATTCTGCGGGTTTATTTAGAGGGTAATTGCCAATTTGTCTAAAAATAGGATACTATTTAATTTGAACTAATTGTGATTCATCTATTTCATTATCAGGAGTAATGATGCACCATCTAGGAGGATACAACCCCGCTGCTCTCAGCGCCGTATACAGCATGCACCAGTCAGGGTTACACCATCTTCATCCCGGATACAGACCATCTACTCACGCTCTTTCTCTCGCCGAGAGATTAGCAGGTATGTCTACTTACTATTATCTCCATGAAAACTTTCGTAATATTTTTAAGTGGCATTAGCAAACTATAGGTAATTTGGGATATGAATACTGATGTTCTTTTCGCCTTTACAATTCTTGATGCATCATGTTAACAAAAAAGGGTAGACTTTTAATGTTTCCTGATTAATTAATAACTACAAAGCACTTTTGTTCATACAATAAGGTAAAGAAAAGATTAAAATAGCAGGGCGTTGGTCTTTCAAGGCGAGTTTAATGGCTCCAAGGGCGAATTATTAGGACTGCATTCTACAGTCTTTTTAAGAAGGGGTGTACATACAATATTGGTGATCATTAATAGTACAGTGCTGTTTTAATCGTTTAAAGATTTGTCGTGGGGTAATGCCAAAGCAAGGGATGTACACAACATTTTTTTTTGTTTTCAAAAGCGTTCACGTGAATATTTCGTTAATACATTTTTAAGAGTATAAAGGGTTTAACACCTAGAGCAAATATGCATATTTATGTCAAATTTGTTGTATTAAAAACACTTGGATTGGCTATTGAGTTACAAAACTTTTTAAACTTTAGTTATAATAGCTATTCACATTGTAAATTTAAAACTGTTGCTAACATTAAGCAATGTTCACATGTCGTATAAACTGGACATATAGTCTACGATGCAATGTTTTGAATGACACTAAGCTTTAAATAATTGATTCTTACATTTTGTCAACTACCTTAAATAAACTTTTATTATCACTACTTCAGCCAACACTTGTATACTAACAAGCAACTGAAATTGTGTGCGAAAAGTTTAAATATTTGTGATCATTTATGTACAATTTTATTTTAAAACAAGTTTTTTTTAAATGAATCAAAAACAATGATGAGGGCAATTTCACGTTAATATGTGCTCATAATTACTACTTAAAGATCAAACATCCTTAATCGTACAACTTGCTCCAAAAGGTCACAATAAATCTGAAATTATTTAAGGACAAATGCACTTAAAGTGAAAGTTTAAAGCGACTTGTCCAGGTGAGATACCACTTGCCTTGGGTATTGTTTCAATGACATCAAAGTTCAAGTGTTTGATTTATTACCAGTCAAAAGTTAAACTGCATAGTATCCGAGCTAATACTTTTTGCTCATGATAGACTGCTTACCACATATTTAAAAATATTTCTACTGACTTCTGTCAAAAAGACATTCATAATTTTCTTTTTGGTACATATACCAAAACAATGAAATCGTTACAACCGTTTTACAAAAAATAAACAAAAATAAATTGATCCCCATACTTCCCTTGATAGGACAGTGTTATATGTTTTAAACTCTTTGTTGGAACGCTAAACATACCATACTACGTTCACGGCTACGACATGTTTCTAATTACCAACTAAGTAAGCAAACAGGCTTTTTATTACCGTTTTACTGAAGTGTGTTGCACATCAATTTAAAATGTAACCATTTTTCTTTTCCAAAAGCAGACATCATATTGGAGGCAAGATACGGTGCCCACCGTAAGCAACGACGAAGTCGGACGGCATTCACAAATCATCAATTAGCGGCGCTGGAAAAGACCTTTGCGAAAACCCATTACCCTGATGTAGTCATGCGAGAACGCCTGGCTATGTGCACCAACCTTCCTGAAGCAAGAATCCAGGTAGCGTAACAGCTTATGAGCTGTTATACTCTTTTGCCTATTTTAGTGATATTTTGGAACCAGATAAGGTCTTATTTTCATAGCTAGTTACACTGAACACCTGTTTTCAGAACATAGTTGACAATCATTAACAAATACTTAAAGGGAAAATGCATTCCCCCAATTGGAATTAGTGTACCCCGTCATCCTAATTCAGGAGTGGCTCCTATAAATCATGTAAAATATTTTTGTTACTTATTTGTAAAATTCATGCAGACTAACTGCTTGGTTTATTCTCAATATTCAATGTTTTTATACAGAAACATGATGAAAGATACTTGTGAGCGAAAAACGCGAAGATTTGTAAGATTTAGCAGACTTGTGAAAATAAACTTGGGGCGATTGTTTTCTCCCTTTAATCAATACATAAAATTTTTTAAGTATTTAATGGTTGGATATTACTGTAATACCATTGAATCTTACGTAGCATATTACCAGGCGCAGAAGTAGATTTTACAATTAAGTAATGTAAGATTTATTCAAATACATAGAGGAAACATTGACACAGGTAAAAGTTTAACCTTGGCTTATTGAATTTCTCTTCAAATAAAGTTATTTTTATCGTGTATAGAAATACGTATCGAAAAAGTAGATTATTTTTGTACACAGACATAAAACGAACTATCATGATTTCAATTCGGAAAGGGGGAGGGGGGGGGGTTAAAAATCCGCATAACTTAGATTAAGAAAACCAGTTTAAACATTAAGGGGGAATACATCCCCCAAAATGTTATTTGTATTTTTTAGCCAATAACTTTCCATTAGTGAGAGATGTCAAATATTCTGTCCTCTTGTCGATCGAAAAGGAAATGATAAGGTTGAATTATCCAAGATAGAATAAAACTTAGCCTAAATGGTTTTCTTAAACGATGTCGATAAAAATCCTAAAAGCAAGGGTGCTTCTCTTACATTGATGCATTACTCTATTCAAATTTTTAAAAATTCGCTTTCAAAAGTCGAGTTCCGGCCAGACAAGATTTGTATAGAAGGTGATTTTGTAAGGTGCTCTTTTTCCTCAGCCTTCATATCATTTTGTCTTTCCTCGGGGTGAACCATGTTTCAGCACTGAGTTTAGTGGACACTATTGTGTACATACCTAGACTTTTGTTTATACAAAATCAAACTAAATTTCTACGTACAATGATAATCGATATTCGGATATTAAGAACCTATTATTAAAATATATTGGTCTGATGCTTGCACATTTGATTTTAACCAACTGTTTTGTTAATAGATATTTAAATAAGTCCTCTGAGTTCGGTTAAGAATAAGACCACTTTAATTAAAATTAAACGAAAGCAGATTCAATTTTATATATTTCTGGAGTTATAATACGCGAAATATCACAAATGTAAAAAGAACAATATATGAAGAATTGTTGGATTCTGCCTTGCCTTACATGTATCCCAACCCCATGTCGTTACATATTGCGACCATTTGCCAAGCTAAATTTTATTTTATTTAATTGTTCCATATCTTTATTCCTACTGTAGGTCTGGTTCAAAAATAGGCGTGCAAAGTTTCGAAAACAACAACGTAACCGCTCACTTTCCGAACGCGAAGAGAGCAAAAATGACAACGAGGCAAATGAGAAGTCATCGTCGGAGGATATCAAACCGGTAAAAGAGTCTGATGATGGAGACGATGTTGATATCGACGTCTCGGAGGATGACCATAATACTACTGCATCCCCACGGGTATCATCCCCTTGTGAGGAGAGCTCGGACAGGGGTGATTTATCGCCACACCGCGATTACCATTCAAGACACGAAGAACCGGCTGAGCAGCTACCATTAAAAGAAAATGAGAAGACAAATTTACCCGTCAAGGAGGAGATGGTAGATGTAGTAGGCAATGAGGATCAACCAATGAAGAGAGATCTGGAAGAGGAGACGAAACTCCCCGAAGGCAAGACAAGCCCACGTGTCACCACTGGGAGTCCCCACAGTCCACGACTCCCAACTCCTCCCAAGAAGGAGCAGAATCAAAGTAAGTCCAAACTCATTTTAATTCCCAAATACCCCTTTCAGATTTTGTGATGATGGAAAACATTCGAATTAACTAAAACATAATAAGATGACGGTTTAAATTAGAATTGTGTGAATGATTACCACGGAGAAGAAACATCTCATACCTCATGATTAGGAAAGGTAGTATAATACGCAATAAGAATAAAAAAAATAAAATAAAACTTCAATAAAATAATGGGATGAAATCAGTTTTTCTGCACTATGTTCCAGACATGACTGATCGATGTGACGAAATAATTGAAACTCGAAATCAAAATTCTAATTACAAGACGTCAAAATCGTGATATACTGATTTGTAACTCTACAGGCAATGCCTGTTATCCAGGCAATGCTCAAAAAAGCGCACCACCCTTTACCACCCTTGATCAATGGCTCTAGATAGCCCCTCTTTTCTTGCAAAATTTTTGTGACCAAAATGACCATTCCCCTCATACGTATTCGATTAACAGTTGGGTGATATATATATTTGCTCAACGTCATAACGTGATGAAATGGTAAGGAATTGAACTAGCAGTTCAAAGACCCCAAGTCCAGTCCGCTAAACCTGTAAACACTAGTTAACCAAATCAACTTTTTCTTTTCTTTTCGATTCTAATCATTTAAGTGTTATTTATAAGCTACCATAAGAAAACAGAACTACCCATTGCGACAGTCAGACGTTTTACTACGAGCTGAACTAACACAAGTCGCGACGACTACCGCCACCAGTTAGAGTATATGATTCACTTTACAAATTCGATGAAGCCAACTTTAAGCCACGAAAAACTTCGATAAACTGAATCTGTGGCCTCTCACAAACCATTGCAACGTCACAGGTCAAAATTAAAAAGTAGAAGGGTTTAGACCTTGAAAATCGTGACGATTTGGATCAAAGGATTTAAGGCCTCTTTCGTAAACAGTTCGATGTTTAATGATGTCACTCCTGTAGAAGGAAAAGCAGGAATCACAGAAAATCCTCTTTATCTTCTTAAGTGAAGAGGGCTTTCTCAATTGCGCCGAGAGCCTGTGTATCCCCAAAGCCAAACAATGCAGGGGAATAAGGGCGCCTAGAGAGGCCACTCGTGAAGATGTCTGGGCGCCCAGTGTTTGATCAAGAGGCTGATTCCACTCCTACCGGTCCATAATCCTCATTGAAATGGGCTTGTAAGATTCTTGAGAGACCGTTTTAAATAGATGATAAAGGATAATGGCCAGATAATACGACAAGATGTTAGTCAATATAGAAATCATGTGTAGGACCGCTTAAATCTGTAAGTGCTACCGTGTAAAGTTACCGAATATTGTTTGGACATTCAGACATTGCTTATGAACTTAAGCTAGGTTTTAAACTGGAGAGCACGGCGGTGCTTGCTGTAATGTAGTCATACTTAAGTCTTGTGCTCCACATTAATGTTTGTTATAGTAAGTTACAGTTTTAGTTCAATGTCTCAGATTTAAAGTGCTTATACTTGGAACTTTGTGGCGAAGCAGAGGTAACTTTGCGCACACTGTCGTCCATGGTTCTGAAACCTTTGAATAAAGGAGGGTGTAGGCCAGCTGCAGAACCTTATTTGACAAATTTGTCACAAACTTTGAAGAGTGAATATTTCGAAATGTACGGTATGTAATTATGCTTGTATCTGAACTTCGAATACTGCTAGAATTCCTACTTTTAACACTAAAACCCATGTCTTTTTGTTTTTTAGACCTATTTCCCGATCTACCACAGTTCCCCAGAGACGTTCCGTACCCATCTTCACTGAGCCACTCAGCATTGCGTCCCTATATGAACGGCCACTTTCCGCCCGGTGCCTGGCTTCCAAGACCAACCTTTCCGTCACCGTTTGCATTTCTTCTAAGTTCTGATCGCCAGGGATCCATTTTGCCTACATTACCGCCATCTTCACTTCCGGCGGGGCTTGCTTGGCAGCCCAGTCCATTTTTGCCGCCCGGTCTTGCTCCCATTGTCAACCAGCAGGTCCACGCCAACAGCATCGAAAGTCTCCGCCAAAGGGCAAAGCAACACGCGGCTGCTTTGGGCATCACCCTCCCAGAATAGAGAAAAACTTATCGTTGTGATCAATTTGGGACTAAAAAGTAATTTTCTAATCTTCCGAAGTTGTTTAAAAAGTTTTAGTAAATGGAACATAATAAGAAGGCGGATAATTTCATAGAAGGTGATCTACGAATTAGTGAAAGCAGATGTACTTAACACTGGACTAACGTTCCAAATTGGTAGTACTTTATTTCCCAATTTCTAGGATTTTTTTAGATTTGATCATACGTGATAGGCCTATATTTCTGGAAGAAAATGCACTCCTGCTCCCGCTTTCGTGACCTTTCTCTTTCCAATGGCGTATAGACCTCAAGGCCGTACTTTTATCAACATTTAAGTGGGAGCGGAATTGCATGGCAATTGCCGAGAATAAAATGGGGCTCAAAGTGTTGCAACTATTAAATAAAAAATAGCTCTAAACCTCTTTCGATAACAAAAACCCTAGGTTAAAACGTTTTATCGAATTACTTAAATCCGACGCAAACATATTTTTTGAAAATTTAATAATCAATCATTTTGGGAAGAAATGATTTAAAGTGTGACCTGGTTGTGGAAGTACACTAAAGCTCACTTTAATTTTAAACTACAAACATTTATCACATAAACAACGAATCAGCAAATTAATGTTTTTGTTCAATTAGATAAAGTAATTCAGCGAAACTGTGGTGCAAATCGCTGGTAACAAATGGAAACGCTAGTTCCTCTTCTTATTTCTGGGTTAAGATGTTTTGAAACTCTCAAGAGTGATTACTTTTATACAAATTAATTTTTTAGCATGAATGCACGGCACTAAAATGGTGTTGTGAGTTTTGGGACATCATGTCATATTTGTTTGTTTTTGAAGTAGTAAAGCCAGAAACTTATTAGCATTGGCATTTCAAGTTTACACAAGAGTGTGCCAAATAATATCTCCTTGATTTTGTGTAACAAGCAAGAAGAACTTGGCTTAAGTTTTTACTGTAATGAAATTACTCTGGTGTTCTTTTTAATCTGGAAGTCATTTTAGAGGAGTTAGAAGGAACTCATTAATCGGACACTTTATATAATATAAAAATTCCATATGAAAAAGGCTTATCGGTTTTGATATTTACCAGATTTCTTGGCCCATCCTTTCTAGTTTAGGGCTGGGGTATGGACTGTGCTTATTTGCATAGAGGAACACTGAGAATGCTACAAGGGGGCATAAGAGATTTATTAAAGTTTCTCCATCTTGTGTCTGAAGGGGCTAAGAGATATAAAATATAAAAGAAACGCTGTTTCTTGCCTTTAGACTCATTTCCCCTACGTCACGTTTCGAATTCCAAAGAGAAAAATTGGAGTGGCCACGTTGGGGAAATGCGCGTTGTGCAGAAGCGCAAAAGTGCACAAAGTAACTATCAATTTAGGTCCGCCAGTGGTGCTAACGGTAAGCGTACAACATACGGTTTATGCGCACCACATCACGTGCATACGAGTAGTGTACAAAACACGTGCATATTCTCCGCGTGTGCCTCCAACATAAACCCTTTTCCAAATAGCAATTACAAAGGATTACGGGATAGAGTTTTGGTAGGCGACGTTTTTGTCCACAATAAAGTGCCATTGATAAAAACGACGTACTCAAAAACTCCGTCCCAAAACCCTTTGTAATTGCCTTGTAATTGCCATTTAGAAAAGGGTCTATGGCCGCGTAAAGAAAACATAATGACGTCATGTGAAATGGGTCACTATCCCCAACCTTACGTCCTCGGAAATCTTCATATGATCATGTACTAAGTGGATTTTTCTTAAAGAAAAGACTCGTGCACTCTTTGAAGTTTGTCTTCCTTTGTACTGCATGTTTTATGACAAAAGAGACATTAAAGCTATGTGTGATGTGATCGAATAGCTGACTTTTTCCCTTGCCAAATAGTTTGAAAGACGGAAATACCAAAGACTATTATTTACTGGTTAAAGACTTCGTATTCATTCCGATTTTGAACTTAAAGCCTCTTGAATATAAAGCTATCTTAAATGATACCTGATGTCATGAATTATGTCATCGGTTGTAAAAATAAATAAAATCGTGTCAAACAACTGACGGGGCAATCAGATATCTGCCAAAATATTTATTTCATAAGTAACTAATCAAAACTGATTTATAATTAACGAATAAAGTTTTCATGCCGACGTTGGGAGAATAAAAGGTAGTATGACAACCTATCAATAAACGTTGGTTGGAATTTGAATTGAACTTTACGTTCCACATTACTGTGTTTTCGAGAAGATTGATGAATAATCTCATATTTTTAAGTAATTAAATAGTAGTAAAAACAGTCTTAACAACGTCAATTTTGTAATAGTTGCCCAAGTTTTAACATTTAAATCAAAGAAGAGAACCAAAAACAAAACACTAGTTAGAGCTCAAAAAAGTTTAAGTTTTAAAATGAATTAATCTTTGACAGTTAATACAAGGATTTTTGTTTGCGCTAAGAGTAATTTATTAGATCCAAACAATGGAATTCTGTCCTTTTGTTTGGAGGAGTAGTCTGTGACATTTTGTTCTTTGATCGAGTTATTGGTGGTGGGATATATTTCCTTGTATTATAGATATAGGCTACACAAATAAGCTGATTTAGTGAAATATTATTTTGTGCCAAAAACAAACGAATGTAAATATTGTACAATTTATTGTGATGGTTTGAGATATACAGAGCTTATTTTCATGTATTGTAATGATATACATTACTGTGCTGTGTTTATTATTGTGACGCTATATACTTCGAAAGAGAAATACAAAGACGACTAAAATTACTATGAATCATTTCGGCAAGAAGTATTCATTTTTTCCGCTTTTTTAGCATAAATGTCGACATTTTCTGACTGAGCTTACTTTATTTTTTATGTTCATCTAGAATACACGCATTACTACACCAAGCGTGTATTCATTAAGGGGGCCAGGGGCGATGCCCCCGTGAAAGATTTTTGACCCACTAGAAAATCAAAAATTACTGTTGCCTTAATGCATTTTAGTAGATCTTGCCCCTTACAAATACTTCGCAGCCCCTAGAAGCTATTCGCCCCCTCCCTTCAGTACCTTGTCTGTCTGTCCTTCTGCCGTACACTGTTCGGTCTACTTGGTGTCCTACATCGAAGACGCCGGCGCCACACTATTGAGGAGGTTTGGGGTTGGTGCAGTATACAAACAACTTAGGGGATAACATTAAGGGATCAAAGTGAGACTCCCCAATCTCAGGCATAGTGGAGGAAAACTAAGGAATCAAAGGGAAAGAAGGTCATGACGCGAGTTTCCTTTCCTCCTGTGACTAGCTGCCCGTGACCAGAGGGATTCGGGTGATAGAACGACCCCCAAAGTGTTCCGCTCACACTAACCTATTGGACATACATGTACTTTATACTTTGAAGACTGTCGCACCTGTTGGCATTCGAGCACTTTTGATTATTAAAAGTAAAATTAGATGTTACCTCCCCATGGATGAAACCCCATGCAACCCCAGAACTGCGTTCGCATTTATAAATTTATTCAAATGTTGCAAACTGTACCTCCAGTTTCGTTCCAAAGGAAAAGCACCTTATCCCTATCAAACAGCCTGGTCACTGGACTAGAAACCGTTATATAATGAGCTGAAGGGATCCCTCTCTTTCCCAAGAAACCGTTCCATCGTACCCCCCACCCCACCCCACCTTCCAAAACGCTCTTCCGTGTTCATGATATGTTATTTCAGATAACTTCACCAATTGTGATGTATGTTATGTACGGTTATTGCAAGCAAAAACCAATACTATGGATGAATTTATGAGGTAGGATAAGCCCAGTATTTGAGGTAAAATATGAATAGAAAATCTCTGATATCGCAAAATGATCCATCTCGTTGTTAATGTAGTATAAAATTGCGTTTGGGTTCTAAATTTCAATCAATTTGCTTGTCAGAGCAAAGAAAAAAATATAATCCTTTTAAAGCCACAGATTTTAAACTTTGAATCGTGTGAAAAGAGAATAATGGGAAAATATCGCAGGATTCGTCGATATTTACCCCGCAAAGACGACGCGCTCTCGACTTCTCCACGGTTGATTTCACACTGGCAGCTTGCGTGGTTCGGATGGGCAAGCCAGAAACGATGGAATGATATCTTTTCTAAGCTTACATACATTTTTCAATGTGCTTTTTGATTGAGCATTCCTGTGGGTTCGTGTTGACTCGACTCAGTTTGAGCATACGGCGGATTGGATGGTCCTTACACTAGCTACACAAGAGACCTTTCAATCTTAGAATGCTAGGAAGCCGAATCATCAGTCAAAGAGAACTACGGAAGCTTTTAATAATCCCTTAAGTGACGACCATCCGAAGGTAAAACTTCAAGCAAATGGGGTTCAGTTCCAATTTAATATAAGTATAATCAGACAACGTCCAAAAAGGTGCGGGAATTTATTAACAATTTCATTAGACTTCGTCAGCGGCTGCTCAAGAAGACCGCAAGTTATCAGGGATGACTCTGGGTGTACATCCTTGTTAGCAGAAGCAGAAAACAGTAAGTTTGGTTTCGATGGAATTGCATGTCCAAACTCTTTATACTTTAATTCCAGATGTTTCAAAGAGTAGGCTACGCCGTCGCATAACTTGAAAATAGTCACTTTAACAGTCAGACAGTAGTCTCTTCATGCTTCCTCAGTCTGCGTTCATTGATGTCGAAATATTCATGAAATTCTGTTAAAAGATCCAGACTTGAGCAAGTTCTCAGGTGTTGGTCTTTGAATGCAAATTAGTAATACTTGCAGTATTGAACGAAGTTAGGAATAATACACCTCAAGTATTACGGAATGATGCGGGCAACGTGAAGATTCTTTTAAGGGGAAACCTTACAGTACATACTCAAGGCTCAGTGAAACCCCCTGTAGGTGCTCCCGTTACGTGATTTCACAAATCAGGCTTTACATGCTAGTTTTTTCGGTGGCGCTTTTTCCAAATATTTAGAAAACATTACCTTCCCCTTGAATTTTACCTGGGTGATTTTTCATGAGGTCTTCGTTGGCTTTTTTTCCTATATTTAGTAAAAATTACTTAAAGGCAAAGTCCAGTGGCATTTCACGAGGCTCTCATGTGAAAACGAAAAATATTCCAATTTATGTCCTCAAACTCTGTAGCAATACTCTATTCCATACTTGAGATATCTCATTTTATAAATTAGTTATATTTTTCAAAAAATACCTCCAGTTCTTATCAAGGTCACAGTATGCAATGTAAAGTGGACAAATTGATTCAGATTCTTTTTGTTTTTCTTTACAGTTGGATGTCCTGTTTTTCCTTGAAATTTGATAATGTTGGAATGTTTGAATACCTTTCCATGTAGATCTAGAATAAAACTACACCGTATGTAGAGTATGGCAAACAAAGTTGTTAATATTCCTTAAAGCGGTGCCAATATCACAACGAAAAGCAATGTAATTTCTAATTAATGTGCCCCGATGACATCACAGATTTCCCATCATGCACTGTATCTCTAGAAAAAATACATTCCTTAGAAAATTGGTGTCTTCCAAACGCTACATGCTATTGAGATGCCATCCTCATCTCCTAAAGCAGAACATTTTTCTGCATTTTGTAAATCAGTGGATTTAGTCTCTGATAAACCCCTTTAAGAGGGGAGGAACGTCATTTTCGTAACTTTTGGTACCATGTCTTTCTCGCCCGCAGTTCTTCAGTATTTTCTGCGGTTATTTTGGTTGCTGTGAAGGCACATCGCCTCTGTATATTTCCAGCACTGTGACAAACTGATCCCACTGGTTTAAGGAAAGACTGTAGGCTAGCTACGCAGGGAGCTTTTCGTGAGCAACGGCAAATTTGCATGCGACTGCGTTAAGTGTTTTTAACTCTGACGATGCGTTGATAGAATTTTTATGAAGAGTTCAGCTGATCATGTCGGACAGTGTGAGTCGTCGGCCTGAGATGTGGACGGAGGCCACCCTCCACTTTACTTCACAACCATTTCACAGGCCCCTGTCCAGGATTTTCAGCAGGGGGCCTCGCCTGGTTTTTTTTTTAAAAAAAAAAAAACTTAAAAATCTTAAGGTCGGCTCGAGCAGGGGATCCTGACTCCCTTTGGACACGCGCCTGTTTCCATGCAGCCTTACCGTTGAGCTTGTAAACGTAGTTTGATAATTTTATTTCGTTTCCGATGACATAGTGAAGAACTTAATTCTGTAGCCATGAGCTATGCTCCCGGGAGGCAGTTTGTGATGAGCATCAGGCCGTGGGATGGGAAAGGGGTGGGGGTACACACTATTAAATTGCAAAAGTGTAAGTAGGCTATATGCCTATCAACTTGCATGGGTACAAAGGTTGGGAAGTTGGGAATCTCCTTCCTGGGAAATTTGGGTGTTTGAAGGGAAATTTAATTTGGCAATTGGAGCAAAATATACTTTTTTGTACATGAAAATACAGAACGAATTCCGGAAAATTTTACTCGCTTCGACGGAAATAACATTTTTCCAGCGCCGTGTGTATGCATTAACATATGCTTACATAAAGTATACGTATACATATGCGTATACGACTATTGGTCTCGTAGTTGATTACAAGTTTACCATGATCAATCGACCTATTGCAATATCGAGCCATACTCATATGTCAACAAAATGTTACATTTAGGGACTAAATATCGAAAGACTAAAGGTACACCGTCCCCTCAACCAAATTATTCGGGGTAATGTCTACCCCCTTGGGTGCAGCTTTTGTTATTTCCATCGATCCACTATTGGGTAGATGGAAATTTTGTTACACATATGTACTCTTCAGACACGAAGAGGGAAAAGGACGACAAGGAAGTGTGGCAGTGAAAATTCCCTTAACTTCGAATACTTTTAAGCGTTATCAAGGGCTGACGTTTGGAGAAAAGGTCATATCTCATTTGCATACGAAACAAAAAGAATGTACTTAACTGAACTGGTGCATGATGTCCTTGACAAAAAACGGACTTCAATGAAAGTCACTTCAACACTTACAAACAGCTGGCAAAACTTTTGAAGAACTGATTTTGTAATGAAGAATTCGTCCATGAAATTAGGCCTAACAGTAGTTACTGTCTTAAATTTATTTGTTTATTTTTTCTTCAAAAATTGGAAATTGCCAGTTAGACGTGGGAATGACGTAACACGGTAGCACAGTGCCAAGTCGGTAGCCTCAGCCTCCTTGGTTACTTTAGTCTGAAATACTTGGTTTAAGATAACTTTTGTCTTTTTCAAAATTCCTCGTCAACTAATCGATTTTTCGTTCAGTTATCCGTGGCATTGTTGCAGGCAGTCATAAACAGCGCAACTGCATTTTCTAAACTAACTGCATTTTCTAAACTCTTGATCATAGACACTCTCGTTTGTTTGCATTAAGCGTGAATTGTCTGTTGTTAGTTCCTTTTGCTTGGCGAAAATGGAACACACGGCCCATTATTGAAATACGCCGCGACTTGAGCTTATAAAGCGTGATTTTGTAGTCGCAAATCACTTTCTGCTTTTAGGGATAGGCCTACTTTCTGGTTGTGAACACTTTTCTGGTTATGAACACATTTGTGAAGGGACAATGATTTAAGTTTACTCACAGCTACCGTAAACTTTAAGGATCATAATTGACAAGTGAATGTGTATCCTTATTCGTGCCTCTATACTTCTAAAAGCAACTTCCCCTCGTCACGGAAGTGGCGGTTGGTAACTCTAACGCAACTTAACTTTTCTTAGTCCTCCAATTTAATGGAGTTGTGTTAGGATAAGAGCATATTAGCTCGAATTAAGTGACTTGCAAACACGGTAAGATATTGATGACTATTGACTTATTGACGGTGCGAGCAATCCTAAGCTTCGCGCGGTCGAAACGACTGGTACTTGTTTCTAAAATGCACTCGTTTCCGCTCTTTCGCTCTAGAGTGTTGAACTTGTACAAACAGCGACTACTCGAAACATCAATCAATTTTAAATGTATGTACAATAGGGAGACACGAGTTGGGGTATAAGCGGGATAAAATCGACAAAATTCTAAGTCTTGGTTTGGGAGAGTAAAAATGTAAGGCTCTTGAACTAAAAAGATAAGGAAAGCCATTTGTTATTCAAATTAGATATTGGGAAAACAAGTTTGTCGCTAAAATCATCAGAAATGCTACGTAAATTCCCCTTGCAACGTCTTGAGCACATCAACTGGAAGCACTCGGATCTTTTGACTTCGACAAACTTGGGTGTTTACGAACGACTGTTTAGACAACCCAAGTGCGTATATCATGTTTCTCCCGTCTGAAGGAATTATTGATTGAGAAGGATACTGGGAATTGAAAAATTCACATTTTTGGCGCGGAAGAACTGCTTTGGCGCGCAAACATTTAGAAAGTGCGACTGGCTATCTGGATTTTGATCGAGCATGATAAGTGGTTCAGTGGTAGCATGGTTGAAAGATACACTCGCAGTGAAACATCAATTTAGGAGATATTTGCATAATGAGGGCGTCCTTTCGTGACGGAAACTGGATTACCTTTATAGGGAACTGTGTTAGAAGACCGAGCTAATATTTTGATTCGGAGGATGGAAATTGAGCTGTTTGGTGACTTCAGGAATAGAGTTCCCTTGTCGACATTGGTGCTTTGTTAATAAAGAACGCTGGTTTGGACATAACGCATATCCTTGAAGTGACTTCTGTAAACCGCATTTTTAGTATGTTCATGTCTCTCGTACCATTGTTTTTTTCTAAATTTGTACCAAAGGATACTTAAAGTACTAGCCGTGGAGAATGATTGTACAACAATTACTTCATTTCAAGACTGCGACCCCCATGTCACTGTAGCAACTGATCCACGAACCTGTATTAACCCAGTGACATTTTACGTCATATGATTTTTGGTGAATTTATCTAACGACACAAAAGAAGAAACAGTGAAGTTATACAACCCACAAACGTTTTCTTTTTTTTGTTTTTGCTTTCTTTCTTTTTTTTATTTTTTTTTATTTATTTTTTTTTATTTTTTATTTATTTATTTTTTTTTGTTAACTTAACTTAGGCCTGCTATCTATCGAATTTTCTTTCAATTTATAAAATGTAAAGATATTTGTCCAATGTTACATACAATTCATATAACATATTTTCTCAATGATTCCGCCTAAACTGAATGATGTAAGTTTATGCTAACTTGACATAAGGTCCCTTCGCAATTAAAGAACGTAGCTGTATCACTGCTGGGAAGGGGGATGGGTGAAACAAGGGAGAGTGTTCACCTTTCCTCTTGGGTAGCCCCATTGGCCCTAAGTCCATGTTAAACGGTTTGTAAGGTAAATTAAGTGGATTTCTTTCTAGGTAATCAAAACATAACATGCAACTATATTGCATAACCTTTTTTAAAATCATTTGAAGTGGTATAAACTACCATTAGATTAGAACGATATTCAGTGTTGTTATCCAGTCACTTGATGCAGAGTTTCGAGTCACGTTGAGTCACGTAGAGTCGCGGGTGTTCTGACTCGAGTCTTGTTGAGTCTTTAACATTTCAGGTTAAGTCATTTTCGAGTCATCGTTACGGTTTGTGTCATCCCCAGTCTCTAAGTATTTTGATCAAGTCATTATAAGTCACACCCGGCCATTACGTGAGTCGCTACACTCTCTAATCATGTTAGCTGAGTCCATCGTCAAGAATTTGAATCACTCTGAAAAAATTTTAACAGCAATATTAGTCCCAAGTTACTGTTTGAGTTAAACCCTAGTCATGGAGTGTCTGTCAAAGCATAACTCGAACCGCGTCGAGTCACTGTGTCAAAGATTCGACAGTTCGAGTCAGGTCGAGTCTCTACTTTCGACTTTCGATTCACAGTGAGTCTGTCAGTCTGTAGAGCTTTACTTACTGGGGACTAGAGAGTCCATTCGAGTCTTCTGCGAATACTGACTCGAGTCGAGTCGAGTCGCGTCCCTCAACTTGGGGACTCGAGTGTATGAAATTGAGACTCGACCCTAACTCGAGTCGCGTCATTTTCTCGAGTTATATTACAACAATAACATAATGCCATTGATATCGGGTCTGTGTGGAAGATATCAGTGTCGTAATGATTGTGTGTAGGTCCAAATGGATCTTTACAGGTGAAAATAATGCCTTTAATCGTATTTTCGTGCACGCATGTGGGTTAGTTAGATGAAATTTTACGGTGCAGTTTCTAACCAATTCGTTTAAGTCGGGCAGGCAACGGCTTTTTTTTCCAGTTGTGGCTCACTGGCTTGTTTTCCCAACTCCACTGTCTATGCTGAGCACCAAGCACAATGGCACTAGGTTCCATTTTTAAAGTCTTTGGTATGACCCGGCCAGGACCCTAGACCTTCCGGCTGCAAGTCGGATGCTCTAACCACTTGACCATGCAGTCAGTTTCACGCATGTAGGTAGTTAAGTTCAATTTGAAAGGGTCCCAAGCGCGTAACACCAACCTAAGGGCAGAAATTTGCACATGTTGTTCATTATGTCAGTATGTGTGGTTATCCCCAGTTGTTGAGCGTTGAGGCCTGTCGTACGGATTTCAAACACCCCTTGACTCTTGTTCTCTTAGTCACGCGACAACATCCGGTAATTTCAGGTGTCCTTGAGAAATAATCATATAAAAACTGAATTTCCTACGCAGCGAATGCTTTCTTCTTCCTTTTCATTCACTTGCTAACTGGGGGA
This sequence comes from Holothuria leucospilota, assembly GCA_029531755.1. Taxonomy (NCBI): domain Eukaryota; kingdom Metazoa; phylum Echinodermata; class Holothuroidea; order Aspidochirotida; family Holothuriidae; genus Holothuria; species Holothuria leucospilota. The sequence goes on from CM055980.1 coordinate 19,900,624, forward strand.
AATCATGTTTTTGGAAATAAAAAGCCTGCCGAGCAGACTATCATCTATACCAGCACGTTCATTCAAGCACTGGAGTATGATAGGGAATTACCACGCGAATTCCAGTCTCGATACGATTCAAAAAGTGCGATAGCCTCATAAAGTGTGCTATTAAAGGAACTTTTTAGAAAAATTGTGCGGAAGATTACGCCATTGGAACTTAAAAATAATACGATACAGAAACTGACTCAATAATTGAGACAATCAAAGATACAATTAGGTCAACGGATCTGTGATTAAGTTAAACCTAATCATCCCTACTTGACGTGGTAGTCCTAAGCGATATTACACGATGGGGGATGGGAGCCGAGGGGCTGCCACGCAATAAAACCTTTTCAGAAAAGGAGTCTCTTACAATAATTATAAGTAATAATTCTTTGAATGTGTCGGGTCACTCCAGGTGGTGGCGTCCATTTCACGGTTCGATTTTCTTCTATGGCTTGAAACGGAGGGTTAACCACTACCACGAACCTGTGACACCTACCCTTTTTGTTTCGTCGAACTATGAGTCACGTGGGTACTGCAGACTTGCAGGGATCTTCAATCGGGTGTCTCCGGCGTTATTTTTAGGTGAAAAGATGGCGAGGCGAGCCTCAGTGAATGATGGAAAAGAACAAAACTACTACCACTGAACGCGATGTGATCGCTTCAAAATCACAGCATTGCCATTGATGACATTAAATGGCTTATTGAACAGCGGACAATAAGGTGACGATCACGGCAGGGAGCCCGATTGTATCACCCGGCTGGAAGAGACAGATTAGTGGGATTTCGAGTAAGTGGTTAATTGTCCTGTATAAAAGATCAGTTGCGTATCATTCGAAGGTTGGCACCAGCCCATGGTTATTGGCAACTGAAAAGGTGTTGGCAAAATAATACACAGGAAGATATCCTGTGAAGATAACCAAACATGGTATTTCTCATAAGACCTTTTTTAGCTCTTTTCTTTACTTTTGTTGGTTACGGCGCTAACTGTGGGATCTTGTACAATGTCATTCTATTGCAGGAAAAGATTGCGGTTACGTCGATGCATAAGTGATTAATATTTCGAGAGATTAAATTTACTTTCACAACCTGTTCATTTGATGGGACAAGGTCGTGGTGATCAATGTCAGAACTCGGCTGCTTAAATCTTCAAGTTCAGCTTCAGTGTTTTTCGTGAGTCATAAATGTCATCTAGATTAATATACATGGCATATTTAAACACACTGAAAAAAGTGTTAACCCCAGGGAGCATTTTAAAAGTTTTAAAAACCTCACTTTCGCAAACTTTTTGCCATGCTGAACATACTTGTTAAATTCCTTACTTTTTCCATTGGTAAACAAGAAAGATGTAACGTTTATTTGCGAAACTTTGTTACAATGAGTGTTTTCAAAGTAGATGCATACGAAGTGTTATATTAATTAAACACGCCATTACTTTGGCTCTCACCAGGGAGTTGCTATTTGTCAAATAGCAACTCCCTGCTCTTACTGAACAACTGAACCAGAGCAATTTCTCCCAAGAAGTGAACCGAACCTTTTTGCACCACAACGGTTCATAAAGGGTTCTAAGGAAGAATTGGCCTACAATTAAAACCATTTGAGACCCGGTCAGCCCGTATTAAGAGGGAATAAAAAATGAAGTTGATTTTGGCTATTTTTATAATTTTTTGTTGTACTATTCGCAAGCCAATCACTATCCTTTTCAGTTCAAATCATTTCACTATACAGTGGAAGACCACTGCTTTCTGGAGTCATTATATCACTCTTCCTGGGGGCACGCATCAGGGTCAACGGGCGTTCCTTGAGTGTACATGGTTACGTCATTAGAATTTTCTGTACATGAAATGTATCACCGTAACGTCTGATTCTGTTAGATTACTTGTTTGTTGTTTCTTTGCTTACTTGTTCTTTTGTTTGCTTTTATTTCTTTGTTTTTGGATGACTTGAGCAGGGAGAAAATTTGGGTCATGTGAAATATGAGTTAGAGTTACTTAGATGAGGTTTTAACTGCTCAGTTTCTAATATGAGACACGTCCTATCTAACTCTCTGTTAAGCATTCAGCCGAGGAGAGGCCATTCCCCAGATTAAACCGTGGGGCCCGCCCCAAAGCTAAAATTTCGCCAGTCTACAAACACGATAAAAGCATATGCAAGGGGACGTTTAAGGCGGCCATGGACCATTGATCTCTCCTTACAACAATGGTTACAGTGTCTTAGGCCCTTTTCCCGCCCCACCCTCAAATTGTCTTGTATACCTTACATATGTTTGGAAAATTGGTCGTGCCGCTTGTGGCCGCACTCGTTTTAAAGGTCGGACGTTTGTCTATCTTAAATTAGACGTGAGTACACGTTAGTCTATCTCAAAATAAGACTTGGGTAACGAAGCACACGTCAGTTCATTGTAGAAATGTCTTTTTGACGTTGATCCTGACTATGTTTAGGCACCCGAGGGTATAATGCAGGAGTGCACGAGATGAAAGGTCCACACAGATCCTTGAAGGCAACGTTCCTTTACATATAACCCTAGGTACAATTTTTTACATTTGTGGAACTGTCAAGTGTAAAAAGAGTAACTTACTCCGAATTATATTGTGAGAATTTTGAAAACTGTGTTAAAGTTTAATCTTGATTAGGCCTTTACTAACTGCCGGTCAATTTGACATTAATAGTTAACTGAGATGGCACACCACAGCTACCGTGCCATTTCTGCAAACTTCTCTATAAGGTAGCACACCCACTAATTCAAAGGCATCCCCGCGGAGTATATTACCTTACGAATTTAACACCCTTAGACAAATTTTCGGGGCACAGTATAGGCCATGCTGAAGTGATGTGTTAAAGTTGTGATGTGTATGTTGTAGGAAAGGAATTGAAGTTTACTCATCATGCAAAAATAAAGAAAAATTGAAGGTATTTCAGGCACTTTCATGCAATATATCCTTCCGCGACGCAAAAGCTGAAAATCTCAACGGTCATGGTATATACACAAAGGTGAAATCATTGTAAAAAGCCTACTCGTGAGCTTTCATATCAAGGGTAGCATGTACCCGTTGAAAACTTCTACAAGGGGCCACGAAACAGACCAAAATTAGTAAGTCAATGGAGAAATTATAAGTGGTGTGCTACCTTAACCAACAAAAGGTAGTAGGTCAAAGGTGAAGACTGAAAGCCCGGAGCTGTAGATATTAGCTTGCCATGAAATATTAGTTTGCCACAAAATGTTAGCTCGCCAGGAAACTTAGCCAATATTTTTACGTATACTGTACTACAAATGGGAGGCTTAGGTAGGAGACTTTCTGGCATTACGCATTGTCTTCTCCGATGTCTCGGTATAACTGTTTAATTCGGAGTAATAATAACCAGTTATGGGTAATTTTTTTCAAAAATCATTATGATGTCATAAACTTAATTGAGAGTCGAAAATTTTACATATTTGGTTTACTAAAGACTTGGCATTTCACCTTTGTGCATTGCTTGTGTATTTATATAACATCAATAAATATTAAATATTGTCTAGCGTTCTTTATTGACTATTTATTACACTGGGACTTGCCTTTTCTATTGATTTTGCGCAAAATACCTCCACAGATTGAGCTAGGACTCGGAATTAATCACAGTGACGTAAATTAAGACGTATTCCAGACTGTTTAAAGATCGATTGAAACATGGGTAGAACTTAAAGAAAACTTAATGAAACATTTCGATGCACTGACGCTTAGATGACGGTAACCAGCAAAACAGGCGTTTGGTTCTTAAAACTTACCTGCAAGCTGTTTGTCTCTTTGGGCAGGAGAGACAACTCTGCCAGCTCAGTCCGCAGATCAAAAAAGCTTCAAAAAACTTGTGAAACGATCAAAATCGATACCAATCCGGAGAAAATACTACAATTGTCTCCGCCGTGATCGAAACATGAACTCGCTGCTTGCATTTACCAAAACCAAAGCGGAAGTAGGTTTAGGCCTATACCGTTCGGAGGTTGTCTTGTTGCGATCGATATATCGGATTCTATGCACATATCGGTTACCGTTATTATATTGTAACCAAATAATTTGGTTTTAATGACAATGGAGACGTCAGTGGTCGAAATTATGAAGATGAAAAGAGTTTTTAAAGTGATTTAATATTGCTTAATTGTCATGTGATGGATGCTCATAAGGGACTTTTTAATGGTAATGCAAGCAGTGACTAGACCATGTTGTTTTTGTTTCCTCAGGTGATTTATATTATTATTCAAAATTATCTACAACGGGAAAATATTTTTAAGGTTTGTAAGGCGTATAGCAACGAATGGTCTGCCACAAAATGCAATGATCTCAAATGTGATCTGCATGACATTGAGAAATATGTAAAGCTTTATACATTTATTATAAACTACGATGCTTGAAAGAAAAATCTGTTTCTTCAAAAAAAAAAATACCTCTATTTTCAAAAACAAACTAGGAACTCATTGATATACAGATTGTGCGAACATCTCGCTTTTGTTAGAAAACCCCCTCTCCCTTATTAACTGCATAATGCCTGCCATCCTGGGCAGCCGGGATCGGTTTTTTCAGGATAGATAAGCAAGACTGCTTTTCCAAGAATTTTTAATTCCTTTTCAAAACCAGGGTTGGGGCGAGGGAATGTGTTAGGGTTAAGTAGCCGGGAAGAATCAAGAATAGGTATTTCTACAGGGGTGGCGCCAAAATTTGCCCGACAGTTCGGGAGATTCCCCCATTCGGAAGAATCTACGATCGGGAGAAAAATTGGTCATGGGCGCCGCCATTTTTTTCTATTTTACCCACAATCCCACCCGTTTTTGTGTACATTGCCAATAGTGAATGGGTTTTGGAACCCCCTTGCAAAAATTGTCGGTCTAATGTGATGGAATTAAATGTATATTCGGAAGGTTTATTGTCATAGCTACAGAAAAGCCACGTCCAACTCGGTGGTTCACCACGCCGTTTTTGAACTTTTGAGTGGTTTTCATTCTTGCTTAACCTCATTTTTTTAGGCCGGCAAGCCTATACAATGTCTTGCATAAGTTTTCCCCTGTTCGGGAGAATTTTGGTTTTCTCCCAAAAGGGAGAATCTCCCGGACTGCCCGTCAAGGAGGACACGCTCCCCGAGGGGGAACAGCAACTTGAAGCCCCGACAAAAGAGTTGCCTGAAGAATGGCGAACGCAAAATTTTAGGTGTCCCTCGAAAGTCGAAAACTTTGGAATCATGGGCGTTTTATTGTGGAAAATTTGTGTTTGTATTAAAAGCAATATAAAAATGTTGGAATTTTATCAAATAAAATTTGAAAAATTGGGGTTTTACTGAAGAATCTGCCCCCAAGAGAGCAAATCAAGTAAACCGTAGGGGCGACTAGTCGCTTCGGGATTTACAAACGTAAACGTACCCATTAAAGGTTCCAGACGAAAATGGAACATTTCCCCGACAGGGGCCATGCCGCCCGGCCTGCACCACCCCAGTGGCGGATACAGGAATTCGTGAAGGGGTGACAATTGATCTGTATCATGGGGATAGTGAAAAGGAAGGGGCCCTTTGGAAAACTTTGATCAATTATGGGCGGGTAGATGCAATATAGTGCAATAGTACCTTAATACCGTAGTACCGTATGGTCTTTGCGGGGTGCAACCAACAAGTCTGCCTCAGGGTTGTATATATAACGTGTCCAAGTACCCAGTTTTATTTTTATTATGATTTAATATCATACTAATCTAAAAGTAAAAAAATCACAGTCGCCCCTCTGTATTCGCTCCTGCACTCCTGCCTTCATCAAGGAGCTGTTACGGAACCAGCTCCCTGCTTTCACTAATCGGAGTTCAAAACTAGGAAACTTATTCAGAAAATAACTATCAGTAAGTGTGTTAAATGATTGATGTTCAAGAATTAGATATGTTGTAAACAGGGGTGTCCCTAAGAATCAATGAACGGGTGTGCTGGACCATATGGGTTACATTTCCCATAAAATATCTGTGTCAAGAATGGTTAACTAACCTCCTTTTCTATTGTGATATTTGCAAAGAGTACAGAATGGAAATTTCAAGTATAACATTCTGTCTATATCTTATTAAAAAATAGCGTATTTCGGACTAACAACCGGTCGATTTCTTCAAGGTGCAGAGGGACTGATGGGAGGGAGGGTGGAGGTTCTACCGGTGGTTTGCAATAGTTGTACTAATCTTGTTCTATGGTAAGTTATGATAGGATAACGAGGGTAAAAGATGAGTGCGCGCGAAGCGCGCCGGAAAATAACGGTTTACCAACATTTTAGTAATGCTTGCCTTCATGTTACATAGCAATAACCCATCTACAAGTTGCACCATACGCATACACAGACCTAAAAAATTCAGTTTGCATTTTTGTCTCATAATAGCAGGACTAACGGCCGTTCGTTTTTTTTTTTTTTTTTATGATACAGCAGGTTTGAGGGATGAGAGCTAGGATGGACAATCGTGAAAGTTGTGCAAGGTTTTGCAATGAGCGAGGCATTATTCTTGATTTATAATTAGAGAATTGATGGATGGGCGTCAAACGCGCCTAAAAATAACATTTTAAAGACATTTTAGTAACGTTTTTAATCACTGCATCTACAAATTGAGTCGGAAAGCGAGCAACTCCTTCGCAAACATTGCACTACAAAGTGTACACACTTTCAAGTATTCACAGCAAATACGAATGTGCTTCGACTTCACGATTTGAGTAAGTGGAAAACTGGCGCACCATAGGCGTAGGAAGAGGGGGCTGGGGTGCTTTAGCCTCCCAGTCAAAAATGTGGGGGCTGAAGTAGCCTTCCGCCCCCAAGATCCAAGGGCAAAAACCCTTTATTTGTCTCTTCTGTAAGAAGTGTCAAAAATTTGCAGTAAGTTTCCTTAAAGTTTGTCCAAAATGTTACACCAAATTACATCTGAGGACTTTCAAATACCCCAAAATTTTTGTCCCCTCCCCTTGGACCCCTTCCCCAGAACGGCGATCCGAAACAAGGTTCAGCCCCTCCAGTCTCGAAAAGCTTCCTACGCCTATGTGGCGCACACTGCACTGACCCAACTGTTACGCTACAGTAAAAAACAGTCGCATGGCAGACGGATCGGTTAATTATGTGTCAAATCTTTTTCTGGACCCTGCCCTCTGTAAAGTATATAACTTTGTAAATAAAATATCATTCTTCTCCAATAAATGTACTTTAAAAAATACACAAAATGTAGCACCAGACTGCATATAAGATCGTTCAAAATTAACAGTTTATCAAAAGGATGGACCCCTTTCCCAGGACCTCAGTGCGGTTTTCATTTCCCAGCTACGAATAGTTTCCTACGCTGATGGCCAGGGGACTCCAGTTAAGATCATTCGTCGTGCAGTAATATTGCACACAGCAGACGAAACTCATCTAGCGTTTTCATGTGGTGGTATGGATTTTTAATTAAAGCCCCCCGTATTTAAAGTTAGAAAAGAAATGTTATGTTTGTAATCTGTCTAGTTCTTTGTTTGTTCATAGATTTCAACTTCAGTATATGTTATCAAGTGAGGAACACGTGAATACGAGGGATTTTTGTAAATTGACAAGATCCTTAATATGTTTAGTAGAAAGATGGTTCTGTATGTTGATTTATTTAGATACTATATACTTATAAAATAAAATGTGCATTTCGTAGTATACAATGCGTCAACAGTATTGTAATTATACATTTGCTAATGTTCGGTAAACCTTTTAATGCAATTTTTCTGAAAAGCAATATTTACTAATTTATAGTATTAAGTTAAGAAATGTATTTATTGATGGGGAGTACACCAATCTTCCAGATAATGGAGAGAGATTTCCCCACCACGCTGACTGTTCGACAGAAGCATAGTGCGAAATTTGTTATTAGGCTACAGGCGGCTCTTTTATCTCATGAGAAAATTCAAATACGATAGCAGTATATTTTTAACATTTTTGTCCCGGGGCAGAATGTTGGGGGCAGTGGCGTCGCCAGGAATACCCCGCGGAGTTTGCTCAGCTCCTCAGATATGACTGAACAAGGACTGGGGACCGCAACAGAAAATTATGTTGTAATCCCACCCCAAATACCCCCATAAATTCAGTGTAAATTGTGCACATGCGTACCTGCCATGGGTGGCACCTGCGGCGATCCTTCCTTTGTCCCCTCGTGCATGTGTCGTCCTGGGGGGGGGGCTCTAAGGGGAGGGAGGTCACCTTCCCCTTTGAGATTTTTTGTTCGATTAAGGTGGCATAGATGTAAAATGGTGCTATTTTTGGCAAAGTTTGAACTGATCATATGATGAAGATTCCCACTGTAATCAGTGATTTTTTTATTTTTAGGTGTAAAGAAACGGTGTGCTGTCTAAGTGGAGGGGTGACAACTCCACCCCTTAAGAAACTTTGTTTATATTTGGTGACTTAGATGCAAAATGGTGCTACCTTTGGCAAATGTTTAAATTACAGTAACTACATCCTCAGAAATTCTCATTAGTTAGTGATATTTTAGCCGCGGCATGGCACCCGTTCTACAAAAATGTATAACGACAAATACGTACTTGAAAACTTTCACATCACACTACAAAGTTTACTGCATAGGCTACTCGTGATATAAGATTGCTCTAGGATCCCTACATAGGTTGAAGATGTAACTTATTCTAAAGAGCGTATTGGTCCAAATATTATTCCCCTGCGGTCATAAGATGCAGACTGCGAACCGTGACGAATGCGCGCGAATGCGCGAGGAAAGTTTGCATTAGAAATCATTTCTATGACAAAAAGTCCACGCAGACTATGCACGGGAACTCTCAACTCCCTAATAAAATTTATCTGCCAATTAGAAGGCGAAACGCGTGTCTGGCAATTCGTAAAAGCTTTCAATTTTCATGGAAGATGCCGTCTCTTGATGTCCTCTATTTCACATTCTTGCAATGCCGTAATCACTCTTACGGGCACGAATAATCGGCCTAAAGCCCTCACCGATGAATAGTGTGACTACGTCTGAGACGGTTTTGATAATAAACACAGCGACGAGGTGTTGCTGGGAGCGCACTAAGCGCGCGAAAAAATTGATAGTTTGCGAAGGATTTGTGAACATTTTGACCATTTTCAGAACGACTTGTGAAAGAAATAGACCCATCATTCAGTCAAAAACTCATTTCACCCCGTCCCTTACAGAAATCTTTAGCTTACACGCCTTTAAGGCTTATTTTAAAAATTTTCTAAATTTTTCAAAAATCAATTTTGCCCTCCCCCCCCGTGCCGGAGTCACTAGTTGGGAGACCAAAGCCCCAAGCCACACTACACCTTTAGCTAAGCCTCTGCTGTTCGACGATAAGGCCTGTACTGCAGATAAAAGCTTCACGTCACTTTACTTAGTGCCTAAAGAATACTACGATCGTATGTAAAAAATTCTTAAATTCTCTATAATTCCAGAAAATAGGGCTATTGGAGTGTATCGAAAGTTTTAAGACCTTTAAAATCCAACCATTTGAAACAGTACGTCAAGTTAGCAGCACCACAAAATCTTGAATCTTTTTTAAGTATGTAATGTGCTCGATCGATATTTCGTTAGACATGTTCCTTTAATGTCGTAGTAGGCCTAAAAATAATCAATAATAAATAATTGATAACAGACACTGAATAACAGGAGGCGCCATTTTATTCAGGATGCTTGTCAAAATTGCAATCTATAGGCCTTTCATTGTAGTTAGGAAACCTCATCTTAAGACTAGGATCGGTTCAACCGTCAGTAAAGACAGGTACCGGAAGTAGACGATAGAACTTGGTCGTATAATAAAGGACAAATGTTATGTCGTTCACTAAAATATCGGATTGGAAATAGATGATCGATTTGATTTTACGTCAATCACGCTGCGACATTATCAGGTACTCGTAGTTTCAATTACGTCACTGGCAACTAGATAGAATTACAGAAACACCGAAGAAACGTTTAAGAAGTGATGACGTTGAAACGGCAGGTGGCGCTGTTGTTACGATGGATTGGATCCTCGGCTACATTCTATTACATACATGATGAAAAATGGGGTCAGGTTTTTGTTTTAACCTTTACGTCTTAAAAATGTAGAAACGCCCAAAGTTGTGCATTATAGCTGCATTTTAACTTTTTTTCAGCAGACAAACCTAAAATTGTACACTTTTTCTGCAAAATTGGAAAGCCAAAATCATAGCAGGCATATTTTGAATGTTGCTAGGAGCATCTCAAGGCTAATTAGCATCGTTTTATTGAGTCGACTGGCTACAACAATGCCAGTTTAAGTAGCACATAAAAAAGCGTTAAGACTCCTTCCATACCAACTAACACACTTTATTAAAAATGATGGCGCCCTTTCAAAAGTTTATACTTTTACTAATTAGCAGTCGCTCAGTCCTTCAACTGTTCAATCTACCAGTCACTTTGCTCAGACATATTCAAACGTTTCATAAGATTATCGCATTGTGAAGGTTTTACTCAATAAATGAATACCTTACAAATGTAGATATCCCTATCTAGAAAAAACTGAGAAAATACAAAAAATCGAACCAATTATCTTCATCGCGTAGATAAATTTCATCATCTTTGCATATGGAACTCCCAACGTTAGGGGTATAGGCTACTAAACTTTTATTACGGTGATTAGGACCCATCACTAAAATGATTGGGAGTGAACAAAAAATGATTGTTAATGTGTTTCCCAAGTTGAGCCATGAAATTGGTTTCATTGACTGGCAGAGACGTAGCTACGGGGGCCCACACAAAGCCGTGCCACCCCAGGTCCCCCCGCTGGAAATTTTGGAATAAACACAGTTCTGTATAGAAGCCCTATAGAGAGGGAGAGAATTTAGAAATTGTACCCCCTAAGAAAGATTTGTGATCCCCAGTTCCCCCTGCTCAAAAATCCTGGCTACTCCACTGCTGACTGGTTTGCCAAGAAATATTTTGCAAGGCTGGTAAATTTTGTCATAACGTTTTTCATGCCTTCCAACGATCTTTTCTCCAACAACTGGCAACTGTCATCAGAATATTTCCCTGGCGTAACGGAAGGGAGGTAGACGATTTTGTTCGACCAACGGAGGCGTTTTTCACCAAGATATAAGGTTGGCATAAAATCTTCGACTGTCCAGTGTATCGAAGGCCAAGAAAATATATCAATGCCATATTTCCACTAAGTGTCTTCTTTAGACTGATTTTTTTAATAACAGAGAATGCACACAGCCTCAAACTTTCAATCGCAAAATAAATTGGTGTAGGAGGTATTGCCTTCTGAAAGCAATTAAATTAGCGTACAAATGTTAGGATTTCAAAAACGCATCTTACTTTTTGTCTTCAAATAAAATTATGTCTAAAAACAACTTAAACTATCAAAAAACATATTGGAAAGACAATCTGCGATTATTTATATAGATCGTTTTGCATCTTATATTAAACGCAAATAAAACACATACAAAGATGAATGAATGCATGGGGATACTTCCTTTCAAACGATATAAATTCCTCTTTTGTCTGGATTTTCCCGTTATGCATACTGCTATGACTTCAATTTGATTAGTTTATATATATTACCTGAGAAACAACTTCCTTATGGTAACTTAAATAACTTACAAACGGAAGTCCAATCAATATTTCTCTGTCTTCCCTTTTCTTCGTTTTCAAGACATTAAGAACAATTACTTCTTTTCATTCCAGATTTTATGGGTTTGAATCGAATGAACGCGTAAATATGTATCTCGTTTAACGATTTTTAAACAAAACAAGTTTCTTTAAATTATACTTATTGTAACTTTCCTCTGCTAGAATTCTTCTGCATCAACCAGATCAATAAAAATGAATTTTTCTTTCTCATGGTAATCTTTAATGGCAAGGTTAAAGGATGCAGACATGTTTACCACAATGTTTTTTCACTTTTAGAGTTATGCACTGACGTCACACCGACCTCATCTTAGAATGAGAACAGTGAGGCTAGCTAGATAAGGTACATGAATTTGGTACACATACTATACTCATGACGTTGCCTTTGCACGTTCGCGTGGACTCAGGCTTGTATCCGACAAAAATTATCTGTCTGCACTTGTAATAGTGGTGGTGTAAGTTGTCATGCTACGCACTTACCTCTGCCGAGGGCTCATTTTCTGTTCTGTGACGTCATATGCATAGGTTCTATATGTATATTGTTTCGTTTCTCTTGTATCATTTAATTGTAGATCATACAATTGCATGTAATCAGGTACAGGAGTGCAAGTGCAGCACAAACCCGCGAAAGCTTTTCAGTCTATACCGAATCACCCAATGCCAACGCATGAAGAATTGTGACAAACAGTGCGGCATCCCCTAGAACAATTTTCTCCACCCGAGATTAATAATTACTATTGGTTTAATGCGTTTAAGAATATCTTGCCCCCTAAAAATAGTTCGTAAGCTATCTTTGCCCCCTTTAGTACCCTCTTTGGCTAAGGGTTTAGCGCCAAAGCGAGAAGTACGCGAGTTTGTTCCATTTCCCCTCTACCAGTTGTTTTACGTTTACAATGCTTCTTCAATTCTTCACTATCTATGTAGCGATACACAAGCAAAATGACAGTAACAAGTGAAAGTTCAAAACGTTAAAACTTAAAAATAAATAAGAATGTTTTCAACCCTATAAATACACTGATCCTATGCTACTTTAAATTCTTGTAAACTCTAATAAATTCCTTCTGAGGTTAACTCCCTCCACCCTTTTTCCAATCGTACTTTCTGTTACCTCTGCCTCTCTCACTGAGTAAATTTGTACAAGCAGACTATCTTCTCCAATACATTGAATTGAAAATTAACTTTGACTTGGTAGTTGCCAAGATGATTCCCCATGCATCCTCGTACATGAAATAGGTCTTTTATAGTCAGACGAGAATCGTTTATTAATTTACGCGAAATCTAAAGCTTTCTAACTCTCCTCTCTGTCACGATGTACGTTGTCAAAGGCGAGCTTATTAAGGAACCGTAGGTGAATTATTAAACGATGCACTAAATGTAACTTTCTTTCCATTCCTAAAAAGTTTCTCCGGAATCTATCGGAAAAGTGAAATAAGTACAAAGAAACTAATTTGATTTATAACCAGTCTTCGCTTAAGCTTATCCAATCTTGAACGAGCACGTCCAATCAAGAAGCTAATGCAATTACTTGGGATGGTACAGGCATCTGCCTCCTCCCAAAGCTCTACTCTTCGATAATCGCGACCCGTGCCGACGAGGGTAGAATGGAAATTAACCAAACCTTCCAACCTAGTTTGAGTCGCAGAAATCATGATTAAGCCGTTTTCTTCCTTGGTTAAACACAAAATCTACACATATCAGTTTTCCGTTCTCTGTCAAAAGCTCCGATGATGAGTTATTTGTCTAAATCATTAAAGTGATTAGTTGCAGGAGGTAAGTCAAGAAACACGTTATGTGAATAGGGTCAAGTTGCAGCTTTCCGAGGCTTCTTTTTTCGACGAAATTCTGCCAAGATGATGAAAATATAATCACCAAAGCTTGGGGATAGATCGACCATTGATAGAACACTGGCTTCTCACATCAGTTTCATCTTTTTAAAAGAATTAAAATGTATGCGAACTTTAGTCGAAGGATTGTGTCGTGATTTTCCTTCAAAAAAAAAATTGTTCAATCTCCAGTATGGATCTACATACTTACTGTGTCTGCTTGAACTTTGATCTTGTTTCTTGCCTACTGCAATGGAAATATCCCCGCTATATTCAATTGAGTTGTTTTCTGCTTTCTGGAAAATTTAGTCAAAGTATACATTTCATGATGTGGCCTCATCCCTTGACACTACTCTACTTTGAAACATTTGCATGTCAAAGAAAATGGCATAGTCATGTATGAACGTAAGTAAATCTTGGTTTTCCAGCTTGTCAGCTCCATTAACTAGTTCTCTCGGTCATCGTTCAACGGACTAGACCCGAGTTAAAGGCAATAGGCAGTCGCCCCAAAATTTTCTTTGAAAAATCAGCAAATTCTTGCAAATCTCCTCATATTGCATTACAAGCACCTCTGAAGATGTTTTGAACATAACTATTACAAACAATAGGTAAAGCAAGGTGAAATTCTCCTTGAATTCCACAATTCACTAACAAAAATATTGTCACATGATCAAAATAGGCCAATCATGAACTAGAGTGACAGGATACACTCACTCTGTTTGGGGTGACTGCCTACTGCCTTTAAACATTGGACAAGTCGGGATAAGATTTTTTTAGAGCGTCTGTAATTGTTCAAACCACCAATGCGGCCGAGTGTCATATTATCCTTCTAGCTACTCAAAGGTAATGTAACATTTATGTGCTTAGCCTGTGTTTGCCTGTTACGTAACATTCCTTGGGTGTTACCATTTATCAATGCTCATGTAAATTGGCTTCACTGAGCTGTGATCAAATGCCACCAGCCTTTCATGTCTGGATACATCTGTTCAATTAACCATGTGTAGATTAACCATCCAGTACTAATTCTCCCAGAGAAGGGACGTGGACTCTCAATATATCGGTTATAAGGCGATGTACACTCTATGCCCAAAAGGGGACAGCCCGATATTCATAAGGGTTTTTATTCATAAGGTTCATTGTTCATAAGGTTCGCTATTCATAAAAAATGAATGATAGAAAAGGTTCATTATTCATAATTAAAAAAGGGTTCACCAGTCATAATTGAAAAAAGGTTCCCTATTGCAGGGTTCGTTGTTCATAATCGAGAATAAGGTTCGCTATTCATAATCCCAAAAATGTAGACTAGTCTCTTTGAAAGGCCAATTACAGCCAATCAAAATAGACCGTATAAAAACGCCGTCAACATGTTGTAGACAACACGTTGGCATATCATCTCTGCAAGTTTTAAGGGTGTGCCCCCTTCCATGAGATACGGGAAGCCTTTAAAGCTGAAAAAACGCCTTTTCCAATATTATGAATGTTGAACCCTTTTTCATATTATGAATATCGAACCTTTTTCCAATTATGAATAACGAACCTTATGAACAACGAACCTTTTTTACGATTATGAGTAACGACCCTTATGACTAAAGAACCTTATGAACATTGACCCTTATGAATAAAAAACCTTATGAATATCGGGTAGACCCCGTTCAAAATGGTCCATTAACCCAATTTACAATAATTCGCTTCTTTCATCACATCAGGCAGGGTGTATTTTGAGATAAGTACATCATCTGATTATTGGTTCGTTAAGTTTAAATAGGTAAAAAAGACTTGGCATGAAAACGATTTTTTCTTAATGTGGTCAGTGATGTAACATAGCCGACGACCACCTAGGTCCTTCCTCTAGGCTCATTTTTAAAACTTGTTCTCTCAAGAAAAACTTTCTTTATTCAAGCTAAAGATAAAACGAAAAATACAAGGAAAATTTTTGATGTATTAAATTTACTGTAGTTTATTCTATGGATCAATAAAGCACCTTTATGGACATCAGTACAATTGTTACAGATTTAAAAGGTTGCTTAAAGGAAGGAAGTAATCGCCCCAAGTTTATTTTCAAAAATCTGTTAAATATTACAGATCTTCTCTTCTTTTGCTCTTCAGTATGTTTCATTACGTTTCCGTATAAAAATATTGAATATTGATGGTAAACCAAGGAATTATTCTGCATGAATTTAACAAATAAGTTACAAAAATATTGCCTCATGATTGAAAGGAGCCATTCCTGAATAAGGATGACGAGGCACACTAATTCAAAAAGGGGGCTGCATTTTCCCTTTAAGAAAGGAGAAATTACGTCAAGCTGTTTTCCAAGTTACAAAATGGAACAATATACCAAAAGTGTCCTAGAAACCCCACGTAGTTTAATAGTAGCACACTGTAATATTTGAGCTTTTGTGGAAATTAACAGTGCTGGTGGCCTTGATTAAGTCAGGGAGTTGCTATTTGACGTCAAATAGCAACTCCCTGATTACGTAGGCTGAGGAGCAGCATTAAGTGATTCTGCCGCCAGTCTTGTAAGGTCGACATTATTATTCTTACTAACTTAGGTAAGTTTATGATAGTGATTTCATTGAGTTTCATAAACTCATTCATGCTTGCAAAAAAAATGCAATTACATCTGGTTTGCATGAGATCATTGGGCCAGATTTTAGGCTTTGTGCATATTGTTTTATACAGTATATAAATGATGCAAGTACAACATCTCTTTGCCTATTTTCTGCCTTCAACGACGGTAGCATTATACGAGATATACCTTGTGCGCATGCTTTGTGAGGTCTCTGTGAATAATCATATCTGAAGGTGTGGTTCTTCTAAGACTGGCATTTTTTAGCTTTTGGTAGAAAAAGACGGATAAGCTGACAATGCCGCATCATCATGTAACTTCAAACGATTATTAAATGACATCATTTTATTTGAAGCGATGACGCTTAGTAGCAGAAGGGGGTCTAGGTTTGATCCGTGGCCTCGTCACAGAAAGATGGATTTTTCTTCCAAGAGCAATCTAAGGTATTTTCATCTGTTCAGTTGGTTAGTCGTCCGAAGTGAATTTGTAACATAACAGCCACAGGCTTTCTCCAGATATGTGGTCGTTTAGCGTGCTAAACAAGTTACCTTTAAGGCTAGAATTGTGGATTTCTGTTTTTCTTGATAATTTTGTTTTTTTCTACGTCATGAACCTGTTTGTGGTTAGGTATAGTCTCGAAGTAGCCCTCGTGTACATTAAAAACAAAGTTCTTCAGAAGGTGGACAGATTCAGAGTTAACAGTTTTGCAAGAACTAAAGCAAGGAAAAGTGTCACTTGAATGTTTTAGATATAGGTCCAATGGGAAGAACTTACCCCCTGGTTCATTCGGTTTCTAATATAATCCAACCCTGTGTCATCGGGGTGTACCAGTCGGACTGCAGTACTGACGAGGATCGCAGTCTTGTGTAACCTATACATCTGTTATGACAATTGGCTTTCCAAAAGAGAATGTTTTGTCAACTTTGATAAACAAAGTACAACATGTCGAAAGTATCTCAAGAATTAGAACAATAACAAATACCATTCTTTGATTTTTACTTTTTTTAATTCTTATCCTTTTCCTTCTTATCCCTCTTGTTTTTTAGACATTTGCCTACTTTTTACACTGTAGAGAGCCTTTGGGTACTCTTGTAGATATTGTGCGCTTTATAAATTCATTTATATTTTTTTTATTAATAACAACTATATAATTATAAACAAATGTTATTATGAGTAAACAATGCAACTACATGTTAACAATGTAACTGCAGCTTCACAGCAATACGATTACAAGTTTGTTTTCATGTAGCAACGAAAATTATACAAAACAGATATCATGTATAATTATCACAGCAAATGAATTGTATATGACATTCAGTCCGACCTTTTCATTCGCTTCTCAGTCTCCACCAAAACTATGGATCGTTTTACTCGATTTTTAGGCTCAAACTTGCTTGGACCACTACTTAGGTCCAGACATTAAATCCATCCCATAATCTGAGATTATGGTGATATAATTGGACGGTGGTGATACTAGGGAGATTCCAAGTGACTTTTCGATCGTTGGAAAAGAGCTGAGATTTTTAAAGAGTACGGAGATTTTTCAGCGAAATATACCATAAGACGATGCTCAAGACTTCATACACAATTAGGACAATCTGGCTTTTTAATGCTAGAAAAACAATCACAGGTACTTTCCATCAAATTTTATGGTTTTCTTCTACTTTTTTGTTTTTAGTTTCTTCACTTAAAGGTCAGAAACAGTCGCCCCAAACTTATTTTGAAACAATAGCTTAATGTCACAAATTTCTTCTTATTTGGCTTCCAAGTATCTTTCATAATATTTTAGAACATAAATATTGCAGATTCAAGGTAAATCAAGCAGTTGCTCCTTGCAAATTTTACAATTGAGTGAGAAAAATACTGTCACATGATTCTCAAGAGCCATTCAGGAAATAGGATAGTCTACTATACAATTCTTTATTGGGGTGACTGCATTCTCCCTTTAATTCAATTTGAAACATTATCTGAATCTTGCAAATCATATCTCCTCTAAGTTCTCTTAGGCTACAAGTAGCTTTCATGTTTCCAAACCTACCCATTGAACGATGAAGGTAAACTTAATAGAAATTTGGCATGAATGTAACAATTCAGTTACAAAATTATTGTCATATTATTAAAAGAGTAATTCGTGAAAAAGTTTACTGGGGAACACTAATTTAATTTGGAGTGACCACATTTTCCCTTCAATGGAAGACTTAGAGAAAAAAGACTCCTGCACTTCGTTTGTAACACTAGATCTTTCTTCATCATTTAGTCGGTACCCTTTTGTGTTATCCCTATATAAACGAATTAATTACACTAATAACTACAAAAAAATCGTTTAAAATGAATAAAATTAGTACCAAAAATTGCAAAGGATAACAGAATGAACAAACTGAAGAAGAGGTGAAATATTGCAATCCACTCGGAGTTATCTGGGTCGCTATAGGAAAGCAGTTAACGCACTAAAAGACCCTCTTTGATTTGCCAATTAAATTCCGGACAAATTAGATACAAAGTTTATTAATCTCTTGTCCTTCCATACCGTGCCAAAGTCCTCGAGAACAATGAAGTATCCATACTAATCATATTAATACCCGCTAGTTTAACGGAAGGAACCATCTGTGATGTTTGTGTGAGTGTCAGAGCTGACAAAACCGTTAACCCTACCGTTATGTAGGTCTGGCCTGTAACTTAAGAGGCATCTCCCGTGCTAAATCTGTCGGACGTATGGCTGACGAAAAAAAAATTCCAAGTAAATCATGCGGTAGAAGTTAAATCAGTCGAGAATCGCCCGAGGATTAATCGCTTGTGGCCAGTCGTTTTTCGCGGATAACAAAACCAAAAATCCATGTCAAGCCAATGATGTGGAAGAAAACTGTTTTATTTAATCATATTATCTCTTTTATGCCAAATTGACAAATTACTTATCCACCGGTTCTTTGGCGAAAGAAAGCAATAGAGGAACGCAACAAGTCTAAACGAAAGAAAAGTAATCGTGGCCAATAATTTGTTGGAGTACCGCTGTTTGCATAGGCATAACCATTCTTAACACAAAACTATAGAGAAAGTGATTTGGTTGAGGGAAGAAGCAAAAAAAAAAAAAAAGCAACGGCATCTATAAATGCCGTTAGCTGTGGGTAGCGGAAAACCAATTTGAAGAATTAAAGTCAGAAGTCGATAAAATGGGAAGCTGGTGTTGAGCGATCAGGCGTGATGGAAAACAAAATGTGACATCACAATGATTGTTGGATAGACAAATCTGATTAAGTGGTCTTTTGAAGAAAAGGATAATCTAATTTAATCGCTCCCTCTTGAAGGAGGTAATGAAATTATCGGTTTGGAACGCCGGTAGAGCCACGGCGAGGCTCTTCAAAATGTTGAAGCGAGTAAACAAAAATTCAGAACAATATAGCTTTCAACCCGTCAGAGATATTTCATGGGAAAAAACAGCAAATTTGAAATGGGAAGAAAGGAACCAGGAGACAGGGAGGATTGATCATTGTCAATAATTATTTAAGAAAATGTCTTAATGTACGTTAACGGGTGCTGGTAAATGGCGGGAAAATGGTTAAGCTGTATGCGTCTCTGTATATGCGGGATCAATGTGACGAAATTGTATGGCAGAGTGTGGACGCGAAAACAATAGAAGGCGACAAACGGCATTCTGATTCACAAAAGAGAATCTTAAAGAAAGCAAAAGGAGTGAAATTTCAACCGACGCGTTATTTTTAAATTAATGGTTTTTGACAAGCCAAAGACGGATGGGCGGAATGTGTTTTCTATTATGTGGCGATTCGATTATAATGCTTTTCCCCTCTTTTGTAAGATACGCTGATAGTTGGTTCAAATTTAATATATCTGGAAAATTGTGAAATTCAACGCAAAAAAGGAAAGCTATAATGGCAATGTAAAGTGTTTCATTTGTCAGCGGTAGGTTTAAAAGTGTATCGATAATTCGGAGTGAAAGTACAGTCTCACCGGAATAACACCCTAATCTTTGTATCGGGGAGGCAACTCTCCTTTAATTGTATTAAATCGATGCACTTTACATGACGTCAACTAGACGGATTTCTTTTTATTCTATTTAGGCAAATATCGAATACATATGCTTTCATGTCCAATATACGGCAGACTAGAAGTGCACTTAAGAACCAAACAATTAAATTTAGTGATGCAATTATTTTAGGCAGGGAGAGTTTCATTTGCAATAAAATCCCTTTTGCCCCTTCTCAGTGATTTAAAATTAATGGATGGCCGTTTTGTTATACCGTACGCTCAATGGTATCGTAATAAATTGCATTCCTGTATTTTGGTACAAACTAAAGTTCTTTAATGTGTTACTTCAAAAAGTGAAATTTGACTGCAATCCCTTAAAATAATAATTAGTTATTGACCATTTTATGAAGATATCGTCAATCAGGCTACTTGAACCGCGATTTTATAAACCGTAACGTTCGTATGTGTCGCATCTAGAATTATTTGTTTTAAGAATCCCGTATGTGCGTCATATTGTATCAATTGCAATTAAGGGCGTAGGAAGTATGACTCTGCCCCCATTTAAGAACGAAAACCCCTGATTTGTTCCCGCTGTAAAAGATATAAAAAATTTGCAGTAATTTTCCGGAAAATTTGCTCAAACTTTGCACCAAATTGCATCTAAGGACCCTCAAATATTGAAACACCCCCTCTCCTTAAACCCCCTCCCCAAGACGGCGGTCTGAAACAACGTTCAAATCCCCTTAGTCGAGAACAGCTTCCTACGCCTACGATTGCAATAAAGAATTTCAATTTAGTAATATTAAGGTTTATTTCATATTCCTATTTGTTGTACATTTATAGAAAAGGAAATAACGATCGTCCATATTGTCAGGCTCCTTCTACGAGGTTACCCCGGTATATCGGAAATAGTACATCGACAAAAAAGAGTTTTACCGTAGGAATATTATTCAGCCAACTATTTGTTTAGTCCTCCCTTCTTATCTTTCACTAACATTTGTTTGCCAAAGAAAAAATATTTTAAAAAATATAACCATAAGCCTATATGGTAAACTTAGGTCTTCCACCCGTTCGTCGGCGTTCCGCACTTGTTCTCTGTTTTTTTTTTTTTTTTTTTGGTTTTTTTTTTTCAAGTGGTATAAAGGAAGGCATAAAACAACACCTTTTCAAGAATATTTTCTGAGACTTTCATAACTTTGTTATTCATTTGAATGCTTTCTGTAATACACGATACTGCAGTGAGCGTCATTGTAGAGCACCATCTGAGAATTAATCGCTGTATTGGGACATTAGGTGTTCCCGATATTCTGGAAGGGGGTTATTCTCCAGTGGCGCCATTAGAATTTCAAAAGTTGGAGGAAATCGTGAAAAGCAACAATTTTGGGGTAAAAAGTAGTAAAATTGCATTTGTCCTGTTTACCTTTGTGCATGAACGGAAAGGGGGTGACAGGCAAAGAGATAGACTGTGGGGAAAATTTCCCTGTCCTCCTACTCTTGGCTGTACCAGTGATAGTTTCAGTTTTTTGCTTGCAGGGGGAGGTAGCCGGCAGGACTGTTATTAAAAAAACATAAGCTCTCTCCAATTACAATAAAAATCTGTCACAACAGAAAGATCATTCTGAATGTAGGAGCCAATTAAACTCTTCGGTAGGCCTACTATTTGTGGTAAATTGATATGTTGAGGCAAGTGCGGGGCAACTTTCCGTGAACACTTTTGTCAGAAATTTTAATGCAAAAATGCCACACGTTTGCCCCAAAAGTAGCATATATTTTGCACAGAAATAGCAAATATCCTAAGACTGCTTGCTTAACAAGCCCCCACTCCAGTCTCGTCTGCGTATGGCTTTACGGGCCAGGGGGCTGGGAGCGACCTCCCCCTAAATGTCAGAAGCCTGACTAAATCGGGCAGATATTTTGTCTCAGTCGGGCAGAAATTGGACAGTTAAATTAAGTCTGGAGTCGGGGAAAAATCATCGTCCTCCCTGAGAAAAACAGTCCCGTACGGCCATGTGTCTGCCTATGTGCAGAGAGAACTCCAATAAAACTATATTTTAAATTTTCTTGTAGATATGAAGTCGAATCATTAGCTTTACCTGTCTCTTGCTACTCCTTCCGTTTCGCTTTTGCATGGCCATTTTAGAAGTTCAAACTTAGAAGAGTTATTTCTTGAATGATTTTCAGTCACCAACTGTTGAACTTGACCATTTGTAACTTTAGGGGTCCGTTTCATCGTACTTACTTTAGCCCCAACTACGGTCGACTGTAGTTGGCTTTGATACCGTCTCGTGTGCTTCTTGGGACTACCCCTCCCCCGTGAAAAAATCCTGGATACATCAAAGACGGCGGCAAATTTATCATGAGTCTATCTAACCGTAGTGGCGCGCCAGGTTTTGGTGATTGGGGGGACAGAACAGGTGACGTGGTATTGCCACCTCAATTCCCCCCCCCCAAGTCTGCGTAACTTGTACCCATTTTCCTCTGCGTCCCTGCGATTATATACAACAGTGTGGAATTCTTTTTGTCACTACATAAAGGTGCCGTCCTGGGGAAGGGGTCTAAGGGGAGGGAATCCCCCTCCCCTTGGATATCCCCCTCCCCTTTGAGAAATTTTGGTTAATTTAAGGTTGCCTAGATGAAAAAATGGTGCTATCTTTGGGGTATTTTTGGCTGATCATATATGGCTGGAAAATATCCTTATGTAGTGAGTTCTAATTTTTGCCTTGGTTAGGTGAGAGAGTGTGCGTCCCTGCGATTGTATACAGCGAGTGTGGGATCCTTGCTTTGTCACTACATGAAGGTGCCGTTCGAGGGAGGGGTCTAAGGGGTGACCCCTCCCTCGAACGGGGTGTCTCCCTGCCCTTTGAAAACTTTCGTTAATTTAAGGTTGTTTAAATGCAAAACTGTCTTTGGGATATTTTTGGAACTGATCATATATGGCTGGAAAATATCCATAATTTGATAAATTCTAATTTCTGGTAAGGTGAAAGAGGAGAGTATGCTGTCTTAGAGAAGAGTATGTTGTCAACATACCTCCCGAAGCCCCCCCCCCCCCCTTTGGCTACTTTTATGACTTTTATTCGGGGAAAACTTTTACGTAAAAATACGTGCGTGGAGTCCACAGAAAATTACGAAAATTTTCCTTTGCTTCATTGTGCATTATAATAGGGTATCCAAGACTGGCAAACACCGGTATAGTGCCTCCTGGAAGCTCTGGATTAATTATTGTATATAAAATGGGGCACTGATATGATGATTATTACCTGACATCCAAATGATACTATAGAGTATGATGCCGAGCGCTTTACAACTATCGTATTTTTGCTAAGTTTGAACTAAAATCCAGTCAAACAGCTTCCAGCAATGAGGAATGGGAGGGAGAGGATAGTTGCAGGGAGGTGATATTAGACTTCCCTGATAGGTAAAGTAAAAGCGGTTAAGGACTAAAAAGCGCGTTTAAAAATGTTTTTTCGTCGTAAGTGTATTAACAATCACCATCTATTCCCGTAATGGCTGTGGGCGAAGCGCTGGGCCAAAATTTTCCAAAAAATTGTAACGGCAAATATGTAGGCTACTTTCAACCTTCCACATCATGCTACAAATTACTGATTGAAAGATCCCATAAGCCCCTACAGAGGTTAAAAATGTACTTCTGTTTTTCGGAAAAGTGTTGTGATCAGAACAGTTGCATGTATTATAACCAGGCCGGTAGCCAGACATGGTGCTGAAGGGGGTGAAAAAGCTTCTAGGGGAGGCGAAAAATTTTCCAGAGAGGGCGAAACATACTAAAATGCATTGCGGCAATGGTAATTTTTTATTTTCAAGGGGGGCGAAAAGTTTTCCAAGAGGGCTTCGCCCCCTTCGCCCCCTTGACCACGGGCCTGGTTACAACCTTAATAATGTTCATGGGATGGAGTGAAAACCTGACGGATGTGGGCGAAGTGCGCCGAAATTTTTCATTAAATAAGATAACCATGACAAAACCTGCATTCATGCTCTGCATCGAGACACTTTCAATTCCCCAACAAACCTATTTGCCAATCACAAAGCCAGACTTTTACCTGAGAATTCGTAAATAGCTTTCAGCTTTTGTTGCTGTGCTTCTGCGGGAGTTGCTACCGGACATCATTGATAATAAGAACAATACTGAGGTAAGGTTTGAAGCGCCCGGAGCGAGCAAAAATTTTGATAGTAAGGATTTCCGATAATTCTGATAGTTTGAGAACCATTTGTGATAGAAAATGGTTACAATAGATCCATCCACTTGGTCGAAAACACACCTCACCCTACCCTATACAGAAATCTATAGCTTAAACGCCTTTTGGGATAATTATAAAAGTTTCAAAAAAAAATCTGAAATCGATTGGGTGCACGCCCCCCTATATGCCAACCGTGCCGGCGTCACTCTTTTAATCTGCCGAGCGGACGAAGTTTTTCTATATATTAATTAAAATCTAACGAGCATTTTTTACTAAGGCCTGCAGGCATGGGCGTCCGGAGGGGGGCGAGGGGGGCACGTTCCCCCTGGAAAATCCAAAACTTCAAAAAACGACGAAAAACTAAAGAAAAAAACGAAGAAAATATATCTTTAACATTTCTTAACATTTCACTCAGTGTGAATTTCTACTCTCAAAACAGGAATTGAATAAATATATCAACACTCAGGCCCCAGTAACCCCCTCCCCCAAGCGTATTTTTGGTGTTTTTTAAAGTTTATATTTACGATATTGCTAGTGTTTCCCCTTTTTATATGCGGTAAATAGGCCTTGGAAGTGCCATTTCCAGCCATCTGGGAAGCGTTTTGGCCAAAATTTCCTTGCACTCCGCGCCAACTCATGGTGGCGCGGAGCGCTGGAAGTCTGTCTATGGGCTTCAGCCCCCCTCGACAAATTCCTGGCTACGCCTTTGTCAATACTGTATGAAGTAGCATCTAAACTCTTTTCTGGGAGTAAAATATTTCCCATGAAAAAAATTGGCCCCCTAAAAAATTTTGCACCCCCCCCCGGCGATTTTTTTCTGCAGGTTTGGCCGGACGAATCCATTCATTCATTTATTCATTTGTTCATTCTATTATTCAACCAGTATCAATGTAAAATTTATAAATAGGAGATATAAACAACATTCACAGGAAGAATAATTAGAATAAAAGTCAAAGCAGAGAGCGGCTACGCAAACGGAAAGCAACTACGCAGGCTAAAATATGTCAGACTCTGCTTGAATTTAGTAGACAGGTCCCTTTGTTGCAAGTACAAACTGCCCTTATCAACATTCTCTTGTCATTTTAATGGCATGTACAGCTTTAACCTAAGTCCTTTTTTGGCAACATTAGAAAACATAGTCCGGGCACTGAGGCTGATACAATTCCCACTAATGGAGAAGTTTTTTTTTGGGGCAAAGTCGATTCATTTAACCATAAAGAAATACTTCATTGTTACAAATAATAAGTTACAGTTTCCAAAAATAGAACAAATCTTCTTATCCATATGGACACCCTACATAAACCTCTAGTAAAGTATATAGGCCTATACGCTCTAATTAGCCATCAAAAACAGAGCATCCCTTTCGTATCTCGAGCTCATTTGACCTGTTTCTGCTGAGAAGATCTGAATGGAAAAAGTGACTGATATTAAAAATTTCTCTTTACTATTAAACGACGAAAAGTTCCCATCACCGTTGAGCAATTTCAGTAATTTTCGAACAACAAACATTAGTATAATTAACTTCCTGTTCCCACAGTAAAATGTTAAGTAAGCGAAGTGCCGTAGTGAGTTCCAATACACAACGGGTTGTCACAAATTGTCAGGTTTTTCTCGCGCCCATTCTGGGCGCCGTTCTCCGTCTTTCTTCGGAGCTAATCACGTGTAAAAATGAACCATATCTCAATGGACAATTCAGTCGCGACGGCCCGTCAGTTCACTCAATTGTCGCAGTCGATGCGCGGCATACGCCACCATTGTCCAAAAATAACATTCCAAACTATTTACATTAATGCTCCTTGAGATCGTCTGCCCGCCTACAATACCGAAGATCTTCCGTAATTCTGATATAAACTGTTCCTAAAATAATTGAAACGCACTTTGATATAATAAGGAAGGACTAAGTATATTTTTTTCTTCAGAGCTAAAACATAATGTTTAATGACGTCACCACTGATATCACTTTCTTCAAGAAACAAAAAAGCCGCGAGGGTTTAGGCTTTCGTCGGTTGGTATCGACGCTGTCCATGTGTGGTAGCAGGTGTTGCGGTAGCTAGCTACAGCTATACAGAATTTTATCAATTTGCTACAGTTAATGAAACAAACACTTAGTCAGTGGTCAACTTAAGAGGTAATTTAGTGATCAAAGTGAGCTCAGACCATAGAGTAGGATATAGGAACTAGAGTGCGCACTCCTAATACCGGGTACGTAAATCTGCTGTGATTGCATGGGGACCACTGATCTACATGTAGATCAGTGATGGGGACCCGTCCGCCATTGTAGGTGGCGGCAAGAAGCTATGCTGTGCGCGAGCATGAGTGCACAAACTGTAAGGCGGCCGAGTCCCCATGCGATCACAGCTGCTTCGGGGAGTGAGCACTCCAGTTCCTATATCCCACTCTATGGCTCAGACCGCAATTTTGCGCTAAATGATTTGTTAGCAGAGGCCATTATAGATGTTTTAAAGGTAGCGTTCTCCGAATGAGACACTGCAGAGGTCATTGGACGTACAACCAAATGGGTACTAGTTCTTGGCCTTCGTCATAAGATGTTGACACTTTGTACATGATTTAGAAAACAACAAAAACCAAAGAAGACATTGAAAACCGAAACGTGATTTTTGGAAAAGCCTTTTATTTATGTTCAATTAGCACTCGAGGACTGAGTACTACGTCATCTAGTTAATACATGTATAATGCCACGCTCAGTCTGTTGCAGGCCCGTAGCCAGACAAGGTACTGAAGGGGGCGAGATAGCTTTCAGAAGGGCGAAAAATGTTCAGGGGGTGAGATGTACCAAAATGCATTATGGCAGTGGTAATTTTTTTTCTAACGGTGAAAATCTCTCCAGGGGGTGTCTCCCCTGCCTCCTCCCCCACTCCCTTGGCTACGGGTTTGGTCTGTGGGCTTATAAGAAAACTTGAGATGCATTTTATCCTGCACCCAGCTGGTCGATTTTAAGTTTATTTTTCAAATTATTGCAAAACTGATGAAGTCCACAGCCGATGACCTAAAATGATGGATATCAGACAAAGGAGTAAAAGATGATCAACTGTGGGTCTCACCGATTCAGACATTCTTGTGATTCATACTCGACTTTAGCCCTTTTGACAAGAAGAAATAGACTCGACTGGACACATTACTCTGAAAAAAACGTGTTTCAGGCTACGCAAACCACTTTTGTAAAGCAAGCAAATGATTTCAAACTTTAATAACTCAGCAAGAAGTAACACGTTATGAGAATAACGGTTAAAACACTGAGTTCTATTTTTCATACCTTTGTGTTGCTTCCTTTTTTGATGAGGAAGAATGGAAGAAGCTGATTTTTTTTTGTTCTTACTTTTTTCTTTCTGACTGTAGAGTTTTGTCATGAAGTTTCACTAACTTAACAATCCACTCAGATTTCCAATGTGTACATTTCTCACAGTATATGTTCCGTACCACTTTCCATGCATATTTCGCAAAGCTTTTAGCGAGTCCACCTAACCCAGTTCCGAGCCAATTCCGATTCCAGAGGCCACATTCCGGGCTAATTCCGAGTCCGGCCATTTAGCAATGGGACATAGCATACAAACAGTTTTTATACCATTAAAAGTGGTACCACTTAAAGTTGAAACGGTCATTTAACGAGTCAACTTCATAGCCTGGCCTACCTTGCAATTTAGTGGACTGTTTGTGATTATTCATGTATTAAATTGTGCACCTGTAATATAGTAGCATTACGTAACATTTATGTAACTTTAATTATTGTGGAATCATCTGAACTCGGCTCCTAGTCCGAGTCCAGCTGCAGCCCGGCTAATTTCGATTCCAGGACCTCCCATTCCGGGCCATAGGCGTACGGGGGATCAATATTTCTGGGGGGTCAGGGATAATTTTTTCCCGAATTTAGAATTTTGGACCAAGTTACCCGTATTTTGATACCGCTATGTCGGTTGCAAAAGGGCATAATTTATTTTCTTGGCTGTCTCATTTGCCCGAATGGATCCACTATTTTTGCCCGATTTGGTGTTGGTGCAGATTGTAGACCTCTAGTCTACCATGTATGTACTAAGACAAAACAATGTTTAATACACGTTTCTGAGATCTGCCATCACATTAGATTAATAAGATTACCAAAAAGGTAATGAGTCGGTGAAGTCATAACAGACAAGTCACCATGTCTGAAAATGCAGTTTTATTGTGAAACAGACAAAATGATACTTAATACAAGATAGAAAAGTCTTTTCCGTAAAGCAAACATGTAGCTGGTCTTCTTTCTTTAATTTGAAAAACAAAACATAAAGATAGGGTGTTCCCTTCGAGGGTACTTACTACCAAGTATTACTAAAATATACCGTTCATCCATTGAAACAGACTGTAGGCCGGACAAATTGCTACCAAACAGATGTTCATAGTGAGATCTGATCTGTTTAGTTCTGTCTAATAGATGTGCAAATGTGAAAAATGCTTTCTTATACTCTCATTTATGGGTTTCGGTAACTGTCACACGTTCCGTCTGAGGAGAGGGACAAGACTAGTTTCTTTTACGCCACTGCTGTTCATGGGTCAAGCAGGAGAGTTCTACATATATCAATGGCATAAGTTCCTTAGACTACTACAGAATACCTGGATACATTACTTTTCATTTCACACTGTAATCTTTCATTGCGGGTATGTTTTTTTTTTTACTTTTAACGGAGATGAGAAAGCCTATTTTTCACATTTAAACCTGTCATAGTCCTAATTACGGTACACACAATCCCAGTGAATGCTTGCTTCATGACGCAACCGTATGGACTGAACTGTTTTCTACAAGCCTACTTTTGTAATTAAGTAATTATCGGTACTGTAAAAGAAAGAATTTTCCATTCCTTATCAATACCATTTTCACTCCCTTAGAGAAATTTTAAGAATATCTCACGATGCGATAGTGATAAATTTCACTTTCTTCTTAAATTTACGAAATAACGTCATAGGCGTCAACAGGCGGGGACGTTGAGACATGTCCCCCACCAACGCTTGAAAGTGTTGGAGTTTACCCATCCCCCACCCCCCCCCCCACACACACACACACAAAATTTTCAGAAATGTAACAAAAACAGTAGGCACATATTGATTCTATAGCTCGAAATATAGCTGATTCGATGAAATCAAACTCAAATAGGTGTAAGCAGCCATTTAATGGGTTTAAATCGTGAGAAAATACTACTGATTTCACAACAGACATCTGACCTCCATTTTTTCCAGGGACCTAATGGGAATAATCAGTCACCCCAGACTTGTTTTGAAACATCAGCCTGATGACCCAGATATCCTCTTATATCTATTGCAAATATCTTTCATGAGTTTTGAACATGAATATTGCATATTAAAGGTAAACCAAGAAGTTATTCTGCGTTAATCAAACAGTTTTTTTAACGAAAATATTGTCACATTATTTTAAAGAGCCATTCGTGAATTAGGATATCCGGGACACTCATTCAGATTAGGATGACTGCTTCTCTCCTTTGATGGAGCCCAATATCTCTCACTTCTAGGGCTTTGCGATTCGGGCTTGAAGAGGTTCTGGGCAAGGTCTTGTCCCGACCCTGCCCCCCCCCCACACTTTTGAGAAGCTGTTGACATGACGATCTTGCTAAATCGACCTAGCAATACCATGGCGCCTTGTAGCACCATGGGGATTCACTCAGTGGGTCTACGGGGGCTTTGTCAGGAAAGAGAAACTGTGATGTTTTACGGCGCTTTGTGGTAGGTGGATACTCAGCCCTCCACACTTTCAAAGAGAAGAACAACATACGATGGCGCAAAGTGTACAGAAAACGTTTGGTTAAAATAAGTCCGGTAAGTCGTAGAAAATGACTCTTGTTAAGCCTTGCAAAGTTGCAGATAAAGAATTGAAGAAGATAAGTAAAGTTTCCTGGTCCTTTGTAATATATTATCCTTTGTATATATTATTCAAAACAACGGTAAAAACCAAGTCTTGTATTTTGATATACGGCTCTGGTAAAAAGCTAAAAAGGGTGCCGGCAGTCCTTTTGAGTCAGTGAGCCAGGCCCCCACCATCGGATGGAAGCTCCGACACTACACTTTCTTGAAACAAACTATCTGCATGTGGATTTTGTCGTTGCTCTGCAAATCGTCTATAGACCTCCCTAGACTATAATCCGTCACGAGTATAAATTACTTTATTTTTGGCTCTGTCCTTCATAAGTTTATGATTTGAAGTTCTCAAAATTCTTAAGTTACCCTAGTGACTATATATCCATTCGCATTACCAATACATAGGTCTACACTAGTCCTATTTCCTAGGATTGTTTAGATCAAGGAGTCAAATGTGAGCTTAGAAAATTAATGAAAACAGGTATATTGAAATTGTCAACAGTTTTAGCGTTACCTTACTTTTGTATCAATATTTCAAAAATAAATAAATAACTAAACTAAGGAAATATAAAAGACACTTGAATATCAAGATGTAAATAACAGAACTGAAGTCTAAGAGGCGTTTTATGATTTTGCTATAACTAGGCGAAAATGCGAACTGGTTCAATTTTTGCTCAAAATGACGATTATTCGTTCTTCTTTCAAGAGTGAAAAACTGTTTTCCAAGACCTTTAATGTATCATTCGACTAGAGTGTCACGCACGTATATGAAAGCCAAATATTATTGATGATCAAAGAAACGAGAGTAGAATAATATTTCGATTGTTACCACCCTGTATGTCCATATTTTCCGTTAATCTTGTCAAAACTGTTCAATCGACTCCCAGCCCCCGATTTGCAAGTAATCATAATTTCCTTAACCAGAATCTCAATAGAAGCTGTCTTATGCTTTACCACCAAACTGTTACAAAACAGCGTTAACTTTCACATGGTAAAAAATGTGCAGTGCTAATTTTTTTCATCATTTCCACAGATAAATGCCTCGGCCTATTGAAATATGTAGGTCGTTGTGACAATACAAAGGGAGAATTAGTTCAGAATTATAATTGAGGAAACAAAAGTAGGAAGGCTCGCCGAGATTTGGAGGTACTTAGAGCATAGACGAACGCGTGTTTTTGGCAGGTTATTCAAGTGTTGTTTTCAAAAGGAGACTGACTCACGTACTCTTCTGTTTGCTTAAATCGAGTCGCCCTTTGTTCTCAAAACCTACAAGTCGGTTGTAATCAGAGATTTTTTTCCTAACGCAAGGTACGGGGTATCGT
Organism: Holothuria leucospilota; assembly: GCA_029531755.1. Lineage (NCBI taxonomy): Eukaryota > Metazoa > Echinodermata > Holothuroidea > Aspidochirotida > Holothuriidae > Holothuria > Holothuria leucospilota. The sequence continues at coordinate 19,931,992 of CM055980.1, forward strand.
ATTGATCGGATGGCAGAAAAAGCGAAAAAAGGGAGTCAAAAAATAAACGTTTGTTTCTTTTGAAGAGCTAAATGCTAACAAAGACGGGATGTGAGTTTATGAAAATCTTTGGAAAGGCCCTCTTGTGATCTGCTTGAGTTGACCTATTAACAAGTGTTCACTTGACCTAAAAATTATGGGACTAATTGGAAATGAGTAGAAAGACAGAGGCGTCTCGAAAGGCTTTCAGAAAACTACACATGAATTACATGTATGATTTAAGGCGAAATCACAAACGAGGTAAGGTTAATAATACAACATATAAAAAGAATTATTGATTCTTTGAGGGTTTTTTTTTTTTTTTGTTCTGATGCATACGAAAAAAGAAAACTTTCTAACATAAACACATGACATCGGGAAAGGAACTTACATACAGCGTTCTTTGTTACATTAATAATTACAATCACTCCTCGGCGGATAATCTTGTGCAGCGTGTACAGTTAGTATTAATGACTCGAGTTCAAGATACGGCAATTCATACACAGAAATAAAAGAAACATCACGTGACTGACACAGTCAGTTGCCTGCAAAGGCATCCCAATTTGAATTAGTATACCCTACTCATGAATGTTTTTTTAATCATGTGACCAAAATTCATTCAATATGCATGTTAGGAAACGACATGAAAGCTGGTAGTAAAATAAGAGGAGATTTGAACGATGCTAAGACGCTGATGTTTCAAAAAAATTAGGACAGCTGCTTATTCCCTTTTTCTTTGATTTTGTAGCCTTGTAGTTCTCATGGCGTTGTTCTCGTCCTTGAGATGGCGAATTTGAAAATCATGCTAGTCCGCGTACTCAGAATTTAACCAGTGTCCTTGTTTTCGTACACAGAAATTTATTCTCGTGGGTACAAACTTCTTCAAGCCTTAATACTATGCAACATCCATTGATACGTCTCTGCTGTAATAAGCTAAGTCATTATATCGAGTAATGGGTTTCAACTGGTGGGGAACAGGGGCTTGTCGCCCCACTTTTGAAAGTCTAGGGGATCCCCCCCGCCCAACTTTTTTTCCACAACCCTCACGAAACTAGTTGTCATATGTTTGATTCCATAGCGTGCAATAAGCTGAATCAACTTGGATTTAAACTTGAAAATGGTGGACGCAGTCATTTAATGGATTAAAACCGTGGTAAAATGCTTCAGAATAAACCACAGATCATCTGGCTTCCAATATTTACCGGGGACCTTAATTTCCCTGGATCATAGGCGTAGGAAGCTTTTCGAGACTGGGGGATGAACCTTGTTTCAGATCACCGTCCTGGGGGAGGGTTCTAAGGGGAGGGGTGTCCCCCTCCCCTTTAGAAAATTTTTGGGTATTTGAGAGTCCTCAGATGCAACTTGGTGCAACATTTTGGACAAACTTTAAGGAAAATTACTGCAAATTTTTGACATTTCTTACAGAAGAGACAAATAAGGGGTTTTTGCCCTTGGATCTGGAGGGCGGAAGCATACTTCAGCCCCCACATTTTTGACTGGGGGCTAAAGCCATCCCCCAGCCCCCGCTTCCTACGCCTATGCCCCGATCCCTCGCTTCTTGGTCCTCGCGAATTTGCGCTTGAAATAGTTCTGGTGAAGGTCATGTCCCCCTTTTTTGAGAAAATGTTGACGCTCTTGTATCAAGTGTAAGGTCTACATGACATGCCAATTTGGATATTGTGATATGAAAATGTATATTTGCAGTAACAAAGAAAACGTAATTGTTTCTCTTGTACCTACCTATGGCGTTTGCATTGTCCCCATCACGATTGGGGCGTAGTCCCTGTTAGCGAGGGTCAGCCCCTGTTAACATGGAGGCGGTGGAATCAAGTGTTCTTCATTGGGATCCTCCACTTTTCTAGAACAGCACAGTACTATTTTTGTTCCTAGCATTTTCTCATTCACTTATTCGTTCAGAACAGCAATATTGCCATCTAGACTGATCTTTGAAGTATACTGTTCGTCGAATGTTCCCATCAATGAAAACACGTTATGTACAGCTTGATGAGCTGAACCCTGTTGGTACTTTAAGCATATTAATGGTTACTATGCTTAAACTTTCAAACAGATTTAATCTGAACACCTTATAAAAAATATATTTGTAGTGATTAGACAATGACTTACAAAGAACCCAGTTTCAAACAAATTAAAGAATGATGTGTCCACACTACCTATCCTATAGGTACACTACAGAAACAGTTTTTATCATCTTCAGCATATGAGTATTTTTGCCTCTTCCTTTTCTTACTTTTATGGAGAACTGGATGTTCCTGCTCTTTCAAAAAGAAAAGAGCGTTGCCTTGGAATATTTTCTGAATCACACCGTTTGAAATGTACATTGGATCAGCCGCACCCCTTGGGGGGGGGGCAGGGCCGTAGCCTGAAGAGTAAAGGGGCAATTGCCTCCTTCCCCCGAGATTTCCAAACCTTAAATGAAATATGCCCTATTTACAAAAAAAAGAAAGAAAATACGGAAAATGATAAAAATTCATTGTCGCAATTTTGGCTTAGTGCCCTCATAACCCGTGAAATTGCATACAAGCCTAGGGTTCTCTTTCCCCCAATTCTCCCGCACTCAAACTGTCTAAAAAGTTGGGTAGCTTTTACCTAAGATGCCACCTTTTAAATTGCTGGGTAAGGAACTACCAAAATTGGTTACAAAAGGTAAATTTCACCCAACATGGGCACTTTTTGACCAACTTTGGGTAGTTATTTACTCAACAGTTAAGGAGGTGGGATACGGACCCACCTTGAGTAAAAGTTTATCCAATTGTTTTTAGATTGAGGGGAAATCCCCCCGCATTGTGGTTGACTAGGCCTGACGAATGAGCCTCTTCCTAAAATAATGGATCCGCCTAGTTGCTGCAAACTACAGCTATACCCTTTATGTACAGAACACACCTGAAACCTAGAAGCTAAAGCTCTTTAGTCAGTTCGTATGCTTACTATTTGTTTTAACGCATGTCACAGCATGATTTTACGAAATAGCCCAGATTAGTTCAATGCTTACGTCAATAAATTCAATAACTTCAAGTCCTGTTTCCCTTACTAAGTGATTTTACTGAATAACTTTTTCGAATTTACCCTTTTCTTTTTAGGTCTAAATTTCTAAATCATGAGATCTCAAAACAAAAATATTCAGATGTAAGTTACAAGGCCTAGAAAGCACCATTTCCGGAAAAGTGGGAGGCATTTTTAACAACAATTTTCTTTATAGACCTACTCAAATGGTGGCTTTGGAGCCATGCCATGAAACAACGGAAGAAAATCAAGAATTTCTAAACATATTATACGTTCAAAACTGTAAATACCCTCTTGCCAGATAGCACAATTTTGCGATCATACAATTTTGCAATCACGCAAAATTTTCTCAAAGATGGCACCTCAGGCGAAACCCGGCCCCTTGGCATGCTGCAAAAAAATCAAAAAGTCACTCGATAATGAATTTTTTTAACCATATACTTAGTTAAAAACTTTAACAAAGATCAATCGTACGAATCTCCTCCTATTTCCAAGTGTCATTTATGATATTTCCGAACATAAATATCTCATTTTAAAGGATATTTTACCATATGAAATGAACGGCTCTTCCAACTAAATAAATGTTGTCATATACTGATTCAAGTACGGGTGACTGCACATGCTCTTTCAACGCATTTTGAGCAATTTTAATATTTTTTTTAACAATGTTCTAGGGGCAAGAGTTCCAGTAACCCCCATCTCCCAGGCTCGCCACTCAATTGAGTCAGTGATGTAGCCAGGAGGATATTCAGGACAATCTCTCAAAACGGAATAACATATTTGAAATTAAATTAAGTTGGTGGCAAATGCGCATGCCCAGTAGTAACGATTTTAGGGTGAATGGTAATGCACCAGGCCCGTAGTCAAGGGGGGCAGGGAGGCGAAGCCCCCTGAAATTTTTTGCCCCCCCAGAGTTTGAATTTTACCATTGACTTAATACATTTGCACACATTTGGCCCCCCGGAAAAAATTTTCGCCCCCTAGAAAAATTCTGGCCCCCCCTCCAGTACCTTGTCTGGCTACGGGCCTGTAATGCACTGGATCAAGCTATCTGTACTCTTGCTTGTACTCATGGCTTTGTGCTCCTACTCGTATCACAGAGTTTGTAAATCAGGAACTCGTACTCGGGACCATTGGTTTTCGTGCTCATACCCGTATACTTATACCCGTAGCCTTATACCCGTACTCCTACCAGAGCCGCCACCAAGAGAGGAGACATTCATGGGGGAGGGGAAAATACCCCCCAGCCGTGACCATTACATCCCCCACTTTCCTCCAGTCCGCTCCTGAAAATGGATATACAGGTAAAAGAGAATGCGTAAGCACATTTTGCCCACAAAGTTTTGCTTGCCCCTCACTTTCGAAATTCTGGATGCGCACTGTTTCTAGTACTCGGAAGTCAGCACTCACCTTAAAAGTCTGTCTTTTGTTATCTCGTTAATCTGTATTGAAAGGACAAATGCATTTACTTCAATTTGAATCATCCTTTGTATAAACTTCATGAAAGAACTTAGATGCCAAAAAATTCGCAATTCCTACACTAAAGCCCCCCCCCCCCCCCAAGATTCACTTGTCTGACATTCTCTGGATTGGGTAAATTTTTAGAGTTGTTATCCAACTTTCTTTTGACCCCGCCCATGACTGAACGGTGATCAAAACATTATTGCAATTGAGGAGAGTACTGATCATTCGATATGCTCAAAACGCCAATGTCGTTTGCCTAATCGCACAAACTTGGATAGAGGGCGTTTCACAAATCGTTGCTCTTTACAGTTTCTAACTTTTCTCACAGTTTATTACATCTTACTACATCTTTCCAGTGTCCCTTCCGAAACCTTTAATAGGGGGTTCTGTCGTCTGGGGTCCACACTCCCGAAATCCGCAACTGTATTTATAGCTGAATCCTTATAAAACGTAATTTGTTTGAATATCACTAGGTTTGATTTGTTATAATTTGAAAAAATAATAATGAAAGAAGAAATATTAAAAAAATAAATAGAATTAAATGAAGAATGAAAAGAAAACAAGGAAAGGGATTAGACAGAATAGCCTAATGCAGAGATGAACTTGCATTGCATGTTGTCCCTACTAAAAGTATGAAATACCACGTACATAAAGCAATCACTTACACAAAAATATAAATGCAAAAAGTATAAAAAATACAGAGCACTCCAGGCGCGTAGCCAAAGGGGGGGGCAAAGTTGGCAGCCGCCCCCTTGAGCATAATTTTGTATTTTTTAATGATTTTTTATGATATTGCTAGTTCAATATAAAAAAATGTTTAGATGCAACTTACAAGGCCTGGGAAGTACCATTTCCAGCTATCTGGGAGGTATTTCAGCCAAATTTTCTTGTACGCTTCGCGCCAACCTATAGTGGCGCTACGCTTAGATTGTTTGCCTACAGACTTCGCCCCTGGCCCCCCCCCCCACCTTGGCAAATTTCTGGCTACGCCCCCTGGAGACTCTTTATCTCTCAGTTCAGCGATAAAATATTTTCAAGTTGAATTGCAGATTTGAAACACTGAGTTAAACTGAATGAAATAGACTGTAAAAAATTGGCAGATCAGGAGTTTCCCAATACATCCTACGACTTGTGGAATAATTGATGCATCGGATGCATAGACGGAATCTCAGGGGTGGAGGATTTATGCCCCTCCCACTTTTTGGAAATGTTCCTATTGACTTGCACTTTTTCACACACTAACTTTTTCCTGAAGGGTCCATTATCCCCCACACTTTTTTCACAAAAACCTCCTCTACTAACAGGATGTCCCCTCCTGCCGTGCTATCCTGCCTTATGGTGACATTTCTCAAGTTGTGGTTTCGACAGGAACATTCTCAAATTATGGCCAGATCTAGCACGTTAGAAATTAGCGTTTGGGTCATATAAGGATGTTACATCTTTCCGAATTTTTTTTTAATTTATCTTAAATATTATTGTTACGGTAATGTGGTTTATACATTCATGTCAATTAGTAAACTTAAATCAACGTAGCATAGGCGTAAGAAGTAGGGACCGGGGCTTTAGCCCCCTCCCCCGTTGAAAATGTGGTAGGTGGAAGCCTACATTTCAAGGACGAAAACCTTTGATTTGTTCCCTCTGTAAGAATGTCAAAAATTTGCAGTATTTTTTTTAAATTTGCACAATTTTACGTACGAAATTGCATCTAAGGACCCTCGAATATTAAAAATTCCCCCAAAAGGAGGTTTTGTTAAGAGGAAGGGACAGCTCCTCAACCCTTAGACCCCAGCACGGCGGTCCAAAACAATAACGTTCACCAGCTAAGATAGCGGCCGTCTTAGTGCGCCTATGCAATGTGGTGACATCGTCAGTAGGATACCTCAATTCCTCACTACAATGCTGTACCTATTTGCAAATTTAAAATTACTACAAGTCATACAGACAGTTTTAATATACATATATACATTGTCATTTCAATTAAAATAGCTATCATCATATACGCCTTGTGATAAATTGTTTAAAGTCATGGCTCTCAGTTAATAGGTAGCCCTATGAATATAGGCTATAGGTACATTTACATTTGTGTCAATGGGGAAAACACAGTCATATTTCTGCATGAAGGTGCTAAGCCTACCTCGTACTTCCATGATTTGTGTCAGTGAAGGTTGACACACCTGAAAACATTATCGGCTCTCCATAGGGGCACGGGGGACAATTACCCCCCCCCCCCCAAAAAATGCAAAGCATAGTCTTCAATCTTTAAAAAAAAATAGTTATAACATGCTATCTTGAGATACTAGATGGTATGAATAAAAAACATTTTTAATTTTGAACGAATTTTTCCGTTTCATCTCACAAACGTCATCAGTATTATTGGTGAAGTTGTGTATATTATTGCAAAATTTCTCCGTAAATTGATGAGTGGGTGTTTCGTGATAATTTCAAGATTCAACCTACGTTTACTGGGTCATTTGACCACTGGTCATGGAACTTGGTATTCCAGGCGTTGCGGTTTCAGTTTATGTTCAGGTTCTTATGCAGCTTCTTTAATGGGAGAGATTCTAGTTTATGATAAAGAAAAGTGGTAAATATCACACTGCCTGCCCGGGAGCCATCATCAGTTGGCGTGTAGAGCTAATAAGAAACTTCTTTTGCTAAATGTCTCTTTGTCGGAAACATAAGTTGTAAGTTGCTCCATAACATTTGCTTTATTTTTAGTTTTCATGTGTCAAAATTTAAACTTCCCAAAAAGGGTGAATAGGGAGTCGTTTACTTGGTAAAATCACTAAAGCCTTAACCACCAGTGATCACGAAAGTCGCTTAAGGCATGCGTGCTTAGTCTTCTAAGCCATACGTGCCTGACGTGTGTGAGGATTAATGTAAAATGCGATAATTTTTAATTCGAAGCTGTATCGGTTTCTGATCAAACTTGAATTGGCTGAAAGTTCTGAAGGCATCCCCATTCAGTGTTCAATTTAATTCAGTAGGAGCAGAGCATTGGAGAACACGGAAGGGCAAGAGTCATGTTTGACCGAATTTTGAACTCAATTGCGAAAATGTTTTAAACTGCCATTTCAGTTGTTCGAACGTCAAATACCGGTAGTTGATCAAAGCTGCAGTAAGACTTCTATCTGCCAGGGCTGAAAACGAGTACACCTAACCCAATTCTGAGCCAATTCCGATTCTAGTGGCCACCATTCCGGGCCGATTCCAAGTCCAGGACCCTTCGATTCCGAGCCAATTCCAATTCCAGTGTATCCGATTTAGGGGTGGCGACAGGATTTGCCCGACAGGGGGCCAAGCTCCCCAACGGGAGGGCATGCAACTTCATGCCCCAAAGGCGATGAATTCAAGTTGCCAAAAGGGCGGCAGGGCGTAGGAAGATGTTTGACATTGGGGGGCCAGACCAGATGCGATTTCTCGACCTAATTGATCCCCCTTCCCACACCAGAACATCATTTTAATTTAAGCAAAATGAAAATTTTCAAAGAAGAAGGAAACAACTACAACATCAACACCACACAGCAGCGGTGTAGCTACGATTTTTTTGTTTGGAAGGCTCTGGAGGACTGGAGTTATTTGGGGGGGGGGAGGGGGGACTCCCGCGTTTACTATCCAAGAGGAGCGCCACCATAGGTTGGCGCGGAGCGTACCAAGAAAATTTGAGATTGAATATATCCCAGATCGCTGCAAATGGCACTTGATAGCAGCCATCAAGATGTGCAATTTTTGTGAAAAAAATGTGAACCTTGATTTGATTTTATTCCAAAACACATTTCTATGAGGACGGATTAGCTGAACTGGCCGGTCTTGGGGTCCGAGGATTGCAAGTTTGAACCCCATTAATTATCTAAGCAGAGCGCCACCACAGGTTTGCACGGAGCAAACCGAGAAAATTTGAGATTTTAATACATCCCAGATCGCCGGAAATGGCACTTACCAGGTTTGATAGCAGCCATCAGGATGTGCAATTGTTGTGAAAACTTTTTAAAGGTTAATCTGAATTTGTCCTAAAACACATTAAGTTTGTCACAATCCATCCGACTTTGTTCACAATTATTCAGAGTGGAGTTAGCCCCATGGATTTCGGTGGATTAATTGGAATGGAGATTTTCCACAGCCCGAGTCTACTATTATTAAGTTGGTGGCACCAAGATTTGCCCGACGGGGCCACCGACCCGAATCCCAGACAGCCCCAATGCCGTCGGGTATAGGTGGGATTTGAAGGAAACCTGTGTACTAGACCATTTCATTCGGGGCATATATTGCATAAAAATTGTATATACTAGAGAAGCATAGTTCCGCGTTGATTAAATATTTTCCCCGAATCTAAGCTGTAAAAATTGCAAAGCGCGCGAAGGGCGAAAATTTTTGGTAGGTTTTCACAAAAAACATATGTAAACATTGAGAACAAAAAAGAAAGAAAATCTGTAGGGGTTCTAGACTGTATAGAAGATAATATATGCATTGTATCGAAACTACCTTACCTATGCGATGAAATAGCCAAATATTGCTCCGTGAGTCCCTCACCAACTGACCGTAACGCTTGACACACACAAGAGAACAGTTACTAGGCTTTGCGATATGGGATGAAATTTGCGACCTCTACATAAACTGTGTACTTTTCTTACATGTTACTTGGTAAGGTGAAAAGGACTTGCGCTATCTAGCGATGTAGAGTGGAACTATTGAAGAAAGTAGAGTAGCTCTTCTGCGCTAGTAGCGCGCCGAAAATTTTGCGTTCTTATTAGAGCAATTGTCCTCTTGCGAGCAAAAACGGGTAAAACGAAACTGTCGCGATATGGGGGGGGGGGGGCAAAATGACATTTGGCCATGCACAAATCACATTGGGGGGCCATGATCCCCTTGGCCTTCCGGTTCCTACGCCACTGCGGGCGACAAATGTAAAATTTTTGGCGCGCGAAGTCCAGAACTGAGTCCGAGTCCGGGCCCAGGCGTTCAGTCCTCCTATTTGTACACTAGGTCATGAATTGTAGTTCTTGACAAGAAATGTATCGGGAGGTGCTGATATGTAAAGTAGTGCTATTTCATAATTTTCAAGTGTCTTTTTACTTTCGTTATTTTAAGAAAATAATCCAGGAAACCAACATTTTATATGGCTCCTTGGCAAAGAAGAAACGTATTTTGACACAATGAAATAAGAACAAAATGCTTAAGGGTGAAACTGAAATGGTAGCTGAGTGTATACTGCTTTGCATACTAAAGGTCCCAGGAGTAAATCCTTGTGGTACCTCCAAGAAATTTTCTGGCGCATTAAAAAGTGCTTGTTCGGCATGGGTGATATATCTTCGTCGATGCCAGGGCAAGACTGGCTACGCTGCTTCCCTTCACTTAGAACTTAACTAAAGAACATTTGGCACCACAAATAACAATAATGCATATGTAATGATGATTGCACTTGAAGTTATCAGCACAAGAATATACTGCATACACTCACTTTTAGCGACTATAGGACTATTAGCAATAGTGTCTGTTACCATTTCCTGTTAACTACCAAATATATTACAGTACCGTATACTTCGTTAAATGGAAAAATGTCATTTTGAGAAATTCGAAATACACTTCTTCCCAGACCCAGTTTATGTCCTAAAATCTTAGATTGATTCAGAACCTACAAAATTACACCAGGGGCATTGTATTGTGATGTCAGATACATAGACCCACCCACCACCCCTCGAAAACAATTAAAGTGTACCTAAAGTCTGAAAATTCAAAAATATATATTACAGAGCATGAAAACTGAATTCCAATGGTCCAATTCCCATCTTCACAGGACTTTCTTAAGCTGAGATATAAAATGTTGAAGTTTATTCACTCGATTTAAAAAGGTAGATTGCGCAATAATTTGTGATGTCATTGTTGTACTACTCAAATTACAATCTTTGTATTTCTTTGTTTTTCTGAAAGCCACCGCACCTTGTGCCAAAATGTGATCGCGTTCTTACTGCTTTGGGACGACTTGACTATATAAGCCCTCTCTGTATAGCATGTCATGCAAGAAAACAGGAAGCGGTCAAGGTCATATAAACATTTTTAATTTTAAAAGAAAACAAAGCATTTAATGTGAGTTGTACAACAAGAATGTCAAAAATTATTGCACAATGAACTGTTTGGATTTAAGTGAATAAATTTTAACATTTAATATCTCAGCAATGGAATAAGCTATGACAATGGGAGTTGGACCAATAAGATTAATTTTGTAACCTCTAAAATATATATTTTTGAATTTTTAGACTTTAGGTCCACTTTAAGTTTACTAATTTCTCTGTGGAAGTACAAAAGATCCTGTAAGGCCGAACTTAAAGCGACCGGATTTCAATAACTATCCAGCAAGATCAGATTCCTGTCGGTTTGGACCCTAAAATTTAGCTAGGTTCAAGGAAAAGGTTTGAATTCATGGTTTGCTGCTAATTCATAGCCTATAGAGGTATTTCATGTGACGTCACGCGTTTGGGTTTACCCGGCATTGCAAGGCACAGAACACGCGCAGTAAGCATATTTACAGCACACGCGCACAGCGTAACCGTAGCCCATAGGTACTACTGTGACACAATGGACGCTGCCCTTCAAAACCAAAGGGGTGCGCGATCACGTGACGTCGGTGAAACCCTTCTATACGTACAAAATTTACAGAGACTGCATTTTTGATCGATTATCAATTAAATTGTAACTTATAGGTAGGGAAGCTATGCATAAATCACGGAGGTCAGACTCTTTCAACCGTACCTATTGTTATACATACGTTTGGCTGTCATTTGGGATACTACTTTACACAACTCGCTCAGTGTCAGCTTCAAAACGACTTCAAATAGCTAATTAATTGGCCGAGTAGCTATTTTTATTGCCCGGGGCGTACGACGAAGGGACCTCGCAGGGTTACAAGTTGCAAAATGATTTGTTCATTCGACTGCTCTCGACTGCTTTCATAGACTATAGAGGAAAGCATTCGACCTGATTGACAGAACCAGTCTGTGGTCCAAACTAATTGCTAACAACATCAATGGTAAAGTTCTCAATGTGATATATAACTTATATAAAAATGCTAAATCATGTATCGTAAAGGATAATGTAAAGTCTGATTACTTTCATTGTAATATAGGAGTTAGACAAGGTGAGAATCTCTCACCAGTCTTGTTCAGTATTTTCCTTAATGACTTTGGGAGGTCTATCAGTAATTCCTGCAATGGTTTAAGGGATTTGCCTACCTTCATTAAGAATTATTTGAGTAATGATGATGTTGAAGTTTTCTTTACACTTTTTACCCTATTAAATGCAGATGATACAATTGTCCTAGCGGAAAATAAGAATGACATGCAAAATGCATTGACCAGTGTGAAACACTATTGTGATACTTGGAAAATGACTGTAAACGCAAAAAAAAAAAAAAGACAAAATTGTTATTTTGTCAAGGGGTAAGATAAGGAATAAGCCAACTTTTACTTTTGGTGATGACACTTTGGAAATAGTTGATGATTACACCTACCTGGGAGTAGCATTTAACTACAATAACAAATTTACTGAAGCTGTCAATAAGCAAGTTAATCAAGCTAGACGTTCACTATATAGTTTATTGAGCAAAATGTGCAAACTTTCGCTGCCCCTAGATTTGCAGATGCACTTGTTTGACCAAACGGTTCTTCCCACTCTTTTGTACGGTTGTGAAATCTGGGGATTTGGGGAATTCCCGTAGATCGCCGAGTTTAATTTGAAGTACTTGAAACAAGTTCTCAAATTAGTGAAGTTTACACCTAAGTGTGAGGTCTGTGGCGAGTTAATTTTTGGGCCGACATAAATTTATTAAAATAATAGAGGTTAGGATGGTAATTTTTTGGTGTGAAATGATATATAGTAGTGGGCACAAATTGTCACACATGTTCCTTTAAGCTTTAAAATCATTTCATGATAACGGTATATATAGCTCATCCTGGTTAGGCCTAATTAAAGTTAAAAGTATTTTAGATAAGGCTGAAATGTCGTATATTTGGAATATTCCTGATGACGGTCCCCCACCCTACACTACCCCACCCAGACAAGGCCCCGTTATATCTAAGATTTGGCTTCAAGTTAAAAAGACCCTTAATCAACGCTGAAGTGATATCTGTGAGCAAGACTGGCTGGATGATGTAAACAGTGACTCTCAGCGTAAAATTTATAGAATGTATAAGGAGAAACTTGAAATTGAAAATTATTTGATTATTCTACATTTTTCTCACCGAATTAACTTGTGTAAATTCCGTTGTGTAAATAGTAAACGGCCCATCGTTGTAGGAAAGTTTGCCAATATTGAATTTCATGACAGAATGTGTGTGACAGAAATATGTTAGGAGACGAATTTCATTACATTTTTGAGTAGTACTCTTATTTTACCAATGAGAGATCTGAGTTCCTGAAATCCTATTTTAAAAAAAGACCGAGCTCTATCAAAATGAAGCACCTTTTTTAATCATCAAGTAAAAATGTCCTTATTAAGTTAAGTAAATTTTGTGAAAAAATACTGAAAACTTTTGCCCCCTAGGTAAGCACGATTTGTGACCCCTTTGTATTCTGTATCTGGTGCCTTTTTCAATTTTTTTAGTTTTAGACCTGTCAAAAGTCTTTCTTCCCTAATCTCATTCATCTCTCCGCATTATTGTACTAAGGCTTCGAAATTGTTTTTGGTTTGTTCCGTTAACCTTTTTTTTATTTATCATCTTGCACTAAGGCTATAATTTGGTTTTTCTTTTGTTTTGTTATTACCTTTTATTTGTTATCTCGTTTGTATAGTATTAGTTTCTTATGCCTCCATGAGGTGATATGGAGAAATAAACTGAAACTGAACCTCTAAGTTAGTTCTCTTCGATTCGGTAGATATTGTAAATGCGATAAACAATTTACGGTAGACCACCTTTTGATATGATATCGTACATGCTATCTTCGATTCGTTGTTTGCTATACAACTTAATCATGTCCGCAGCAAAAACCAGCAAAAAGTCGGCCAAGGGTCCGTCTCAGGAGAAAATAATCGCAGACTTCAATCAACTTAGACAAGAAAATCGAAATCTTATGGCAAAGGTGTCAGAGTTAGAAGGAGATGTGAATGAACACAGGTAGAAAACCAAGAATGCCTACTGTGCTGGATTCGCATCAGTGTTAAGCCTACTAACAACATGTGTTATCGATCACCATTGAGAATGCAAACGTTATGTTATATAGGCCTAGGCTAGGACTGCATAAACCGTCTGAATATTGTTTTTGGAACTACAACATTGTTTGAAAATTAGCGTTAGGAACCAAAAAAATGGGCAGTTTTATGGGAGTAGGCAAGGCCTAGTCCCAAGTAGCCTACAGACTGGACTGTGGCTGTTCGCCAGGGAGCTCACACATTACGGTGCATTCCATGTAGCCTAGGCTAGGCCCTAGGCCTAAAGCTGACTGCATGGTCAAGGTTATACTAAAGCAACTTGCAGCCCAAAGGGCTAGGGTTGAACTCCTAGCCGGGTCATACCAAAGACTTTAAAATTGGAACCTACTGCCATTGTGCTTGTGCTTGGTGCTCAGCATAAGCAATGGAGTAGAGAAAACAAGCCAGTGAGCCACAACTGGCAAAAAGGCCGTGACCGTCCTGACTTAAACCAATTGGTTAAAAACTGAGCCATAAAACCTCATCTAACTCTAACTCCATGTAAAGCCGATGCCGAAGTTTGGCCGGGGTGTCAGCGTTCGTACGCCAACAAAACCAAAGGTGTGATTTATAGCACACAACATAACATAAAATTGCATGCTGTTCATTCATCATACTTGAAGCAAAAAGTTTGTCTTTCCTATTTAGGCTAGCAGGAAATATGTAATTATATTTTGTTTGTGACTAAATGTGAATTAAGTGGAAATACATTGTAGCAGAAAATTTTAGGTTGTACGCCAACTTGAGTGAATTTTCATGCCACAATGCCAAGCATTCTCCTTCCTCTGTGCTGAAGATCCTTGGCATATAGTGCGCAAAAAATACACCCTGGCACTCACAGTCACCCTGACAAACACCCTGGCACTCACAGTCACCCTGGCAAATACACCCTGGCAATAACCACAGGCATTCAGAGGATCGCAGAGCATGGTGGGCCCAAATTTGATGCACCTTATGATCTGAAAGCCGATATTTAGAATAAAATAAATGACCATATTTAGGTATGCTAAATACCTGAAATGAATTTATTATTGTGAAAAACAAATCTCAGGATAGGCTAGGTTCAAGATTGTTAGGTTCACTGCAGTAATGTTGCTACCATGATACCTAGTAATTTTTTGAAGGTACGTCAGTTGTGGGCCATCGTCAGCTTCGGTGCCTTTTCGGTGCCTTTACTATATACACAGGTACTGGAGGTATCATGAGTCGATCACTTAACAACCATTGTGACAGAAAAAGATAAAACACATTTAATAAAATGAATGAAACTTTGCAGTAATATTTTCCATGTTTTCCATATTGTGCTATATTTTAGTATCGTCTGGATTGAATAATTCATAGAAAATGAATTTTGAATTGTGGATGGCAGTAACAACACATTGTTTATGAAGGAATCTTGAGTCAATCACCACAGAAAAACAGCAGACAAAATACTGTTAATTAGGCCTATCACATTTCAGAACAATAATTTAAACAAAAGGAATGTTGTCTTTTCTATCAATATTTTTACTGAAAGCTTCATCAAAGACATTTTAGTCATCATTTTTGGTAACAATTGCAAATTTCTAGTTCATTCTAATGCCAAAACTTGAAAATTTTACTGTGAGTAATATTTTGGTTTTGAACATGGAAATGATGAGGAAAATGCTTGTTTTTGATGTGTGTTGTCTCACTTAGGCCTTGCTGAAGCATGGAGTGTTTTTTGTAATATAGTTACTGACACTACAAAGTTGTGTATCCTGTTCAAGAAAGCTGTGGTTAAAAGTAGGCCAGTTTGGATTTCTAGAGAAGTACTTAGAGAAGCCAGGAAGAAACGTAAATGTTGGCGTCGATATAGGGTCAGTAAGAATTCTGATGACTTTGCAGTCTACAAGAATCAGGAACTCTTAGTTAAAAATTTGGTTATTGACACTAAAGCTAGGTTTGAAAAGCAGTTGGCCAAGGAGGTTAAGGTAAATCCAAAATCTTTTCATGCCTATGTCAGGTCTAAGCAGAAAGTTAGGGAGGGTGTTGGGCCTCTCCAAGGTAATCAAGGCACACTAGTTAGTGATCATCAGGGTATGGCTAATTTGTTGTGATTATTTTGTATCTGTTTTTACCAAGGAATCATCTATTTTGGGGACTTGTAGGGGTTCTGATAACTCTTCTTTAGTTGGTGATGTTGTTTTCCCTGAAGAGTTGGTTTGTAATAAATTGAAGAGTTTAAAAGCTAATAAGGCCCCTGGGCCTGATGGGATCCATCCTGCCATTCTTCATGAATGCTCCGAGATTTTGTCAGTTCCTCTTTGCATTATTTTTCAGGAGTTTCTGGATTCAAACTTTGAACCTGCTAACTGGAGGATAGCTAATGTTTTTCCAATTTTCAAAAAGGGGATCAGAGCTTGCCTTCAATTACAGGCCGGTCAGTTTTAACCAGTGTTGTGTGAAAAGTTATGGAATCTGTAATCAAGGATTGTTTGCTTAAATATCTTTTAGATAATTGGGTTACTCAATCTGTCACAGCATGGTTCCTTACCTAGTAGATCTTGTGTCACTAATTTACTAAGCTTTCTTGAGGATGTTTCTTTATCTCTTGATTCAGGTGAAAGTGTTGATGTCATTTACCTTGATTTTCAAAAAGCCTTGATGAAGTCCCATTAGGTAGACTTATGGTTAAACTGCATAGGTAAGGCATCAAGGGCAGTTGTGCTGACTGGATAAATTCATGGCTCAATGGTAGATCTCAGAGAGTTGTTGTCAATGGTAATTTCTCTTCTTGGAAAGAAGTCACAAGTGGAGTTCCACAGGGTTCTGTTCTTGGCCCACTTCTTTTCTTAATTTTCATCAATGATATTGATAGCTCTCTCACATCTAGTATTAGTAAGTTTGCTGATGATACTAAGCTCTATAGGAAGGTTAGTGACAAGGATGATGCCTCCTTACTGCAAAAAGACTTGGATAGGTTTAATTTTCATGGTCTCAGACTTGGCAAATGTCTTTTAATGCAGATAAGTGCAAAGTTCTTCACTTTGGTCCTAAAAATTTCAGCTATGATTATAACATGAATGGTAGTATTCTGAGTGATGTGACTTTTGAGAAAGATCTGGGTGTAGTTATTACAGGCGATTTAAAGCCATCTAGACAGTGTGCAGCAGCTGCTGCTAGGGCTTAATAGGGTGCTTGGCTTGATCAAGAGGAATTTCAGTAGTTTTAGTAAAGAAATTGTACTAAATCTGTATAAGCAGTTGGTAAGACCCCACCTTGACTATGCAGCCCAGGCTTGGAGTCCCTTCTATGAAAAGGACAAGTTTCTTTTAGAGCAAGTTCAGAGAAGAGCCACCCGCCGTATACCCGAGGTGAGACATCTCCCTTATCATGTTAGACTGAAGCATCTTGGGCTTACCACCCTGGAGTTGACAAGGATTAGGGGGATATGCTTCAGGTGTACAAATTTCTCTCTGAAAGGAAGCCTTTGTCATCTTGTAGTCATTTAAAGGTTCAAAGTGATTCTCAGTTTCGAGGCCATTGTAAGAAGCTGGTAAAGTGTTTTGCAAGGCTTGACATTAGGAAGTTCAGCTTCTCTCATAGAGGTGTCAATGAGTGTAAGTCTGCCTGAGTGGGTAGTTAACTCCACATCTGTGCACTGCTTTAAGGTAACATTGACAAGTTCTTCCACAACTGTGGTAGAATCTAATTGTGCTGGGCTCGTTTGATGTTGGTTGTTTGTTTTCAGTTAAGGTTGTATGGACTTCAGGGCATCCTATGGGGCCTTAGCCCTCCTTTGCCCTTTAACCTATTATGTTATGTTTTAAGAATGTGCATTGCGGTTCATGCTTACATTGGAATCACATCGCACCTACATGCTGTAGTAGCATTTAGAACACTCATGATCAACTCACGATTACTTACTACTGTACAGTATATATAGACTATACATATATTTATATTACAAAGGTAGGACAGTTTCACAGAGGCTTTGTGGAAGTTACGATTACCTGCGTAGCTATCCATCTCACACAAAATGCATAGGCCCAGTGCAAGGTAAGGTACAGCAGCAGGCAAGTCCGCTTTGCAGATGTAGGCTTCGCCAATCACAACGCATGTCAGTGCTGTGAATCGCAACTGCCGCAAAGCCTCCTTGAAACTGTCCTATCTTGTTATTATGATTAGTGTATATATAATGCTCTGAATGCCTGTAGTCCTAATAGTTGGTCCTCAGAAAAGGACTGTTTGTTCGCCTACAGCTCACCACAGTCCTGACAATGACCTATGAAAATAGCTGGGTGATTGGCTGTTTGTGTGTTGGTCGAAATTTACTTTCATCTCACAGCAAATTTTGGACCTAAAATCTATGATGACCTTTCTTCTCCAAATCTTGTAGGAGTGGCATAGGCCCTACTGCAGATGTTTTTATTCACTGAGCTCTTCTGAGAAGGTTCAAAAATTTGAAAGGAAATCAGCATCTTTTTCACGCCATAAAATTTACTGTGTGGCTAAGGATCTTTGGGATCTTGCCCCAGATCTTGCCAGTTGGAACAAACTGGCCCCAACTATTTCATGAGTAGGGGTGTATAATATTTTAAATTCACATTTATGGTTATTGGTTTCGATGAAAAGAGAAACCTATGCAGTCATGATGGTGTGGGTGTGCATGTGTGTGTATGTGTGTGTGGGTGTGTGTGTTTGTGACACTTTTCTTGTTTACACAATATCTCAAGAAGGGAAACTCTGACAGTTCTCAAAGTTGGTAGGTAGATGCCCCATATTGAGAGGAAGAACCCTCTTGTTTTTGGTGGAGGTCAAAGGTCATTTGGGGTCACCAGGGGTCAAACTCTGAAAACCTTGTTTACACAATATCTCATGGTAGGAAGCTTGGATAGACTTCATACATAGTGTGTGAATGCATCATGGTAAGAGAAAGAACCCTATTGTTTTTGGTGGAGGTCAAAGGTCATTTGGGGTCACCAGGGGTCAAACTCTGAAAACCTTGTTTACACGATATCTCAAGTGAGGAAGCTTGGATAGATTTCATACGTGGTGTGTGGATGCATTACGGTGAGAGGAAGAACCCTATTCTTGTTGGTGGAGGTCAAAGGTCATTTGGGGTCACCAGGGGTCAAACTCTGAAAACCTTGTTTACAGGATATCTCAAGGTAGGAAGGTTGGATAGACTTCATACATGGTGTGTGGATGCATCATAGTGAGCGAAAGAATTCTATTGTTTTTGGTGGAGGTCAAAGGTCATTTGGGGTCACCAGGGGTCAAACTCGGAAAACCTTGTTTACACGATATCTCAAGATAGGAAGCTTGGATTGATTTCATACTTGGTGTGTTGATGCATTATGGTGAGAGAAAGAACCCTATTGTTTTTGGGAGGTCAAAGGTCATTTGGGGTCACCAGGGGTCAAACTCTGAAAACCTTGTTTACACAATATCTCAAGGTAGGAATCTTGGATAGACTTCATACTTACTGTAGTGTGTCGATGCATTATGGTGAGAGGAAGAACCCTATTGTTTTTGGTGGAGGTCAAAGGACATTTGACGTCACCAAGGGTCAAACTCGGAAAACCTTGTTTACACGATATCTCAAGGTAGGATGCTTGGATTGGTTTCATACGTGGTTTGTTGATGCACTGTGGTGGGAGGAAGAACCCTTTTGTTTTGGTGGAGGTCAAAGGTCATTTGGGGTCACCACAGTTCAAACTCGGAAAAACTTGTTTACACGATATCTCAAGGTAGGAAGGTTGGATAGACTTCATACTTGGTGTGTGGATGCATCATAGTGAGAGGAAGAACCTTATTGTTTTTGGTGGAGGTTAAAGGTCATTTGGGGTCACCAGGGGTCAAACTCGGAAAACCTTGTTTACACGATATCTCAAGGTAGGAAGCTTGGATAGATATCATACTTTGCATGTGGATGCATAATCTTCAGAGGTACAAGGCATATTGTTTTTTGGGGAGGTCAAAGGTCATTTGGGGTTACCAAGGGGTCAAAGTCTGAAAACCTTGTTAACAGGGTATCTCGAGGTAGGAAGTTTGGATAGATTTCATAGGTAGTATGTGGATGCCTTATGGTAAGAGGTGGAACCATTTAATTTTTGGTGGAGGTTAAAGGTCAAATGGGTCCACTGGGGGTCATCCTCTGAAAAGCTTGTTAACATGATATCGCAAGGTAGGAAGCTTGGATATATTTCATACGTATTATGTGGATGACTTATGGTGAGAGGAAGTACCCAATTTTTTATGGTGGAGGTCAAAGGTCATCTGGGGTCAAACTCTGAAAACCTTGTTTACAAGATAGCTCAAGTTAGGAAGGTTAAATACTTCCCATGGTGTTGCATTTAATCCATCAGAAAACCCCTGTGGGTTTTGTCGGAAATCAGAGGCCAGCTGAAATCACCAGAGGCCATTAAGCAAAAATTCCCGAGAATTCCCAAGGTCAAATATGAACATGAAACTGTAATTTTCCAGCGCTTTAAAATCACATTCAACCAATGACTGAAAGAAACAGGACATCTTGGCGTTATTTGGGATTACACATTAAGTGCTATATTCATCGAAACCACAATGCATTTTTGCATTCTGGTTTTAATAGTGGGTGAAGCTTTGTTCTCAAAATAACTCTTTTGAAACTATTTTTCAACTCTTATTTGACAAGTAAGTAACAACATTTTGAGGATGACTCTCTTTCTGTTTGTGACAGAAAACATTTAAAGTAAGCTGTTCCTTCCCATGTAATGAGCTAGCCTCTTAGATGCAAACCAGCAAGATCTGGGACAAGTTCCGATCTTTGTTTACATCAGTATGCTAATAAGCAGCCCTCAAACAGGGTTGTGTTATGTTAAGGGGCCAGGGCAGGGCACATGACACTTCACTTCACAGCCCTAGTCCCGGTAACACTAATTTCTGGCTCATTAGCCGTCCTGCCTGCAGAGCATCTCTCACGTCCCCAGATAGCAATATTTTCTCACTAAGCTTCACATACACGACCTCTGGCAATCCATTCACCTTTCAACAAATGCTTTTCCAGAAAAAAATCTGCATACATGAATGAAGTTTTAGTGAAAAAATTGGCTGTAACACTACATAAGTCAGTGTATTGATATGACTTTCATGTGCAGTGAAGGTTACATTTGTGTGATATCTCCTGCCATTCAAAGGTCGCAAAAATTCTGGCAAAATTGGTCGAAGACCCCAGTGGGTCGTTGTAAGGACCATGTATAGGGCGCTACTGGCTACCGGTTATGCAAGTGTCTTTTCTGAGGACTAAGGCTAGCTAGGCCCAGCTAGGCCTACTGTATAGTAGGGGTATCTTTGTGCTTACCAGCCAAAGGTCCCTGTGCCAAATGCCCGAAGGTAAAATCGTTGGTAGTTAAGAGTTTTGTAAATGTGTTTTTTTTTTTTAGTAGGCCTAGTCAAGTTTCCTGTTACTTCAAGGAAAATGAAGTACAAATCACAACCTACACACTACAGTTTATACTTTTAATGCAGTGTTACATTTGGTATATGTACTTAAGGTAGTGCAATAAGAAAGTACAGTGGGCACAGGTTAGCTATGGTTAATGGTGTTCAGTAAGTAGTTTTGTTCATGTAACGATGACTATTCTGAAACTTTTGTACCCAGCTAACAAATTTAACTTTTCCAGAGAACAAAAAAGGTTTCACTGCAAATTTCTAACATCTGCAACAAATAAATTACACTTGAACTTTTCTAACACCTGAAGTATCACATGCAGGGACGTTGTTGTATTACATATATAATACCATGGGGACGTTTTGGTGAAAAGTGGGGATGTTGAGGTAGCTAAAATGCAGGGACGTTTTGACTGGAACCTTGATCGGTACCTTGCATCCATCACTGTGTGCTCAATTATAGCTGTAGTATGGAGATGCGATGTGATTCAAATGTACAGTAAGCATGACCTGCATTGCACATTCTTCAAACAACATGAAAAAAGTAGGCCTATTTGCCTTTTTTCCATTTTCTAAGGAAAAGTTTTATTCACAGCCAAATTTTCAAGTTTCGGCATTAGAACTAACAAACTAGAAATTTACAAGTGTCACCAGAAATGGTGTCAAAAAAAAAAATTTTTTTGAAAGCAAAGAAAAAATTTTCTTTGTTTATTAACATTATTATTCTTAAATTTGGTAATTAATAGAATTATAGCTGCTCTTTTTCTGTAGTGATTGACTCAAGGTTACTACATATACATTGAGTTGTGTATAGAGGGATTTCATGTGACGTCACACGTGTGGGATTCCCAGGCACTGAAGGGCAAAACACACACGCAGTAAGCGTATTTACAGCACATGCGAACAGCATAACCATAGATACTACTGTGACACAATGGATGTGTGCCCTTCAAAACCACTAGAGACGCACAATCTTGCCCTTCAAAACCAAAGAGACGCGCAGTCATGTGACGCGGTGAAACCTCTTCTGCCACCTTCAATTCAAAATTCATATTCTATGGAGTGCCGATTCTGAAAAAAAACCAAAATATAGGGCAATGAGGAAGACACGTTGAAATATTACTGGAAAGTTTTCATTCATTTTACTTAATGTTTTTTTATATTTTATGGTTACAATGTTTGTTTAGTGATCAACACATGATACCCTTTTGTATGTAATAAAATATTGGCTAGACTCAAATGGGGCTGTGTGTTTCATTACATGGCCAAACACTGTCCCTTAGACCTCACATCCTTTGAAGAAGCAATTCAGGCTCCAGGCTGTAGTCCCTTCGGCACCTTCGTCCCCACAACATAGCTGACAATGCACACTTGTGAACTACTCTTATTTCCTCCTGGTGCCATGCTGATGTAGCCTGTGGAGTTTATTTTTTTTTTGTTTCAGCTGCATAGGCCCTTGACCTCAGCCTTAGCGTAGTATCTGTATGGTTCTCATTATAGAATAGATTGGGAATCACTGGTCTAGAATATTGAGGGTGCTTTTAATTTGAGAATAATTTACCATTCTTATTCATGTACCTTTGAGTCCACTGCCCAGTGCCGTATATTTTGGTGGATGCATCATGCATGGATGTTTGGAATGAGTGATGTCATAGTCATACAGTGAAAACAAGAGCATTGGTAATGGAGCCAAAATTTATGAAGGCATCACAGTTATTAGTTGCAATGCATTTTTGTGACTTGATTCCATTTATGGTGGGGAATGCATTTATCACCCTTTATCTATATTGTGTTGCCCACAATAATGCAGGTGTTGTTAAAAAAAGTAAAAAGTTTTGTTGTATTTGAGATGTACGATTTATGCTTTTGGAATTTTCAGATTAGTTATTGAAACCTTGAAAGATGTTGATGGAGACAGGAAGTGCTGTCGGTTGGTTGGTGGTATTCTTGTGGAGAGGACTGTGAAGGATGTTCTACCTGCCCTTGAACACAATAAAGAACAGGTACTGTAGTATAAGTGCAATACTTTTTGCATTCTTTTTACAGTGCAAACTGTTACCCAGAACTGCTGTTTGAGAGGTGTCCTTCAAAGCAACCTTATTCTCACAGTATCTGCTAGCATAACAAGAGCATTCCTTGTGTAAAAAGTGGTGTTTCCCTAAATATTGCATTATGATTGTATGTGTTTCGATAAAGTCTTGCTGCAATATGCCTGCCAGGTGGACCTGTATTACTGTTGCACCTGTATTGAGTGCAATGTTAATACAGTATCAATGTTCACAAACTTTTACAAGAATTTGTCATTGATTTGGGTGCAGATTGTACTATATTAAAAATTCATATACCATCACAATTCATGAACACAGATCATAAACATTCAACAAACCATCAAAAAAGTAGGGGCTTGAGCAGGGAGTGGAGTTAGCTTGGTGGGTGAGTGTACTGTCTGCATTGTAAAGGTCAAATCCACAATTCTAAAAATCAAATTCTGGTGAAATCACATGGAAATTTTGTAATGACTCAGAATTTACTTGTGTGTTATTGCCTTTCGCAGTGATGCTGTGGGGTTTTGATTGGTGAATTAAACTTGGGTTAATGGTTGCTCATATAAGGAGGTTGTCTGACTTAAAGGTGATGTTCCATTTAGGAAGTCATCTGCTTTGCTTGACTCAGCAGTGGTGTAGTGCAGGCATCCTCCATCCCTCCCAGCCTTTGGAAAAGTGGCTAAAGATGGGTAACACTCATGCGCCAGTCACATTACTCACAATGGAGACATTAAATGGCAGTCCCAGGAGCAGGATAAGGAGAGATAAATGTAATAAACCCTCGGAGAACTAAAGTAGTTGAAAAGAGAAGCCAAATCTCGCTGGTGTTCATTCATCCATTATCAATCTGGTATAAGGTCTGTGATGAGCCTGCGTGGCTTCCTGACTCTCAAACATTAAACCTGATTACCATACATTTCATTGGACCAAACTTAATGGAGCTGTGTTTTGGTAACTGCTAAGGTTGTCTCATGCCTGGATGTTTTGAGAATAATGGGAAATGGAAAGATTGTGGCAAACTGAAGTTGTGAAGGGTTTGCTGATATGTAGTTGGTACATAGGGCTACACCATATAAAAATTAGGAATTAGTTTCTGCCATCAAGCTGTTCCATTATGTAGAGATAATGGATACCATTTATTGGGTAGAACTCAGCACTCTTTTGGCTGAAAAGTTGGAAAAATATTAATGGATCTATGGCCATCTAGCATTAAACACAGTGAGTAGATGGACTTGAATGTTCACACTTGCATTATAGTAAAGGTCAAAGGTCATCTCAGGTCACCAGAGGCCAGGCACTCGCAAACCTTGTTTATGCAATATCTCGAGGTAGGAAGTATGGATTTTTTTTCATACATAACCTTTAGATGGATAACTTTGGTTGATGAGCTTTATTGTCTTTGGTGGTGGTCAATGTGATGTCACGAGAGGTCACAAAAGGTCAAGAACTGAAAAGGTTATCAACATCATGCAGATATCCCAAGGCAGGAATCATTGGTACTTTTTACATTTATGAGGATTACTGTACATTGAATAAAAAACTCTTTTAAGTGGAAGTCAAAGATCATTTGATATCAACAGAGGTCAAATAGTGAAGTGAAAAGTTGGGATCATACACACTTTTCATGTATAGAGTATTGATGTGTCACATTAAAGGCTCTGTAATCTCACCCAAAACAGTAATAATACTCCATACCAAGTTTTCTTCTAGCCCCTCCAACTTAAACACAAATACCTTCCTAGCACACCTCTAAGACAGAGCCACTGTAGCCTGCATTGAGTTTCAGTTCCCCAAGGCATAATGATACACAACTGTGTGTGAACTAAATTGGGAGCACAACTGCCTGTACAAGTCATCATTGACCAACCAGAGTGGAGCTACTGTTTGAATGAATGTCGATCAGTGTGCAGTCACCAGTTGTATTTTGAACTATAGGGCTATTCCTTAATATTTTTAGGGTGATGCCATAGCCCCTTAATCAAAACAGTGATCCAGGACTCTGAAAGCTACCGTACATTTTAGGAGCTACTTCTAAGTGACAAAGCTGAAATCTAGTGCAAAAGTTATCAAAATCTCAATGCATTCTTGCGTTCTGGTTGTACCATCCACAGATTGAGAAACTGGTGGAAACACTGGGAGCTCAGATTCAAGCCAAATCTGCAGAATTAGCTGAATACAGAGAAAAATACAACATCAAGGTCAAAGGTGAACAACCTCCAGCGACATCAGAGGAGGAGAAAAGTGGTGGAAGTTCACAGGGAGTTCTGGTGGCAAAAGATTCTAAATAGCCTTGAAGAAGCTAGGGACAACTGAGAGCTTTTTGCATGCTGCAAACTGTGTGACTAATGGCAGTCAGTTGGCCACTGGTAAGGGAACTGTATTGCCCGACCCTAGAAAAATGGATGCTCTCAGTATAACTTTTTGAGCGATACCATGAGACAGCTTTGGAAATAACAGAGTTGTGTCAGGAGCAGAAAAGGAAAAAGAATTTTCACAGTTCTAGTGTGCTTGGAAGGGATGCAAAGTGTGTCCTGTACTCTGGTTAATATGTGTATTTAGTGAGAGTCGTTAGTGTGATGCTGTGCCAGTGTTTAAGTAATACAGACATACACATGGTATGACTGTGAGGGCTAGCCCTCAGCTGATGGGTACGTTGGGTACATGGTTCAGACCTGAAAGGGATATATATGATTTCAGTTGTTATTGGAGATTCTTTTAACCCTGTTACCATAGGTGTACTGCATGGGTACAGAGGATGCAACACATCCTCCCCCCCCCCCCTCCCACCACCTTTTGTGAGGCCAGTTTGTGGCTATTTTGATGGATTTACAAAATCTCAAAAATTCAGGCAAAAATTCTTGGCACACCCTCCTGCCCTCGTCCTCAAATTCCCAAATTGAAAGTCGTTCTCCATCTCGACCTGGTAGTGAAATACCGAGATGCAAGTCATGATTAGACTAACTTAATATTTTGTCCTCAGTATCGTAAGTTTATTTTGTATAAAACATTTTTTATGTACTTTCACTTTTTTACTATCTAAATATCCATAAATCATATAAACTACTGTTTGATTTTCCAATTAGCATTCAGTGATAGTGGTTGTACCCTATGTAATGTGGATAAATATATATATATATTACATATTTTATAAGGATACATGATACCACTGTTATACTGTTTAAAGACACTACATACCAGTGTTGTGGTGGAGGCCATTTCCACCAGTACCATAGCCAGCTAACCATGCTACATGTGTGCTGATATGATTTATAATGCCTTAGACCTTAGCCTAACCATGTCAGTTTGGGTCCATGCTCCTGCACCCCACATGATAGGGAGTTTGCTTACTGTACCATAAAAATTGATGGTCCTTTAATTTGTGATGCTGCCCCCATTCAGCCAGACACTGGTGAGGACACCGTTCAGGAAACCAATCAGTAAGGAGATTTTCATCTTTTAGAGGAATTATAACAGCATTTAGGTTTGATCCCCAGTTCCCAACACTAAGACCAAGGCTACATAAGCTGAGGCAAAAGTAAGATACAGTTTTTAATGTGACAGACCTAAGCCTAATCATTTCAGTTTGTGCATAATGGCCTTTATAACTTGATTTAATACCATACGACAGAATTGGTGAGACACACTTTTAAATATTTGCAAGAGGAAAATGATTCTTAAAGAAAAGATTTTATATCAAATTTTGGGATGTCTGTATGTATTATGTAATATCTAGCTAGGGATGGCCCTTGAAGAGACCCTGCCTTATTTTCTGAAGAAAGTAGGTCTTCCAGTCAATTAACTTAGAGTAAATCATTGCTTAATTTTACTGCTTTGTGTCATTGTGCTGCAGGACTGCCTAACTAGAAATAGGTAATGTTGCACGTTGATTTAGAAGTAAGATAATGGGTTAGAGGGACTCAGAACTGAGAAAATAATTCAGAAAGTTGGATTCATATAGGGTTAACTTAGGATGATTCAGAATTATTAACTTAGGGTGATACAGAATTCTGAAATACTTCCTTTTGTACATAGTTGATTTTCTAAGGGAGAATAGAAATGGAACATTGTGGTAGGGTAGGGGTAAGAGAGCAGGACGGGGTATAAATTTTACTTTCACTAAAGTGTAGTACAACAAGTATACCTGCTGGACTTAGACAAGATGGCACCATTTGGATTGGCTAAGGGGTTGGATACAGATTGCAGTGGGGTGCTGATACTGTCACTGTAAAAACAGTGTCTTACTGTGAACCAATGTAAAATGAAGTTCTCCTTACCTCTACATAATTGTAAAAGATAGATTCAGGCTTTGCAGGCTGTGCAGGTTCTTAGAGAGCGTTCCCAGCATGGAAGGTACCATGTGTTTTGAATGTTGCAGATGTAACCTTAATTTTGTGTGCAAATTTCATAACAGAGCAGTTTTGAAAGTTTGCTTATTGGGTTCTCGCAAGTTGTATAAATATGCAAAGGGAAAAAGTTGTCATGTTTTGTGCCCCCTGTTCTGTACCAGGGGTGTTTGTCTCCTTCTTTATTGCTTTGCGATTGAAACTCCTTTGGCACTGAAAACTAAAGTCTACCACCATGGTACATTTCAAACAACTGCTATTATCACCCTGTGTTAGTAAAAAGTGTTTTAAATTGGTTTAAGCTATGTTTGTACAAGATGATATACTAGAAACAAGCAAAGTACTGAGGGTATATCTCCAACCAGTTATAAATCTTACAGAACAGTTCCAAGATTTTAACAATAAGTTACATTAATTATTTTTTCTTTTTTTTATCAGAATTAAAATTGTTTGCAGTGTTGTACTGTACAATAGAAATCATGTAAAATGAAATAGCCCCTTCAACATCAGAATTTATTATTTTTTTTTAATTTCATGCTTAAGCAATAAAAGACTGGCTTTTGTATTTCCACTTGTAAAATTTTCCTTGAGGAAATTTAAACTGCTACATCAACATATGTTTTGCTTTGCATTTGTAATATTTACTGGGATAGACAATCAGCCATATGAGGTAGGGGTATGGGGTGGCATTCCTCACTTCCCCTAACCCCACCCCACTCCCCGGCCCTTACGAAATATCTCTCCATTGCTTGTGTAGAAAAGGAGTGTTTTCTGGCCAAGCTGTGTAAAGACCACAGGGCACAATGGTTGTGAGAAGTAAAGAAAAAAGCATTTTGTGTAACAAAGTGGTGGAACCGTATAATTTTTAAATCTGTAGCTATTGTTGTGGCAATCATTGTGTGTACAACTAAGTGAAAAATAGGTCTTTTGGAACAGAAATGGACTTAGTGCAAGTCTACAAGGCTGATGCATCCACTTGATTAGTCATGGTAACCTTGCTGCAAGGGTCATTCTTTTGGTCTTTTACCTGCCTCTAGAGCAGTGGTTCTTAACCGGGGGGAAAGTTCCCCCTTTGGGGAACTTTTGGGGTTCCAGGGGGGAACTTTTTGCAGGGGCTTTCAGCCTGATTCCTTTTAGAATTTGGGAAATATTCATGAAAAAGGGGCAAAATTTGACCCTTTTTTCCCTTTTTGACCCCAATTTCCGGGTACCTTTTGAAAAATCGTAACATCCTAACCGTTCAAGTTATCATCGCATTCTTGGTGTCATTAGAAAGAGCAGAGTAGTTTTGTTTGTATCAGATATGTGATACTCGAATAGTGCCTTTGTTGTCTTTTTTCCTAAGTACGAAAATTATTCTCACTGGAAATCATATTTTTCTGATATATCTTTCCAGGGGGAACAGCCCGATTGGCTGATTGGCAAGGGGGGAACTGCAAAGAAAAAGGTTAAGAACCACTGCTCTAGAGGTTAAGTCAAAATGTCATTACAGAGCCCTTCCACTGGCAGGGTTGCCCTGATTACTGCTTAATATTTTTCACAGGTGGGTGCATTGCTGAAAGGTTTTATTCACAGTCAAGGGGCATATTCAGTAATCAACAACTAACTTTACGTTATTAGTTGAATTTATCTAATTCTTGCCCAACATACCTCTCTAGTCAAAATATGTGATACCTCTGATTTCGGGTAGTACAGAGTTTCATAGCTAACCGACAATTCATTCATTGGTAAAGCAAATATTCTTTAAGAGGGATAGTCTCTGGTTGACTGGTTTTACAGGACCAATCCCTTTTGTTCACCATTTGCACAAGAGTACAAATATCTGCCCCCTCGCCTGCCTTGATACTTTGAAAAAGTGTGAAAATGATGATTTTTTGGCAAAGAAATCACTCCCATGTTGCATTATATGGCCCCTTTGAACCCCCAACGAACCTTTTGTTCTGATCTTGTGAAAATCAGACAGAAAATAGATTATCTTTTAACTCACCTTGGGGCAACTTTGTTTTTTATCCCCAAATACAAATATTCCATACTCTTAATACCCATGTTATGCAGAATTTTGCATTACTTCAAACATTTAACCAAAATTTATTCTGATTAGAATAAAATTTTGCATGTTTCTGTAACAGCAATGTTTGAGTTCTTGAATAAATGTTTCAAACTGGTTCTTTTGTTACAGGTTATAATTGAGGTGTTAATTTGTGTATGTATGGATGTTTCTGACCTGTACTTTCAGTTTGAAATTGTGTGTAACATATCCCCACTCTACCATCATATTTGAAATCTCCCAAATTAGGGTCCATTTCTGTTTCTTTACACCTTTGTGACAATAACTAATGGCGGAAGCTTAATTGTAACGGCCGGTCCATACTTACAATTTTTCACGCGTTATAAAGCCGTGAACCATATATGGTCATCTGCTCTTTCTGTATAGCTCAGAGTTGAAGGTTGGTCAGTTTTCATAGCTTTCATAGCGCTGTGCTGCAGTATAAAGGCCGGTTTGAGGCCAAGGCCCGTTTATATTTCAAAATTTCCACGCGTTATAAAGCTATAAGAACCATTTATGGTCATCCGTTGTTCTTCCGTGCCAATCACGGACATAACCGAGAGTTAAACGGTGTTCAACTTTCACAGCTTTATAGCGATGTACTGAAGTGTATACCGGCCTTAAGTTCCTTTGAGCTCTCAGAAGAGTTCGGTGTATTTATTAGGTGGAATAGTTCCATAAACTGTTTTATAGAGCACTGAGACCCCCCTCGAGTCTATAATCCTCCAGACAAATCAATTTATTCCTCCTATAGGCATATGGGAAGGCGTTTCACTAGAAGGCGGAAGAAGTTTGCCCTGAAAGCTTCCCCGGGTCCTTGGGTATGTAAACTCAGCCATTAACATCGAATTTCATAAAATTTGAAATGAGATCTTCAGCAAACTAAGTAACTAGGACAGTTTTCTGCCCTCCACTATTGTAATATTACGAAAGCTTCCTATACATCTACTGGGCCCCGCCAAGGGCCCTAACGGGGGCCCTGTACCCCACGCAAACAAACCCGTTCCTCTCGCTCAGGCTCGCAGTAGGTGCACTTAAGATTTACCATCGATTGTGTGGCTGCCAGAAGCAGTGAACAACGTGGGGTGCTTCTACTCTGTTAAACTTGACATTAATACTTTCTCTGGTAAGAAATAAAGTTACAATTAATGGGCCGGTCAAGGTGGACAATGGCCGGGCCAGTTTTGAGACCCAATCCACTCCTTATTAAAGGCTCTATAATCTCACCCCAGACAGTAAAAATTCTCCTTACTAAGTTTACATCTAGCCCTAGCCCCTCCTCCACTACACCTGTCTAGTAAAGGCACGGATCCGGGGGGGGGGGGCTTTCCCGGCCTCAGCCTCCCCCTTTTTCGCCACATCAAAAATAACAAATACGCGAAAATTAGCATAATGTTAATCTAGGAGAATATTCAAGGGGACTTTCAGCTCCTCCCCCCCCCTTTCGAAATGTCTGGATCGATCCGCGCCTGTAGTACAACTCCGAGAAATAACCACGGTATAGTCTGCACTGAGTTTCTCCTCAAGGCGACACAGAACTGTGGGGAACACAACTGACTGTATACAATTAGACATCATATACTAACCAGAGTGGGCTGCCTGAGTAATTGTTAAAGTGCATTCACCATTTGTATTTAGAACTATAGGACTATTCATAAGTAGGCTATGTTTGGGGGTGCCATAGCCCCTTTAAATCACATGAAGTACCACAGAAGTAATTGCAGTTTGCAGACTTGCCAACCTCAAAAATGGCAAACCTTGAGGTTCTTGCGAGAAAACCTGGAATTCACATCTCACACCTTGAGATTTTTAAACAAGTCTCATACGTTATTATGAAAAGCGTTTTCTAAACTAGGAAGATTGTAGATTTCTTTTGTTTCACCCTCTTAATAAAGTTAAGATGCTACTTACAAAGCCGACTGTTTGAAAAAATAGTCACTTTTATGACAAAGATACATCTCCGATTCAATAATAACTTAACCAGCGATTGAAAGCACTGATTTTGGTCTAAATAAGGAAACTTATCTGTCGTTGCCTCAAAGTAATTTTCACCGTGTCAAGGCCTGACCACACAGGATGCGTTGCGTTGCGTTGCGTATACGTCACGTTTGTTTTTCCGCATCCTTCCGGATACATCAAGACGCATACATCCTGTCTGTACAGGATGCGTCAATTTCGATGCGTCAGTTTGAGATGCAGTGTGTCGTTTCCAATGACAAATATGCTGGTTGACGAAAAAAGTGATTTAGGTCATAGAAAGGTTCACAGTATACATATTCAACACATGCCTGCTGGTGACAGCTCAGTCCTCAGTCTCCCGAATGAGATTTGTATTTGAATGACTATAGCTTCTCTCTTTAAACAGGAAAACAACACCGGTACTGACAAGAGCATACACAGGCCTACGAATAATGGCACACATGACCCTCATGAAGTGTCGGCAACTTATATATCTGCATTATACACAGTGGCGTAGCTAGAATTTTTTGTTTTTAAGGGGGGGGGGGCTCTGGGCTGGAGATTTTTATGGGGGTATCCGTCTACTATCTAAGGGGAGCGCCACCATGAGTTGGCGCGGAGCGTACCAAGAAAATATGAGATTTTTTATGCATCCTAAATTGCCGCCCTTGCCACTGTCCATGCTTGATAGCAGCCATCAAGATGTGCAATTTTTGTGAAAATGTAAAATTTGATTTGATTTTATTCTCAGACACATTAAGTTTTTCACAATCTATCCGATTTGTACAAAATTATGCAGAGTGGAGTTATCCCGATGGATTTTAGTCAGTGGCGTACTAGCTCAGCAAGATTAATCTCACGGGGGGGGGGGGGGAGCATGCAGTATGTGTTGCCTAATAGCCGGCCTGAGAATGGGTGAAAGGGGAGGGGTGTCACTTTCCCCTTAGAAAAGTTTTGAAAAATTAGGCGTCCTTACATACAACCTGGTGCCACATATGTTACCTTTTGTAGTAAAATTTGTGTTAAAAAATTAACATATTTTCAGGAACTAAAAAACGGCATCAGTGAGGGGGTTGGCAAATTGCCTCCCCCTTTGTACGCCACTGATTTCAGTGGATTGTTTGGAATGGAGATTTTCCACAGCCAGAGTCTATCATTATCAAGTTGAGTAGTCCAGTCAAGTGAATTGTTTTGCCCAGATCGCCAGTGGGGTCGCTTGGGGGTTGAGGGGAGGGGCTCGATCCCCCTAAGCCCCCCGTAGCTACGCAACTGATTATATGCACTGCATTTTATATTAATATCTTCTCATGTGCCACGAAATATCCCTGTGCAGCCATATCTAGAGTCCAGACTACCCCTTCTCACCACCCTATCAATGAATAAATAAATAAAAAAAAAATAAATAAATGAATAAATATCGCGAGGGTGGTGGGGACCCAAAGAATCATACGCATATACATTCCCAATGTAAAAAAATGCAAGAAATGAGCTTTTCTACCCATCTTGCAGACGTTTTATTGTGATTCTGAGGTCAAACAT